>OV743429.1:11451049-12128549 GCA_928269145.1 Agriphila tristella
ATTTTAAATTTTTGGTAACTCGACCCACTAAAAGAATGGAATAAAATCAGGAAATTATCTAGATCCATTTCATTACCTATCTCCTATTTTTATCGGAATGTTTTATCGGAATACAAAACAGTTTCCTGCGCTGTTATTTCGTTTTCAAATATTCATTTTTCATAAACCCGAGCTCCGATCCAGTATGAATAATTTATAAAAATATTAAAGAAAACGATAACAAAAGAAGCTGCGTGATTAATTTCATTGTTTTGTGTTAGGTAATACTCGTGGGAGGAGCTTTATATAAAAACAGTGGAAAAGGGAAAAAGTTTAAATCGAATTTCAAAAACTTACGATTTTCTTTTCTTTTTTTAACATGGGTGGCGTAAAAACTTGGGGCCTTACTATGAGCTCTTATAGCAGGACTTATATTGAACTGCGTTACTTTTTCGTACTATGACCTCAAAGGTTAGTTCATAAACAGGCCTTAAGCGGTCCTGTTTAAGGCCTGCTTTTGAACTGAATGGTTTCTTATTTGCTGATGGTAAGCCCCCTGGACAAGTGTAAAGACGATGAAATGAAATTGACGTCGGTGACTGAAAAGTATAAACCAGTTGTCGTAGTATGGGCATGAATGTGGGTTGATAAATCGGTTATTTGTAAAACAATCTCCCAGGAGTAGGTTACTAACATCAGTCAAGTCAACGCCCGAGCCTAGCGGCCCGATCGGGCCGCACAACAATGGAAAACCTATTGTCTCATTTTCCGGGGCCTGAAGGAATAAAGAACAATTTGTTCTACGAGTTTTCTGAAAACAGACAGAATAAATCGACTTTCATACAACACTCGATCAGCTGTTCGGACATTTGTATGGAGACGACTTTTTTGTCTGTTTTCGTAAGTCTTAGAGCGAAATGTTGTTATTTATGCTGATCTACTCCTGTAAGGTTGTTGGTGTTTTACAAATAACCCTATATTGTGGGGCCCGATATTTAAGGACACCAGTCAATTTTCATACAAACGATGTAACTTAAAAAAAGATATGTTTAGAAAAACCGCGAAATTAGCATAATGTTGTATGGAAATCTTGAAACTGAAAAGTCTGATTCTCACACTAATTTTTTTATTTATTTTATTTATTATTAAGGGAAACAAACAGCTGCTTTTACTCAGGATGACATGTATGAATAACAATGCAATAGCCAATACAGTTTCCACAATTAGCACTAGCAGACATGCAACAGTATTGAACTATTATTCGACTTATTTATAGTTATACTTAACTTACTTAAAAAAAATACAATAAGTGATACAAATATTGATGTTCGTACATATATTATGATTAAGCGAATGTGAAAACACAACAAGGTTACCTGCAACAATCGCTAGCAGTTATTATTGCAAAGATTTACAAAATTATCTATTTAATGGACAACAACTTTGTCTTAAAAGATTTAGTATTTTCAAAAAATATATCAATATCCTTAAATTTGTTATTATAATTCCTGCATGCGCGAACCAAAAATCTATTTTTAGCATATTTAGTTTTACAAAATGGAATTCTAAAAAGTGTTTGCGTACGTAAGTTTTGTTTTGAACAATATAGTGAAATACGGCTTAATAAGTAAGGAGAATCAACCTGGTGATTTAAGACTTTATAAAGAAATACCTGATCACGTATTGATCTACGATTGTCCAGGGGCTTCAAACAGTTTTTAAAAGTGTTTTTTAATTTATATTTTAATCTTTTTATAAATTTATTCTGTATACGTTGGAGTGCATATATATGCGTTTGATACTGTGGGTTCCATACTACAGATGCGTATTCGAGCGAAGATCTTACGAGCGCATTATAAAGTAAACATAAAGTACCTGGTGCCTGAAATGTACCACATTGTCTAAATATAAAACCAAGCATCCTATAAGCCTTTGCTGTTACGTTGTCAATATGACATTGGAACAACATTTCACTATCGAGCGTAATTCCCAGGTCTCTCACCTCGGTCACCCTAGGTAGTATTTCATTATTTATTGAGTAAGTGTGTACAATCTTTTTCTTTTTTCTGGTAAAAGATATAATGTTGCATTTTTGTGTATTTAAGAAAAGTTTATTAGTTTTGCAATAATCATGTAATGCATCTAGATCTTGTTGTAAATCATAACAATCTTCAATCGACTTTATTACTTTGTATATTTTTGTGTCGTCTGCATATAGTAAACTATTTGAGGAACGGAAACATACATTTATATCATTTACAAATATGTTAAAAAGCAAAGGACCGAGATGGGAGCCCTGGGGCACGCCCGACGTGATAGGGATGAAAGTAGAAGTATGTCCCTTGACTGCAACGGCTTGACTTCTATTTCTTAGATAAGAATCGAGCCATCTCAGGAGGCTGCCGTGTACACCAACTGATTCCAACTTTTGGATTAAGATTGAATGAGAAATTTTATCGAACGCTTTGGAATAGTCAGTGTACACGGCATCCACCTGGTGGCCCTTGTCCATAGAGTCAAGAACAAAGTCTACAAACTCGCATAGGTTGGATTCAGTTGATTTTTTGCTAATAAACCCATGCTGATTGTTCATTATTTACTAATGATGATATTACGCTGGCTTGCAGCGAAAGAGTAGGATATAGGTACTAGAATCGACGATGCCGCTAGTGACTCGGTAGCTCAGTTAGAAAAGCATTGGACCGGACTTCCAAAAGGTGGATTCCAGGTTCGATTCCTACAAAATGAAATCAGCTGTTTCATACAAACATTTATAACGAAAATATCAAAATGTATGAAACAGCTGATTTTTTTTGCGATTTCAGAGTTGGTCCGAAGAAACTGTTTTCCAATTTTGGTTCATTCTTTAACACCTGTATTTTTGGTCACTCTTTTGAGTACCGACCCTTGCGCTTAGAATAATAACACCTAGAAGCCGTGTCCTCGTATGCAAAGTGAGGCAACTAATACTAAGCCAGAATGGCTTAGTTTTTAGATTTATATCCTTCATTCGTTACCTAAACGTAACTAAAATCTAGTAACTAATTAATCTAATAAATGAAGGAAAATTGAAACTGTTTTGTACTTATTCGGATTGATTAGGTAATAATGGAAAATATAAATCTGAAAACACGGCCATTTTGGCTGTCTTAGTTGCCTTACTTTAGACAGTGTGTTTTGTAGAGAACTATCGTTCTAGGTGTTATTATTCTAAGCCCTTGCTATTAGCTGCTTAACTGCCGCAATCGCAGCCCGAATACGCGAAGCCACTGTACTGCACCGAGCCAGCTCCTCGTATCGCCATTACTCCTCTATCTTTGTGTCCCAATATTAAGAATTAACAAAGCCTAATTGAAGTCCTACCAAAAAGAGGTTGTTATTAGAGCATGATTGTTCCTATCCTGATAAATAGCATGTGAGCTGGTACCCACCTGTTCTTATGATGGAACGATTCAATAAGTGCGGCGGCGGCGTGATGGCTGCGGGCGCGCGCTCGCACTGCCACTTCGGTAACTTCGATGCTGGGCAAAGAGTAGGGGAACCAAAACGAAAAGAGGGGACAGAGCTTTCATTTGTTGTTTAAGGTGGTCATGCACTACCTACCAATGGCGAGTGGTGAAATTACGGCGAAAGTAAGCCGTTCTTCAAACATTTTATGATCTGCATAGTGGATCGATGGGAGTGGGATTTCTAAAAGGTAAACCGATGGGAATGGGCTTGTATGGACCCTTCCCTACACCTGTCCTCCTTATCCACCCGTAACGAAGGCCTGTGCCCCAGCAGTGGGGACATTAAAAATGGCTGATGGACAACCGATTGGCATTCCGATCCAATGTTATTTGACTAAAAGAATTAAATGTTAATTGTATCTTGTCTGCAACATTGCTCTATGACCCA
Source organism: Agriphila tristella (assembly GCA_928269145.1). NCBI lineage: Eukaryota > Metazoa > Arthropoda > Insecta > Lepidoptera > Crambidae > Agriphila > Agriphila tristella. Next base: position 11,454,926 of record OV743429.1, read on the forward strand.
CTTGTTCTTGTAACGACAATCATTTCTCTTCATACAATTTATATCTTTTGAGATCCTTGTACCTTTAAAATAGAGTCTATAATCGCACTCATTGCAACACATTCCACGTAATTTATAAAGGCCCATGCATTTGTAGGCGTGATTTGAATGGCAGGTGTATGATAGTAAATGCAGAGTTCGGTGCAGAATGTCTTTATGTATTATGTGTGTGCAGCTGCTTGTGGCTTATGTGCAGTATGTGCGTAACCCTTTAGCGATTGTTTTCTTTTTAATTTTAAAACCATTCTCGGGAATTCATACTTCAAGGTCTTCAATGCCGTGCAATTTCTCGTACCATGGTTTTTGTTCTCTTTTTAAATAATGCCACAGAATACTTATAGTACAAGTAGGCATACGAGTTTGTTTTCATTATGTTCGGAACAAAATCTCCGTTCTTTTTTTGATTTATTTTCTTAGGTCGTTTGGTTTTTGTTTTTAAATTAAGTAAACAAAAATTCACAGATTTTGCAGTCCCCGCAAGAATCGGAGCATTGAAAATGAATACTAAAATTTACGAAAAACCAAAATTAAATCAAATGCATAAATTCTAATATTTTTAAAGTTAACTAGGTACTTAGTACTTATTTAGTTTTACGATTGAAAGAAAACGAAAGCGCCCGCTGACTGCCTCGACGCAACCGAAATATTATTAACCAATTTTCAAAATTCCAACAAATGCACTTCTCGTCTGCTTCTGCATCTTTTAACATTATTACCATGACGATCGGTCAATAATCATAGAAGTTACATAACTTTTTGGAATTTTTCAAAATTTCCAAATAAGTTACCAGTAGATTTTCAAAATTCACACGTTCACACGTGTCTCGATAAATTCCTCAACTTTTGGTACTATCTTCATCTCGATCTTCTCAAAATCCTCGGAGATATGGTCAAAAATACGTCTCAGGCGATTTGCATCTGATAACCATTTTCAATGGTAAAAAGTTAAAATATACAACGAATACATTATGTAAGTGAATTTGGGTAGAAAACTGTAGATTCTTGCATTAGTAACATTTTTTCATTTGTATTAAGTATGTTGGCTTACAATACTAATATCTTTACAAATTGTTACAACTCACCTCATCAAAAAACGACATCATTATTTAATTTATTCACCCTTCCTCAACTATACAAACAGACCGCTTAAAACAAGCCACGATAAAGAACTCATTTACACGGCATATTAACCGCGAAATGGAACATAAAAACACCATTTTGACTAAACATTTACACCATTCTTACAGAACTAACGAAAAGAACCTTTATTGCGAGTAGATAGGTTATAAATTACGGGTTTTTTTTCTGTATTGTCCATAGAACACTGGCAATTTGAACAAATGTCACTCGCCACAGAGAATGTAATTGAGCTGTCAGATTTTGGAGGGAAACAAGCGCGGGTATATCGAATGCGTGATTTGTTTTAAGCTTTTTTGGAATATTTTTTTCTTTGATGATTTAGAATTTTTATATTGAATCTATTTTGAAATGATTGTTGTATTGTTCATTTCAGTTAATCGCAACGTTGCAATGGCGAATTTGTACGTTTAATTTATGCAAAGTTTTTAAAATGATGCAATAGGTCATTGTAAAGTGATAATGCAATACAGAGGAGCTCGGTGGCGCAGTGGTTAGCGCCAAGCCCAACGATTGTGGAGGTTAAGCAACTTTCGCAGGAGTCGGTCACGGTATGGGTGACCAAAAATATATTATCTCGAGCTCCTCCGCGCTTCGGAAGGCACGTCAAGCCGTTGGTCCCGGCTGCATTTGCAGTCGTTAATACCTTGGGCCCGCGTGGTGGGTTATGGCCCGTCCTCCTTATCCACCCGTAAGGAAGGCCTGTGCCCCAGCAATGGGGACATTAAAAATGGCTGATGGACACAATGTAATAAAAGCCCACTGCACACTGTCTATACAATTTTCAATTTCAATTTCAATTTCAATTTATTGCATTCCACAATGTTATCAAGCACATACTATACAATAATTACTATTAGGAATTAATGTTTCTTAATGTAATTGCGTAGTGACTTTCTATCTATAAAGGCATTGAATACTGTCAAAGCAGGTTAAACATTCAAAAAGGTTTCTGATGAGTTTTATTCTACGAAATCGTCCACTACTGGCACTCGAACCCTAGTCCACAGACCGAAATCGCTTGTTAAGCGCTCGACCATAAGGAAGTTGGATTACAACCACAGAGCAGAGATCCCGCTGTTAATAAATTTTTAATTTAAATAAAGCTATCTATGGGGCGAGGAGGGGGACTCTCTCATTTCGCGCCCAATTTCGGCTCGATTAAAAACAAATTCTATCAGAATGCATTCGTTTTTTCGTGCAGGGTTGACAGTGATGAGTTGTGTTAAGAACAAAAATAATCTGTGAGTTTTTTTAAGCTGCCATATTAATAAAGGTTATTTTCGTTAAATTACTTAGATTAAAATAATTATAATTATTATTTGTAAAAAGTTTGTAAGTTTAATAGGGTTTTATGACTATTCATTTTAAAATAGAGTTATTTACAATTATTAATCTACTATTATGCAAGGTTATTATTAGTTAATACAAAACCACTCATGGGGTTGATCAGACCATCAAACTGAACAACTTTCATTATGGGACCAACCTTGAAATAGTGAAAAAAAATCAACTGTTTCATTCATTTCGATAGAGTAGGGTAGGATTGTACTTTTGTATGGAACAGCAGATTTTTTATTCGTGATTTCGAGGTTGGTCTGAAAGTTGTTCAGTTTAATGGTCTGATCAACCCTACGAGAGGTTTTGTGTTAACTAAAAACAACCTTGTGTAAACACTTTTCTATTCTAGTAATTTATTCATATCATAATAGAAGTTATTTCTAAGTGGAAATAGGAAAAGGTAATAAAGAAATTAAAAAAATACCAACGTAAAGTCCTAGTTTTATAGAACTAACAACCCTATACACACTACAGGCTTAGTGCAGAGACATATTGGGCGGGCGGCGACGGCGCATCACTTTGATCTCACGCTAGGGCTGTCACCCTTCACGCGGATGCTGTGACAAGTCAAGAGCACGTTAGCTGATGACGATACGACTCCCTTTATTTCAGATCTTAATTTATTTTAAGGTAACTTTATACTAAAATAATATACTAGAAAAAATACGACTCGCACCAGATCAGTTCTCGGTTGGGAATCGAACCCGCAACCTTTGGATATCCAGTCCAATGCTCTGACCGCTGAGCTACCGAGTCACTAAGGTTAAGGTAACTTTTCATCGAAGCTTTGTATGGTTCAAATCTATTAATGTAAAACCGCATTAAAATTTCATTCAACAAAGTGTTGGCAACATTTTATAAGCAATTCATAGCCCTTTTTTTGCTAACTTTTGATGTGTAATGATTGCCCTGAAAAAAAAACCGATTATATTAAAATCAACTGCATATTCGATATTATATTCATCAAGAACTCGTAGAAAACTCGTAATTAACTTTTTATTTATTGCCTGAGTGACTACATTAAGCTAAACATTTAGCTGTTTCTTTCACTAATGTCATTTTATCTATCTGAGTATAGAGTATACAAGGAGTAAGTACCTATACCCTAGAAGCCTCATAGAAATACATTTCCATTCAGCAAACCAAAGACAAAAGCAAAAGTTAACAGCAATCCTGTGGTCTAGTGGTTCGACCCGTGTAAGACGCAGGGGTCCTGGGTTCGATTCCCAGGGGGGGTACAATTTGTACTCGGTTTGGTTGGTGGTAGGGCTTATTTCAAGTCCGCCTGGCTAGCTACCACCATCTTAAGCCATATAAGTCTGACGCAACAACGATATAAAAATTCATGTGTTCGGGCAGTTAGAGGTAAGATAGCCAGTTCCTCAGTTCCACCTTCGGCCTTATCGTCACCATCAGATGAGCTGAAGGCCAAGCACTATCCCGTTGTGCATATTAAAATCGATAATTTTTTTTTAATTTATATTATTTCAAGTTTATAGTGTTTCAGTTTTTCACCGTTATTTTTTAAGTATATCTAAAAATGAAATGGGGATTTCAGACCACGTGAATGAACAACTTTTACTATGGGGCCAACCACGGAATCACGAAAAAAATATCTGCTGTTCCATACATTATAGTCGAGTCGATGTTGTACTTTTCTATGGAACAGCTGATTTTTTTCGTGATTCCGTGGTTGGCCCCATAGTAAAAGTTGTTCATTCACGTGGTCTGAAATCCCCATTTCATTTTTAGATATACTTAAAAAATAACGGTGAAAAACTGAAACACTAAACACTATAAACTTGAAAAAAATATCTGCTGTTCCATACATTATAGTCGAGTCGATGTTGTACTTTTCTATGGAACAGCTGATTTTTTTTCGTGATTCCGTGGTTGGCCCTATAGTAAAAGTTGTTCATTCACGTGGTCTGAAATCCCTATTTCATTTTTAGATATACTTAAAAAATAACGGTGAAAAACTGAAACACTAAACACTATAAACTTGAAAAAAATATCTGCTGTTCCATACACTATAGTCGAGTCGATGTTGTACTTTTCTATGGAACAGCTGATTTTTTTCGTGATTCCGTGGTTGGCCCCATAGTAAAAGTTGTTCACTCACGTGGTCTGAAATCCCCATTTCATTTTTAGATATACTTAAAAAATAACGGTGAAAAACTGAAACACTAAACACTAACTTGAAAAAAATATCTGCTGTTCCATACATTATAGTCGAGTCGATGTTGTACTTTTCTATGGAACAGCTGATTTTTTTTCGTGATTCCGTGGTTGGCCCCATAGTAAAAGTTGTTCATTGACGTGGTCTGAAATCCCCTTTTCATTTTTAGATATACTTAAAAATTTACCGTGTAGTAATAAATAGATAATAGGTAACAACAGAATAAACGATATAATAGGAGGTTACAGCTTGTAATACAACAGAACATTAAAAAAGGTTGCAAGCTGCTATTTTTTTTTGCTTATCGTGCTCTTCTATCTATGATCCTACAATTTATATTTCTGCCATTAAAAAGGCTCTTATAACAATGCCGTAAGAACTTTAATGGCACTCAGAATAAAAGTATCGAGTATTCAAAGAGTTATTACTGGTTTCTTTAGGAGTATCGTAGTCGTAGAGCGGGCGGTAGGCTGACCACGCCCCAGAATTTACCGGCCTCTATATACATTTACTTTACTATACATGGAACTGGTTTTCGCTGAGATCGCTAATGTGAAGTGATGGTGGCTTTGGTCTGGAGTGAGATGGGTGACCTGAAAATGGAAAAAGCGCTTTTATAAAGACCGTATAAAAGGTACCGGTCTTAGTAATGATTTTGTAAGAGACAGTTCTTCATGAACTTAAACAATAAATTAATATTTAGTCAGTTATTAATAGTCATACATTGTATTCATATGAATGTTCAATTCAAATTCAGCTCTAAAAGTTAAATTCAAATTCAAATTCAAAATTTTTATTGCACTTTTCATGTTGTAGGTACAAAGATGTTATTACAAAAATAGAATCAAACATGAAACCCTGCAAGGGCACAGCAACTATCAAAATAAGGTGTATCAAATCTATAGATACTCGTAGATACTTAAATTAAAATAATTCTTAAGTTAGGTAATAATCTATTATGTATGAAGTTGATTTAATCGTCACAGGTACTAAAAACATGAGCATGATTTGGGCGAGTTTTATTCAAAGGAATAAAGAAAATTTAAAACTTACGTACTTTAAAAACAGGAACAACAAAATAATATGTGCACATTGCACACATCCCTCATTACATTTTATTTCAATAAGCCTAGAATTATTAAAAGTAATACCAGCCGTTGTAGGTAACTCAACTTCTTAAGCCAAATAGGAAACAATAATTCATATCTCTAAAAACGCATTTGATATTAAAACTGAAATAAAATATGAGTTAATTTAGCCCGCGGGTGTCCTCGTTTAAAACATTTAAGAGCATCAATCCTGTAATTTGTGTAAAGTCAACTTAATGTGATGACTTAGCGCCGGGATGGTCAACGTATCATTTACTGGGAGTAATTTAGAGTTTCAAATTAATTGTATGTAAAGGAAACTGAGTTGCAGTGTTAGGTGATTATTACTTTACTTGGTCAAAGTAAATGATACAATAGGCATGATGACTATTTTTTTATTTTATGTTACATAAATTACCTCTCAAAAAAAGAAACATTGGTAAAAGAATTATTTCGCTAGCATGAAAACTGCCCGAGATATCACAGTTTGAAATGCACAAAATTGTACTCACCCGAAAACGCTCCATACTAACGGCTACTCAGTTATGACGTCACGCTCGAGTAGTTTGTATGCAACGCGTAGTAAATTAGTTCGGCAGCTATAATTAATATTGTGTTTATCAAAATGGTTTCTTAGACAAATTTGCTATATATAAATTTTACGGACTAATTACGTGTATTATTTATTTTAGTAAATTTTATACTTTTTAAATGGACTTGTCCGCCCAACTTTGAAGGGTCATAAAACAAATAATACGCAATATATAAAACCAAGAGGTATACAAGCTACTCTAAAAGTTTAATATGTTTACGATTTTTATTAGTATTTCATTATTTTATTAATTAGCCATCATCCCTATTTATCCGTACAAACATAGAAGTCTTTGAATTTATCCATACAAACATAGACAAGGACTAAATTCTAACATTTTAACCGCCTATGTGGTCTAGTGGTTCACCCACCCGTGTAAAACGCAGGGGTCTCGGGTTCGATTCCCAGGAGGGGGAAAATTTGTACTCGGTTTGGTTGCTAGCAGGGGTTATTTCAAGTCCGCCTGGCTAGCTACAGCTACCACCATCTTACCTAAGTCTGACGGTATAACAACAGGTTAAAAATTGTGTGTTCTGGCAGTTAGAGGTATAAGTAAATAAGATAGCCAGTTCCTCAGTGGTGAGGATTCTGGGTGTAGTGCGCTTCCACCTTCAGCCGCTGAAGGCCAAGCACTTTCTTGTTGTGCATAAAAAAATCATACAAGGAGCTCGATGGCACAGTGGTTAAGCGAATTCACCCGGCAGTTGCAACTTTTGCAGGTTCTATATTATTGTCTGTTTATACACTTGTCTTTTGGTAAACAGATTTTGACAGCTGTCATGCGTCATTTAAATTTAAATAGTTATTTAAAAAAAAAAAAAATCCTACTAAATCAAATTGTCACATAAACAAGTAATTTCTTTCGTAATCTATATGTGGAAAACCATTTGTTGTATTATAAATTATTTTTTTCAATAAAGTTAAAGCGAAAGAGGAGCCCAGGAGGAGGTTAGGTTGCATTGTGACCAATAATGCCAGAACCGAGCTGATGGCGTATATGCATTATGCCACAAGTTGTTTTCATCTTTTATCATTCTTTGTTTCAATGGAATTCTTTTGATGAGCCACGTAACTCTTTTCTTTTCTTCATATTTTTAATTTCGTAATTTCTGAATTACAGCTACCTAAAATTAACGCCTCTTTAACACGGCTACTAGTTAGTTATGTAATTAATTCTTAAACAATACCTTCTAAATACGCGCTTAGAAAATGTGTAACCAAATCATTAGTAATAACGTAAAAATTGGAATTGTAAAAAAATAACAATTAAAGGCACACTTAATAGTGAACGAAATTAATAATTAAAGTCTAGGGAACGTTAAAAAGGGAATCCATATCACATAGCTTGTTGAAAAGATACCTTAAAATGGGTCACTCCGCTTTAAACTGCCCAATTTAAATTCTTCTAATTCAACATTCGTGACAAGGCTCAACAGAATCGGTTCACACGTCGAAACGCGGTACGGTGTACGGTCATGATGAATCTCCGACTAATTGTGATGACCCTGCGCCTGCGCCTAAGGCCGGAGATTCGGGTGAGGCCGAAAACGTAGCCCCAGAGATATCACGAGTTCGTGCCATTCGGAAATTTGGCTGAACCATGTGAATGTTGGGAAATTTCGTGCTGCTTTGGAATGTTTGTGTGCTTTTTTGAAGACTTGATGACTTAGAGGAATCCACTTGGAACTCAACATCTACCACGAAATATTTCGTTTCCGTTTCGATGTAGTAACTACCTAGCGACAAACGTGACTTTCAAGAACAGTGCATCGCTGATTACCCGTGCGATCCCGTCGATCCGAGTCCGCGATCTCCGCTATCTTGACCATCAGCCATTTTTTAATATCCCGACTGCTGCTGGGGTACAGGCCTTCCTTATGGGTGGCTAAGGAGGATGGGCCATAATCCCCACGCGGGCCAATGCGGATTGGTGGGTGTTAACGACTCCAAATACTGATGGGACCAACGGCTTAACGTGCCTTCCGAAGCACGGAGGAGCTCGGAATAATTTTTGGTCACCCATCCCATGACCGACCCTTGCGAAAGTTGGTTAACCTTCGCAATCGCTAAACCACTTTGCCCTCGATCTCCTCCGATACGTAAATACATTATAATGCATCCGCTGGTGGTCCGCGTGCGCTTCCGGTCTGCGTCGCATTGTTTTAGGCCTGTCATGATTGTTATCCTTTCTTTTTTTTAATAAACAGACATACAAAAAGATAACTTTTTTTATAAATTCCACGTAAACAAAACACTACCGCTTCTTATAACCGATACAGTCGAGCGGCAAATTAGCATCGGTTGATGCTCCATATCGCATTACGAGCTCGGGGCGCGCGTGGGGCTAGCTCATGACCGCCGCGAGACAAAACGGGCCCAATTAGTGCGTTGGCAGCACTGCAACCGATCATTGGTGCCAACATTAAAACAACGCATGCGGCTAATTGTGGAACACGTATGGAATGACCTCTGGGAAAGTTACCGTGAGATTCGAATTTAGTTTTTATCGCTATTTTGACTCCTGAACTGCTGCTGTTTTGTAAGCGCCTCTTATTTTTGATAAGATTGCAGTGTCGGCAGTTCTGTATCGGTGAGATTCACTGCATCGGTGTATCGGTGAAATAAATAAATTATTATTATTACGTGATTTTACTTTCTTAGATTATATTTTTTTCGGTTTTGCGGACAAACAATGTATTCTATGCTAACTTTAGCTCAAATAAAAGAAGAATTACGGAAAAGAAAAGCCGAAACAACAGGCAAGAAAGTTTATAGCAACTTACAAAAAATTGCTAACAAGCATTACATTTCTTTAAATTTCGTGTAAGATTTACAAGTAATCTTTTTATTTCAGATTAGAAGCATATGATTTAAATTTTAACAAAGCAACTGAGTGTGAATATCCGTGTTTATAGTTGCCTCATGATGCCTTCTGTGCAATAGTAATTTCAGGTTTATTTACTGGAATTTCTGTACCATCCAAAATCACACGAACCGTTTTATCATATTTATTTTATTATTCTAAGTTTCTTGAATGACTCTGGCATATAAAATTCTATTAATTCTCTGTTTGGCCCCAATATTGGGCTTATTCCATATTTGATACTGCACTAGCTGAAAAATCCCATTTTACTGAAAAAAGGGGTTTTCAGCTAATGTCAGATCTATGGCCTACGTTTTAGGCGTAAATATTTTTGTTTGCAAGCAATAATGAAAACATCCAATATTTTCTAAACAATAATTATTGTTTGGTATGGCAGCAGTTCAAACAAAAACAATGACTACCGTTTCTGAAGAAGCGGCCTCTACCAGATCCGAAATTCGGTCGTTACTCAGTTGACTTCGATGATCTACCAATGTAAAATACTTTGATTCTTTGAGTGACCACGAAAGATCAGCGTTAGGGCACACTTTGGGTGCCTTAACGTATGCTGAGTGTGAGCCGTTTTTAACCGACTTCCCAAAAGGAGGAGGAACTCTGTTCGTCTGTATATTTGTTTTTTTTGTGTATGTCCACTGATTACTCAAAAACGTAAGTTTACATTAAGTAAACTTCCAAGTTGGTCCCATTTTTTAAAATTTGGAAATTCAAGTAATCTTGAAAAAAGCACGAAAATAGTATGATTTTGTGTGAATTACCTCGATGATAATGGTCGTATTACTTCTTTGTTTATGAACTGAATAAGATATTATTATTTGTTGGAAGAGGGATATGTGTGTAGTTCTTTAACCGACTTAAAAAAGGAGGTTCTCAGTTTGACCCGTATGTATAATAATAATAAATAATAAATTACGCTTTATTGCACACAAAACAGAATATTACAGAAAAGAGGACAAAAATACAAAGAAGAAAGTATACAAGAGGCGGCCTTATTGCTAAGCAGCAATCTCTTCCAGGCAACCTTTGGGTGTAAAATAAATAGAAAAAAAATGAAAATCAATAATAGGGGAGTGGGTGCAATTTTAAAGAGGGAAGAACAAGTGTGTATGTGAAAACAACATTAGTTATATCTAAAGATAAAAATACAAATAAGATTAAAGAGAAAATAAATAAATAGTCAATCAGAAGAAGAGGAAAGGAAATGACTTCTAACTCTATCTCTAAAGGACTTTAGAGTCTGAGATTTTCTGATGTCCTCTGGAAGTGAGTTCCATAGGCAGCCATTACACACGTCAATCTGGTGCAATCTGATCAAAACCGCAGATTGATGGAATTTGATGCGGTTGGTTTGCGACGTTACACGGTCAATCCAGCGAGATCTGGATCGCAGTAGATCTTGGTAGATTGACAATCTACCACGATCTACGGTGGTCTTTGGCAGGGTTGCCAACTTTTTGCATTAATTTTCGCGTGATATCGATCGATGACCTGAGTGGTGCAGTATTCAACATGCCAGTCTACCACGCAAGAGATCCCGGGTTCGATTCCCGGACGTAATTGAAATGATGAATTTTAATTTCTGTGACGGTCTGCGTATAATAAGTACCTAACTATTTCGAAAAGTAAGTATAAGTACCTAGTAATATCTGTTGTCTAGCACCCATTTTATGCCTTGATTAGTTAGGGTTAGATGAATATCGATATTTAATTTTACACACATCATATACAAGGTGTTTGGTAAAAGCCTTATAAAGCCGAATATGGTAAATAGGGACCATCAAACTGAACAACTTTTACTATGGGACCAACTCTGAAATCACGAAAAAAAATCTGCTGTTCCATACATTTTGATATTTTCGTTATTAATTTTTGTATGAAACAGCAGATTTTTTTTTCGCGATTTAAGAATTGGTCCCATAGTAAAAGTTGTTCAGTTTGATGGTCCCTATCTACCATATTCGGCTTTATAAGGCTTTTACCTAACACCTTGTATAGTTTATAGCCTGGTATAGTAATAACATCAAGGTAAAATAGTATTTTTCAAAACATTGCCAAAAATATAGTAGGTAGGTTTATGGGAAATTTATGAAAAAATATAGTCCTCATTTATTTTTAACTAGCTTCCTTTAAAAATTAAAAATAGGGTACATAGAGTAGGTACTTCCTTGGGTACCAAACTAACTGTGTGCCAAATTTCATCATCTTTTACTGCAATCCAATATTTTTAACCGACTTAAAAAAAGGAAGAGGTTCTCTTTTCATCCATATTTTTTATAAATTTCCCAAAAGTACTACAAATTAATTTCAATGTTTAAAAAAATAAAAATCCCTAAGGTACCTTTGACCGAGATCAAAAATATCATAAGTTTTAATCCAGACTATAAACTGTTTGCCAAATTTTATCCAAATCAGTGCAGCCTTCATAAAAAACAAATATACATACGAACAGAGAACCTCCTCCTTTTTTGAAGTCGGTTAAAAACATCGGATCGCAGTAGATTGTGCTAGATTGTCAGTCTACCATGGTAGATTGACAATCTACCACAATCTACTTGCATCGGATCGCGGTAGATTGTGGTAGATTGACAATCTACCAAGATCTACTGCGATCCGATATTTTAACCGACTTCAAAAAAGCAGGAGGTTGTTTTTCTGTTCGTCTGTATGTTTTTTTAGGGTATTTTTCAAATGTCCACCCGGATGTAGTCGCGGGCGGAAGCTAGTTAAAAATAATTATGGGCTATATTTTTATAAATTTTCCAAAAGTACTACAAATTAATTTCAATGTTTAAAAAAATAAAAATCCCTAAGGTACCTTTGACCGAGATCAAAAATATCATAAGTTTTAATCCAGACTATAAACTGTTTGCCAAATTTTATCCAAATCAGTGCAGCCTTCATAAAAAACGAATATACATACGAACAGAGAACCTCCTCCTTTTTTGAAGTCGGTTAAAAACATCGGATCGCAGTAGATTGTGCTAGATTGTCAGTCTACCATGGTAGATTGACAATCTACCACAATCTACTTGCATCAGATCGCGGTAGATTGTGGTAGATTGACAATCTACCAAGATCTACTGCGATCCGATATTTTAACCGACTTCAAAAAAGCAGGAGGTTGTTTTTCTGTTCGTCTGTATGTTTTTTTAGGGTATTTTTATAAATGCGAAAGTCCGTTTGTTTGTTTGTTTGTTACGCCTTGACGTCTTAACTACTGAACCGATCATCATGAACTTTTGCATACACGTTGTCAGAGGTACAGAGAAGGACATAGGGTACCTTTCATCCCGAAAAAAAGTATTGTTCCCGAGCAAAAAACCTTTCCACGCAGACAAAGTCGCGGGCGGCCGCTAATTTTCTTATAAATTTCCTGAAAGTAAGTACTTACTACATATTAATTACAATGTTTAAAAAAAATACCTAGGATACCTTTGACCGAGATAAAAAGTATCCTATGTTTTAATCTAGGCTAATAAACTGTGCCTTAAATTTCATCTAAATCAGTTCAGCCTTATAAAAACATGTATCGGATAGCAGTAGATTGCGATGAGCAGACTACTGCAAGTTCTCTGTTCGTTTGTATGTTTGTTTTTTAATGATTTTTCGAATGTCCAACCCACGCGGATGTAGTCGCGGGCGGAAGCTTGTTAAAAATAAATGTGTACTACATTTTTATAAATATCCCAAAAGTAAGTACTGTAATGTTTAAATGTTTTGAAAATAATACTATTACCCCGAAAAAAAGGTGCCAACCCTAAGCCAGACCAAGCCAGATTGACGTAGATTGACAATCCAGCACAATCTGATCACGCCAGATCGCGCCAGACCGCGCCAGATTGAAACAGATCGCGAACAACGTTACACAATCAATCTCTGTCAATCTTTGTCAGTCTGGCGCGATCTGGCGTGATCAGATTGTGTGTGTGTAATGGGTGCCTGTGCAGCTTGGACAGAATACGAATATGAAAAGAAGTCGGTGGAGTGCTGTGGGATTTCTAAGGTGAGGTTAGTCGAAGATCGCAATCTAGACTGCGAAGAAGAGGAGAGAAAAGAGAAACAGGCTTTAAGGTAAGGAGGTGAGGTTGGAAGGAAAAATAAGTTGTAAAGGAGCGTAAGAGTATGCAAGTCCCTGCGCCGGCGAATGGGGAGCCAATTCAATTTGGAACGGAAGTGCGACACGTGGTCATATTTGCGAAGGTTGAAAATAAACCGGATACAGACATTCTGCAGACGCTCTAGTTTGTTAAGTATGTATGTTTCTTTGCAAATATCTTACGTTTGGCTGAGCTGATTTTACTATCCAAATAATATACCTACAAGGTACCTACACTAAAAATAAAAAAATAAAAATTGTTTAAAAAAAACAAAAAAACGACTTCCAAAACCCTACCTCTAAAAAGCAAGAAATAAACTTCGTAATAATAAAAACACGTCTATTGAAGTCGGGTGGGGCTGGAGTACCTACAGATTCCTTTTTTTATTCCTAATCCTAAAGCCCCACCCGACTTCAATAGACGTGTTTTTAAAATTACGAATATTATTTCTTGCTTTTTAGAGGTAGGTTTTTTGAAGTCGGTTTTTTGTTTTTTTTAATCAATTTTTTTGTGTACCTTTTAGATTAAGCCAATAATTAAGAAGATAAATTGTGTTTTTGTTTAATTTGGTTTACAAAACGAATTCTTTTTCATTCTCTCTTTCTTTCAATGAAACTTAGACCTTGGAACCTCAAGTACTTAATCATGTTCAAGTTATCAATCATCATTACAAATATTTAATAGATCCCTTATCATAGTGCCTACAATGCGATTTAATTGACAATGTACTTAAGTGCCTACATTTACTGAAGTGACCAACTTCACAGCGCTTGCGATGCAAAACGACTTATTTTAAGTTGTAATTTTTTCTGTTTTCCATACATTTTCGAGTGAAGTTGTAGAGGATCCTGTCTATTGTCAATTTAATTTCATTGCTTATATTACTTTTATTTAAAGTTCAAAGAGAAGAAAGAAAAAAGTCACTTTCTAGATTATCTCTAACGCGAAATTTGACCGTTGTGTTATATGACTGAATGATCATAATTTGATACATTTATCATATACGTTTTGTAAGAAAAAGTTGGCAATTTCCTACTCATAGATAAAATAATAAAATAAAATATTTGTTTATTTCTCCCCTTTACATGGGTAAATACAAAGGTTTCATACAACTTTATAAGTGATGGGGGACAGAAGTCCAAACTATGTAAACCCCGTGCTATGGAACTCCTGGCTCCCGTCTCTCAAACATTGGGATATTTCTTAAATTTAAGTAAAGTTATAACCTGTTTCACAGTCTATGATTAAGCTATGTGGTTAATTTAATAAAAAAAAATGGTAACATAGTTTATATGTATGAAAATTGTAGCAAAAATACTACACCAATTACTTATTTGAGCTGAAGCGGACTTTGTGAAGCAGGCTTTATTTATGATATTTGGTAGGAGCGTAAAAAGACTTAAAAAAAGGAAGGTAATTTCAATTTTTAATTTTGGGGTGTTACACGACTATAGGTAAGGACTTAAACATGACTCTAACTGTGTAGCGACAGGAAAATGTTAACATAATTAATGCTTCATTAATAATGCCTTATACAGCCTCTATCTCTACTAGTATTGAATCTGAAGTCGTGACTGCGATATTTCAAACACAAAACATGTATTATTAACTTGATGAAGGAGCATTATCTCGGCAAACTTAACATTACATAAAATACAACTCTTATCGTGAAACACATAAAGGTTATTTTTGCTTGTTTGTTAAGTTTAATAACTTTGTTTTATATGTTGATTGTATCTGGAGACATTCGGAGTTTTGTTGCAAGTAATTGAGTAATTACTATGTCATGTCCGTTTTTGAATAAAATTATTATTTGGCATCGCTAGGTAATAACAACATAATCACTTCGATTATGTTGTTATTACTAGACAATTATTTACGAGAATAATAATTCTTGTGGTGATGAGTCGTATAAAATCAAAACCGGCTAAGTGTATGTATTTTTAATTATTTGTCGTAAGAAATCAAGATGGCGGAATCTTGTGGAATTTGTATGAAAAATAGTCGTCTTTGATTCTAATATGAGATTTGCAATTCAATTTACAAGGCGAAATTGATTCTCAGTCGCTTTTTTATCTAGGTCTCTATAAGGATACATTACAGTCTCTGTAATGGCTCCTCTACACATCGACAGAGCTGATTGATTTATTCTGCAGATGCCGTCCACAGATGTGTGGACGGGGGTATTTGACGTTTCTTTCACGTTTCTGGGCGGTAAGCAAGTCAATACCTACCAAATTGACGGACGCATCCGCAGATGCAAATACCTCCCACTACCACATCAGTGAACGCATCCGAAGGTGCATTTCAGTCAACGTGTAGAGGCAACATCGGTGCGATGTTGTTGTAATGTAACACAATTCTGACGATTTTTAAATCCCCGTCGTAGACTTAATTCACCTGAGCTAAGTCCCCAGGGTGAACTAAGTATACTTATTAGTAAACTTAAATCACCCGTCTGCCCTACTCAAATGGCCAACATTCTATTCGTTTGAACGCTACGCTTACTATTAAAACTTTAAAATAAGCAGTAAACTACAAAATTACGTGCCGTAAGCTTGACAATTCCATACAATACATCGAAGTTTGTGATTTAGGTACATAAGTTTGCGACATGTGATATAATTATCTATTGCTCGTATTTAAGCTTTAAAAGTAAGCGTAGCGTTCAAACGAATAGAAAGTTGGCCATTTGAGTAGGAGGGCTGGAAATTATCGTCTTCTTTTGCTGTTGACTAGTGGTTACATGCTCCAAAACAAATGACGAAAGATTATCGAGTTCTGACAGAGAGCACTGACTATATTTTGTGGTGACGAAGGCAAGACTCGACCACGGAGGTTCAATACATATTTTTCGCCCTCCAACCAAACGTAAGCCGGCATTGACCCACGAACAGTATACGTTCTCGTTTGTGGCGGCCCATACCGCGCACCGGCGCGCCCGCGGCGACGCGCGCCGCAGCTGCTGCGTCCGGACGAGCGTACTACCCGTTCTATACAGGGTGACCGTTTTAAGGGCTCGAAAATGGTTACTTTATTTTTTTTTCAACAGAAAAATGAAGCGATTTTCTTTTTTTCATTTCAACAGAAAAAGAGAGCGATTTTCTTTTATCTCTTCGACAATCAGACTGGGAAGTGTTAGAGCACTGACTATATTTTGTGGTGACGAAGGCAAGACTTGACCACGGAGGTTCAACACATATTTTTCGCCCGCCAACCAAACGTAAGCCGTCCGCATTGACCCACGAACAGCAAACGTTCTCGTTTGTGGCGGCCCATACCGAGGACCGGCGCACCCGCGGCGACGCGCGCTGCAGCTGCTGCATCCGGACGAGCGCACTACCCGCTCTGTACAGGGTGACGTATAAAGGCACGAAAAAAGTTATTATAATTTTATTTTTTAATTTCAACAAAAAAAGGAACTTTTAAAAAAAGTCGCCTTTTATCTCTTCGGGAATCAGACTGGGACAGGAAAGAAACAGCTACTTTTTAATCGGCAGCCAAAGTACTTACCTATCGTTTTATATAGTTTTTGAAAAAATAATTAAAAAAGTAGGCTTGCTTATAGAAACAATTAAAAATAAAAACAGAAAAATAAAATGAATATCTATTAGGTTATTGTTTTAATTTTTTGCTTTAGATTACGGAATAAAGTCTGAAATTAATTTTTCATCAATATCGTGGATAATATTCCGGAAACCAGTTGTTTTACAAAAGATGTACGATAAAAACAAGTTACACAAATCTTAGATCCCTCTATTTGTTAAACACACCAAAATCAATGAGACTACAATGAAAAATCAAAACACAAACTCATCCTCAAAAAACAACACCCTATACCACAGGATCTCAGCGGCGCGCATTAAATATGCGCTCGGTATAACAAATGTATCCGTTTAATTATTATTTTGAAAATATCAGCGCCCGCGGCTCCTACCAAGATCATCTAACCAGTATTATTACCTGCTTACCTCTTATTATGTGCTTGTCCTTACAATAAAAGCACTTTGGGATTCCACTTTAGTAATACATAATTATTATTTTCACGGAAATTAGGAAAACTCCTTTTCAGTTATCAAAAATTGCGTTCTTTACTTCTTGCGTTATTTACCTAATTCCATTTCATTTTGAAAATTAGTGCCAAAATTAATTAGTATTATTACCTGCTTACCTCTTATTACGTGCTTGTCCTTACAATAAAAGCACTTTGGGATTCCACTTTGGTAATACATAATTATTATATTCATGGAAATCGGAAAACTCATTTTCAGTTATCAAAAATTGCGTTTTTGGCTTTCTTGTGTTATTTAATTCCATTGTTTTTGTTTTAATTTTTATTTTAATAAGTGCCAACATCTAACTAGAGTATCATTACCTGCTTATCTCTACGTGTTTGTCCTTACAATAAAAGCACTTTGGGATTCCGCTTTAGTAATACATAATTATTATATTCATGGAAATTAGGAAATAGTAGTTTATGAAACTGACACATAAAGAGGGGTATTAAAAGACGAGTGTGTGTTTAAAAACCGAGCCGTAGGCGAGGTTTTTAATAGTATCACACGAGTGTTTTAATGCCTAGTTATGTGCAGTTTCATACACTACTTTATCTACACTCATACATTTGGGATTGAACCTACTAAATAAAAGATCAACGTTAGAAAAGAGAGAGAGAGACTTTGTTTGTATTATTAGCAAGGTACCTACCTTGTAATAAGTCAATTCCTTAGCTGCATCTAAAGTAAAATATCGGGCAGAGTAAATATTTTTTCACATTTTAAAGCAAGTGAAAGTGAAAGTGAAAGTGAAAGTGAAATATATTTTATTTAAATAAGCTCACATAATAAGCATTTTTAAATCGTCAATTCTTTTACCCTGCCACCCATTATGACGTCTTTTAACTGACAAGAAAAATGGGCGCAAAAAACTTGTCAGCTTTATCAATCAGATGGAACGATATTTACAAATATGTATATCGTTTCCAGACTTTATATTAACAAAGATTAACAAATAAATAACATTATTGAATTAGCTCATTTCTTAATGAGTTTCAAATTTCTTAATCAATTTACAGATTTTAAGCTAAATTCAAAGTTTGAACTTGTTATTCAGTCTAGGCTGTTACAATAAATAAAAATAAAAGAAAAACATACAATTCAATATGCATTAAGATAGGTAGTCAGAAGCAGACCCATTCCCACTGGCAGCACCAGTTCCCGAACATGACGCATGAACCAGCCATCTCTTCGCTCAACCATATTTGAGCCTCATACGACACCACCGCAGAAATGATTAAAGAGAGCATGACATACTAAGACTACCTATGTTAAGGCATCGAATTGAAAATTTATATCCAAAAGCTTTTCATAGGTCTTTCACTAAACTACTGACTATAGAAAGTAAAAATATTGCAATTAAATAAATCAAAACAAGGTAAGCTATTTTTGAGTAAGAAGTGCCGTACATACAGACAATATAAAACAGATCTTTTATATACGAGTTATACGACGCCCTTAATACAAGCAGACAGAAGCAGACCCATTCCCACTGGCAGCACCCGTTCACGAGCATGACGCATGAACCAGCCATCGCTTCGCTCAACCATATTTGAGGGAACGTAACGACCCGCCTCACACGACACCACCGCAGAAATGTTTGAAGTGAGCATGACATACTAAAGCTACCCATATCAAGTCGTCGAATCAAGAAGCCAGAAGTACGTTTTTAAGTAGGTAGGATACTTCTCACAATTTTATACTTAGAAAAGAAAATCACGATTCGAGTTTAATTAAAGGACTTTTATCTAGACCTATGAAAGAACCCCGGACTTTTTCTAATCAATACTGAGGTATTAGAGTAATAATTAACAATACAAAAGCTATGCCCATGCCTTTTTATCCTTCAAATAATCGTCAACAGTGTAATAACCTTTACTCATTAAATTGGATTTAACAGTATTTTTAAATTTTTCCAAGGGCAGTTCTGTGACTTGTTCTGGTATCTTATTATAAAAGGTAATACATCTACACAAAAAAGAGCTTCCGGTTTTATGCAGTCTGCGCCTTGGAACAGCAAGTTTGTTCTTGTTTCTTGTATTGAGTTTATGAACATTACTATTTTTTACAAAGCTATCTAAATTTTTCTTTACATACATTATATTTTCATAGATGTATTGGGAAGCTACTGTTAATATTTTAATTTCTTTAAATAGGTCACGAAGAGTATCTCTAGACCGTAAGTTGTATATAGCGCGCACTGCCCTTTTTTGTAAGATGAATATGTTATTAATATTAGCAGCTGAGCCCCACAACAACAAACCGTAGGTCATAATACTATGAAAATAACTGAAGTAAACCAATCTTGCTGTTTCAATGTCGGTCAGAAGCCTTATTTTCTTAACTGCAAAGGCAGCAGAGCTAAGTCTGCTTGACAGGATATCGATATGAGGGTCCCATTGCAACCGCGAGTCTATAGTAATACCTAAAAATTTTGTTGAGTCAACAAATTCGACTGCTTCACCATTTACATGTATAGTCATATGAACCTGCCTCACATTAGGAAGTGAAAATTTTACACATTTAGTTTTACTAGAGTTAAGCTTCAGATTATTAATAGTAAACCAATGCATCACCTTGGAAAGAGTGCTGTTTACATCGTCACTGCAGTTACATCCTCTATCAACTTTAAAAATTAAAGAAGTATCATCAGCAAACAGTACTATTTCACATAAGTTTTTAGTATAGTAAGGAAGGTCATTAATATAAATAAGAAAAAGCAATGGACCCAATATCGATCCCTGCGGCACGCCCATGGTAATGGGTGCTTCATAGGATTCTGTTTTATTTACAACAACTTTTTGGGTTCTCGCCGATAGATATGATTGCATAAGGCCTATTGCATTTTTTGATACACCATAATGTTCCAATTTATCTAATAAAGTACTGTGACTGACACAATCAAATGCTTTAGAGAGATCACAAAATATACCAATTGCATCTTGTTTACTCTCCCATGCTTCAAAGACGTGTTTGAGAAGTGCAATTCCAGCATCAGTTGTGCATCTACCACGAGTAAAACCAAATTGTTTCTCGTGAAGTAGTTTGTTGATAAGAAAATGTGCTAATAATTGATCATAAATGATCTTTTCAAAAATTTTGCTTAGTGCTGGCAAAATGGAAATGGGTCTAAAGTTAGCGGGATCGCTTTTGTCCCCAGATTTAAAAAGAGGGATGATTTTACTATATTTCATTAAGTCTGGAAATATCCCTTCATCAACACACTTATTGAAAATAAAAGCAAGATGGGGAGCAATGGTCGTTATTATAGACTTAATTATGTGAGTTGAAATGCCCCAGAGATCTTCAGTCTTTTTTATATTTATTGAATTAAATGTTTTAAGAATGGTATCACTATTGATATGTCTAAATTTAAATACATTATTGCACTTATCAACACATGATTCCAAGAGGGAGACAGCAATTTTTGGAGATGAATTTAAATTACTGGTAGTTGCAATAGGTATTTTAGAAAAGAAATCTTGAAAAATTGTTGCCACTCCTTCATCTGACTCAATAATTTTATTGTCTGATACTAATGAGTATTCACGGTCATTATTTTTAGTTTTCCCAGTCTCTTTATTTATAATATTCCAAGTGGCTCTTATTTTATTATCTGACTGATGAATTATTGTAGATATTCATTTTGCTTTTGCTAAAGTACATACTTTATTAAACATTTTTGAATAGTTTCTTACATATTCATGAAATTCGGGATCATTTGAAATTGTTTTCTGACCATATAATTCAAACAACTTATTTCTGCTAACATATATGCCTGGTGTTGCCCAATCACTAAATTTCTTTTTAAAGTCTTTGGATTTAATAGATCTTTGCTTAAATGTTTTATCAAATTCTACTTTAATTAAATTAAATAAATCATCATAATGAGTATTGGGATTATCATTACTAGGTAAGCAAAGAGTTTTGGCAGTGACATTATTATGAAAATTTTCCAATTTATTTTTAGTTAGAGGTCTGCAGATTATATTACACTGATGAGGAACATGATGGTGCTCAAGGGAAGCTATTTGTCCGCTATGGTCAGAACGAATACAATTTATTATTTCTTTATCAAGTACATTACAGTTGCTAAAAATATTGTCTAGGCAAGTTTTAGATGTAGCAGTGATTCTTGTAGGTTCACAAAAGGTGTTTGCTAAATTGAAGGACTTAAACAAATTCAGAAACCTACTTGCAATTGAGGACGGCTTTAAGATGTCTACGTTAAAATCACCGCACACCACAATTTTTTTATTCTTTTTGATGACTAATTTTAGAGCGTCCTCCATAGCGGACTCAAATTGAGGGTAGTTACCAGTTGGTGGGCGATACACACAAATCATTATCAACTGATCTAATTCCACACATGACAGTTCAACGTGTTGTTCAATAGAGAGGGATATCACATCTTTTCGTTCCTTAAAAATTCATATAGTTTTGCAAAATTATCAAAGATCCCCTCTAGTGGTGGATTTCCTACTGAATGAACTAGCAATTTTATAACATTGAAATCCTGTAATTAATTCATATTCCTTAAGCCAGTGCTCAGTGACACATAAAATATTAACATTTTTTTCAGTTAAAAAAAGTTCTAACTCTAATTCTTTGCCCTGAAAAGCCCTGAATGTTTTGGTGAACTATAGTTTAAATATTTAGGCTTTTCCTTAGTCATTACACGGCTAGAGACTTCCTCTATTGTCTTGTTATGTAATTTAAATTACTAATAAAAGAATTACTTGGGACAAATGCCAAAGTGTTATTTTTAATGTCAACAATTTTTTGCTCAATAGGAGCAGGAGTAAAAATTGTATTATTATTACTTGGAACGGATTCCAAGGTCACATTCAAAATGTCAAAACTATTCTGCTCAATAGAAGCAGAAAGTGATAGCCAAGTCTTGGCTAAATGTTTAAAATAAAATGATAGCGCTAAAGCTACTTGTCTTTTAAAATAATTTGTAAGATAAATATTTATCTTTTGTCAATTTAAAATTAAATATTAATTTATTATGTCTATTATGTGACATCTCTGACTATTATAATAAGTCATATTGCTTAGTGTTAAATTCAAATTATATCTGATATTATTTTCTTCCTGTGGCAAGCTAGCACTGTAAGGTAGTGTAAACAATACAAATTTATTTATATTTAAACTGCATAACTTATTGTAGTATGAAATGAGATCCTTCTTGTTTACATTACCTCTTTGACCAACTAATATAATTAAATTGGTATTTTCATTTAAGTTTAAGTTATTACTTTTCTCATAATGTCATGTAGGGTCGCACCCGGTATACAATAATTTAAAACTTTTTCTCCCAATTGATTATTGAATAAGTAGCCTAATCTTTTCCAATTTCATCACACAACATAATGTTTGAACATTTGTTAGTGGTAAAGGAAATTATTTTCACTTGTGCTTGCTAAAATATTTACATGTTCTGAGATTAAGGGCTCATACACTGTTTGGTCTTGTAAATGGTCCCGAGCATCTAGGCCTGACGCTAAGGAGCTATCATTATGGGTTGAATGGTTTTCTGACAGAGAGGGGGTGGATAAACATTTAAGTGCCAGTATATATTCCCCTATCTCTTTTTTGGAACGGGTCATAATTTTGGGTCATCCTGGATAATGACTCCTGTAATGAGTAAATTTTAGTATTTAACATATCAATGTTATTTTAATATGTCAGTCTATTCTCATTGATTATAATTTGACATGTATCCAGCTTTTCAATTAGTTGTCTACGCTCTCTAATGTGACTAATATTTTTGAAAAAGTGTTTCTGCTTATTTAGTAACTTTTTTGTTTTGAAATATACTTGTTAATTTTTACATATTTCTTTAGCTTGTTTCTACTACAACCAACCATTGCCTGACTCATAGTGCAATTAATTGAGTCTTCAGAAGTTAAATCAATTGTGATTGTTGGCTTATGGTTAAGTGAGGGAGAAACAAGTTTTGGGTCACAGCCGACTAACTCATCGTAAAGACTCAAGTTCTGAGTGACTACCGCTTGGTTTTGTTCTGACTCTAACTTATAAATACGGTTATTAGCGTCATGTAGCTGCTTTTCCAGTCCAGAGATGAGTCTGAGGGCCTTCTCATACTCATCTCTGCACTGGTCGAACCCATCGATTAAAGTTTGTAACCTATTACGTTCCTCAAACATATTCTGTTGTGACAAATGTAACTCAGACATTTCCTTTTTGAGTTGTGTATTGCTTTGAAGCACATCTAACAATTCCTTTTCATTCTCATCTCTTTCCAAATGCAGTTGCTTAACCAACTCCTTGGTGGCCTTTAGTTCCTGTAGGGTTTGATGGAGTTTAGCCTCCTCCTGGCGAGATGCGGCCTTACGGGTCAACATTGTGAAAATAAAAAGGTGTTTGTTAAATCTAAGTAATTCCAAGGGGTTGTTTAATCAACTATAGTGAGGTTATCCAAATGATAACACTACACTATCGGCTTTAAATGTAGCCTTACTAGTTATAAACTGAACAGATTAGACTAAAAGCACATACAAAAATTACTACTTTGAAAGAGATAACAATGATTTACAGATAAAAATGCAATGTCATGTCATACCGGTAAGTGAAAGTGACCGTAGTTCGACGTCACAAAACACACAAAATACACAAACAACTCACTGTTGGTGTTCACTACACTTAATTTTATACGTAAATGTTACGTGATTCAATGGAATTAGCCACAATTATTATGCTAATAATTAAAATATTTCAAATTTAAATACGGGAGCAAAATTTGACAACTGGTGCCGTCGGTGTTGCCACAAGAATAATAAAAACCTACAAAATTCAGTAAGTATAACAAAATGTAAAAATTGAAATCAAAACTTTATCGGAAATGCTTGGCGCGCATTTCATTAGAAAAAAAAATTTGATCAGTGCATTTCAACAAACTAATCGCACTAAAGTCATCGATTACCATAGAGTACATTTTTATCATGACAAATATGTGGGAAAATATCGTTGTTATTTTTAATGTTACGGCACTGCCTTCTTTTTGGATTTACCCTGTGTCGTAATGAGAAAAAAAGTTATTTTATGATGCAGTTGTCTGCATCGTAATGAGTTTATTTTTTAATTTTACCTATCCACAAAAATAAAGTACGTATTTATATTACCTTTTTTGAATTCATATTTGGAACATTACGTTGTGAGTGTAGATAAACTCCTTTTCAGTTATCAAAAGTTGCGTTCTTGGCTACTTGGGTTTTAATTTTATTTTGGAAATAAGTCCCATCATCTAACCCGTATTATTACCAGCTTACCTCTTATTACGTGCTTGTCCTTACAATAAAAGCACTTTGGGACTCCACTTTAGTAATACATAAGTAATTATTATTTTTACGGAAATTAAGAAAACTCTTCAAGTTCCATTATTTCTGTTTAATTTTTATTTTGTAAGTAAGTGCCATCATCTAACTAGTACTCATTACATGCTTATCTTTTATTACTTACAGTAAAAACACTTTGGAATTCTACTTTAGTAATACATAGTTATTATTTTCACGGAATAAATACCATTGTCCGTGGGGGAAAACTTTTTTCAGTTATCAAAAATTGCGTTCTTGACTTTTGCGTTATTTAATTCCATGAATACTTTTGTTTAATTTTAATTTGGAAATTAGTAGTAGTTTTGGCACTAATTTCCAAATTAAAATGTCCAAATTAAAATATACTACGTATAGTATCATTACCTGCTTACCTCTTATTACTTACGTGTTTGTTCTAATAATAAAATCACAAAGAGACTCCACTTTAGTTTTGTTGTAATTAGAAAGTACCAGTACACTTTTAAAGACAATTTACTTACTTGTTCACGGAAATGAGGAAAACTCTTTTTCCAGTTATTAAAATTGTTTACATGTATATTCCATTCCATTCCATTGTCCTTATAATCATTGATTGTTTTTCTTCACAGAGTCGCAATTTCAAGACGAAGCACCTATAGTCAAAATTGAGACAACTCTATTTCGGTAATGAAAACCTGTTAATTATAACGGTAACTTTTACGACAAAGAATATGTAGATAACCTATAGAATTGTCGTTTTAATCCTTCAAGCCCCAGAAAATGAGACACAATTCATTGAGATTGTTGTCTCAATGTGTAAGAAAAAAGTCGTAAATTTCGTTGGCAAGTAGTCAATAAACCGATATTTCCAGGATCTTTGCAAAATCACGCTCATTTTATATTACCCACGAGCAACCGCTCACGTTTTGTTGATAGTCCACTAAATGCACATTTCGACAGCACGCTGGAATGACAGAGTTCCATTTAGGGCTAACAGATACAACAACGGAACTCTCTCGCAGCAATCGGAGGTGCACTCGATCGAGTCGCATCGCTCGCGGCAGCGACGAGAGCGAAAGGGTTGTTTATCCCTCTACCGGCCATAGACTTAGGAACGTATAAAAGAGCATACAGAAAAATGCAAAATAATGATTTAGTTAATATCGTGATGTATTGCAAGGCTCACAATTATGTTTTTAAATATCGTTCGAATTCTCAGATTATTTTAAAGTCTAATTCTCAAAATAATATAAAAGATCATTATACTAACGCAAACTTAAAAATATCATCATCAAATATGATGAGGGAGATCCCTATCTTTATCACAATTTATTTGCAGTGCGTCCTTCTCTCGAATTTTTTCCTGTCACTCGTCATCTCATCATGCACTTTACATTCAATTATCATTCCGCACACAATCCATCTATCTTTTCTGCGGTCTTCCCCTTGCTTTCCCACCGTCAACATCCATACGTTTTCTTTAAATTCTCTAATCAAATCCTTAATTTCGTTACGATCACCAGAACGAAAATGAAGTTTTATTTGTGATACCTACTGTTGATTCGTCGTTATTTCTGGTTACCATAACACAGTGCTTTAGGTAGCTATTTACTTTGGAATTGGAGTAATATATAATCCTCACCAATTTGTAAAGTGCTTGGCGGCCATGTTTTTAATCTCAAAAACGAAAAACAATTGTAATTTTTTTATATACCTAGACCCTAGGCTGTAATATTGAAAATCATATGTAGGTAATTCAATTATTAATATATTAGACATAGACTTAGAAAATTTTTCGCTATGCTCAAGTAGACGGACAAAGGTGCAAGTGAGAAACCGTTTCTTACGGCTTATGCGATGTGCGAGAAAGAGTAAAAAAAAACTGACAGCTGAACCTGGTTTGACTTCATTTATCATCGTTTATCACCTTGGTGAAAAGCGTCAACAACTTAAGTACTAATTTAACAATTATTTCCAGGTTTTCTGTAAATCCAGTGATTAAATTAAACTGGATAAATGTCATAAATAAATAAGCAGGGAGCCTCAAAGAAGACCTTAAGAAATTATTTAAATAAAATTGTTCAAAATCTTGTTTGTGTTTAATTTATTAGAGCAATAATACATTATGGTTATCGACAACCTAAAATGGACTTCAGTGCATCTCTAAATTCACGCACACTTTTACATATTTACAAACACTGGCTCATCTCACTTTTGGTTTCGCAGCCAAGTGAACTCTGTTCGTCTATTCCAGTGGATATTAAGTTTATGATATTAGCTTACCTATTAGAATTTACTTGTTTCGTGTCATTTACTTGTTTCATGTCAGTTGCAGATCACGTCAACGTGGATGTTAATGTGACAAGGTTCCTACGCATTACCAATGGGGTGTATCACGCAAAGCTAATCGCAGATGGCGCCAGCGGCGACCTGGCCTCTTTCAATGGTTTTGATTGGTTAAAATACGTCAGAAATGACATTAGACATTTGAAACAACCAATCAAATTATTTTGGGACTGTTGCTTGTGGTGCCATTAGTTCCTCAGTATCACACCCCATTGGCGGGGATTATACACGACTAGCTTCTGCCCGCGACTTCGTCCGCGTGGATATTAGACGAAATCCTTTTAAGAAACCTTCAACCAGGATCCGGCCAGCCATTTTTACGCGATTAGGCGAGTCCCAATCAAGCGCGCTGCCTCGCGAGACAGGACATTTGCCGCGTGTGGCGGG
This sequence comes from Agriphila tristella, assembly GCA_928269145.1. NCBI lineage: Eukaryota > Metazoa > Arthropoda > Insecta > Lepidoptera > Crambidae > Agriphila > Agriphila tristella. The sequence goes on from OV743429.1 coordinate 11,482,387, forward strand.
CCTCGCACAAGGCTTCCAGTTCCCGTTCCCGTTCGCGTTCGCGTTCGTGTTCGCGTTCGCGGTCTCGGTCGCGGTCGCGGTCGCGGTCGCGGTCCCGTTCCCGTTCCCGTTCCCGTTCCCGTTCCCGTTCCCGTTCCCGTTCCCGTTCCCGTTCCCGTTCCCGTTCCCGTTCCCGTTCCCGTTCCCGTTCCCGTTCCCGTTCCCGTTCCCGTTCCCGTTCCCGTTCCCGTTCCCGTTCCCGTTCCCGTTCCCGTTCCCGTTCCCGTTCCCGTTCTGCGCGATAAAATCAATTTTGTTAGCCCGAAACCATGCTTGTGTAGATTTTGCTTTGTGCGCAGGGGCAGAGTCCTGCTGGAAGACCCATGGCTGGTTTTGAAATAAAGTGTGGCTTAAGGGTTTGACAACAGGTTCCAGAACGGTATCTTGATAGACTCTAGCGCCAGTTTTCACACCTTTTTCACAAAAATGAACCTTACTTAGCCCTGAATAGGACACCCCCAGCCAAATCATCACTGATGAGGGGTGGTGACCTCGTTGGACCCTCGGAGCAATCATGCTGGCTTCTTTACTATTCTTAGCGTATACTCTATCATTTTGACGGTTAAAATTTTCTTCGACTGTGAAGATTTTTTCATCAGTAAACAAGATTTTTCGATGGCCGTTTTGTGCGTACTGCTTTAGTAGAGCGCGACTTCGTGCTAACCTCATAGCCTTCAATCGTGCGTTTAGCAGATGGCCCTTTCGTCTACGGTAAGCGTGAAGCCCAAGGTCATCATTGATAATTTTTTTAAGGGAACTTCTCTTCACAGTCATCTGTATTGCCAATAACTTTTGCTTCCGGACGGGATTTCTCGTGATTCTCGCCTTCACTGCCTTGATCACAGCTGGTGTCCGAACGGTGCGTGGTCTTCCTGATCTTTTTCGGTCATCGACGGTCAAGGTATTACTGTACCTATGGATAGTGCGATAAATAAATTGCTTGTTGATTTTCAACTTTTGTAGCAACTTGAAAATCATATTCGGTGGCTGCCCACATTTGTGCAGAGCAATTACAGCGACACGATTCTCCTTCAACCCCCATTCCATGGTGAAATAAACAAAATATGATATACGTGTGGTATGGAATTATAGCTTATAAAACTGTCAATAATATGTCATTTTTATTTTTTCTTTTCATTTGTTTTAATGGCCAGTAATCGATAAAGAAACTCAGTAACAGAACTTTTGACCAACCTGTGTACGTTGCTTTAGATTTCTATCCAAAAGCCTAGATTAAAAATTTAGCGATTTTTACTTCGAAAATGAAGGATTTCCTTAATACACAACTTCATCCCCCTTTTGACCCCTTCGGGGGTAGAATTTTGAAAAACACTGAGACCCGTATTAATTAATTTTCAATCGTCAGCCTAAATACAAAATTTGAAGATTCTAGCTTCAAAACTGAGGGACTTTCATACAAACTTTCATCCCTTATTTCATCCCCTTAGGGATGGAATTTTCAAAAATCCTTCCTTAGTGGATGCCTACACTGTATAAAGTATCTGTGTGCAAAATTTCAAAACTCTAGGTCCAGCGGTTTGGGCTGTGCGTTGATAGATCAGTCAGTCAGTCATTCAGTTTACGATTTTATATATTAAGATGTTGCCCAATACTTAATATTTATTTATATTTATTCTTCTAAATATTCGTAACTCTATGTCAATGCGAGTAGTTGCGAATGCGATGTGGCCCGCGCATACCCATTGTTGCAGATCAATAGCAGTGCGATTGCTTACAAATCACACACATCAACGTCAATGTACCTTATTCTGTAGCACTAAGTGCCATTTTTGATTAACAAACGTATTTATCACGTGTTAGTTGAAACTATGTAGAACTAGAGTAACTACTTGTGCTAGCTTTTAATCAAAAAGTATATCTTAAGTGCTCAATTAATTGAAAAAAAAACACACGAAAGTCAATTCTTTATAAGCATCGACTTAATGTTATGAGAATAATTACTTCGTAAGAAAAGTTCTAAAATAGAGATTAGTAATTGGATCTTAATTTAATGGCATATTGCAAAAAGGGCATTAGTCCATTTTCCATTTTTAGGGGAATAAGCAAAAAAATTTTCCCATTTACAGGTCCCATTTTTTTAAATTTGGAAATCGGCTCAGTCCTTTTCAAGTAATCTTGAAAAAAGCACGAAAATAGTATGATTTTGTGTGAATTACCTCGATGATAATGGTCGTATTACTTCTTTGTTTATGAACTGAATAAGATATTTTTTTTGTTGGAAGAGCGATATCTGTGTAGTTCTTTAACCGACTTAAAAAAGGAGGTTCTCAGTTTGACCCGTATGTATGTATGTTTCTTCGCAATTGTCTCACGTTTGGCTGAGCCGATTTTACCATCTAAATAATATACCTACAAGGTATACACTAAAAATAAAAAAATAAAAATTGTTTAAAAAAAAACAAAAATCTGACTTCAAAAAACCTACCTCTAAAAAGCAAGAAATAATATTCGTAATAATAAAAACACGTCTATTGAAGTCGGGTGGGGCTTTTAGTATAAAAAAGGAATCTGTACTCCAGCCCCACCCGACTTCAATAGACGTGTTTTTATTATTACGAATATTATTTCTAGCTTTTTAGAGGTAGGTTTTTTGAAGTCAGATTTTTGTTTTTTTTAAACAATTTTTGCATTGTTTTAGCTATGAATGAGTATGGAACGTTCCGTTTATCAAAGTTTGTTTTTAAATATTTTGCCCTTTCTGCAATATGCGATTCATTTTCTTATGAATTCTAGGTACTTAACTTTATTCTTTTAAATCGTTGCTTTTGTTTCTTTTTGATATAAAACCTCCTTACAAGTAGGACAGTTAAATATAATGACAGGGTGCGCAAAAAGTTACTTAACTGAAATTAGGTGAAGGAGAAAAAGTAAATAAAGTGATAAAATAGTCTAATTTTAAAGACAACTGTAACAAACGGATGTAAACACGAATCGTAAACTTTCAGGCTCAGCGGCGTCTGCAGATCGATCGACGGTTGCCATGGCGACCGCGCCAAATCGGCATCCCGCCGTCACAAAACGAACGCAACGTGAAACGGAACGCAACGCAACGCAGTTATTCAAGAAATCGATTTTGTTTTTATGCTATTTCTCCTGAAAAAATACTCTCACTATTACAATTACATTTTTATTCTTTGAAAATCTGTAAGCATTTTTGAATATTTTACAGTAATTTTTGCCAAATGTGTCCCATGTTTTTGGTCCTAACTTCTTTTAGTTATTCTAGGAAAATTATGGTACTTATACCTACATTTTGTTTGACGGAAAATAGTCTTGTAACCATGAGTTATAAATTATAGAAAACATAATTTAGCATGAGTTGAGTAATGTAAGGCACTTGTAACGTGATCGACTGAAAATTCATTGACTTAAGGAGGATCTTAAGTTTGTGCAAAAGCAAGCAAATAAAAAAATATTTGTTATGAAAATCCACTTTTAACTTTAGGGAAAATGTGTTGGTAGTTCATTGGAAATTCTGTGGCAATTCGTTCGGAGAAATTTGTAGTTGAGGGGAAATTCCATTGCAATTTCTTATTTTCATTCATATATTATTTAATTTACGACACAAAGTCGATTGCAATTTTCTGCCAAGGTAACCTCGGCAGACGTCAACCCCACTGCATCTTAACTCAGTTTGACGCTAGCAAGAAACGGAACGGAAAACCAGCGATTCAAGACCTACTTCCTCTTGAAATTTGTACCTTATTACGCAGATAATAAAATCTCCATCGGATGCTACTACAACTCGAAAAGTAATGGTAGTGTTTTAAGATGATTGTTTACGCTCTTTGAACGTAGAGATGAAAACTCTATGGTGTAATGGAGTGTGGATTCACATTGATTATGTGATAGTACGGGTGAAATAGTGAATCAACACTATTTGAGAATATTTCAACTTTGTTTAAAATAGTTTTAAAAAAGATTCTTCAATATCTCTTGGAAATATTAATGGTTTTATTAAGGAGAATACCGCACCGTAAGTGGCGCCCTCAGAGGTTTTAATAAGTTGTTATAATAGAAAAAGATTTTAATAAAACGTTTCTTGGAATTATTAGGGCTCATAGTCTGGTATTTTCAGAAGGTATCACTACATTCCCTCGTAGTCATTCGTAAAAGTAGATAGCAAATGTGTAAAAAACGGCCTCTTAAAAGTAAAGTGAAAAAAGGTGAAAAGCAGTGACTACGAGGGAATGTAAGTAATGATAAAACTATGGGCCCTAAAAATTCCTCGAGAAATTTTATTAAAATTGTGTATTGGAATGAGGGCTTTTCAAGATGACAAAAAACTGTAGGCTCGATAGATGGCGTTGACAAAAATGTATGTGTCAATGTGATTTTTTATACTAAGCTTCAAAGAGTACTCATGCAGGTAGGCAGGCAGATGTAACCCTAAATGTTTCTCTTTGGGCTGATGTCAGCCAGCGAGTGCTTACTTGCCTCTTTGGTACAGGCCGTTTATTTTTAAAAGCCAATTTTTACACTTGTCTTTCCATCAACGCCATCTAGTGAGGCAAATAGTTACTACTTTTATTTTTTAAATGTTACTTTGAAAATCCTCATTACAATATTAAATAAAGTTCACCCCGGTGCTACTTTCGGTCAGGAAACTTGAACCACAGAGTATAACTCTCTTCCGAATCACAGAAGATGTTGCTATAAGTATTAATTTTGACCGCCACCCTAGGATCAATATTATGTGTGTTGACTTAAGACCTTTTGTTCGGCTTTTGCGATAGTTGGAATGGAGTTATTATTACACGACTGCCCAAAAAGGAGTGTATCGGCATGTGTTTAGGGTTCATGTATGTTTGTGGGTATGTGAGTTTCTTTATTCCACCATAACTTCTAAATGCCTGAACTGGTTTGGACGTATGGGGTATCGTTAGAATCCTTGCAGTATCCCGAGTGACACTGGCTATATTTAAAATGGCGAAAAAAAATACTATATGGCTACTGTACGACGCCACTTTCAAACGTGTTTTTTTTTTCAATTATTACAATACAGGCATCAAATAAAAGGCCTTGATCAGAACATTCCGAAACTATATAATTTGTCACTAAAATGATTGAAATAAAAATAAATAAAATTAAAAAATATTGAAAACACGACTGCCCTGACAAAAACAAACTAAAAAGTTAAATAACAAGTGTAATTTGCAGTTGGGGAACCTCTTTGATCAAAAATTGTTCCATAAAACGGTCCCCCGACTGCAAATTACACTTCTTATTTAACTTTTTAGTTCGTTTTTGTCAAGGCAGTCGTGTTTTTAATATTTTTTTTAATTTTATTTATTTTTAGTTGTAACGTATATAGATACTCTGTTGTGAACTACAAAATAGGAAAATGGATCAATAATCTATTTAAAAAAATCCTAAAGTATACTTGACATCACAATTTCCATGCAAATACGCAAGATCAAAGCCGTGTCACTGTGACCCTTTATAAATTTGTGTTTAGTTACGCCCAATTTACGAAAGGGGAGATAGTGATCAACAATTTGCTATCTGATGGCTCAAATTGAGCATTGCTCGGCAAACTGAACTTTAATGTGAAAATCATTGACTTTTAGTTGTACTAAGGTTAGTACGTGGGCAAATGTAGGTATTTTAAAGTCTGCCCCCCTAGACGAAATCACATTAAATCTGTAATGGCGCTATCGATAGATGTATGGATTCGACATTTTACAAATTAACCGTGGTTAGTGAAAATAAAAACGAACGTAGAACCTATACTTAGTGCATGTTACAAAAAACCCTTTAAAGTCGAATATGGTAGATCAAACTGAACAACTTTTACTATTAGTACAGTAGCCCGTAGTACATTTAAATTACCCAAAAGGTTACCGTTCGCCGTTGTGATATAGTTATTTATTACGAAATTATAGATACTTTAACCCAAGTTTTACAGATCGCAACCCGCCGTAACCTATATTTGTATATCTCCAAAAATTTTATTTTTTTACTTTTCGAGGTTTACCACATGGTTTAGCTGTTGTCGTGTCCTACAGCTTTGTTTGGTTGCCACTGATAATAGTAAGACTATGGAAAGTGACCATACACAGATTTAAGACCAGATGAAAATGGATGGACTTTACCTGGGGCTAATTGTCTAATTTTAAAAATCTATCGCAATCGCTTTCTTTTGACAGATGGACATGACACATTGCTGCATTTCTTTGGTAAGTTTTATTTGTGACAAAAAGAAGCTGCAATGTGTTACATCCTGAAAGCGATTGCGATAGATTTTTAAATTAGACTATAAAAAGACTGGTCTTAAATCTGTGTATGGCTAAATTTTATAGTCCTACTATTATTTGTGGCAATCAAACAAAGCTGTAGAGCACGACATTAGCTAAAACATATCATAAACCTCAAAAAATAAAAATAAATCATTTTTGGAGATATACAAATATAGGTTACGGCGGGTTGCGATCTGTGAAACTTGGGTTAAAGTATCTATAATTTGGTAATAAATAACTATATCACAACGGCGAACGGTAACCTTTTTGGTAATTTAAATGTACTACGGGCTACTGTGTTATATGGGACCATCTCTGTAATCAGGAAAATAAAATAAGCTGTTTCATACAAAAATTAATAACGTAAATATTAATATCTATGGTCCCTCCCTATCTATCATATTCGGCTTTAAGGGTTTTTGTAACACGTCTAATTAGGTGGATAAAAAAAATCGCTATCGCTTTTGTAAACTTATTCTTATTTCACACATCTTTCGATTACAAAATTCGTTAGGTAAGAATTTTTACAATGAAGGCTTTTCAAAGTGATATAAAAATAGTAAATATTTGCCTCACTAGATAGCGTTGATGGAAAGAGATGAGTCAAAATTTGCTTTTAAAAATAAACGGCCTGTACCAAACAGGCAAGTAAGCGCTCGCTGGCTGACATCTGCCCAAAGAGAAACATTTCAGGGTTACATCTGCCTATCTACCTGAGTACTCTTCGAAGATTGGTAAAAAAAAATACATTGAGACACTGTTTATCAGCGTATAAAATTAGTGCCCGATAGCAATCTCTAACTTAAGTAAATCAAAATTACTTCAAAAGATTTTCCCCAAAAGTCAACGTACCAACAAATCAGGTTTACCGACCGAAGCGCCACCGGAAGCGATGCGAAAACTAAATAGTGCCGCCACCTGGCGCGTCTCGCCGGAACTAGGCTTTATTGGCGGAAATGGACCGGCCGACCGGATATAGCAATTTACACGCCGCCCTTAGCCTTTGTGGCGGACATTTGAGGAGGAAATACATTTTATTTTGTAAGTATGTTACTTAGAAAAGTTTATGTCGTGAGAAATATTTTGAAAGTGAAAATTGCCATGATTATTTAATAATATCAGTAAAGATCCAATCTTAGCTTAAGACTGTATATCCGCATTTCAAAGAATTTTGCGTTTTTCCAAAGAAGTTATCTAAAGAATGAAAGCATTACTATTGATGTAAACTTTAGTTTTAGGAAGCAAAATTCTTAAATTAGTGCCCTATAATAAGAAAAACATAATAAATTATCAGGTATTTTAAAACGAAGACAATCTGTTCAAGTGGAATTTCAAATTTGCTTGTCAGAGTTATTTTTCACAAACGTTTCAGCTGTAACAAATAACAATACGACTCATATTTATTTTTTCAGTTATTGTTTGTATTGTCAAGGAGTGCCCTTTATAGAGAAAATAAAAAAAAATGTATTGAAAATTAAAAAATGGAACTTGATGCGCGTCTACCTACACCTTTAACATCTGTTAATTTTAATATTTTTTTCTTTAAACCAAAAGATAAAGCAAACTGTAGATTGTGAAACTGGACCTAAACTTTAGGTCTAATTTCACAGTCCAGTCAACTTTCTTAATATTAAAAAAAAAATCAGTTCCATTTTTATTCAAATCCGGAATAGACAGACACCTAAGAAAGTAAACTGGAATATGAAATAGCAAACTAACCTGCCAGTTACTTTCCACTGCCAAAAAGCTCATCCTTCACACCCATTCATCATCACTTCCCACAACTATAGTTCATGGAAAACCTGTAAAATAATAGGTAAGTAATATGAGTATTTTTATTTTACTCGCATATTAAAAAATATTGTATTAAAAAATAAACCGACTGTTTGCATTATTGCCAGACTTTTTACACGACTGCCCAAAGCAAAAAGAGTGTTATGTGTTCAGGGTTCATGTATGTTTGTGGGTATGTGAGTTTCTTTATTCCACCATAACTTCTAAATGCCTGAATTGATTTGGATAAATGGGGTATCGTTAGAATCCTTACAACATTCCGAGTGACACTGGCTATATTTTTTTTAGAAAAAATCAATATGGCGACTGTACGACGCCATTTTCAAATGTGAAAAAAAAAATTTTTTTCTTCTATTATTACAATATGGGCATCAAATGAAAGGCCTTGATGAGCATATTCCAAAACTATATAATATGTCACTAAAATGTGTTAAATAAAAATAAATAAATTAAAAATATATTAAAAACACGACTGCCCTGCCAAAATGAACTAAAAAGTTAAACAACAAGTGTCATTGCAGTCGGGGGACCTCTTTGATCAAAAATTGTTCCATGATAAGGTCCCCCGACTGCAATGACACTTGATGACACTTGTTGTTTAACTTTTTAGTTCATTTTGGCAGGGCAGTCGTGTTTTTAATATTTTTTTAATTTATTTATTTTTTATAAAAGACAATGTAGCAATGTAGACAATGTAGTTGTCTGTGTGGATTTTTTTATCTGTCTATCGGGAACAATACCTTTTTCGGGATGAAAGGTACCTTATGTCCTTCTCTGTACCCTTGACAACGTGTTTGCAAGATTTCATGATGATCGGTTCAGTAGTTAAGACGTGACGGCGTAACAACCAAACAACGAACAAACAAACATTCGCATTTAAGCAGTAAGGATAACACAATAGAAAAGTTCGTCTCTAAGCTGCCGGGAGTCGAACGCAGGACGCTAAAATTGCGAAAACAGCATATAAGAAAGCTCCGTTTCTTTACAATATAAAGATAACCAAAAATAAATATGAGTACCCAAGTATGATTTTAATAAAGAAATCGTGAACCCAAATCTGTAGGTGAAATTTTTCAACATACTTTATTATAATGAAGCTGGTAGAAGTTCGCTTCAAAGTTATTTCGAACCGCCCTTAGTTGCGGAGGGTATTTTTCTTAGCCCTGAGGGCCTACCACGAGAAATAATAACGATATTCGGACGAAGTTCGTTGTCCTTTTTACTCAATTTTGGAGCTTATTCCTGAGCCAATAATGTCACGGAGCGAATAGAAACGTGCTATCGTGATTTCGTTTTCGGAGTGGGCCCTTTTTTCTTTAGTCAGTACCTATTCATCGACCGAAGTTTTTAATAACAACGTTGTTTGTGGATGATAGAAAAATATGGACATACCTTTAGTTTTGAGTGGGATTTTACCAGTTGAATTCTATTGGGATCTAATCAACACCCTAAAGAGGACAAGATAAAAAAATACCATCTTTTTTGTATATGACTAGCATTCTAGAAAATAATAGGTACTTGATAACACAAAGTTAACGTGTAATAATGACACAAAATTAAATAACGTGTAATAGACAATCATTATTAGTAGCTACTTAAATATTTTTCGTCTCAAGAACGTTGAATCTCTAACGCTTTTAAATAACACTTTAAATTTTGATTTCTAATGCCTATTATTAATTTTTTTGAAAATCCTGAAAATTTGAACTAATATTCAGCACTAGTTTTAAACCGACTTCAAAAATTTGAAAAGGAGGAGGTTATCTATTCGTCGCGTATATATTTTTTTACTATGTATGTACACCGATTACTCGAAGACGGCTGAACCGATTGAAATGATTCAAACGTTATAACATGAGGTTTGTACCCACGTTGGTCCTTTTTTTTTGAAGTTTTGAAATAGATTCAGTAGTTTTTGAGTAATTTTGAAAATACTGTCGTTTTCGTTACCATTTTATATGAATTCAAACGGATTTTCACGGGTCGACAGCGGCGCCTGCTCAGTGTGACTGGAGCGCCTGAGCCGAAACGATGTACATGTGTATGCCACACAACCATTACTTTTTTGTTTATGAACCGATTAAGATGATTCTTTTTGTGTTTGAAAGACGACACCTTAACGATGATACCATATTAATTTCATTGGTATTGGACATTGAATTTTAAAGATACACAAGGGTAAGATATACATAAGATATATACATAGATAAGATAAGATACACAAAGATACACATACCTCAAAATCAAATAGGAACAGTACAGTGATTGAAATATAGGTAGGTTTATGACAATCGAAAATAAGTTAAGGACCTATCTATTGTCAAGGACGTTCTGGACTAGAGTTGAACTGCGAAGGCCCAACGGAACTCCTGTGGAAATTAAGTTAGGTACTCGGGGTATACCTACCATTGAAAAATGTGAAACATTATAACGTTTTATTTTTAAAATATTCGCTTACATACCAAAAAAGTTTAAAATAAAAAAAGCTTTATAAAAAAAGAAAAACCTCCTTCAAAAATCTTAAAAGAACAGCTCTATAAAAAGCAATAAATAATGTTCAAATCGATTAATTAAAACACGTCTATTGAAGTCGGGTGGGGATTTTAGAATATAAACAATACAATAAGTAAAAAAAATACTTTTAGCTCCACCCGACTTCAATAGACGCGTTTTAATTAATCGATTTGAACATTATTTCTTGCTTTTTATAGAGCTGTTTTTTTAAGATTTTTGAAGGAGGTTTTGCTTTTTTTTAAAAAGCTTTTTGGCATGTGAAGAACATTTTCAAATACTAGAATAAAACTTACAATAGTATTTTTCTTAGACAAAACAAAAACAATTTTTTATTAAGGTACGTTTCAAAAACAATTCAAGATCAAAACGAAAGAAAAACAAGATTTGTAAACTAATTTAAAATAATCCTACAGTACAAATTAATAAAAGGAACATCCTCTTTAATCCAAACGAAAAAATAAAACCGAAAACAAATTCGTAACGGGAAGTTTTCACGAAAAATAATTACAAAGGGAGGAAGGCGGCTCCTGTCTTTCGGCACTCGGACCACAAAACACAAAGTAGGCAGAAGAACCTTCAGGAAAAAATCGCGGTTTTTCCGTGCACTCACACATTAACATTTCGTACAGACAATCTCAGCCAACCAAAGTGAGCTCCTATTCTGAGATTAAACGCTGAAATTTAAGGTCTCATTTGATATTTTTTTTACTAAAAATAGACCTTATATGTGAAATAAAACCTCACTAGATCCTTTATGGATTTCATCAACATTCTGTTCACATTGATCATCTTATAAAGTTCATAAGAAGGTAGTAAACATGATTTATTTATTTAATTATAAGTTTGCTCTACGTAATTACTTACATACAGTTTTTATACCTTACTATCCAAGTTGCCGGTTGAATGTGGAATATTCTTTACTGACCGGTAGAAAGTGGAATTATATCCGCCGGTAGAAAAATCTCCAGTTGAATGTGGAATTACTGCTTCTGATATTGAACGATCCTAGCGTAGTAAAACAAAGGGAATTAATTAATTGGGTGTCTGGAAATAATTAAAGGCGACTGTTAATGGGATACATAAATACTAAACCTGGCTGCGGTTTATTATTTGGGTGACAAAATAACTAAACAGGCTACTAACTGTGGATTACAAAAAATACCTCAAAAATAGATAAAACGGGCGACTACATGAGGGAAACAAATAATTTAAGTAAGCAGTGAAAAATGTGAAACTTCTAAATTATTGACAAATATACTGAGTGGGCAACTATTATACAAAGTAGGTAACTATTAACTTATTTGAGCTGCCCAACATGGTATTTTTGTCATCTCGATTAGGATAATAGTCACCTTTTTAAAATCCTATCCTACTAATATTATAAATGTGAAAGTTTGTGGGTTTGGATGTTTGGATGTTTAGATGTTTGGATGTTTGTTCCTCAATCACGCAAAAACTACTGAACGGATTTGGTTGAAATTTGGCACACAGATAGTAGATAGCCTAGATTAAAATATAGGATACTTTTTATCCCGATATTCCCACGGGAACGGGAACCACGCGGGTGAAACCGCGGGCGGCCGCTAATATTATATAAGTATGTGAAAGTTTGTGGGTTTGGATGTTTGGATGTTTGTTCCTCAATCACGTAAAAACTTCTGAACGGATTTGGTTGAAATTTGGCACACAGATAGTAGATAGCCTGGATTAAAACATAGAATACTTTTTATCCCAATATTCCTACGGGAACGGGAACCACGCGGGTGAAACCGCGGGCGGCCGCTAGTAAAATATATATGCCAAATTTCAAATGTTTTGTGCGCCAAATAGTAATTTGTTCGCCCGTTCTGATTAACTAGTTACTCAATTTGTATTTTAAAGTCACCCATTCTCAACATTTGTAGTCGCCCTCAGTCCGTCGCCCACTTAGTACGATATATTCAATATTTATGTTACCCAAACGGGAATTTATTGTTACCCGATTAAATACTACCCTAAAATAAATGACGGTAGCAGACGGTAGCGTTATCGGATGTGGCCAGAGTGGACCTTCTGTCTAAAACACGCAGACTTTTTACTTCGTGCTTGGACAAGGGGGGGCTTTCAGTAATAAGGGAGGGTTTCTTAAATAATTATCCTGCTTTATTTTTTACAAACATTTGCGTAACGGGATTAGGAGGTACGATGATTTACCTTTTGGCTTCTTTCGGTTTTTTTTTAATATAAAGCCCCTGCTTGTCAGGATTAGGTACGACTGCGAGTATTTATTACGTAAATTGGTAAATACGCTTTCAGCTTTGAAATTTTTTTGTGAATCGAATAAAAAGAAACATTCGGTAGGTACCTTGCCTACTTCGATACTTTTGTGTTATGTAAATTGTAGGCAGATAAGTTTCGTCGAGTTTAAAAAAAAATATGATATAAGAATTTCTCCTACACCCAATATTTAAAATTTGGTAAGTGACTTGGCTAAAATACAATTTTATTCATCTATTCAATTAAGTCAACCTGCCGAGTTTGGCTTCAGGCACAAAATTAATGCTTCAGATTCATAAATAACTAGCGGCCGCCCGCGGTTTCACCCGCGTGGTTCCCGTTCTAGTGGGAATATCGAGATAAAAGTATTCTATGTTTTAATCTAGGCTATTTTCTACCTGTGTGCCAAATTTCAACCAAATCCGTTCACTAGTTTTTGCGTGATTGAGGAACAAACATCCAAACATCTAAACATCCAAACCCACAAACTTTCACATTTATAATATTATTATAGTAGGATTAGTAGAATTAAGTATGGCTAACCATCATAATATTTAGAAAAAAGCTTTTTTCAAATGCGATATCACCTCAAAACTATTCAGTTTTACTATGATATTATGTCATACCTATTGGCACCGTGCACGCTTTTAGCGCCACCTAGCTTTTCACAACTTTGTTGGCTCTGAACTGACCATTTTGACATTTTGATATGTAATGGCGGCATTGTGACAAAATATTAAAAAATACTATACATATTGTGTTATCAATGTAAATTTCCAAATTACTGTAATTTGGGTAGACAAAGAGTTGTGAAATCATTTTTGGTCATTTAAATTAAATATGGCAAGTAAAATCTATTCAAAAAGAGTATTTTATTTTGGTTAAATCAGGGTTTGTTTACTTCTCTTTTAGTTGTAAATTTTGTAAAACAAGAGGATAAAGCTACTTTAATAATTTTATTAAGTGATAATAATTGTTCCTGTATCGCTAGTTATAAATAAAATATCGTTTTCAAACAGATTACGGAGCCTACATTATTTCTACTTTTTGCCACTATGAGCGCTGCGATCGATTATTATACCTTTGCACCCAGCGAATACTATACAGGGTGGATTTTTGAGGTACCTTAACCGTTAAAGTTACAGGAAAACGTTCCTAGGAGACCATCCATAAGTTTTTAGGATATTCTGAACTGCATTCACAGACTTTGGAAAAAAAATACCGTTAACAAAAAAATGCTAAAATACCTAAAAAAATTGTTTTATGCTAATCGATCCTATTTCGTGTGAGGATCAAAAGACTCCATGGGACCATTTAAGGTATGAGTACTAGAAACGACAGAAATCGCTAAAAACTTTTCCCATACATTTTGTACTGAAAAACGATAAATCAACTCGAAATATTTTTTCAGTTTTCACAATTCAGTATTTTCATCGGTTTCTTTGTGTTCAATATTTAAAAGAAAGAGACAACTATACAAAAAATGTAAGGGTAAAAGACATCATCACTAAAACTCACTTAATTTTTTTCGTAACAAAACGACAACGAAAACATTGTTACCTTTTTATTCCCTTTTACACTATCTAAACAAAACTTTTCAAAGCACTCTCATATAAACACACTGTTACGATTACTGTATTTAATTGAAAATCACCAAATTTTCACACAAATAACTACAATTTCGCTTTCCCGCCCGCCCGGAGCGTCCCGACGGCGGTTTCGGCCGAACTGAATAAATGCCCTGTAACTGAAACGGTCGATGTTTTTAATCACTGTATAGTATATTTTGGCACTCAAATAATAAAAATAGAATGTTGTTATTGAAAATTTCATTAAATATAAAAAGTATAAAATTTTAATGACCTTGTAGGAATCAAAATAGCTATTGAAAATCCTTAATTTTTCTCGGTGCGAGATCTCTGATGCTCTTATTCGTAAATGCTGACGTTCAAAATACCTCATTTTAGTAAATTGAAATAAGTTATGTTTAATAGAATCTATAAATTCATAAATAAGTTCAATTTTATACTGTTTCAAGAAAATCAGGTGCTGGGTAAAGCTACCTTTATATACTGAAAATTTAGTAAAATGTGATAAAATTTTGTTTTATCTATGATTTTTTGAACTAAAGTGATTTTCAACTTGCGGCTTACAATAATTTGATGAAACTCATAGTGTAACGTATTTTGGAGAATAACTGGATGGATGGGGGGAGCTTTGTACACTGAGTTATACATTATACAGTATTACATATGTATGTTCAGTTCTGTCTCAGGTACAACCCTACAAGCAAAACGTTAGCATGTGGTGCTTAGGAATACCAGAATGTGGCGCGAAAAAAAAAAATTTTTTTAAAATTTGATGTCATTATCTCATATTTTTTCATGTTTATTGCTTTAATTGCAGTAACACGATTTCATGAATAAACGCTAACCGGTTTAACAGCACGCATTTTTTACCTTCCTTGAGTTCCAAACTAAGTTGAAAATAATAGTTTGAGATGAGAGTTATGTTTTTTTTTATTTGCGTGCAACAACATTGCACAAACTTAACATTATTTTCTGTTTTTGCAATAAAGTAAACTAAATAATATAATGGTAAATAAACTAACTTTGTTAAAGCAGAGTTACTTCCAGTTCTGTAAAAAAGGTGAAAAGATTTTATTACGATTTCTACTACTTATTTCGTTGTTCAAAAAAACATTCATTTTGTAATATTTTTTCAACACAGTTGCTCGAAAATGTGTGCTTTTGATGACAGTACAACGTGCGGAATGTTGCGGAGAATGCGGAGTGCATAGACTTATTATAATTGGCGGAGTGCATGTTTTTTAACCGACTTCCAAAAAGTTGGAGGTTCTCTGTTCGTCTGTATATTTGTTTTTTTTGTGTTGTACACCGATTACTCGAAAACGGCTGGACCGATTAAAAGATTCAAACGTTATTACATAAGATAAACTCCCAAGTTGGTCCCATTTTTTAAATTTGGAAATCGGTTCAGTACTTTTGAAGTAATCTTGAAAAAAGCACGAAAATAGTATGATTTTGTGTGAATTACCTCGATGATAATGGTCGTATCGTATTACTTCTTTGTTTATGAACTGAATAAGATAATTTTTTTTTTGTTGGAAGATGGAAATCTGATTAGTTCTTTAACCGACTTAAAAAAAGAGGTTCTCAGTTTGACCCGTATGTATGTATGTTTCTTCGCAATTATCTCACGTTTGGCTGAGCCGATTTTACTATCTAAATAATACCTATACCTACAAGGTACCTACACTAAAAATAAAAAAATAAAAATTGTTTAAAAAAAAAAACAATAAACCGACTTCAAAAAACCTACCTCTAAAAAGCAAGAAATAATATTCGTAATAATAAAAACACGTCTATTGAAGTCGGGTGGGGCTTTTAGAATAAAAAAAGGAATCAGTACCCTTAGCACGAACAGCTATCGAGAAAAATAACGCGCGTAAAATTACTCGAATCTCACAATTTTGTATGGAAATTAGTAAAGCGCCACTACGTCCGTAAACGGAACTAAGATTTGGAAGCACGAAACATTTTGACTTACGGTATCGAGCAGCCTTCGAATCGAGTTCGAATAGTAAAGTTACAACTTGTATGGAAATCGGTAGCACGAACCCACTTTTGACATACGGTATCGAGACACTCGCAAGCTGGCTATCGACAACTTACTCACTGTCATTTTTTCAGTGAGAGACTTTCCGAGCGACTTTGTATTATTTATTATTAAATTTTAAAAGCATTTATGTAGTAACAAAAATTTAATTTGAGAACTATGACATGTCTACTGAATTATCAACAGGCAATATTACTTAAATTGTTCTCATTAGACATAGAAATTTGTAAAATAAAAATCTCGTCATTTTACGCTATTCACGGTGTCCCCCACACCCACCATACCTTTATTTTAGAAATATTTTAGAACTTACCTACAAAACTCAAATAAAACTATAGAATACGGTGTTATACGTATAATATTTGTTTTCAGACAACACATCGCACAGTTTGGATACAGTTAATTAATTATGTTTCATTAAGTAGATATTAAAAAAATAAGATCATAAAACTATGACGAAAACTAACTAGGTATAACAATGCAAACTTAACAAAGTCTCTAATTTGTCGAATCTTCAAACACTATAGGCACTAATTCCGATGAAATTCACATATTTTCATAGCACGTCCAAAGGTTTTATTGTTTATGTGTAAACAATTTATTATTCATTGACGGTATTCCATTGTTATTCTTCAAAAATCATCATAAATATCATCAATCGTAAAAAATCTTCAATTAGAACAATTTGATGAAACTATGAAACATTGTAGTTTACTCCTAGGTCATAATATCATTTCCTCGCAATTGTATTAGGTATTTATTAGCCGACACAGTCCACAGATAAATCATTTTAGACAAAAACAAAATAAAGTAATGGCTTCACCGCTTTTTATTATTTTAGGTTATATTTTTCATTAAATCACAGGATGAGAAAGAAAGAGAGAAAGAATAGCGACACTCTTCTTTTTCAAACCAATCACGGGCAAGGTGCAATGACCGTTCAAAAGCATGGGCAAAATCATGCACATTTTAAAAATTATTATAATATTTGCAAATTAATTTAAGTTATTAAATGAAATTAATATTGTTAACAGTTTTATTATTAATAATAACAATAATAAATGTAAAATTATGATGATAAACAACTTGATTGAATTTTAATTTACATATTTATGATTTACATAGATATATAACATGGTTTTTGAACGCACCTTGCTTCAATTGGATTGATAATTGGATTGTGTCAGGTTAGCTTTATTTATCGCTACTATCGAGTTGACGTTAGCCAGCTCTGTAAAATTCGTGCTGCCGATTTTGCTAGCTTTCGAATCGAGTACGTTTTCGAGTAGTATTTTCTTACGCGCGTAAGATTTCTCGATGGCTGTTCGTGCTAAGGGTACAGTAGCCTTAGCACGAACAGCTATCGAGAAAAATAACGCGCGTAAAACTACTCGAATCCTACAATTTTGTATGGAAATTTGTACAGCGCCACTACGTCCGTAAACGGAACTAAGATTTGGAAGCACGAAACGTTTTGACTTACGGTATCGAGCAGCCTTCGAATCGAGATCGAATAGTAAAGTTACAACTTGTATGGAAATCGGTAGCACGAACCCACTTTTGACATACGGTATCGAGACACTCGCAAGCTGGCTATCGACAACTTACTCACTGACATTTTTTCAGTGAGAGACTTTCCGAGCGACTTTGTATTATTTATTATTAAATTTTAAAAGCATGTATGTAGTAACAAAAATTTAATTTGAGAACTATGACATGTCTACTGAATTATCCACAGGCAATATTACTTAAATTATTCTCATTAGACATAGAAATTTGTAAAATAAAAATCTCGTCATTTTACGCTATCCACGGTGTTCTAAAATATTGCTAAAATAAAGGTATGGTGGGTGTGGGACCCACCATACCTTTATTTTAGCAATATTTTAGAACTTACCTACAAAACTCAAATAAAACTATAGAATACGGTGTTATACGTATAATATTTGTTTTCAGACAACACATCACACAGTTTGGATACAGTTAATATAAGACCATAAAACTATGACGAAAACTAACTAACTAACTAACTAACTAAGTAGTACCTATAACAATGCAAACTTAACAAAGTCTCTAATTTGTCGAATCTTCAAACACTATAGGCACTTATTCCGATGAAATTCACATATTTTCATAGCACGTCCAAAGGTTTTATTGTTCATGTGTAAACAATTTATTATTCATTGACGATATTCCATTGTTATTCTTCAAGTTCATAAAAAATCTTCAATTAGAACAATTTGATGAAACTATGAAACATTGTAGTTTACTCCTAGGTCATAATTATCATTTCCTCGAAATTGTATTATTTATTAGCCGACACAGATAAATCATTTTTAAGACAAAAACAAAATAAAGAAATGGCTTCACGGCTTTTTATTATTTTAGGTTATATTTTTCATTAAATCACAGGATGAGAAAGAAAGAGAGAAAGAATAGAGACACTCTTCTTTTTCAAACCAATCATGGGCAAGGTGCAATGACCGTTCAAAAGCATGGGCAAAATCATGCACATTTAAAAAAATATTATAATATTTGCAAATTAATATAAGTTATTAAATGACATTAATATTGTTAACAGTTTTATTATTAATAATAAGAATAATAAATGTAAAATTATGATGATAAACAACTTGTTTGAATTTTAATTTACATATTTATGATTTACATAGATATATAACATGGTTTTTAAACACACCTTGCTTCAATTGGATTGATAATTGCATTGTGTCAGGTTAGCTTTATTTATCGCAACTATCGAGTTGACGTTAGCCAGCTCTGAAAAATTCGTGCTGCCGATTTTGCTAGCTTTCGAATCGAGTACGTTTTCGAATAGTATTTTCTTACGCGCGTAAGATTTCTCGATGGCTGTTCGTGCTAAGGGTACTGTACTCCAGCCCCACCCGACTTCATAGACGTGTTTTTATTATTACGAATATTATTTCTTGCTTTTCAGAGGTAGGTTTTTTGAAGTCGGTTTTTTGTATTTTTAAACAATTTTACGTCGTACTACAAAAAAAACATCGTATGGTACACGGTTGTTAAGGTTGTTTAAATTAAAGCTCGTGACGATTATTCAACGTCAACTCGTTTTAAAAACCTCCTTACCAACCTTGTATCGTATTCTACTATTACAGCATCCTCATTGCTTGGGTATAGTAAGTACTAGTCTATACTCACTGTACTATTACAGCACAAGGCTTCAGCCCTTACAATGGTGTGCCATTTCCCGCTACGCGCGTCCCCCGCCCCGGGCGGCGAAGGAGCGCCCTAGTGTCGCCGGGGGCGGGAGAAAGGAGTAACTGACATTTTAAGAATAGTCCTTTTTATATCTACTGAAAAAAGTACTACATTTTCTAAAAAAAGAGGCTGCAGGAGTGAAATACTTTTAACTTGCAAACTAATAAAAATCTTTAAATATGACAGAACATATTTTTTCGTCAAATGTAAAATCTTTTTTTTATTATATTTTTCTGTTAGTAATAAGTTTTGCATTTAGCTTTATTTATTGACTATAACCTACCTGCAAGAAAGAAATTGAATACCCTATTACATACTTAGTTCTAAAACAGAAAATATTTTTTCGTATGTAAGTAATATAAAGTCATATTTTTAACCAACTTTAAAAATTTGAAAAGGAGCAGGTTATCTATTCGTTGATTAAATTAACATTATTTCTTGATTTTATAGAACTGGTTTTTTTAGGTTTTTGAAGGAGGTTTTGCTTTTTTTTTAAAGATTTTTAATCTTTCTTCTGTGAGTGTTAGTAATGCTTTAGAATTTAACTTTAACAAGTATTAATTGACTTATGTCAGTTTATACTACCTACAAGAAACAAATTGAATGCCTATTATGTAGTTCTAGACAAAAGTTCAAAGCTTAAATTTTAAATATTTACTTATTTTTACTGATAAATCTTTTTTTTTGCCCAGTGGAAATTTAAAATCAACATATTGCATAACACAAAAATAAAATAAAATCATACATTTCTGTAATAAAAGAAATAAAAGCTTTCATGTTATGAAAAAGTTGTCCATGGTGTTATAAAGACGTGAGGGATTTGATTTCTTTGTATCAAGATAAAAATTTATTCAATATGACAAAAACAGAAACTATTTTTCTATTTCATTTAAAAGTCAAATATTTTGCGTACCAAAATAAAAGAAAGAAATTATTTTTTAACAACGCAAATCTTAATGTCTATTCCACTTACGTGTTTCTCCAGCTGAATCGTCACCATTTACAGTAGACATAGGGCGGGCTACTGTTCACAGCCTGCGGCCTTCCTGACCAATCACAGCGCTCCGAGCTATATCGCTGTCCCACTCACGCACGCACAAATCCCCATCCGGTCATCTCCTTCGCTTCCCCCGGCGAAAATCTAGCATTTAACACACTTCACGCAAATACCAACTGTAACGTAATGCAATTAAGGCTCTTTTCAAGCGCATAACGCACCCGTCGCTTCGGGCGTTCCGTCACTAGGACAATGTTTATTTGATATCGAGCGTCAGGCAGGCGACGATTTTCAAGTTCAGATTTCCTTTTCAAGTGATTGTGAACCTTATTCTGTTAGCCATTAAATCTATACACATCGAAACGTTTCAACGAATCGTATTTACGTGTGCAATGCTGGCATTTTCATTGTTACATTACTGAAGGCGGTCGGAGCTTTTAGAAATTGGCCTTACTTTGTAGAGAGATAAAGTTTGATTTCGCTGGAAGAATTTTGTAGAAATGCCTTTTTAAGTTTCGTCGGTTAACAGCCTCAGGCAAAAGCTATTTGCGATGACAATTTTGCAAGCGTTGGCGAACGAAATATGCCTTTTATTCGTACTGGAGCCGGGATTAAAGCTCTAAAACGGAATTGCTGTCAGATGAACGGCTTTGTAGAAATTTGCGAACTACACTTACCTATTTGCTGTAACCGATTTCACGGCAATGCGCCTTTTTTGTTTTGAACGAACACTGTATTAGCTGGGTTTCAGATTGTCAGAGCCATGGCTAAGTAGGTATGTTTTAAGATCAAATGGTAAGAATACTTTGCAAGCAATAGCATAAATAATAGGAAATAGTGTTTTCACCTCTTCAGCACGAAAAGGGCGCTATTGGTGCGTAAAAACTCGCAGCAAAATCGATTTTTGCTGTCAGTGTGTGTATAACAAAATAACTCACAGCCATGGCTAAAGCTAGGGTTTCCTAGGATGACGGTGCCGTCATATTACGGCCGTAATTTAGCGGCGTAGAAAGTTGTCTATTTAAACAACACGGAGCGGTTTCTGACGTTGCGGTGTCGCCGTATTGTTTACATAGACAACATTCAACGCCGCTATATTACGGCCGTAATAAGACGGCACCGCTATCTTAGGAAACCCTCGCTTAAGTAGTATGTTTTAGGCTTAAACGCTATAAGTATATTTTGCAAGCAATAGCACAGAATAAATAATAGGCAATAGTGTTTTCACCTCTCCAGCACGAAAAGGGCGCTATTGGTGCGTAAAAACTCGCAGCAAAATCGACTTTTGCTGACAGTGTGTGTATAAAAATAACTACTGATTTAAAATAAAACAATCTTCAGCTTATTATAGACAGCATTTAAATAAAAAATAAAGAACATGAATCTGAAACTAGAATTTCTATGTCACTTTATTGAAACTTATCCGAAACCTGTGCTACTGACCTTTAAGTACTTGGAAGTTTTATCAAAAGAAATCTGAATTGTTTTGATTTGATTATTTTACGGTTTTAAAATCAAAGACATGTGAGTAGCATAAAGTTGTGAGAAGCTTAAAAGAGAAAGTTATTGAAAGATTCATCGGTAGTAATAGTAAGTTTTTTATTACTTGAAGTTATTTTAAAGTAAGTTATAGGTATAGTTTTGATTTGATTATTTTACGGTTTAATCAATTGATTTTAATCAAAGACACGAGTGAGTAGCATAAAGTTGTGAAAAGCTTAAAAGAGAAAGTTATTGAAAGATTCATCGGTAGTAATAGTAAGTTTTTTATTACTTGAAGTTATTTTAAAGTAAGTTAGGTATAGTTTTGATTTGATTATTTTACGGTTTAATCAATTGATTTTAATCAAAGACACGAGTGAGTAGCATAAAATTGTGAGAAGCTTAAAAGAGAAAGCTATTTGGTTTTGACGCAGATCGTCACTTTTGCAAATGGTCATCACGAAAAATTTTGTCACTTTCGCAAAACGTCACTTTCGCAGAATGTCAATCACAATTTTGAGAAAAAAGAAAAAAATATTGACATTCTGCGAAAGTGACGTTTTGCGAAAGTGACCATTTGCGAAAGTGACCAAATTTTTCGCGATGACCATTTGCGAAAGTGACGATCTGCGTCAAAACCAGCTATTTAAAGATTCATTTGTTAGGCAATAATAGTAAGTTGATAATAGCTTGAAGTTATTTTTTTTTACAGTATAAAGAAAAAATGTCCATGATTAGATATCATAGGAAAGTGAAAATTCAATCAAAGTAAACAAAATCAGACCCTAGAGTAATGTATTCTAAGATTTATATAAAACAGTAAATCTGCATTCCGCATATACTTACTTACATCAACATGTAGGTAAAACATCACAGCTTTATTTTATGTATATGTATTTAAGGATTATTTTCCTTTCGTTTTACCTTCTGTAATATACAAACCCTCAAACATTCTCCCCTAAAGAAGTTCGTAAAAAACGAATTTGAAATAACAATTTTGGTCTGATTGAACTCCCCCCTGTGTATCTTATCTTTGCAGCCTGAATTTAATTAAAATGTCTATGAAATAAAATTGCTCATGTTTGCAAAATATTTTTTTTAGGTTTATCTTTTGTTTTCCAGTGATTTCTAGTTCCTTTTTTTTATTCTTCTTACCTGTTTTTTTTTATAAAAGGAAGGAAGGATATTTCTAATCAAGTTCTACTTAATCATATTGATGCTTCCCTTAGTGCCTAGGTACCAAATTATTTTAGCTAAAATTATTATCTGGTAAACATTTTTTTACTCATTACAAGAAAAGTTTGGTTGGAAATAGGTAAGTTAGGTATTACATATTTTAGAAGGTTCTTTACCAAAAAATGATAGTTCTATGGTTCTATACTTGCAGTAACTATATTTTTTGACAACAATTATCTCTTCTCTCAAGTCTGTTCCCTTTTTTATTGTTTTTTTATTTTACTTCTATAAAATAAATATATTTTTTATACAGACAGACTAAACTATACATCCCAAACCAGCCTAAAATCAAGTGCCTAGTTAAATTTTTTGTTAAATTTAATTTTTTTTTCCATCCGTCGCTGAACATGATATTCGCTGAACATAATATTCTCAAAACATAATATTGGCAAAACATCATATTCGCAAAACATCATATTTGCTAAACAAAACATCATACATATTTGCAAAACATCATATTCTTGAAATCTAAATTATAAAAAAATAAAGAGTAAGTTTTTGAAACAATTTAATAACTAATATTATCATGTTCAGCGACGGAAGGCTCTAGAGTCGTTGCAAAAGAACCTTTTTCCATAAAATATGATTAAAATAAAAACTAAATCCTACCTTTCAAACCTTTTTTACGAACAAGCAAAAATGTTTATCTTACAAAATTTCATTTCTAAAGCGCAGGTTTCGCGTATATCCAACAACAATAGATATTATTGAGGCCAGCCAGTTCGTAGCTAATCGATCGGTTTCGATATCGAGACTGTTTTGACAACAATTAACTAAAGTAATGAAGTAAATTTGCCACTTTACCACGAGGATTGAGATTTCACGCTAGTTTTTTTTTTTTATATGGGATTTACTTTAGGCTGTCGAAAAGGAAAATTGAATCATACAACCTTATAAGTTGAAATTACTTGATTCTTCTTTGCGTATCGATTCCGGTGAGGACCAGAACTCAGCCACCGATACAGCATTATCTTATACTTGATTGAAATATGATTAGTTAGGATTAGTTACTGCAGTAATATGGCAATTTCTTCCCAAAATTCAGTGTGTAATACAAATTTGTTCCCTTTTCATAATTTTATTTATTTCCATTTTCAGATTTTTACTTAAATTAGGTATTACTTTTTTGTTGAAAATTGCTAATATTGACATTAGCCGACTGTGTTTTAAACTGTTAATCATACCAAAACCTAACCACCGAAATGACAAAATCCTCACCAAATTATAGTTCCTAATGAGATTTGGCGAGCGCAACCTTTATTGTGGTAAAATTTTTGTACTCACACAATATTATTTCTTATTATAGAACTTACCTTCCATTATAACTCTTTTTCCTTTTTTTAACCTGACACAAAAAGGACAGCTTTTATAGTTGTAACAAAAGTAACAATAAACCCAACGAAATAAAAAATATTAGCAAAGGACCAAGTGGTATAGGTTTTGTGAATCGATTGATTTTCCGCTCGATTTATCGTTTTCACTTTCGATTCGATATTGAGTGAACGATGGTTTAAAGTTTTTTTTTCAGTTTTTATACGAGTGTGACCGTTGTCAGCCTGTAGATAATTCTTGCTAAATGCAGGTATTGTGCACTGATATTTTGTGGTGTGCATGTGCATATTTTTCGGGCGGGCGGGCGGTGCATCTTGCATATATTATTTGCGGAAGTAAGCTACATACTTAGAACAATTACACCTAGAAGCCGTGTCCTTTTATGCAAAGTGAGGCAACTTATACTGAGCCAAAATGGCTCAGTTCTCAGATTTATATCCTTTATACGTTACCTAATCGTAACTAAAATCCAATAATATAATAATTAATCTCTTTAAGGTAGGGAAATTGAAACTGTTTTGTACTTATTGGGTATGATTATTGAATAATGGACAATAAAAATCTGGAAACGGCGCCATTTTGGCTGTTTTTGTTGCCTCACTTTTGACAGCGCGCTTTGTATTGAATTATCGTTCTAGGTGTAATTATTCTAAGGCTACATATAAGTATTTCTTTTTTCAAAATGGGTTGGGTCTTCCACCAAGTGACGCCTAATTCAATAATAAAAAAATGATGTCGTTCTTAAGGCTCCCATGTCCCTCAAGTGGCGCCCTCGACTTAATTAAATTTATTGCTAGCTAAGTAATAATGTATCGAAAATTTACAAGTACAGATTCAATCTGGTTCTATAGTTTATTTACAAACAATAACCTCAGTAAAATATAGTTCGTTATAGTATTAGTAGAAAAAAGTGCCTAAAGTCGTCTTTTAGTACCGTTGTTGTTAAAACGCAAAATAATTAATATATACTTTCACTCAAAATGTTCTCCTTTTGCCTTTCAAGCTCGATTCGACACAATATAACGTCTGACATAGACCGTTTATGATACGCAACCAACTTAACGCTGTGTTTGTCAAACACGTTCATTTGTTCGTTGTTAAGGATGGTGTTTAAAGTATTTTAATTAGTAGTAGTAAACTTTAAACTTAAACTTACTTAGACGTGACGTGAACGTGAGCTGACAATATTGCTCGTACCTACATATCATAGGTAGGTTTTTTATACACAACAGGATAGCGCTTTAGTGGTACCTACTTAAGGTCTAAAAGTATCTTTCTTATGTATAGCCTGTGTAGCTGTATCTTAGCAGTGGGGAAAGGGATATTAGGTACGGTATATGGGCTAATAATGATTTTAAAGATTTAAGGCCTACTCAAACCTGACCGATATCCTGTACCATTGGCGGTAACGGTATACCCGACCGATATCCCGACCGGTATTTTGTATGGCATTACCGCAGCTGTTGCGGAACACCTTTGAATAGCGCGTTACCACATCGGGATATCGTTACCGCCAGGTATAGGATACCGGTCAAATTTGAGTAGGCATTTTTAAAGTGCATTTCGATATTTCCGATCCGGTATATGTGAATCATAAGAGATCATACTTGAACTCAATGCTTAAACTCTATAGCAAGGAGGAAAGCGCTTCCCGTGCGTTTTGTCTACGGAAGTCGTGCGTCGACACGCTAAAATATTCAGAAGCCATTAGCTGAGGTCCCTCTACATCGTATTGTGAGCCTCCTGCCGTCTTCTGTCCGCCTGGTTCTTTACTTTTTGTTAGCATCCTTATAAAAAGGAATAAAAAAGGAATAGGTAAGTAAAAACTTGACGTTAATAAAGTTCTAGGCTTAAGCTTAGATAAGCCCTACCATATTTAAAGTTAAGACATGTATTTTTAAATGTAAGTTACTTATAGAGAATAACTCTGTTAGTCTTTAAGTTTCATAAAACTATTATGATTATGTGAAAAATAAAAGGGGAAAAAATTTTAATCGAATACTGATGTTTCTATGAAAATAAATAAATTATTTGATTAATTTATTTTCATAGAAACAAAATCGTAGAAAACCTGAATTAATTTTTAAAACTAATGAAGGTTCATTCTTTTTTTCCTCATGGTTTTTAAGACAATCAAACTCTTATCGTAAAAATTTAACTTTCGTTCTTCATTGTATAAACTTTACAAGATTTCAAGAAAACTGCGACAAAATTCACGCAAACTATCCTTCCCAACAAGAAAATAATATTAAGTATGCCTGACAAACAAAAACACAAATAAAAAAACAAAAAAGTGCGCTTATTAACGATCATATTAACACGCAACAAAATAGTTGTTTCATAACATTATCTTTTGAAATTAACAGATTCATAAAAGTAAAAAGTTGTTATGTTGGCAGCTCTGCGTGAGCCCGATCGGCTCGTGGCGCGAAAATTATAACCTCGGTGTGGACGCGCGCACAAATCAATTTGAGCCTGCACACGGTGTAATAAATAGTGTACCTAACATAAGTACCTACTTGTTTTCATACCGGGAGAAGTAACTTGTATGGATTTATGGTAATTTTTATTCTAATTTTGTTTCACAGACTTTATTTGAGAATCTTACTTGTAATATTTGCATTAATATTTTTTCACGTTACGCAGAAGTCCATCAGGAGGTAAAATGTACCATTATAAGTCCCAAACTCATATAAAAATATACTTACAAAGAAGTTTTTGTAAAATGGATGAATAGGAAAACGTTTGGAAAAGCGTCGTTGTAGTTTTTATGTTTCCATAATTTGTTTCTCCTTGTGATATTGTGAAAAACACATACACACAAGAAATTACAAGAGAGCACAGTGATTTTTAATCTAATTTTGTTTCACAGAGACTTATTTGAGAATTTTACTTGACGATATTTTTATTTAATAATTGTTTTCATTACGCAGATGTTCATCAGCAACACATATTCAATTATAGAAAGAAGTTTTTGGAAAAGCGTCTTTGCATGCTTCCACAATGTTTTCTTCCCTGTGATATTGCGAAAATTACCAGTAAATAGTATGCAACATAAAAAATATAAGATAGCATAATGGGTTTCAAACTTACTGCTAAATTATATGTAACGAAATTGATATGCTCAAACATAGATCGTCAGTTTGTGGTAAAACTTTTGTTTTGGCCCTGACCTTTTCTTCTTAATAATTATTCTGTGATAATAAAATAATTAGATTATTGTCAATATTAGTATTTCTGGGTCATTAAATGTAGAGTAAGTTTTTTTTGAGAAATGCTTTATTGTAAAATCCCCATACCTATCAACGTTACGCATAAACATTTCGCCATAAATACAAAATCACATTTGACACTCAAAGGAAAATCAAACCTAAAGCTTTAAACTTAAAGTTCAAACACATCTTCGGGTTCAACAAATAATGTCTACATGAAAATTAAAGGTAATCCTTGGAATTTAATTATTGCACTCAGTATCGCGCGCGCACTTTTTGCGCAGCGTGCGTCGTCGGTAGCGTGCGGCTCGACACAACACGTGTACCCGTGTTCGTGTAATTTGTTATTTGTTGTGAGTACTTGCGTATTTGAATTCTGAAGAAGGTTACTTTTAGCTCTTTACTCATTTTCTTGAGATAAATACTTAGCACTTAATAATACTTATAAATACTTAGCTATGATTTTATGGTTAAATGACCAATTAGACAATATGTTTTTGAAATCATAAAAGACATATTAAAAAAATTGAGTGTTTCGTTTCGTCGAATTAGAAGTACTTACCTATTTATTTTAGAATTTTAGCGATAGTTAGTGGAGAAAGTAACTTAACACTTTTTTATACATTCAGTAAAAGTATTAAACTTCCATTGTAAGCCAAGTCCACATTCACAAAGCTTGAAATAATCTAGAGTACGAAATTTCACACCACACCATGAATTTCCATTTTAATTTTTTGTCACGGTAAAATCAATCTATTCCACTGGGATCATTCACACAGCTCAGTCACGTCAAAACGGTCAGTCAAGTTTCAATACAAGTTGTGACTGACACAAGTTGTGACTGACACAAGTTGTGACTGAAATTTGACTAACCGTTGACGTGACCGAGACGTGACTGATCTGTGTGAATGATCCTTAAAGCCAAGTATCAATTTGATATCTAATATAGCCATCCAGTAATGTCGGTAATACATGCGCCGGCGCAGAATAAACCTGTCACATTATACCGCGCGGTTCACGCTGCGAATCCTTGATATATTCGCCGCGAACACGTACTACTGTCGATAGAATAATTCAATTATTATACAGTCAAGCGACTTCTTTCAAGGAATTGTGGCTATAAAATTATAATTAAGTTATTGTCACGCAATGGATAATTTAAGTGAAAAACGAGTTTACTATGTAAAGTATATACAAGATTATTTTTAGTTAATACAAAACCTCTCGGGGGGTTGATCAGACCATCAAACTGAACAACTTTCATTATGGGACCAACCTCGAAATCACAAAAAAATATCAGCTGTTCTATACAAAAGTACAATCCTACTCCATCGAAATGTATGAAACAGCAGATTTTTTTCTCGCGATTTCAAGGGTGGTCCCATAATGAAAGTTGTTCAGTTTGATGGTCTGATCAACCCCACGAGAGGTTTTGTATTGACTAAAAATAACATTGTAATATATATTGTTTTTAATCTATAACGGGGATATATCGTCATAATATTTTCACCCGTTTTGACTGCTTGCTCATCATAAAACATTGTCAATTTTGATAATTGTCTGCTATTTTGATTTTATTATTCTGCACTATACTCCAGATGCTACGGAAATAATGTTGTATACAAACACCTCATACTAAATATGTGAATATAATTGATAACTTACTTATGTTATTATTATTTATTACTTACCTATGTTTTTACTTATGGTTAAGTTTGCTTATTACTTATGTTTAAGTTTTATAATTATGTGAATATAAATTGATAGCTTACCTACTTATGTTGTCCAAACTGAATAATGGTGTTAATTCACATAATTATTTATGGATAAATTACGAAAAATACGCAAAGTTTTGTTTACAAACAATGCATTATTTCCGTACGCTTGGAGTACTTATTGCTTAATTAACCAGTACTTACCTAAACACCAAAAATATATCGGGTTTCTTTTAAAAACTGAAATTAATTATTATTTCACAGATTAAAACTACGAGGGTATTATATAATAAAATTGTAGCTTAGTTTAATACGAGTCGCGGTACCTTTAAGGTCCATAATCCCACAAAGAAATGTCACCGGCAGGCTTCCCCGTTTGATCTGAGGGTCTGTTTGAACCCAATGTTAATGCGAGCACAATAATTGGAAAACTTTACACACGCTAGGTGAGAACGTGTGTTTTTGTTTGATTAAATAAGTATATTAGATGAAATACATATTGCAGAAACATTGGAATTGTTGAGTTTCTAATCTACATACATGCTTTAAATCCTTTATAAAGGAGCTGGACGAGTTAGCTTACAGCCAACAATAAAATAAAAATTTACGCTCCTCCCCGCGCCCAAGTGCGACAAGTTAACTACATTATGAAATTCAGTAGAACATTATAACACTCGTTCGGATCTAATAATGACTAGGAGGAGGAGGAAAGTCAAAGTCAAACGGGAGAAACCTCCGTTCTGCAGTGGACTATGGGCCAGGACCATTACTAGGTAACTTACCTGTTGGACCATTACCTATAGGTAATAAATTTTTTTGACGACCTCCGTGGTCGAGTGGTTCGCACGCCGGTTTTCAAGGCGTCACCATCTCTTGAGGTCCCGGGTTCGATCCCCGGCTGGGTCAATGTAGAAAATGAACATTTCAATATTGTCTCAGGTCTGGGTGTGTGTCATACCACCGTTGTTTCTGATTTCCATAACACAAGTGCTATAGCTACTTACTTTGGGATTGGAGCAATGTATGTGACGTTGTCAAAAAAAAAACCTAGTAGCATACTGACCATAGAAACGCAGTATGGCCCCGTGATTATTTGCTATATTAGCCCGCCCTAGCATGACCACCGAAACGCGATATGAGATGGCGATTTATCACGTTTTCACTTTTAACTATCAAAATACAATGAATTTTGACAGTTGAATGTCGCTGTATCACGCGATATATATCGTGTTTTGGTGGTAATGCTAGGGCGGGCTAATATAGCAAACTAGCTTCTGCCCGCGACTTCGTCTGCGTGGATATTAGACGAAATCCTTTTAAGGAACCTTCAACCAGGATCCGGCCAGCCATTTTTACGCGATTAGGCGAGTCCCCATCAAGCGCGATGCCTCGCGAGGCAAGACATTTGCCGCGTGTGGCGGGCCTCGCACAAGGCTTCCAGTTCCCGTTCCCGTTCCCGCTCCCGTTCCTGTTCCGTTCCCGTCCCGTTTGCGTTCCCGTCCCGTAACCGTCCCGTACCCCTTCCGTTTCCGTTCCCGTTCCCATCCCGTTCCTGTCCCGTTCCCATCCTGTTCTCGTTCCCGTCCCGTTATATTCCCGTTCCGTTCCCGTTCCGTTCACGTTTCGTTCCCGTTCCCATTCCCATTCCGTTCCCGCTGCGTTCCCGTCCCGTAAACGTCCCCTAACCATCCCGTACGCCTTACGTTCCCGTTCTTGTTCCCGTTCCGTTCCCGTCCGGTTCTTGTTCCCGTTCCCGTTCCCATCCTGTTCTATTCCCGTTCCGTTCCCGTTTCATTCCAGTTTCGTTCCAGTTTCGTTCCTGTTTCGTTCCCGTTCCGTTCCCGTCCAATCCCGTCCCGTACTCGTCCCCGTTACCGTCTCGTTCCGTTCCGTTCCGTTCCGGTCCGTTCCGTTCCGTTCCCGTTCCCGTGCCCGTGCCCGTGCCCGTGCCCGTGCCCGTGCCCGTGCCCGTGCCCGTGCCCGTGCCCGTGCCCGTGCCCGTGCCCGTGCCCGTGCCCGTGCCCGTGCCCGTTCCGGTTCCCGTTCCCTGGATGTGCATGGCCAGGTCCAGGTCCATATGTGTCATGTCCACCGCGTTGGACTTCAAAATAAATCTCATTTTCGCAATCACCATCCCATAAAACCTCAAGAACGACATCCATATCGATTTTTATGTTACTCACCCCACTTACCCTCTAAGGGGTTGATTTTCAAAATCCCAAAATATATATTTAGACGTGCTCCTACGAATTTTAAAGTTGTAATTTCGATTTTGTATTCTTTTTCCATACAAAATTTTAACCCCATTTTTACCCCTTTAGGAGTCAAATCATGTCCACCGTGTTGGACTTCAAAATAAATGTCATTTTTGCAATCGTCATCCCAGAAAACCCCAATAACGACATCTATATCGATTTTTATGTTTACTCACCCCATTTACCCCCTAAGGGGTTGATTTTCAAAATAACAAAATATATATTTGCCCATTTATTTTTAGATGTGCTCCTACGAAGTTTAAAGTTGTAATGTCTATTTTATATTATTTTTCCATACAAAATTTGGACCCCATTTTCAACCCTTTAGGGGTTAAATCATGTCCACCGTGTTGGACTTCAAAATAAATGTCATTTTTGCAATCGTCATCCCAGAAAACCCCAATAACGACATCTATATCGATTTTTATGTTTACTCACCCCATTTACCCCCTCAGGGGTTGATTTTCAAAATAACAAAATATATATTTGCCTATTTATTTTTCGATGCGCTCCTACGAAGTTTAAAGTTGTAATGTCTATTTTATATTATTTTTCCATACAAAATTTGGTCCCCATTTTCACCCCTTTAGGGGTTAAATCATGTCCACCGTGGTTGGACTTCAAAATAAATGTCATTTTTGCAATCGTCATCCCACAAAACCCCGATAACGACATCCATATCTATTTTTAGGTTTTTTTAACCCTTTTCACCCCCATTTCATCCCCTTTGGAGTTGAAATCCTAACAAAAACAATATACGTTGCTTTAGATTTCAATCCATAAGCCTAAATTATAAATTTAGCGATTTTTACTTCGAAAATGAAGGATTTTCTTTAATACACAACTTCATCCCCCTTTTGACCCCTTCGGGGGTAGAATTTTGAAAAACGCTGAGACCCGTATTTATTAATTTTCAATCGTCAGCCTAAACACAAAATTTGAAGATTCTAGCTTCAAAACTGAGGGACTTTCATACAAACTTTCATCCCTTATTTCATCCCCTTAGGGATGGAATTTTCAAAAATCCTTCCTTAGTGGATGCCTACACTGTATAAAGTATCTGTGTGCAAAATTTCAAGTCTCTAGGTCCAGCGGTTTGGGCTGTGCGTTGATAGATCAGTCAGTCAGTCAGTCAGTCAGTCAGTCAGTCAGTCAGTCAGTCATTCAGTTTACGATTTTATATATTACTAGCTTCTGCCCGCGACTTCGTCCGCGTGGATATTAGACGAAATCCTTTTAAGGAACCTTCAACCAGGATCCGGCCAGCCATTTTTACGCGATTAGGCGAGTCCCCATCAAGCGCGCTGCCTCACGAGGCAAGACATTTGCCGCGTGTGGCGGGCCTCGCACAAGGCTTCCAGTTCCCGTTCCCGTTCCCGCTCCCGTTCCCCGTTCCCGTTCCGTTCCCGTCCCGTTTGCGTTCCCGTCCCGTAAACGTCCCGTAACCGTCCCGTACCCCTTCCGTTTCCGTTCCCGTTCCCATCCCGTTCCTATCCCGTTCCCATCCTGTTCTCGTTCCCGTTCCCGTCCCGTTATATTCCCGTTCCGTTCAGGTTCCGTTCACGTTTCGTTCCCGTTCCCATTCCCGTTCCGTTCCCGCTGCGTACCCGTCCCGTAAACGTCCCCTAACCGTCCCGTACGCCTTACGTTCCCGTTCTTGTTCCCGTTCCGTTCCCATCTGGTTCTTGTTCCCGTTCCGTTCCCGTCCGGTTCTTGTTTCCGTTCCCGTTCCCGTTCCCGTTCCCGTTCCCGTTCCCGTTCCCGTTCCCGTTCCCGTTCCCGTTCCCGTTCCCGTTCCCGTTCCCGTTCCCGTTCCCGTTCCCGTTCCCGTTCCCGTTCCCGTTCCCGTTCCCGTTCCCGTTCCCGTTCCCGTTCCCGTTCCCGTTCCCGTTCCCGTTCCCGTTCCCGTTCCCGTTCCCGTTCCCGTTCCCGTTCCCGTTCCCGTTCCCGTTCCCGTTCCCGTTCCCGTTCCCGTTCCCGTTCCCGTTCCCGTTCCCGTTCCCGTTCCCGTTCCCGTTCCCGTTCCCGTTCCCGTTCCCGTTCCCGTTCCCGTTCCCGTTCCCGTTCCCGTTCCCGTTCCCGTTCCCGTTCCCGTGCCCGTGCCCGTGCCATAATATCGATTTTTATGTTACTCACCCCACTTACCCTCTAAGGGGTTGATTTTCAAAATCCCAAAATATATATTTAGTCGTGCTCCTACGAATTTTAAAGTTGTAATTTCGATTTTGTATTCTTTTTCCATACAAAATTTGAACCCCATTTTTACCCCTTTAGGGGTTAAATCATGTCCACCGTGTTGGACTTCAAAATAAATGTCATTTTTGCAATCGTCATCCCAGAAAACCCCAATAACGACATCTATATCGATTTTTATGTTT
Source organism: Agriphila tristella (assembly GCA_928269145.1). NCBI lineage: Eukaryota > Metazoa > Arthropoda > Insecta > Lepidoptera > Crambidae > Agriphila > Agriphila tristella. Next base: position 11,516,736 of record OV743429.1, read on the forward strand.
ACTCACCCCATTTACCCCCTAAGGGGTTGATTTTCAAAATAACAAAATATATATTTGCCTATTTATTTTTAGATGTGCCCCTACGAAGTTTAAAGTTGTAATGTCTATTTTATATTATTTTTCCATACAAAATTTGGACCCCATTTTCACCCCTTTAGGGGTTAAATCATGTCCACCGTGGTTGGACTTCAAAATAAATGTCATTTTTGCAATCGTCATCCCACAAAACCCCAATAACGACATCCATATCTATTTTTAGGTTTTTTTTAACCCTTTTCACCCCCATTTCATCCCCTTTGGAGTTGAAATCTTAACAAAAACAATAAACGTTGCTTTAGATTTCTATCCATAAGCCTAAATTATAATTTTAGCGATTTTTATTTCGAAAATGAAGGATTTTCTTTAATACACAACTTCATCCCCCTTTTGACCCCTTCGGGGGTAGAATTTTGAAAAACGCTGAGACCCGTATTTATTAATTTTCAATCGTCAGCCTAAACACAAAATTTGAAGATTCTAGCTTCAAAACTGAGGGACTTTCATACAAACTTTCATCCCTTATTTCATCCCCTCAGGGATGGAATTTTCAAAAATCCTTCCTTAGTGGATGCCTACACTGTATAAAGTATCTGTGTGCAAAATTTCAAGTGTCTAGGTCCAGCGGTTTGGGCTGTGCGTTGATAGATCAGTCAGTCAGTCAGTCAGTCAGTCAGTCAGTCAGTCAGTCAGTCATTCAGTTTACGATTTTATATATTAAGAAGAAGATAATCACGTCACGCCACAAAATGTTGGTCATCCCATACTAAATTGATGACGTGATCTCTTTGATTTGTATAGATAGTCGTTTTTTTTACATATTTGGTCATGTCTTCCTTACAGAAACTTGTTCAGTACCTATCAGTGGGAATGGGTCTGCTTCTGTCTGCTTGTATTAAGGGCGTCGTATAACTCGTATATAAAAGATCTGTTTTATATTGTCTGTATGTATGGCACTTCTTACTCAAAAAATATAATTCTTAATAGCTTACCTTGTTTTGATTTATTTAATTGCAATATTTTTACTTTCTATAGTCAGTAGTTTAGTGAAAGACCTATGAAAAGCTTTTGGATATAAATTTTCAATTCGATGTCTTAACATAGGTAGTCTTAGTATGTCATGCTCTCTTTAATCATTTCTGCGGTGGTGTCGTATGAGGCGGGTCGTTACGTTCCCTCAAATATGGTTGAGCGAAGAGATGGCTGGTTCATGCGTCATGTTCGTGAACTGGTGCTGCCAGTGGGAATGGATCTGCTTCTGACTACCTATCTTAATGCATATTGAATTGTATGTTTTTCTTTTATTTTTATTTATTGTAACAGCCTAGACTGAATATCAAGTTCAAACTTTGAATTTAGCTTAAAATCTGTAAATTGATTAAGAAATTTGAAACTCATTAAGAAATGAGCTAATTCAATAATGTTATTTATTTGTTAATCTTTGTTAATATAAAGTCTGGAAACGATATACATATTTGTAAATATCGTTCCATCTGATTGATAAAGCTGACAAGTTTTTTGCGCCCATTTTTCTTGTCAGCTAAAAGACGTCATAATGGGTGGTAGGGTAAAAGAATTGAAGATTTAAAAATGCTTATTATGTGAGCTTATTTAAATAAAATATATTTCACTTTCACTTTCATGGATTGAACACATCCTCAAAAAGACATGTCCCATCGCGCCTATGTCATTTGCCCCACCATTCTCAAAAAATGAAAGTCTATCGCGTCTTAATCAAAGTAGTATGTCAGAGTAGGTATTTTACTCTAGAATCAGATTGATAATTATTTTCTGCATTAAAAAGTGGGATTCTTAAGTTAAAACGCTTTTAAATCACAATTTTTTATCATTAGAGTACTACTTACTTACATTTTTTTTACAAAATACTTCAGAAAACAACTTAATGTTTTTGTAATTGTTTTTCTTTATATAAAACAATTCTTGATACCTAAATAAAATGTAATTAGCATATTTTTATTATGAAAGTAATTAAATAAAATCAAACTGGGGCAACGCTGGGACATCTCCTTTGGATGGTGAATACAAAATGACCCCCTGTATGTCGTATTTCGGTGGTCATGCTAGGGGGCTGATACGACGATGTTAAAAAATAGTGACAACATCCATGACACTGTTGCAAAACGCGCTTTTCACCAATCTTGTTGGGAATACAACAAACCTGTAAAGCTTCACTGGATTTTCAACTAGGTACCTACTCTAAAATCCATGCAATTGAATGGACAAAAAAAACAATAGCTAAATATTACACTGGAGCAAAATAGTAGATTATATAACAAGTGAATAAAAAGGGAATTTAGTTCGAGGGACTAAGTTGGATCCCGAGAGTAGCGAAGGATACAAAGAGATTAATTTTTTTTTTTCACGAGTTGTGTACTCTACTTTTTACCATCGACTGCGAGAAAACAAATACCTAGCAGGACTTACTTATAGTATGTATTTATAGTTGACCATCAGCCATTTTTTATGTCCCCACTGCTGGGGCACAGGCCTTCCTTATGGGTGAGAGGATGGGCCATAACCCACCACGCGCGCCAAATGCGGATTGATGGGTGTTAACGACTGCAAATGCAGCCAGGACCAACGGCTTAACGACCCTTCCGAAGCACGGAGAAGCTCGAGATAATACATTTTTGGTCACCCATCCCATGACCGACCCCTGCAAAAGTTGCTTTACTTCCACAACTGCTGAGCCAGGCGCTAAACCACTGTGCCGTCGGGCGCCTCTTTATAGTGCGCGTGCTCAATAATAAAATGTGATCATTTTATTATTGAGGTAATCGCTAATATTTAAACATAGAAAATAGTGAAATTAGAAGTTTTCCAATGACATAAAACAACCACGCTAAGAGAGAGATCATGATCAGTCTGGCATCAGTCCATTTCATCAGTCTGTATAGACTTTGAATTTTTGCAGACTGAATATCGTAAGAGACTGATGGAATGGACTGATGCAAGACTGAACATTTAATCTCCCTCTAATAGATAGAAAAGACCCAAAGATAAGACACTAAAAATAACCTAGTTAAAGGAGATGTCCTATCGTTGCCCCAGTTTCATTTTAATTACTTTCATAATTAAAAAATGCTTATTACATTTTATTTAGGTATCAAGAATTGTTTTATATTTAGAAAAACAATTACAAAAACATTAAGTTGTTTTCTGAAGTATTTTGTGAAAAAATGTAAGTAAATAGTACTCTAATGATAAAAAATTGTGATTTAAAAGCGTTTTAACTTAAAAATCCCACTTTTTAATGCAGAAAATAATTATCAATCTGATTCTAAAGTAAAATATCTACTCTGACATACTACTTTGATTAAGACGCGATAGACTTTCATTTTTTGAGAATGGTGGGGCAAATGACATAGGCGCGATGGGACATGTCTTTTGGCGGGATATTTTTTTTCGTTTATTTTTTTTCTCTATGGAATAGCTCCATAGCAGCCAGTACGTATGTGTACGTATACTTTCAGCACTTTTTTTGTTCTAATTCATGATGCGCACTTGTTCCAAATTCAAATTATTTTTATTCACTCGGTGAATAAAATCGCTTATTATTCACTCTTTTCGTTGAATTAAACGCACTTTTTTGAGTGGCGATGGTAAAAAATCGATTAAAGTCAACTAAATCTTTTCTTTCTTTAATCGTGCGATTCGTGCGTCATTTTCCCTAACACTTTCACAAACTATCAAAACGCACTCGATGCAGTTTAGTGTTGCACCATTTGACAGTTAATTTTCAGTAAACACCGCCATCTGTCGGGCTCTCGGTGAACCGTAAATAATTGCTAAAAAGTCGTGTTTGAATTACTTATGGAGTAGCTGCTGTGATATGCGAGGTGCGAGGGATGTGCATTGTCGATTAATAACAATAATTTATATCGAGTACCATTTTAAGTAAAAATAAGATACCAATGCCAAAATATACTGGTACAAATCTGAAATTACTATACTTTGTACAGAAACCGTTTTACAACCTTGGTTTATTAAAAAAATCGACCAAGTGCGTGTCTGGCCATGCGCAGTAGAGTCATATAGTATATTATAATAGTTGGTAGAGTTCCATAGTTACCTTATTTGGAGAGCCCCCTTAATCTTTTTTGTGTAAAAATAAAGCGGTTTACAGAATACATCTTTCTACCAAGTTTCAACTGTGTAATCTTAATAGTTTCGGAATAAAGTGTCTGTGACATACGGACGGACAGACAGACAGACATGATGAATCCATAAGGGTTCCGTTTTCTGCCATTAAGCTACGGAACCCTAAAAATAACGTGACTTCAGCAACTTTTTCAACAATTTTATTTCACAGCTCTTATGGGTTGACAATAGGCTATTTTACACCATGTAAAATAAAGTATAAAAATGCATAATTATTTAAGATAGATTTCATAAATAGTAAACGAGTAACGTCGATATTTATTCATAAAAATGCAATATACATTTTATAATTCAATTTTAATAAAAATCGTATTTTTTAATCTATTCTTCAAATGTTCAAAACGCCATTCGCCATTTTGGATTACGGTGTGACGTCACTCCAATAGTAAATAAACATAACAGCTCTTTTCGCATTCGTATTGTTTACTAACAGAATGACGTCACGAGCATAAACAAAATGGTGGCTAGTGTTTTCGCGCGAAAATTCAAAATCAAAAATAAAAATAAAAATAATATAAAATATAAATAATATATAATAAAAAATCGTGTTTTAGGGCATTTAATGATTTTATAAAATAAAAATAAAAATTCCGCTGGTCATTACGACCTCAGGATTAATTAAAAGCAGTTTTCAAAAAATGGTGTAATACCCTATTGTCATGACAGTCAAAATCTTCAAAACCGGTATCGACACTTCGCGTCACGTCTCTATCGACACGTCTAGTCTAGTACTTAGTTCGCGGCGACAGATGGCCGCCCGCCGGGCACGGAATAACTTATTCATACATTTGTCGACGTCTATTGCCGTACGGTTATTCTATACTCCTCGAAGTACTGTTTAGAAGCATCTGCTTGTAAGACAAAAAATAAACTTGGCTCCGATTTTTAATACAAATGATAGGTACTACCTATTCACTTCTCAAGCTTACGCGCTCACTAGACATGAAATAAAATACTTTTTTACCATCGCCACTCTAAAAAGTGCGTTTAATTCAACGATAAGAGTGAATAATAAGCGATTTTATTCACCGAGTGAATAAAAATAATTTGAATTTGGAACAAGCGCGCATCGTATGAATTATGTACAAAAAAAAAAAACGTGCTGAAAGTATGGAGCTATTCCATAGATAAAGCCAGTTATACAATTAAATAAAAAAAAAATCCCGCCAATTTTATTTAGGTTCTTTTTAGTGTCTTATCTTTGGGTTTTTTTCTAAAAAAAATATCTCGCCAAATTAATTAGGTTCTTTTTAGTGTCTTATCTTTGGGTTATTTTCTTTATATTAGGGGGAGATTAGATATTCAGTCTTGCATCATTCCATTCCATCAGTCTGGTACGATCTTCAGTCTGTAAAAATTCAAAGTCTATACAAACTGATGAAATGGACTGATGTCAGACTGATAATGTAATTTCCCTCATAGAATGGTTGTTTTATGTCATTGGAAAACCTATAGTTTCACTATTTTCTAACGGTTAAATTACCGATTACCTATCTAAATAATAAAATTTGATAACTATGAATAGGTACTATAGGTGTAAGTACTGCTATTATGTTTTCTCGCAGTCAATGGTAAAAAGTAGAGTACACAACTCGTGAAAAAAAATTTCATCTCGGTCCTTTGTATCCCTCGTTTCGCTCAGGATTCTACTTTTGAATCCCTCGCTACGCTCGGGATTCAACTCTAGAATCCTTCGCTGCTCTCGGGATCCAACATAGTACCTCGAACTAAATTCCTTCTTTTTTCACTTCACACAGAAAAAAAAACGAAAAAAATATCCCGCCAAATTTAACTAGGTTCTTTTTAGTGTCTTATCTTTGGGTTCTTTTCTATCTATTAGGGGGAGATTAAATGTTCAGTCTTGCATCAGTCCATTCCATCAGTTTCTTACGATATTCAGTGTGCAAAAATTCAAAGTCTATACAGACTGATGGAATGGACTGATGCCAGACTGATCATGTAATCTCTTTCTTAGCGTGGTTGTTTTATGTCATTGGAAAACTTCTAATTTCACTTTTTTCTATGTTTAAATATTAGCGATTACCTCAATAATAAAATGTGATAACTATAAAGAGGCGCTCGACGGCATAGTGGTTTAGCGCTTGGCTCAGCAATTGTGGAAGTAAAGCAACTTTCGCAGGGGTCGGTCATGGGATGGGTGACCAAAAATGTATTAACTCGAGCTCCTCCGTGCTTCGGAAGGCACGTTAAGCCGTTGGTCCCGGCTGCATTTGCAGTCGTTAACACCCATCAATCCGCATTGGGCCCGCGTGGTGGGTTATGGCCCATCCTCCCACCCATAAGGAAGGCATGTGCCCCAGCAGTAGGGACATTAAAAATGGCTGATGGTCAACTATAAATACATACTATAAGTACTGCTAGGTATTTGTTTTCTCGCTGTCGATGGTAAAAAGTAGAGTACACAACTCGTAAAAAAAAAATTAATCTCGGTCCTTTGTATCCCTCGAAATAAATTCCCTTTTTATTCACTTGTTGTATAATCTACTATTTAACGGATACTAGCGCGGTTTTATTGAAAGTACTTACTTTGGTAATTAGTTTGTATTTGGTTTGATTTTTTATTTTCCCGACGTTTCGGCATCTTTGCCGCGCTATTATCCGTTAAAAAGATTTTTCACTCCTCTTGCTCAAATAGTCCGTCATTGTAACGTACAAAACCTAGGATAAAATAGCATATTTAGCCCTAGGGGATAAAGTTTTTTCTTTTTTAATGTTTGTCTATTACCAATGAGCCTACTAAAATGAAAAAGTTTTTAATCATAGATAGAATAATCACACATTTTCATTTTTGAAAATGGAACTTAAAGCAGCGATGTCTTCAGTAGAATCATAGACTTATTTATGCTATAAGGGATCGATCACACGTGCGATTTTTTCAACGCGCGTTTTTTTTACCGCTCGACGGGAAAAGGTACCTACCAGAAGACTTCTCAGGTGGCTGTTCGCACGGACGATGACGACGTTCCACGGGAAAAGTTACCTTATGACCTGGCCATAAGGTATCTTTCCCGTCGGCGGTAAAAATATCGCGCGTTAAAAAAATCGCTCGTGTGAACGAGCTCTAAGTTTAAAAAGTAGAATGCGTGCATTGTGTTACGTGCGTTACAGAAGAAATAAAAAAGCTCTGGCGCGAAATCCTTAGAAATAATTTTAATGTTTTGCCGTCAAGCACAAAGCATTTATTAAAATACTATACTATGCGAAAAGTTTATGAAGTGGAGGATAGAAAAACAAGTGGATTCGTTTACGGAAGGAATTTTACTTACGAATTTTGATGAACTTTCCAAAAAATATCAAAGTACAACCTTTTGGAGATATTGCCACAGCTGGAAGTGTGAAGCACGACCAGTGCGCAGAAGGTGGTAAATGAAACGTCAATGTTACAATTTACCAAGATATATTGAAAAAAAAGGGTCTCAAGGGGGGTACACAGATCTTCGTTTCGTGGTAGTCGCCTTGTAGTATAAAAAGCACTTAGCTTGCGTTTTGCCTAACGGAAGCAGAAGCGCATGTGCAGCACGAGGGCTACGCGCTCAAGGTGAGGCGAGTGCGCAGGCTCGGCGTGGTGTTGCTCCGGGGTGCGAATTTACAAAGGCTATACTATTTCAGTCACGAGTCAGACTCTAATGGTTGAGCTTTTGTTTATGCATATTACTCAACAATACCTAAACTATTTCAGTAAAAAAATTACTCAAATGGATTAGCTTTTGCGTTGATATTTTCAAAGAAAATGCACGGACAAAACCTAGTACGGTATTATACATATTCACTCAAATAGTTAAGCTTTTGTCCTAGTCGAGTAGAGTCTCACTGCCTTGTTTATCGCGAATTAAATTATTAAAATAATTAAAATACTCGTTTTTATTCTGTATTTGATTGACAAAAAAAACGAATCTACAAACGAACATTTATTACGAAAGAAACAGGTACACACTCAACACTTGTTGAGAGTACTTACAAATAAAAATAAAATACTTTTTCCTCCAATGTAAAATACAAAAGGCAGATAATTATTTTTATCTACACCCATGCTTTAAATCCTCTGTAAAGGGTTCTGAAACGGTTATCTTACTGCCAACATTACGATATCCGAGCGAGAGGTTAGGTTAAACACACTTTCGGAGGATATCATGATGAGGAGGAGTAAAGTCAAAGACAAAGTCAAAGTCAAAACCCTTTGTAGAGTAGGTATACATATCATGGGTGTAAATAAATATCATGGGTGTTTTTAATCCATATGTATTAAAATATTGTTGGTTTCCCAAATAAAAATATAAAAAATATAAAAATGGGTGTAAATAAGGTCTTGTATGCAACTGTACTTAATTAGGTATTAAAAACTCATGTGATACTATTATAAACCCACATTCGTGTTTTAACACCCCTCATTATAGTACAGTTGCATAAATAACTATTATCTTCACACACAACGTAAAGTTCCATATGGATCAAAAAAGATAGTATAAACACGTACTTTTGTTCATGAATAAAAAAAGCTTTATTATTATAACTTTTTTATTTTTATAGCACACTTTTACTTTTTAATTTTAATAAAATAATAGTACTAACCACAGACCATAAAACAATACTATGTAGGTACTAACGTATGGGCTCTAGTATAATACGGTCTGTGGTGTGGGGTGCGCCATTTACAGAAAAGTTTTGAATTCCATTTTTAACTGTTTGTTGTACTGTTTTTATTCTTGCTTTAAAATGTCTGATAGCGGTGAATGTGAAGATTTGACTCTGCCCGATATTTTAGATGCAGCGACGGAAATGACTTCTATTGACCTAATACAAGCAAAAGTCTCATTCTCTTTCTTAGTAAAAAAAATTACTAAAAAAAATCTTTCTTAAATCACCAAATGCAAAATTGTAGTGAAACAGTAAAATAAAGGGTTTTTAAACAAATAAAAAAAAATGAGTGACACCTATCGGCAATAATTTGTACTAATAAGATTGTTTTGCTTTTTGCGTTTCCAAGATTTTAACGTCTGTTTGGAAAGTTTGGTAAAGTTTGTTGCTATCTATCTGTGCTAAACGTGCTGCGTGCGACGCCACCTAGCGTTTTATAAGAAAAAAAAAATTAGTAGCCCTGCCAAAGAATATGAATACAAGATTCTTGAGCCCTGCTAATCGCCTTACGACGACACGTGCCATTTCTTTGTTTGGGATGAGGTATCTGTAGTAGTTAACAGTATTATATTATCTGTGACCCGACTAAGTATTGTTCGTTCGTACGTTATATTTATATAATTCTCGACAAAACCTTATCTATTTGAGTGGCAAAATAAAGTCTTATTGAGATACGTAACGTTTTACACGCAACTCCTGATCTTATTAGGTTAGTCGTATGTATAGATATAAAGTAAACGGTTATAAAAGGCGAAAGTGGCGCATTTCATAATACCTAGGTCGCATAATGGTAATAAAACTCTAATTTATTGATTGACTGATTCATTCACTGATTCATTGTTGGGATAAGCGTAGAGCCCTAACGGCTGATATGAAGGTAGAGACACCATTTTTGGAGGGTAGATAGACCTTTCATGGTGTAGGTGAGCACTAAGAAAGCATTTTGGAAAATTCCCGTTATACAGCACCCTGTATAACGGGAATTTTCCAAAATGCTTGTTGTAATCAAGTTTGTAATTGTACCAATGGGGATATGTATAGGGCTGAACCATTTTTGCTGGTAGAGATAACATTTTTGGAGGGTAGGTACCTTTCATGGTGTAGGTGACCACTAAGAAAGGGTTTTGGAAAATTGCCGTTATACAGGATGCTACAGAGTGTTCCAGTTTGTACATGAATTTTTATGGGAAAATTTAAATGTGTGAAATTAGGTCTAAGTGCTGCTAAATACCTAGGTTGTTAATCCGTGACTTTAAAAATAAATGCACATCAGAATCAATCTTAACCACGCGAATGACATCGCGGGCAAAAGCTAGTGTTTTATTGTAACACGCTTTACTTTAAAGGCGCATCAATGTTTTGAAATTTTCTTTATAAAACGATTATCCTTTCGGTTCACAATTTCGTTTCTATTCCTTGTGAAACATAGTTTTATTGGTATAATATAAAAAAACACTAGCGGCCGCCCGCGGTTTAACCCGCGTGGTTCCCGTTTCCGTGAGAATATCGGGATAAAAAGTATTCTATGTTTAAATCTAGACTATATTCTAACTGTGTGCCAAATTTCAACCAAATCCGTTCAATAGTTTTTGCGTGATTGAGGAACAAACATCCAAACCAACTAGTTTAGAAATGGTTGAGTTAAAAGGGTTTTGAAGGAAATGCCAAGCTCAATGCAATATGTGCTTTATCAAGTACGACATAAGGTTCGCGTAAGTCTCGATGACGTCATAAGGACCCCCCAAAATAACAGTGTCTTTGCACGTTTTAACCCGTATATCTTATCGTAAAAATTTCTTCACAGTTAATCATGTGGTAGCATAAGCTGTCTGATAAGCCACTAAACAAAAATCGTTACTGATCCTCATTGCACAAAGAAATAAAACAAGGTTTACATATTATTAAAATTAATATTGAATTTATATTGAATGTGCAGCTGGTAAATTCGAATTGACGTCTATATTTCTATGGGAATGTTACTTTATTGGTATTGTATGTGATGATATTTCGTTTTTTACTGTAGCGCTCCAAAGATATCTGAAATTTCGTCAATTTATAACAATACATTTAAAGGGTTTTAAAGATTTAAGGTCAGCCATTGTTGTAAGTCATCACATCAATAGACTATTATTTGTCTGTAATATGCGATCGAGCGCCATTGCTATTTGTTTTGCTTTAATAAAAATAAATAATTGTTTTATTAAATTCTTAATTGGACATTTATAAAATATGTTGTTATATATGAAAGACATATAACAGGATGATGAACCGAAACTGTATGTATTGACAAAGTTTTTGTTTTACGTTAACAAAACCAACTGTTGAATAAAAGGTATATTTAATAGTTAGACTTATATCTTTATATTATATTGAAGTCATCCATAATTCCACTATATAATCATTATATTAAGGTTTTTTAAAAACGTTTTTAGACCAACAAGTTGTTTAGATGTTATAATAATGTCCCTATTTTGATGATATTGTCTTAAAAAAAACCTTTTTACGACTGAAACGTTCTTACAACTTACCATTATATTACTGTTACTTAATTGAGTTGAAAAAACGTTTATTCGAGGTTGTTATTAGACTAGTTAGACGACTTAATCATCAGATGTACTTTGTCTATAAGAACGATAACAGAGTTAGTTAATAACCAATATAAAACTTTAAAAGTAAGTAAGTAAGTACCTAACATAACCCTTCATTTATACGACTTGTTTGCTTGTACAGTACTAGGTTTTGTCCGTGCATTTTCTTTGAAAATATCAACGCAAAAGCTAATCCATTTGAGTCATTTTTTTTACTGAAATAGTTTAGGTATTGTTGAGTAATATGCATAAACAAAAGCTCAACCATTAGAGTCTGACTCGTGACTGAAATAGTATAGCCTTTGTAAATTCGCCTCCGGGGTAGGCCGGAAGCAGCAGGTGGTGACTCGGGCAGGTAGGTGCCCGGAGGTGTAGTGGTAGGCGGCGCAGGAGAGGGTCCGGTAGGGGAACTCCTGCCCGTAGGTACGACCCTGGAATGTTACACAAAAGGTATGAACAGGTGTTCACTAATTCTTAATGCTGCTAAATAGGTGCTAGGGCAGATGGCTACAATTGAAAAGTCTCAAAAAAAGTTATTGACCATAATAATCAAAATGATTATTTTGGTCAATTTGATCAAACTAACTAATTTGACTATAATATTACTTATGGTGAGCATTCGAGCACTTCACCCTATTAACATGTTTGAAAAGAATAATTTTATTAGTAGAAAGGTATATTTTAATAAAAGGGAATAATAATTTAATGCTTAATTTTGAAAGGCAATTTAGAATATTATAAAATAAACATTAAGATCGGGATTCACCCATTGGCAGCGTCGTAGGTTATAAAACGAAATCATTTCATTGCAAGATAGAAATTAAATTAATGTTGGTTATAGTATTTATTCACAAGCTATTTAGTAGCTCATACAAAATACTATTACCTGCCTTCTGAGTTTACTGTAAACAAGGATTGCATATGGTTTTTCGTTCTGCATATCACTTTCCACAAAATATTGCTGCACATTGATATGAATCGTTTACACTCGATAAGGATTTAGCACAAAAATCACACTGATTAAACCATTAGATATTAATATGAGAAAAACTATGAGATATTTGATTAAGGTATTTAATATGAGAATTCACTATAAAAATTTATAAGGAATTGAAATGCAAAACGAACGTATTATAGCTACACTCACCCTAGAAACGGGGTTGCACAACACAAAGAAATGAAATGAAATTAATGTAGGTAACTTGTTAAGGTTACGAATGTTTTGAAAAGAAGAAAAGGATTTTTGCGAATCGTTCGTATTTATAGCAAGATAAATATCGAGAAGCACCTCAAAACAGCGAGAATGATCTAGAAATCCCGGTCTTATCCTATTGGTCGAGCTTGACATAACGAAGGTGGATGTCATTATTGACAATGACATCATCTGTCACCGTGTGACACTACGGCAGCGTTCCGAGTCGCGATTTGGAATAAGGCAGAGGTCAGAACTTCCCACATTCCACAGGTGAAGTGATGTAATGAATTTTTAAGAAAAGTTCGACAGTAATTATTAATTATAAGTAGTAGGTTTTTAGCAACCGTTACAATATTCAATGTTGAAACAACTACCTATACAGACAAGACATAATGTCAATATAAAGAGGGCTTTTCTCAAGAAATTATCCACCACTACAAGAAATCCAAAGTTTTAACGAGGGAAGATATCTGGAATTTCGTAAATAATAGGCACCACTTGGCAACAAAGGTAGTTACCTATTTACATTTCTAAACATTTTACTATTATTTTCATCAACTAAACTAAATCTAACCAAAATACAGCAAGGGTATTAACCCTTAATTATTGTTTTACAGGTTGCCTTAATTTGTGGGATAAGCGGTGCACGCAGGAGGATAGAACTGGCTTACCACATCAATAATATTACAAATTATACATTTAGGTTTTAAAAAAATAAACTATTTAATATTGTATTTTATTTTCTCGCAATCATAGTGAAAAGTAGAGTGTAACACACGACGCTAAAAACCCATTGTAACTCGGTTTCTATTTATTCCCTCGCTAAAGCTCGGGAATAAAACTACCTCGTATGCAATGGGTCATTTTAGCGTCTTGTATAACAATCTACTATTATTTCAGGTACTAACTAGTCTGGGCGGTGTGCAATTTACTTCAAAAAGTGAACTATATTAGTTATCCGACCCGTTCTTCAATTAAATCGTTCAATTTAGTAGAAATAGTACGAATATGGCAACACTTTTTGCTTATCAATATGCGCACTGTCCGAACAAAATAAACGAAGTATGATACTTCGGAAAGTTTATTCATTTCATTGTTATTTATTGCATACAAAAACAGCTAACGGCAGATTTTATTAATAGTATAATATACTTTGTAATATTTATAATATACCTTGGCATTCTCTACCATCTGGTAAATTTGCTAAAATCAATTTGCGAAACAATAAAGTCAATGTTATTCTTTTTTTTTGTATAATGATTTTTTATTTACAAACAAATATAAAAAACTTAATCCTAAATACAGTATTTACAAATAATACAATTCCTCCAGAGCATCCCCACGAGGCATGGTGCCCAAAAGGCTGGCAACATTTCCCCTTTGGATGGCGAGGCTTAACCTCTGAGCGAAAAAGTTACCAGCCCTGCGGTCCCCGGTGGCCTCGCAGAGACGTCTGGAGAGTTCTTTTATAAAAGATTTGGCCTCTGGACCCCACGGGCCCATTGTTTCAAAGGCTATGGGTATGAATATATATAGTTTGAACCTAAATATTTCAACTCTATGCACGACTTGCCTACTATACAACGTATTACAAAACAACCCCTAATTCCGAATGTGGTAGATAGGGACTATCAATTTGATCAATTTTCACTATGGGACCAACTCTGAAATCTGAAAAAAGAACTGCCGTTTCATACATTTTGATATGGTCGTTATTAATTTTTGTATAAAACAACTGATATTTTTTTGGCGATTTCAGAGTTGGTCCCATAGAAAAAGTTTTTCAATTTGATGGTCTCTCTCTATCTACCATATTCGGCAGCTCTATCTACCACATTACTAGTGGTTTTTTTGTAACTATATCTGACCTCAGATCAAATAAAAAAAGAAGATGGAGCGTTGTGCAGTGGTTGCGAACAACGAAGTGAGGCCGGTTTTTGATGGTACATATGTGCGTACTAGGGGGCGAGCGGGGGCCGGGTGGCAGGGTTTTATATGGAAATCCAAGGCGTAGTTTCGTTTGCGTGAACTATGTATGTACACAGCCAAGGCGTAGTTTTAGATGCCTCACCGCTTTGTCGGAAGACTCCGTCTTTACTTTTTTATTTGGTCTGAGTATCTGACGTAATAAACTTACTTAACTTTTGATCGGGCATTTCAAAAGATAATGAACAAAGACGGATTGAAAAATAAAGGAATGTTTCATATCTCTTACAAAACCAGCCTTTTCCGCTCTGTCACGTTGCCATAAAGAGAGAGAAAATAATTATAGGTGAAACAATGAGATCCGTATGTTTGTCCGCGTTAGGGCTCAATTCATCATGCGGTTTGGGTTGGGGTTCGACCCCTGATCGCGGCACAAAGGGTGATCACTGTGATTACGCGAGCGATACGGAAATTGTCATGCAAAAACGAACTAAGGATTTCAATTTGTTAAAAGTAAAGAGAATTAAAAAAAAGCACGATCTTTGTGGTCGAGTGGTTTATACGCCGGTTTTAAAGTGCCGCCATGTCTGAGGTCCCGGGTTCAAGCCCTGGCTGGGTCAGTTTAGAAAACGAACTTATCTAACTGGCTGGTCTGGGCATTTTGAAGTTCCTCTCATTGGTTTCACAAATTTACTATTTTTAAAATGTTTTTTAGGTTAGCGTGTTAATCGATAAAAGAGACCCGTCATTTTATGCTGAAGTTACTTATTATTTTTTTAATTTGTGGTAGTAAGTACTACTTACATAAAGATCGTACATGACTCGTCTTTTCCGTAGTGTTTCCATTTCGAAAAATATTAATTATTAAATAACCTTTTTTTCTACATGTGCTAAAAAATATACAGAACTTGATCCATGAAGCAAATATTACTGGCTATCTATTAACTTTAATACCAAATTAAAGCATTTTTTTATGGCAAGTGCCAGTTCTCCTATGAGATTTCGTTGTGATAATTTACTGAGAAGATTTTATGTTTAATAAACACGAATTTGATATAGGTATAACGCTAATTATATAAGTACCTATTTCAAAATATAATAATTAACATCAATGATAATGAATAAGTTATAGTAGAGACTTCGAGAAAGGATAGCAGACATCATTTTAATAGTCTGCGAGTTACCTGTCTGCGTTGATTAGCAATACCGAACAAATTAGAAGAATAATCGTTTGAAAAATGGCAACACCGTGCATAAACCTTCCCGCCAATTATTTATTCAAGACGTTTTTAATTGGCAACCATCACGCCCATTGTTTCAGCGGCCGATACCGCCATATTTTAATCACACAGTGGTTCGATGCAACATGTGTCACTGTGGACAGACAGCAGAGAATGCAGACATAAAAGTGGAGAAAAGTTAATGTTTTAAATTATGGTTTTATAAAAAAAATCTTATTCTGCTAGGAATTTGACGTTTTATTAGGATTTTATCCACAACGGTATAGTGCTTGGCTTTAACATCACCCGATAAGGCCGAAAGTGTAAGAGCACTACACCCGGAATCCTCATCACTGAGGAACTATCTTACCTCTAATTGATGGAACACAACATTTTTTTTGTTGTTGTATGGCGTCAGACTTAAGTAAGATGTTGGTAGCTAGCCAGGCGGACTTGAAATAAGCCCTTCCACCAACCAATGTGGGTACAAAAATATACCTCTCTCCTGGAAATCGAACCCGAAACCTCTGCGTCCTACATGGGTGGGCGAACCACTGTGAGACTACAGAGGCGCATGTTTTGTCGCAGAAATTAAGCACTGCACGTGTATCTTCTAATTTTTTTGACATTGAAAATGTCTTTTCGTTCGCTCCAGTCTTAGATTATTTAAATAATCTAAGGCTCCAGTATAGGCTTCGATTTCACTAAAAAGTGCGATCCCCTTATATCTCAAAGGGTTGTAAAGATACGATATTCAAAAAAGACTTAAAAGACGCATATTTACGATAGCTGCAATAATAAATAAAAATATAAATAACGAAAAAAAATATGGCTGAAATAGTGGAAAAGATCTCTTTTTTTTCCGAATTTTTGATTTTGGCGCGAAGTTTTGAGAAAAAAACCTCTGAACAATTTAGTCAGCTACAATTTGAGCCTAAAACAAAGACAATCGGGTTAAGGTTTTGCCCAGTAGCTTAACCTTTAACATTGTAAATTTTTATTCGATCGCTTCAGTATAGCCCCCATTTTCGCTCAGAGTGTGACATCACCTTGGTGTCGTAAGTTTTAAGGCTACATGAATGGTTGAAGCCGCAAAAGACGCGTATCAACGAGGGCTACAATATGTAGCGTGTTAGTGTAATTTCGAGAAGCGCGCTCCTTAGATGCGCCTCGCGTCGCTGAGTTGCTATGGAGGTTTGACGAAGCCGAGGGCTTCAAAACAAATCTCAGAAATGTATTTTAGGTTATAGTAGTACTACATTTCAAATAAATAATATTGTTTATAACAATAAAATATTTTTATATGAATTTCATACACACAAATCACAGCAAAGTAGATCCAAAGTTGTTCATGGCTTTTCTGTGATTTCAAAGTATTGTAAGTAATAATTCTCACAAAGGAATATTTTTTTTATAAAATTCAATAAATTTATTTTCAATGTACCAGAAGGTCGTGAAAGGCACGAGATCAGTGAATTTTTTGTTTTTACATAATCTGTGTCTGTCAAGCACAGTCCAGCTACTAATTCAGGATTTTCCGTCTTATTAAAAACAAATTGCAGGTTTTAAAACGGTTTCATAGTAATGTTCTTGATAACTTTTTTTTTACGAGCAACAAGGAATATATCAATGAAACGCGACTGTAAACAACAGGGTAGTACAGCCTCCGTCGGAAGCTGCCTCCTGCTGTGCGGTGCTTAACGGAATGAAGATGCTTCTACAGACAAACAAACCTCATTATAAGTATATATTATAGTTTTGTTACAAAAAAGGACTTATTATAATTAAGTATTAAAGTTTTGTTACAAAAAAGGGATTGAGAGTTGGGCAACACTGGCAGACAATTCGGAAAATTCATTTCCTATTTTTATGACTATCTTCCTTTTTATTGGACAAGTAGGATAGTAGTATTTGTTTTAAGAATTTGATGAGAAACACGAATAGACCGTGGAAGCAATGAAGTAAATTAGGGTAAAAACAAAACACGAAAAGTTGGCACTTTTGCTTTTGGTGTTAGGAATTAGTATTATGCCGTATTGTTTTGCTCCTGGGTGTAATTCCATGTCTCAAAAAGAGAAACTTGCTTAATACAGATGTTTGTTTTCCAAAATGCCAAACTCCGCCATTATGTGACGTCACACTTTCACGGTGTATTATTTACCTTACGAATTGTGTTTGTTTTATAACTTCATTTTGTAGTTTCATACATCTCTCTCTGGATCTTTTAAGTTGGTAAAAGATTAAAGTAGGTAGTATTTTATTTAAAGAAGAATGCTTACGTTTTTTTCTTTTAAAACTGTGCCAGAAACATTAAAAAGGTTTCACCTTGTTTTTACTCGGAAAAGCGCGGGTTTTTCTCTGTGCCATTGGAAAATCCCCAAGAGGTTTGAAACTAGAGTAGTATTCTTTTTTTTCTTTTTAATTTGCGGCCAGTTGTACAATCTTGTTAACCGCAGCGCGGCGGGTGGTGGGATCCGGCTGTACGGTGCGAGCAACGCAACCGCGGTCATCTCTTGTTTACATTAATGACATTGACATATTGATATGCCAAGAAGAGGCAGCATGGCTTGATACCTTTGCTTGTCTGACTTCGGTGGTTTATGAAACGGTACAAAATGACGTATTTTAATCTGTAAAATTTTCTCTTTCTCTTTGCTCTCATTCACGAGCATAGACATAGAAAAAATTTTCGCTGCACTCAAGAAGACCAACAAAACGTGGAAAAGGTCTATGTAAAAAAGAGTCAATGGATAAAGTGACATGTGCCAACATTTTTTACAGTAAGAGCCCCTAGCGTCCTGCCTAGCAAATGAGCAATCCCAGTTTGTTTAAAATATTTTTTAATCTTAATTAGAATTTAAAATAAAGGTATCGTGGAGCTATGGTGTCTTGTACTCTAAGTAATTGTGATGTGACAAAAAGAAACAATCCAAGTAATCACACTTTTCAAAGGTAAATAAGAGTGGTAATCACTCATTTCTCTAAAACCAAATTTCGTTACATTTATTCGTGTATCGACAAAGAAAACAGTATGGAACATAGTTTATTATTTTCCTTTGCCATAATATAGTCATATTTTATGAATCTAAGTCATATTTTACGTATCTCTTATAAAATGTATTGATTCGTTTTCGGATCACCTGTTTATTGACTTTGTTGTTCTTTGACATTCTATTTCTATGTTCTCGAGTGAAGTTGCTGCAAATATTCATCTTTTGTCAGTTTAATCGCATTGTACAGAAATTATTGGTTGTTAATGATTCTAATTTTCGTTGTTATACAAAAGTTAATTTTTCTTAAATATTTTTTTTTTCTCTACAATTGTTTACAAAACTTACATATTATTATCTACATTGTGCAAGACGTTAATTTAGTGGCACAGACCATTTAACAAATACTAGTATTTATTGGTTAATAAAATTGGGTATTCGTCCTGTAAAAACACTGGCCAATTTTATTCTTCCTACACTAGAGTTAATCCTCTTTTGTGTCAGCAATCATCTGGCACAGAGTATGCATTCAAAACCCGCCAAAACTTGACGTAGCCCTCTCTAACGTGCCATTATCAAATGAAGTAGGTATTGGCGTAATCCTTACTTTATCCCCAGCATAGTTTGGGCAAATGTAAATAGCCCACGGTGCGATGCGTCAACAACGTGCAAAAAGAAGAGGATTGAAGAAAGGAATTCAAATATGGAAGCGTTCTTTTTTCTGACGATTGAAGTTTAAAACTTTAAATGCCGTAGATTGTCTTTTGTTTTTCGTAAAAAAATCTTTGGTAATAGGTACTATCTATTACTACGTAGTTTGACCAACGTAAATATTAAAAAATGTTAAAAAAGTCGAGTATAAAATCAGAGTTATTTAAAAAAATTAGAATGTGTTTTGCAAAAAACTGTTATGTTGACTTGTGACGAATAAATATGTTGCATTACGTCTTACGCCACAAAAACGCAGGATCATTTTCACGAAACAATGCTCCATCAAAATCGCGTGTGATCTGTGGACTCCATTGTTTTCCCGCCATTCCATCTTTCAAGGGTCCTTATTCACAGCTGGCTGTCAAATTTGAAAAGTTTTGTTTTTAATTGGAACATATTCGACGCGATCAGTTGCAAACTGCCAGTGATGCTGCGTTTTTATAGGGTATTTAGAATGGGGGTAGCTTTGCCTGAAGCTATTTGGTTTTGAAGGAGAACCCATATTGGAATAAAACAATCTGGCCCCTTGCAATAACTTGACAACTGATTCTGTGCAGGTTTTGTGCTCACTCCTATTGTACACAGTTCGTAACAAAAATATTATGATTATTAATAGAGTGAATTTTAATAAAATACACAAATAGTGGTCACAATCACAAAGTATAGTTACATTGTGTATTTTAAAAAAATTTAACTGTCCTGAAAATATTGAAAATACCTACGAATGATGAGACAAACATTAAATAATTAATGAAATATCAGGCAACATTTTGCGCATCACACGATTCGCGTATCAGACTTATTTGTGCCAAATTAGGTGTTTGGTAAAATGACGGTTTTTCACCACACTACGTTTTATCACATGAGTTTACTCATGTGGTTTTATGTCCCTTTAATCTGCGAGAGCGGTCTATATCTCATCAGGGCTTTAATAAAATACCTAAACAAAAGACGAATTTCAAAAATAAAGTCGGGTAAGAGTTTTGAATAATTATATAGAACTGTATTACCCGATAGCCTCGTCCAGTAATGTTGAAACTTTATGATAAAGCGGGCATAAAACATGATGTTTATTATCGTAGCGCAGCAAACAGGTCTTATGCCACTATCGGGTACCGCCTTGGACGAATCGTCCAAGGGTACCGCATCTAGCTGATGTATAGGTACTCTGCAGATTATTTTTTTAAACGGTTTTACGGCACTGGGTTCTACTTCTAGTCCTTATTTCTGTGTTGCCAGAACCGTTATAAGAAAAAGTTGGTATTTTTTTTATATTACAAGCGCAAAGAAGTTTAGGGCTTTCAAGTTTTGGGACATTATTGACTCAGGGATATATATGAGTGGGGCATTATTGACTCAAGGATATAAGTCCAATAATAAGAAAATTGAATGACGTAGGATTGTTCGACTGTCGCGATTATTTTTCGTAATAAGCCCTTAGACTCGTTATAGCCAACTTATCATTAGTAGTCGTCAATACAGCAAACTCATGTCATTTTCAGCATGACACCACCATCCGCCGTCTCGTTTCCTACCTAAGATCTGCAGGCCAGTGCAGGGCGGCGTGTGCAGTGCGCGGGGCGTGGTGGGGGGCGATCCGTCAGCGGCTCGCGGCGGTCACGACGGAACGACCTTAGGCCGCGTCTACTACACGCAGAGATTGTGTTTGGTCATCTACCCAATAGAGGTAGGTATAAAACACTCATAAAGTGTGTAGACTCTAGTCAGGGTGGCGTGTTTCTTGCATCGGCAGTGCGTGGCCCGCGGCGGTGGCGATGGTACGACCTTAAGCTAGTTGCAATGATTGCGTTTTTCAATCTTTTACTCATCAATACAGTATAACTCCTAAGTTGTGCAGGCCAGTGCAGGGCGGCGTGTGCAGTGCGCGGGGCGTAGTAGGGGGCGATCCGATAGCGAATCGCGGCGGTCATGACATTAAGTTGCGTCTATTAAAACAGCGATTGGTTTTATCATCCACCTAATAGAAGTACCTCAAAATCACTTTTAAGGTAGGTGTTTAGACCACAGACCACAAGATGTAGACTCTAGTCAGGGGGTGGCTCGTGATCTCTCGCGCGGCACTACGCACATAAGGTCTGTCTGCATGCCAGTACCACAGTTTTAAACTCTGTCAGTACAGAGCAGTACCTCACTGGTGGAGCTGAAGCCTTTTGTAGAAGGACCGTCACCACACCACATACTTTACTAATAAAAAACCGGTCAAGAGTGAGTCGGACTAGCACACCGAGGGTTCCGTACCATCATAATATAAATTCGCTGTGGTGTAGAATATTGCAGTTTCAGATCAGTACCTACCATTTCTCGAGCGATAGTGGAACTAATGTAACTTTTGTTGATGATTTCTGAAAAAGTGCGCTATTTAGCGACATCGTTTTATTTTTCCTGTAATTTTTACATAAAATTCTATCACATAATATAATTTCAGATTTTTCTCTATGCAAACTTCGGAAATAAGTTTTTTTTACATTTTTTATCAAAATTTCAAGTTGATAGCATTAAGTTCTTAAGATATCCAGCTGGGACAGACAGACACATTGACACCATTTTGATACATTTTGATTTGATTCTTATAGGTATAAGTAGGTACTTACTTAAATATTTTGATTAGTATAAATATTGAACAACAAAATAAAATAGCTTTTGAATCCTATAAGAAGATAATCATTTCAGACGAAGAAAAGACATCAACGACGTCAACAAAAAAAACTCAATTTTTTTTTACAAAGTACAGTAAGCTAAACAGCTGTAAAGGTACTGCCATAGCCTTCTTCATTTCAAAGCCGTGAACATAAGTTTGGCAACGTCTGTTACTGTCAGTTCGTGGTCATGTCGTCCACCAGTCTCCATACTAAATGTATGGGAATATTTCAATTTTAAGAGGTCGATATTTTTTTTCATAGTAATCGTGTGAGGTTTAAAATATGAAAATAATTTTGTTCTTTTCTTGAAATGCTTTGTATATTAAACAATAAGAAAAATATCAATGTTAACCAGGAAAAAATGGCTGTCAAAGATGTCATCTTTTTTGTTGATTTTCTTCAGCAGGGAGTTGATAAACACGCCCTCTAGCAATAAATGATATATCATTAGAAAGGTCTTTTAAAGACAAATATTTGCTGTTAATATACTTTGTATCAATTGTTAATACTTTTGGAGTTAAAGGTTATTAAAGTATAAAAGTGGTTTATTGTCTTTGGGAGTTGATCTACCACACCTATTGAAATGAATGATATATCATAAGAAAGGTTTTTATATGACAATTATTTGCTGCAAACATACTTTCTATTAATTGTTAGTATTTTCGGAGTTTTAAGTCATTTATGTTAAAAAAATTGGTCAAGTTTAGAGCGTTATAACTCTCAAAGTACTAATAGTTGACGTTTATAGTAATACAATAAAATGTTTCAAATTTAAATACCTTTCCAATAATGTAAGATTTATTGCTAGAGGAGGCTTAGATCAAAATGCTCTTCGTACTAAAGGACCCCCGAAAAGTTCAAATAATTTGACTTAAACCTTATGTTCTAATAAATAAATAATAATAATAAATATAAAACTTTATTGAAATAATCTGACATCACAATTTACAACTAGTTTAAACATAGATAATATAGGAAAAACAAATAATAAATAATTTTTAAAATAATTTTATACTATGTGCTTGACCACATGCGATGTTGCCGTTCTGCTCAACTTCAGGGCTTGGAAGATATAGAAGGCTATGGTACTGCCATAGCCTTCTATAATTGCAAGCCGTGAACATAAGTTTGGCAACGTCTGTTACTGTCAGTTCGTGGTCATGTCGTCGGCCAGTCTCCATACTAAATGTATGGGAATATTTCAATTTTAAGAGGTCGATATTTTTTTTCCTAGTGATCGTGTGAGGTTTAAAATATGAAAATAATTTAGTTCCTTTATTGAAATGCTTTGTATATTAAACAATAAGAAAAATATCAATGTTAACCAAGAAAAAATGGCTGTCAAAGATGTCATCTTTTTTGTTGATTTTCTTCAGCAGGGAGTTGATTAACACGCCCTCTAGCAATAAATTATATATCAGTAGAAAGGTCTTTTGAAGACAAATATTTGCTGTTAACATACTTTACATCAATTGTTTATACTTTTGGAGTTAAAGGTTATTAAAGTATAAAAGTGGTTTATTGTTTATGGGAGTTGATTTACCCCACCTCTAGCAATAAATGAAATATCATTAGAAAGGTTTTCATATGATAAATATTAGCTGCAAACATACTTTCTATTAATTGTTAGTATTTTCGGAGTTTTAGGTCATAAATGATAAAAAAATTGGTCAAGTTTAGAGCGTTATAACTCTCAAAGTACTAATAGTTGACGTTTATTGTTATACAATAAAGTGTTTCAAATTTAAATACCTTTCCAATGATGTAAGATTTATTGCTAGGAGAGGCTTAGATCAAAATGCTCATCGTACTAAAGGACCCCCGAAAAGTTCAAATAATTTGACTCAAACCTTATGTTCTAATAAATAAATAATAATAATAAATATAAAACTTTATTGAAATAACCTTACATCACAATTTACAACTAGTTTAAACATAGTTAATATAGGAAAAACAAATAATAAATAATTATTAAAATAATATAATACTATGTGCTTGACCACATGCGATGTTGCCGTTCTGCTCAACTTCATGGCTTGGAAATATAGAAGGCTATGGTACTGCGCAAAAAGAAACAATTGAATTTTTTCACCAGTGTGAAAAGTTCCGAATGGGCGCGCGACTGGCCGCTCGCGTGCCAGTAATCGCCGAGCGTTCCTTTTTCGAACAACTATCACGACTTTTTCGCTCCAAATACTCTTTCTTTTTCTCGCTGTTTAAGGCTTAGAGTAAGACGGGCTTCTACAGAAAGAGAAGCCATACGAAGCGTTTCCCCTCTGCCGAAGTACAAGCCCAAATGGGCATACACGTTAGTAAAACCAGTTGCGCCCGGATTTCTTTCTAGACCGAGTCCAGTCGCGCATGTGAACGCTGCTCTGTTTAAAATGTCGAATTGATGAGTTTTTTGCTGTTAAAAGAGATCTTGAACATCAAGTATACAAAAAGACGGTTTTACATTTCACATAAAAGTAATTTTTTATCGTATTATTGCTATTTGTTTACATTTAAACATTAAATTCGTATATTTTATTCTTGATTAGTTGTCAAATTTGTTCAGTGACATCGGGTCTGCTAGTCCATGGCTCGTCCGTACAAATTTCAGATCTGTCGCTAGATAAATCCGAGTTCTCGCCGATGGGCAACTTAGTGATGTTACCGTTAAATAATGTTTGTCGATAAAGTGTTGGTCAATCTGGCCCTGATTCTGCGCCAAATTCATTTGCGAGATTTTTGCATGATTTGCTCTGCACTGATGTGAACGCGACAGATATCGCGAAATAAATGTCGAAATAGTAGATTATACAACAAGTGAATAAAAAGGGAATTTAGTTCGAGGCACTAACGCACAGTGGATTTTGGAACCCGAAAAAGTGACATCGTCGAGATAATTCCAAAATCTGTTAGTTCTAGTTATTTGTAACTCACGACGAGAACTCCCATGTGCTAATTATGTCTAGATTTTTTTCTAGACGAATTTCTAAAATGCATAAAACGGGCGAAAAATTTTGGAAAATCCTTTATTACTCCTAAACGATATCAGCGATTGTAA
The DNA here is from genome assembly GCA_928269145.1 of Agriphila tristella. NCBI lineage: Eukaryota > Metazoa > Arthropoda > Insecta > Lepidoptera > Crambidae > Agriphila > Agriphila tristella. Next base: position 11,541,949 of record OV743429.1, read on the forward strand.
ACCTGATAGCATACTATTATGAGCTTAGTAAACACTCACATTTCAAGAGTTATTTGGAAGTTCTACTCGCGATAGTTTATGAGAAATTTGAGGTTTTCAGTTTTTCGCCAGGTTGTTTTCGCCATATTTCTCGTTCACTAACTTTGCTTAGCTAAATAGCTTGATTGACTTAGTTGTGTCATAAAAGTCCTCATCGAACTAACACAATATAAGGTCGCACGCAATATTATACTCGTAGGTACCTAACGTGCTGCGTAGAAACTGTAAACAGATGCTATATTAACCACCTCCACCGTTACGTAGATATTTTATTTACAAACTTAATTAAATACATGTAATGAAGAAGCAAAATAACTATTGCTTGATGGATCAAACATGTTCAAATTTTCTCCAGATATTTTGGACTTTCGATCTGGCAATAGCAACATGAGTGGTGAATAACAACGGCGACATTTTTGATAGAAAAAATAGGTTACTAAAATCAAAATGACCTTATTAGTTTTATAGAAAAGTGTTCTAAGAACAGGCCCAATAAGTTCATTCTCATTTTTTTAATTTTTTCTATCGAAAATGTAGCTGTTGTTACTCACCACGCAAGTTGCCAATGCCCTAAATGCCCAGTTTACCAGTTTTTTACTTACGTACATTAATAAAATACCTACTTTTTACTTCTATTATTATCAAAATTAAATTATAAGTTCTTGACTTGACCACGACTATGTGACCCCCTCCTGGTGCCAAAGCTGGATACGCCCTTGATGGCAGTACTGTCATGGAGCGATGTTCAGTGTCAGCAGCCTGAGCCCAACTTCCCTGGGTACACATTAGTCCCAACCCAATCACCTACACTCTCGAGCTTTTTGTATAAAGCTCGAGCGTATAAAAATGACCTCTTTGTTGTTATTCACCCCATCGTAAAATGATTGAGTTTGTAACCTTTATTCCTTTTTCCGTATCGATATTGCTGCATCGACAGTTGAGCCCAGCCCTTTATGTCAAAAACGTGTCATATTTTGATGTGTGACTCAGCCGTACACAAATTTTTGCTGTTTTGTTTTATTTTTTATGTGTGAGTGTCGTCATTACAGTGTAGTTTTTGTATGTGGGTATGCGGAACTGCACTTGTGTGCATTTTCCCCCCCCGCAAGAAATGCCAGAATAATTTGAATAGAGTAATATCGCTAAGGCTTCTCCCTTCGTGACAAACGAAGCCTTTTGTTGCTCGAAGGTTTAAGGCATTCCACACCAGCCAGGCAATTTGGGCGCGTTCGGATATGGCTCGGGCATTCAAGGTATTCGCTGCGGTCAAACCTTTTGTTACAAGTGTTTGTAAAAGTTATAAATTAATGGTAGTTTTGCTGAAATAACTATTCTGAATTCAATGATTGTTATTTAAAAGTTTTATTTTATTACGGTGACGTCAACGATACTTATTAGTGAATGTTTTGTTAATAACTTTTTTTAAGTACCTACTAGATTCTGCCCGCGACTTTATCCGCGTGGATATTAAACTTAAGGAACCTTTAACCAGGATTAATAGTATTCTATGTTTTAATTTCATTGTAAACAGATCACCCGTTATTACGTGATTAGGCGGGTCTCCACCAAGCGCGCTTTCCCCCCCTTTTTTCTCTTCCCCACCCCCTCCTTCGCACTCTTTCCTCCCCTCCTTCTCCCCTCCCCTCTCTCCCTGCTCCCTCCCTCTCCCTCGTCAGCCTAAGCACAAAATTGTAAATCCTAGCTACAAAACCGAGGGACTTTCATACAAATTTCATCCCCTATTTCAACCCTTTTAACCGTTATTTCGCAATAAAAAGTAGTCGATGTCTTTTTTCAAGCCCTACTCTATCACTGCACCAAATTTCATCAAAATCAGTTTAGTAGTTTAGGCGTGAAAGCGTTATAGACAGAGTTACTTTCGCATCTATAATATTAGAATGGATTAACAGAGAATAATATAATAGAACTAGGTATTTCTTATCACAACCTTAGATTAATAACACCTGGAACGACAGTTCTCTACAAAGCGCACTGTCAAAAGTGAGGCAACTAAAACAGCCAAAGTGGCTCTCATTTCAGATTTTTATTCTTCATTATTACCTAATCATACCGAATAAGTACAAAACAGTTTTAATTTTCATACATTTAGGAGATTAGTTACTATGTTGTTGGATTTTAGTTACGATTAAGTAATGTATGAAGGATATAAATCTGAAAACTGAGCCATTTTGGCTCAGTATTAGTTGCCTCACTTAGCATAGGAGGACACGGCTTCTAGGTGTTATTATTCTAAGCCCACAACTTAATCAATTTGAATGCAAGTAATTCCAACATTTAATGTAACAACTTGGAAACTGATTTGAAGGAAAACAGAAGTTAAACGGTTCTATTAGACGAGAAACAACAACAAAACTTTACTACTAAACTAACCGGTAGATGTTTGTATTCAATATTGTTGGCTGGACCTTAATGACCCTTCGGTCGTACAAAACAACTGAAGATTTTAGTACCTTGTCGTAATTATTGCTTCATCTAGTAGAGTTGCAACTTACAGACAAGTCTTGAAGTTATTGTGACAAAGTGGTAAAGTGCGCTTACCATACTATCCGCGTCAATTGATAATGCGCCTGGCGGCCATGATTTTAACCTCAAAAACGAAAAACAATTGTATTTTTTTCATATACCTAGACCTTTTCTTATTGAAAATAAGAATTAAATAATTAATATATTATATTACCTACCTATTAGGATTTTACTGTTTTTTGTCATTTTAAGTTGCGGATGACGTTGATGTGTATGTTAATTTGACAAGGTTCCAGCGCATTACCAATTGACGAGGTTAGTACATACCATACATTTTCGAGACGAATAACAAGATGTCTAATCAATACAAGAAATCTAAGCAGTAATTTAATAAGCTACTACACGATTTTTTTTGTCGGTCCTGTATTTTTAATCGTGCTGTTATTTCGTTTTCCATGAAAACATGATGACCTGAGTGGTGCAGTGGTCAATATGCCGGTCTACCACGCAAAGGGTCCCGGGTTCAATTCCCGGCCTGGCAGAAATTGAAATGATGAATTTTAGTTTCTGTGGCGGGTCTGGATGTTACTATGAATAAGTAGGTATACATTTAAAAAGTAAAGTAGATATATCAGTTGTCTAGCACCCATATACAAGCTTTGCTTAGTCTGGGGCTAGTATGAAATTGGCACTGTGTGAAATTGTCTGTAGGATTTATTTTTATTATAAAAAGCTCTTATAGAAACAAATATGATCAACTGGTATGATTTCTCTATGTTTTTCTGCAGAGAGAACTAGGTATTATGAAAAAAGTAATATATTTAGCAAGTCGACTACCTATATCGTTTTCGGAAAGAAAGTCAGATTCGTTCAGATTTTAGCCAAAGCTCTTTTCTGTAAAATAAAATAAACCTTCATTAAATACCTACCTAATCATAAAAATAAATTAGAAACAAAGATTCCACAATTTAACATGAAATCGCAACATGTTTCAAATGCCAAAGTTCGCGACCATTTTCCTAATTAATTATCAAGATTAAAAAGAAAGTATTTTTGCAATACATTTAACATGGAATATACTCGCTTTGAAGATCAAAGAGCGGCTAAAATAATGTTCAAATAATATTACTGTGGAATAATTCCATACTTACTTAGGAATAGGGGTGAGAAAATGTACATCGATAAAATGCAACTATTGGGTTAAAATATTTTTCTCTGCACTATTTTAAAACTTTGTTTACAATTTTCTAAAAAGAGGAAAGTAAAGTAATTGTAACAAAAAATATTTTTTTGGACTAAAGTCAAAGTTATTAAACGCGTTTCATTAAAATAAAACAAGGTGTTTAAACACCTACCATTTCCCGACGGACGTTTCGACCGAGTTGCCGTGCTCACGGACCGACTGATTTCTGACTTTTTAATCTAATAAAATGCACCGCGACAGTTTAAAAGAAAACGTTTCTTTTTAACCGACTTCAAAAATTTGAAAAGGAGGAGGTTATCTATTCGTCGCGTATTTTTTTTTACTATGTATGTACACCGATTACTCGTGCTCCCCGCTGGGGCTTTTAGAATATAAACAATACAATAAGTAAAAAAAATACTTTGAGCTCCACCCGAATTCAATGGACGTGTTTTAATTAATCGATCTGAACATTATTTCTTGCTTTTTATAGAGCTGTTTTTTTAAGATTTTTGAAGGAGGTTTTGCTTTTATTTAAAAGCTTTTTTCACTTAGGAATTATTATGTTTCCATTGATGATTCAGCAATTATAAACTTTACAAAACAAGTAAAAAATTCATAAAAGTGGCAATTGGTTTTTATTCTCGAGGTATTGTTTACCAGAGTTACTTCTAAAGTAAAACTTTCATCGATATCGATATATCGACACAAAATGTGTGCCCGTATCGAATAAAAAACTTATTTGAAAGCAACAAGGGCGTGACCCCTGGTAATCAAGTGGCTATTTAGCGACAGCTTAGTACGGAGGGCTTTTTACTTTCATATTATTTATCGAAATTGTTAAGCGCAAGTGGTTATTTCACATTTAGTACCCTTGGCACTAGAATATGAATATAATATTCTTGCCTAGCACGAACAGCTATCGAAAAAAACGCGTGTAAAAGTACTCGATAGAGTAATTGTCTATGGAAAATTTCATTTCGCTTTTCGGCGCTTGATGGCGCTGTACAAATTTCTCAAACAAAATTACTCTATCGAATATTAAAGAGCGCTTATCGTTGACTATACTGAGAAGGTTCTTGATACTGAGTCTACGTTTTTAGGGTTCCGTAATACCCAAAGGGTAAAAACGGGACTCTTTTACTAAGACTCCGCTGTCCGTCTGTCTGTCACCAGGCTGTATCTCATAAACCGTGATAGCTAGACAGTTGAAATTTTCACAGATGATGTAAGTATTTATGTTGTTCTATAACAAAAATACTAAAATCAGAATTAAATAAATATTTATGGGGGGCTCCCATACAACAAACGTGATTTTTTTGCCTTTTTTTGGTACGGAACCCTTCGTGCGCGCGTCCAACTCGCACTTGGCTGGTTTTTTTAATTGAAATATTAACGAATTAGATTAGTGTACTTTAAAACGGAAAGTTAAAAAAGAGAATTTTCTTTTACCTACCCATATTTTCTTTAGTCGTGTTATAATTTTAATTCTGCTGCTTTCATGAATAAAATATGCAACATAATCTTATCGTTGCCGTATCTTTTGTTGGACTTATTTTTATTGTCCATGTCCATCAGCCATTTTTAATGTCCCCACTGCTGGGGCACAGGCCTTCCTTTTGGGTGGATAAGGAGGACGGGCCAAAACCCACCACGCGGGCCCAATGCGGATTGGTGGGTGTTAACGACTGCAAATGCAGCCGGGACCAGCTTAACGTGCCTGCATGGAGGAGCTCGAGATAATTTTGGTCACCCATCCCATGACCAACCCTTGCGAACGTTGCTTAACCTCCGCAATCGCTGGGCTAGGTTCTAAACCACTGCGCCACCGAGCTGATGTCTGATGCTTTCTTTTGATTACTGTGTTAGATAAACTTTATAAAGTAAAAACTTTTTAAAAACCGTACCTCGGTCACGCACTGCGCACCCTCCACCACCCATGGTATTGTTCAAACAATGGTTTCGCGCGGATATTCGTCTGTGAATGCCATTATGTCACCCCCCAGACGCGGCGTATTAGTAATTATGCCAATTTGCCATTGGCGACCCGCAGCGCGGTCGGAGAGATTGACAGTTTGTGTTTTAAATCTATTTTAATAAAGTAATACCCGAACAAGTGCAGTTTTATTAATAGAATACGATTAAAATAATAATGTGCACAAATGTGACGTCTTCCTGTCAAACTTCACTAAATATTGTATAAACTGACACGATGACGTCACACAATATGATTAAATTAACAATAGACAGTGATCTACTTCTCTCGAGAATGTATGACAAAGATCGAATAGACAATTTGACAACATTGAAAATTTACTACAAATTGTGGTCATCCTAACAGATAATGGCGTAAAAAAAAACATTTTCAACTATTATATGGACTAAATTAAGTCTATTAATTGATTAATTTCACCTAGAAAAATGCAATAATTTTTGAATTTTTTCTTGTGGCGAAAACGCTCTAAGATGACTGATGACGTCACATGCCTGTAAATAAATATGGCTTCAGGCGTTTGACACGACCATAGACTTAGGAACCGCGATTGATGGCTGTCAAATGGCTAGGGATATTACAATGTTTACAGGCTTGTGACGTCAACAAGTCACGTGTCCAGCGCCATAGCGTTTTTGGCGCGGTTTTAAAATTTTAAACTTTAACATTGATATTTTAATGAAATACATTGATTTTTCCTGAAATATTAATGTGGTGCGCTTATTACGTAATAAGGAATAATTTAAAATGGTTTTCCAAAATTAGTCAAATAGTCTATTATACACATGCACATTCTTATTTTAATCTCATAGTAGGTAAACGTAACTATAAAAATAAGTATTTTTATTTTTTTTCGTGGATGCGTCCACGCGTTTTAAAAAAAGGAGTTTCGAAAGACAGGTAGACGAACAACCAAATTATCATATAAGGATTTCTTTTTCCTTTTAAGATAGAACCTTAAAAGTAAGTAAAAAAATTGAAGTTCAGCAGTTTGTAATTTTTCCATTTCATTACAATTTTAAAAGCAACTTTGTGTTTATCACTTTTCTCTGTAATATAGCTAATCATACCTACGTTGTCTTTCATTAGAGAACCTAAAAGTATGTATGGGAAATTATATGAAATCACGATGACCTCATCCATCAGGACGTATAAAATATTCACAACAAATGACCCTTATCGCAGGACCAATTAGGTTATAATATAATAGTAACAGCCCCCAGACGTAGTACCAATGATATCTTTTCCTAAACCCCTATTCCTATGCCCCTAGCAAAAGTAACATTTGCAAACTTACTGCAAACTAACTACGTTGTCGCTTTGCTTTGAATAGTGGATGAAGCACTGACGTCCATGTATAATGGACGTCAGTGGGATGAAGGCTTTTCAAAGTGTCATTTAAAAACAAAACATAGTAACTATTTGCCTCGCTAGATGGCATTGATGAACAAGTGTCAAAATTGTCTTAGAAAATTAAAGGCCTCTGCTTAAAAAAAAGGAATTTTCTTTTCTTCGCGTTCGTTGGTTCTTCTTTTTCCTACATTTTCTACAGTTGACATTTTCCTGTTTATCAACGCCATCTATCGAGCCTAAAGTTTTTTGTCATTTTGGAAGCCCTCATTGGATTTGACGTTTAAATAATGATCAGACCATTCAATGAGGAACGTCAAATCCAATGAGGGCTTCCAAAATGACAAAAATGACTGTCGATTTTTTCTAGTACTTTTTCAAATATATAAATTATCTTAATATAAAAATAGCATTGTGAATGCCTAAAATCTAAAAGTTTTAAAAACATATGGCCGATTGCACTAAACTTAAGAATCGCCTAAGTCTTTTCCAGTGGCGGTACCCCCATACAAGCCGAAAAGCCCGGCTTGCCCTAACAATAACTTACTTATACTACTAATGAATCGTAATTAATAACAACAAAACAATATTATTAACGAATGTTAATTTTCAATAATCAATAACCACAAATTCATTTTTTACAACAACTGATCGAGAGACAAGTCGCTAAACTGCGTTACTTTCCTCAATAAACCCTACAAATGCATTTCATCTCCCTCGCACTCGTTGGCTTGCAACCGGGCTTTGCGATCTGTATATATCCGCTCTCTTCTTACTTTAACAAAACTGCTACCGCATCATATGCATACTGCTGTAGGTACTATAGATTCTATGATAAATACAGAAGCCGACTAAAAGCCTGGCTTTTTGCTTCAATCTGTGACGACAGCTGTTTTGAAACAATTGTTTTGCCTTTATTAGTGTTTTTATGTTAAAAATGAATTAAAACTTCAGTTTAATTATTGATAATGGTCCCTTGTGATGGATTGAAATGTTTATTAACTGTTGTGTGATCTATGAAAGTGTACCTAGGAGTCGAGTCGATTCCAAGAGAAATACAAAATAACGTAAGTAATAAACCTTTTCATTTGAGTATTTTGCAAAGTAATATAATATTCTTCAATGTATCGTAATATTGTAGTGGACTCTTTACATTGTTGGTTGTTCTTATAAAAATAAATAAGTAAGGTTAGTTTTGCGTCTTTCATTTGAACGACAATTTAAATGTTTGTTTGTAAATGTTTGTTTGGAATGCAGGGGATAGGATTTGAATTGCCTAGCAGGGACGCTATTATTTTGTGAAATGATTTAGATATTTATTATGAGTGACACATTTTAAACGAGAAATTTAGTTTTGATTACACAATAATTAAATTTGATAAAGCCACGCCATCTAGCATTTTGCGGCGAACTAATTTATGAATAATTAAACGCTTAAAGTACGTTTTGCTTTTGGTGCTTTTTTGAGAGCTATCTATGAATTCGTTTAGATGGCGCTGGGCGGTGTCGCATCGATATTTTGGTAAAGATCATCGTATGAAAAAAAATCTTAAATTAGTAACGAGAAATTGTGGGATGCATTGGTTTTTTGCTTGTATTGAGCTGATAAAAAATTGCTTGATTTGAGGGTTCGGGCTTGCACTACTATGTAGGCCTAGGCACGCCACTGGTCTTTTCCTAACTACAACATGACCAAATTAAAACGGTGACATAAACTTAGCCGTCATGTAGCTGTCATTCGCTAAGTTAACTTGGTCGAGTTGTAGATAAGAAAAGACTTAGACGATTCTTAAGTTTAGTGCTTTCACGCGATAGTATTTTTATAATGTTAAAGATATAAAATAACCCAAAACTAAGTATGTAACATAAATTGAACATAATTATAAGTTGTAGACTTAAATATGGTTGAGAGAAAGCTCTCCGTTTGTACCGTAGTATTATATTATAAATCAATGACTTAACTTATCTAATCTCGATCTATCTTATGAATGATGGCCGAAAAACGTGCTAGTCTGAGAGTGAAATATTTATTTTCTTATATAAATTAGTATCTTGCTTTTTAGATAAAATAAAAAATGTTTTTGCAATATTTTTCGCCCTACTAATAGCTTTGGTATCAATTTATGAGTGAATGAGAGTTTAGTCAACACATGCCAACTTCTACAAATACCAACTTTTTTTAAAACGCCATTCTCCAAATGTCCAATTCTACAAATGCCAACTTCTACAAATGCCTACTTTTACAAATGCCAAATTCTACAAATGTCAACTTCTACAAATGCCAACTTCTCGAAATGCCCTACATTTAGTTGTAATATTTTCAATCACTTTTTTATGTATATTTTTTTGGCATTTTTATAGTGTATTTTCAATCATTTTTGTAATTTGGATATTTTCTGGGGTTTGTTTATAGTGTATTTTTTTCAATCACATTTAAAATTTGTTTTTTTTTCTTGTTTTTTCATTAATTCGTAAAATAAAAACGTTTCCAAAGTACCAGGATCACATAAATATGGAGAAGGTTAAATTCAATATTTTTTAATAAAAAAATTGTTTTTTTAATACATAAAAAAAATTACGAATTAATGAAAAAAAAAACGAAAAAAAAAACGAAATTTCAAATGTGATTGAAAAAAAACACACTAGAAACAAACCCCAATAAATATCCAAATTCCAAAAATTATTGAAAATACACTATAAAAACGCAAAAAAAATTACATCAAAAAGTGATTGAAAATATTACATACAAATAAATGTTGGCATTTCGAGAAGTGGGCATTTGTAGAATTTGGCATTTGTAGAAGTGGGCATTTGTAGAAGTTGGCATTTGTAGAATTGGACAAATGTCCAAATGCCAGATTCTCCAAATGGAGAATCTGGCATTTTAAAAAAGTTGGCATTTGTAGAAGTTGGAATTTGTCGACTAAACCGAATGAGGATGCCTTTGCCTCCGTCTAAACCTTGATTCAGTGATAAAAAGTGACTAATCAATCTCGAGTTTATCCAAGCCTTTTTATCATGGCCCTTATATTATCGAACGGCATTAGGTAAAGGGTCACGTCAAAAAATTTACACTTTTTGATGTAATGCTAAATAAATTAAGATATATATTTCTTTATATCTTCTACAGACACGTATAGAACCAGAAACAAGATTCGTAATTTTGGCTCGATACATTTTAATTTCGAAAATACCTCTTAAAAATTCTTAATTTCGAAATGATTAATAAATAATAAAAAATAAAAAATATTTATTCAGTATCTTTTAAGTACATTACATAACATATGGCTGAGGCCCCTTTTAAGTATAATACCTGTGTTAAGAGCCCCGCTCCTTCTAAGATTACAAAAGATACATTTGTTGTTTCAATTTTAAATTTTTTAGTAACTGCTAAACTAAAAATATTTTTTTTTTTTAAGTTTTAAATGTATTTCAATGTGCGTTTATAAAATAAGATAATGCCCTTAGTTATAGTTACAAACAAACAAATTGCGTGGAGTTGGTTTTTTTGTATAATCATGTGGGTTGTGTGCTTGCTAAATAAAGTGGTGCAAATAATTGTAACGGGTTCGGTTAATTGTGTTTCTGTGTGCGTGTGTGTGTGCGTGTGTGTTTTAAAGAAGAGTGTGTGGGTGTGTGTATGTGTGTTTGTGTTTGCATTTGTGACGAATTTCTTTTTTTAAATTATTTTTTATTATTATTATTTTACTAGTTTTATTAGATAAGATTCTCTATTTCATCATAATTTTTAGTCTGTAGCCAGTATTGTAATGTGTGCTTGCAGGTTTTTAATGTTAGAGGGTGAAAGTTGAGAATTTTATTTATTCTATTATAAATGTGTGCTGAATGTACCGTGTACTGTCTCTGGGCGTAAACAGTTTTTACATAATCTACAGGTGCTACGCTCACAACAGTTCTTTTGTTTTGTGTTTTTGGATCTAGTGGAAGGTTTTTGTGTAATTTTAAAACGGCGTGTAGGATATAGAGTTTCCTCACAGAAAGGAGGAAACATTGAGAATATAGGCTGTCGGTTGGAAACCTATAAGGTTTGAAATATGTTATTTTCAACAAAGATCTTTGAGCCCGTTCCAATTCCAAAAATTTAGTTTTTGTGGCTCCACCCCAGATTGGGATGCAATAGCTGAGGACGGATTGAGCCAACGATGTATATACTTGTTCTAATAAATCGGTATTAGCAACATGTCTGAGAATTTTAAAGACCCATGAAAGTTTCCGAATTCTACCTATTAGTAAGTCAATGTGCGCATGCCAAGTTAGACGTTGGTCGACCATTACACCAAGATATTTAATTTTAGCTACTTTATCTATCATAACGCACGAACAGTTTTGGTTAGTATGATTGTTACAAGAGTGAATTTTGATGTGGAACTTTGAGTCAGGTTGAGTGCTGTTATAATTTGTGAAGCAAATATATTTAGTTTTGGATGCATTCAGGGTTAATAGATTACGTCTAACCAGCGGGCTATTTGGGCAAGACCTTTTTGAGCGAGAACATGTACATCATCCCATGTTGACCCCAAGAAAACGACAGCGGTGTCATCTGCATATGAAAAGATTTAGAAATAACATTAGGTATTTAAGTCGATATTGCTTTAAATAATTTGTATCATCAATATTCACAATCATGTAGAAGCATTTCTCTTTAATCGCTATAGTTATTTACTACGAATTGATTTAGTGATTTTTGCGCCGAATCGGTCTTGTCTCGCTCCAGCGCGTGTCATTTGCTCATTGCTATCTCGCTTTGCGCTTTATTTTTAACATAGCAATAGGGATTTTACTCAAAACGAAAATCATTGCAAGAAATACAGCATTCCCAAGCAAATATCTCTTTTTAGGGTTCCGTACCCAACGGGTAAAAACGGGACCCTATTACTAAGAATCCGCTGTCCGTCTGTCTGTCTGTCTGTCACCAGGCTGTACTCGATCCGTGATAGCTAGACTGCTGAAATTTTCACAGATGATGTATTTCTGTTGCCGCTATTGGCACCGTGCACGTTTTTAGCGCCACCTAGCTTTTCACAACTTTGTTGGCTCTGAACTGACCGTTTTGACATTTTGATATGTAATAATAAATAAAATACTATACATATTGTGTTATTAATGTAAATTTCCAAATTACTGTGATTTGGGTAGACAAAGAGTTGTGAAATCATTTTTGGTCATTTAAATTAAATATGGCAAGTAAGATCTATTCAAAAAGAGTGTTTTATTTTGGTTAAATCAGGGTTTGTTTACTTCTCTTTTAGTTGTAAATTTTGTAAAACAAGAGGATAAAGCTACTTTAATAATTTTATTAAGTGATAATAATTGTTCCTGTATCGCTAGTAATAAATTAAATATCGTTTTCAAACAGATTACAGAGCCTACATTATTTCTACTTTTTGCCACCATGAGCGCTGCGATCGATTATTATACCTACCTTTGCACTCAGCGAATAACAAAAAAAACAAAATAAAATCAATATTTAAGGGCATCATACAGCAAACGTAATTTTTACGCCGTTATTTGGTACGGAACCCTTCGTGCGTGAGTCCGACTCGCACTTGGCTGGTTTTTTTATACTATAATTGATGATTAAACGAACTTACCTGTAAGTGAAGTTCAATCATAATTATACGAAGGATTCGTCCGAAGATATTAGTATATTGACTACTTGTAGTACCGCTCGTGTACTATCACCACTTAGCACAGCGGTACTACAAGTAGTCAATATACTAATATCGAAGGACGAATCCGAGTATAATCTATTCACATACTTAACGAATGAGATATCATTAAAATCATAAAATCGCGTTTTAAATTCTACCCCTAACTTTTACCAAAAATTCGAAAAGAAATCTCAAAGTCTGTGACTGAAGAAAATAATGTGTATAAACAAAAAACAATAAATTTTCAACCAACATTAATAACTAACGTTGAACAAGTGATATTTATTAAATTCGACTGGTATCAAAGCTGGTAATAACGGGTTATAAAATAAAATCTTAATTTCCTTTTAAATATGGCCGAAACATTTTTTTATTCGCCCACACGACATGCGTTGCGTATACTAGAAAATGGAACGGTTAGACCACTGTTTATATAGAGATACTAATTAGACAGATTTTTTCTTACATGATATTCGTATCACATAGTTTCATAACTGCTAGGTATTATAAGTAAGTACATACTGCACTTATTTTAACTAATTTCCCTAGAATAATTACAATATTTTGCATTCCTTTGTACAGTATCGTAGGTATTTTTCTGTAACTTTATAAAACTTTACATTGAAACAAAGCATATAGGTACATAATTAAACAGAAATGCATTAAACTTATTTTTACGAGTATTGAGTGATGTCGATTTCACATACTTATTTTTCAACATGGTACATGGTATGGTAATAAATATACCTACCTGCTGCGGCAGACAGGTATGGCATTCCGAGACAGAGGAAGTTACGTGAGTCACGTCATTTCTGGTGTCGGTGTTGTTGCACTGTTATATTTCGTTAGTAGTTAGTTAGTTTAGTAGTTAAGTAAACATATCAAAATTAAAATGCATTATTATAATAATGTTGTAATGCAATGAGTGTGATAGAAAAAGAAACTTCATTCTTTGTTTATTTGATACTACAGAGTGTTTGGTAAAGCCTTATAAAACCGAATATAGTAGATAGATAGGGACCATCAAACTGAACAACTTTTACTATGGGACCAACTCTAAATCACGAAAAAAAAACAAAGAAAATATCAAAATGTATGAAACAGCTGATTTTTGTGATTTCATAGTAGGTCCCATAGTAAAAGTTCTTCAGTTTGATGGTCCCTATCTACTATATTCGGCTTTATAAGGCTATTACCAAACACCCTGTATAAAGTGGCGCAACTAGATAGTGAAGTATGCCTGTGTTTTTCCCGGAATGGAATGCCAGACCTTATTTTCTTGGATCATGTTTTTCAGTTTATCATAATGCCGCTAACGAAATCAACAATTTTGTTACGAGTTTTTGCTAAAATAAGTTATGAGATATTTTGTAAAGAACTTTAAAAAATAATTTGTAAACACTGTTATTTTTCAACCCTATCGTGGTTGTTGCTATTTTTTTCATGGTCTTAAGTCTATCGTGTCTGTGGCTACGCGTACTTAGCCTGTAGGCGTCCGGCACGCGCGCCGCCCGACAATTACGATCGACATTACGACGCACGACGACCGTTACTCGATCGATTAGTCGTATACTATCGGCGTGTGTTGCCATCGATTACAGTATGAACCTCTACTGTTATTAGAGATAGTTATGAAATCACTTGTTTGATGTTTTTATACTTTCATGAGTATAAACGAATATCTCTCTCTCAAGGTATAGTTTTGTATATTTTCAGTTTTTTTTCTATACGCCAAGGTTGCCGAGATGCAAGACGCAGGCCGCGCGCGCGGTGATATCACAGTATAACATTTGGTGATATTTGGGCCGAGCGGTTACATACTATAATAAAAAATTCACAGATTTTGCAGTCCCCGCAAGAATCAGAGCATTGAAAATGAATACAAAAATTTACGAAAAACCAAAATCAAATCAAATGCAAAATCCTAATATTTTTAAAGTTACCTAGGTAGTAGGTACCTATTTATTTTTACCATTGTGACACTCGGCTCCGCCTCGTGTCACAAAAGCGCCCGCTGACTGCCTCGACGCAGCCGAAATATTATTAACCGATTTTCAAAATTCCAACGAATGCACTTCTCGTCTGCTTCTGATCTTTTAACACTATTACCATGACGATCGGTCAATAATCATAGAAGCTACATAACTTTTTATGTACGGAAACAGCCGTTTTTCTAGCATTCCAAATCTAAAGGGACCACCTACAGGTCACAATCATTTACCGATTTTCAAAATTATTTCGCCATTTGGTAGCTAAACTAATACCCTAGGACCCTTTTTTTTTTCATTTTTTCTTAAGTCAGTTTTTTTTCCGAAATATTTACAATTTAGTAAACAAACACCCCCCAAAAAATCCGGAATTTTTGGAATTTTGCAAAATTTAAAAAAAGTTGCCAGTAGATTTTTAAAATTCTAACGTTCACACGTGTCTCGATAAATTCCTCAACTTTTAGTACTATTTTCATCTCGATCCTCTCAAAATCCTCGGAGATATGGTCAAAAATACGTCTCAGGCGATTTGCATCTGAGAACCATTTTCAATGGTAAAAATCTGATGTCTCAAACATGATAATATTTCGTGGGCGAATGGGCTTTGGTGCTTGCTAAAATGTCATAAAGTCCTTTCTTCACAACGGACAGGTACCATGGGCAACAGCGTCGCTTAACCACTCCTAAGGTTAAAATCGCTTGCACGCCGCGCCGTCACTACATATGTTTAGTTCCTGTAGAGGCGATACGCGCTCACACGAATTTTGTCGCTAACTGGTTAAGCGACGCTGTTGCCCATAGTACATTAACGCAATCTGGGTGTTTATCATTAAAGGCCAAACGTTTAAAGCTAAGTAAAGTATTCATTTGCATTTTTTTTTCTTAGAGAAGTGTCTCTTTATGATTTAACACAAATAAAACAAGGATCTCCACGACGATCGGTACTGCGCTTTCCACATCCAGCGGCTTACTGCGACCTTCACTACAGAGTGTTTAGTAATAGTCTTAAGAGCCGAATGTGGTAGATAGGGACCATCAAACTGACCAACTCTGTAATCACGAAAAAAAATATCGATATACAAAAATTAATAACGAAAATGTCAGAAAGTATGAAACAGCTGTTTTTTCGCCATTTCAGAGTTGGTCCCACTGAATAAAAGTTGTTCAGTTTGATGGCCCCTATCTACTATATTCGGCTTGATAAGGCTATTACCAAACACCCTTTATAAACATGTCAGTCTACCTAGTAGGGGGCCTACCCACGGAGCCACATCCTAGATTATGTTATAAAATTATAACTCCGACTAACTAAATGAATACTTAATTACCACAAAATAGTTACCCCCGCGAATAATGTATTATTTATAATCCCATTGTTAATAAGATCTCATTGTTATTAACCTTTACTTCTGTTTCTTCACAAAATGAAGATTTCCCTTTGAAATCGACTAAAACTGTGAGCTTTTGTCTGCTCGTTGGATCACAATGAATGATGAACACAATACAAACGTGAAATGTCGGAGCTTCAATGAAGATGAGTAGTTAATAAATTATAAACAATTTTTTGCCCTGTAAATAATGTTATACTAAATAATATTTAAAGTTAAAGCAAAGTTTTACGAAAATTAACTTTAGTAAAGTGGTAATCAGTGAGTAGTGGCACCACCAGCCCTACGTTATGCCTATAACTAATAGTCCCAATATGGTCCCAATAAGTAGTGGGACTACGAAACCTAGTGTTTAAGATTAGTGGGACTACGAGTAACAGTGGGACAAAGTGGTTGAGTCCACGAGTCAAAACCCCGACTTTGTATTATCACTTTGACCCTACTACCATGACTCTACTTATTTTAAAGTCATTAAAAAGAAATGGAACCTTAACATTTACAAATTTTTGAGCCTTTTGTTGGTGAAACGAAAAGTATAAAAATAATAGATTTTTTTTAATTTAATGCAAGTTTAGTACTAAGTGAAAGGTAATATTTTGTTAAGTAATAACATTATGTCTTTAAAAAAACCGGCCAAGTGCGAGTCGGACTCGCGCACGAAGGGTTCCGTACCAAAAAACAGCAAAAAAAGTCACATTTGTTGTATGGGAGCCCCCCTAAAATACTTATTTTATTCTATTTTTAGCATTTGTTGTTATAGCAGCAATAGAAATACACGATCTGTGAAAAATTCAACTGTCTACCTGTAGTCGTTATCAATATCGAGCAAAAAACGGCAAAAAAACACGTTTGTTGTATGGGAGACCCCCTTAAATATTTATTTTATTCTGTTTTTAGTATTTGTTGTTATAGCGGCAACAGAAATACATCATCTGTGAAAATTTCAACTATCTAACTATCACAGTTCATGAGATACAGCCTGGTGACAGACAGACAGACAGACAGACGGACAGCGGAGGCTTAGTAATAGGGTCCCGTTTTTACCCTTTGGGTACGGAATCCTAAAAAAAGTAAAAGCCAGTCAGAACAGTAGATCTGTCCGATAGTGAAGTCATTTTTTTAATTTTAGGAACTAATTTGTTGTAGGACTTACATCGATAAAATTTATAAATGAGTTACAAATCTAAACCCGTATTTTCTCTCGATGATAAATTTTATTAAAAAAAATATCAGTGTGGTCACATTTATAAAATTTAGCGGCGATCACAACCTTTAATTCACTAGAATCTATAAAGTCAAATAAATCAAGAAAAAAGCAAACACACTATTAATATCTCTATCCGTATACTTAAAATTTGAGGAACTATAATTAGAGTATTCGAACGGAGCTACGTTCGGGAATTAAAAGAGCTTTAACGTTTCTGAACGTGGCGTATCATTATGTTTGCATTGTTTTTTTTTCTTTGCGACCTAAGGTTAAGCCGGGTCACGACACATCCCAATTAGGGGTGATTAGGCGATGTAATTTATTAAGTGTTTCTGAACGTCGCGGGTTTTCGGCGCGCTTTGTATACGCAGATGGCGCCAAAATTTTTAACTTTTTTAATTTTTAGGTGTTGATGGCTGTGGCTCATTGCCGTGAATTCTTCGAAACAGTTCGCTAAAATATTGTGACGGCAAATGGTTTTCTCTTCGAACAAAGGATTGTAAAATTATTGAAAAACAGCTTAAAAATTGTATTTAAATAAAGTTTCATGGTTTTTGTTATTGAAACGCCTTTACGGTAAATGATTTTTTTAAATTCTCTTAGTGCAATAGTGGCATAAATGATGGGAAATGTCACGCATCTGTTTTTTGAGAAAAAAAGCGCTCGCTTTTAATAATCGAGGGCAAAGGAACCACTAATTATAAGTACTCAAAAGTTCACGATTCCATGTAAAATTACGGTACAAATTATCTGTTTCACACGATCCAACCCTTGTCTCTGGCACTAATCGCCGTGCTTTCCCTCACAATCGGCCGCCCTGTGATTAGCGCGTTTCGAAAAGAGGTTTGTTTAAATTTTTGTTTAGATACATTTTTTTATTTTAAGTCTTTCCACGGTATCGCACCTTACAATGCCCGTGATGTTTATATATTGCATTAGGTTTGTCGTATTTCATATTAATTACATTGACAACACACTAACCCCCGTATCTATAGACGAGTAAGTAATGACTTGAGTAAAACTTGCAATTTTCAAATGCTTCTAATATTATATTCATACGCATTTTATAGTATCAATTAACCTTAAATTCACCAACACAGCACTAAGAAGTCATTTAAGATGAATTTTACTATAAATTGCATGTGAATATGATATGAGAAGCATTAGAAAATTTCAAGTTTTACTCAAGTCATTACTTACTCGTCTATAGATACGGGGGTAAATCTCCTTTTTACACGACTGCCCAAAGCAAAAAGAGTGTATATGTGTTCAGGGTTCATGTATGTTTGTGGGTTTGTGAGTTTCTTTATTCCACCACAACTTCTAAATGCCTGAACTGATTTGGATAAATGGGGTATCGTTAGAATTCTTACAGCATTTCGAGTGACACTGGCTAATTTTTAGTGAAAAAAGTCAATACGGCGAATGTGGGACGCCATTTTCAAATGTGAAAAAAAAAATTTTTTTTTCAATTATTACAATATGGGCATCAAATGAAAGGCCACAATGAGCACATTTCAAAACTATATAATTTGTCACTAAAATGTGTGAAATAAAAATAAATAAATTTAAAAAATATTAAAAACACGACTGCCCTGCCAAAAACGAACTAAAAAGATAAATAACAAGGTGTCATTGCAGTCGGGGGACGTATTTAATTGAAAATCGTTCCACAACACGGTCCCCCGACTGCAATGACACCTTGTTATTATCTTTTTAGTTCGTTTTTGGCAGGGCAGTCGTGTTTTTAATATTTTTTAAATTTTTTTATTTTTTTATCGGTGTTTAAATCAGAAAGCTTATTGTTTTTAACAATGCGAAGTGGGGAAAGAGCTTTTGCGCTTTTTATATAAAAAACAATACAGTTCGTGGCTTGGTTTAGCATGGAACAATTGTAATAATAATCCCAAGAAAATAGAAAAAGCAGTGATATAAATAAAAGTAGCAGACAAACAACAAAAACACAGTTTTATAAATAAAAAGTAAAAATTGTGCATCAAAAAGACGATTTCACAAAAACCACCCCAAGCTAACTATCATAATAAATCATTAAACATATTTCATACGCACAAAGATAGAGCGTAACGCACGCTCCTGACGCTTCGCTAATTGAGCCATTTTCACAGATAAGTAGATAAAACACGGAATAGGGCTAACCCTAAATTATGCATATTTATTTGCATATAATAACTATGGGGGTGACATATTGTTCACCCAGTGTTACAACGACACAACTCAATACACTGCCCAAATATAAATTCAACTCTGTTGTTTAAGATATAAAGTATATTTTTAGTGACTCGTATTAATATCAAATCTTTTTCCCTTTCGGGGCAATAACGACGTAACTCAAAATTTTTGACGAGTCATTTTGGGTCTTCTTTCGCTGGTTTAAGTTGCAATTTTATGTGTAATATACGGCGATAAGGTTTTCAAGATGTAAGTAGTAGAATTGCACTCCCCAGGGGCCGCGGTAAGCGACAATACCGCACGCAAATGCAGTTATGCAGATATAGTAATGATGCCGGTTGTTTCGTTTTGATGATGTGAAGGGAAGATCTCTTTGGATATTACGAAAACGATGTTCTATTTTCAAAACTTATTTGTCTTTGATATTAGGATCAAGCTTTATCTGATATTTAACTATAGCGGTAACTCGTTTCGAATGCCGTATGTGCCGTATATCAAGTAAATATACACCGTTTAAGTTTATCTAAAAATGAAATGGGGATTTCAGACCACGTAAATTAACAACTTTTACTATGGGGCCAACCACGGAGTCGCGAAAAAAAAATCTGCTGTTCCATACATTAGGTATAGTCGAGTCGATGTTGTACTTTTATATGGAACAGCTGAATTTTTTTCGCGATTCTGTGGTTGGCCCCATAATAAAAGTTGTTCATTTACGTGGTCTGAAATCCACATTTCCTTTTTAGATATACGTAAAAAAATTACGGTGTATATTTTGTTTAATCTTGCATTTGCACAAAATAATGAGACCGTTATTTTCCCGTATGACTTCTAAAATAAGCGGAAAATTCCAAATTCCTTTTATTATGTCTTATTTTTTATTTGATAATGTAACGCACTTATTTTATTCTTAATAGTTCATCACAATTCTGACGGTTCATACTCTTTAGTAAGATTAGCTTTCTTATCTAGATATTTCTTACAACATAAAATATTTGCAAAAAATATGAATTCTGCAGAATTTGGAAGTATAAAATCCACTACATATTTATAAATAACATTTTACGGTATTCCCACGAGATGTACGGGCGAAGTTGCCAACGTCAGCGTCACTTTAATCTGGTTTACGTGTTCCTCATTCCAGTGGGGCACTAACCGGCTTACTATTAGGCGTCCCTGGAGCTCCCATATTTCATTAGCCCTGGGAACGTTAGACCACCGTCCCCTCACTGTTGAGAACAAAAATCAACACTCGTTGTGGAGTGCGTTTCTTGTTGTTCATTTCAGTGTTGTTGATTGGCACAAGAATTGGATGCGGCAGAGGTTGAATGTATGATTGATGAAAAAGTTTGCAAATTGTTTTCGGTGGAACAATGACATAACTTGAGTCGCAATTTTGAGATGCGATTGTGGCATTATTGCCAGGCACTTGGTAGCTTACAGGGTTTATGTTAAAAAAATTGTTTTACTTATTGTAATGTAACATTATTAGAATTTTCGAATTTAACTAAACCGTACTTTAGCTAATGATATGATTTCGTACCAGGCATAATCATTTAAGGTAAATCAATTCAACAAAAAAAAGAATCAAAATTTAAGTCCTTGTATTCGATATTTAACAAAAATACGTTGATATCGGTAGAAAAGAACACATAAAAAATCTATAATGTTATTTTGTATGAGAAAAATTTTTCACCGCCATCTAACGCCGAAAATCGAAATGAAATTTTCCATAGAGAATTCCTCTATTAAGTACTTTTAAGCGCGTATTTTCTTTCGATAGGTGTTTTGTTCGTGCTACTGAGCACACTTATTACCACATCCATTCCTTTAACCCTCAGGATCTGCAATCCAGACGTCAAGTGTCACTCAGCATTGGATGTTGACGCAGCGGATTATGTCGGATGACCCGACTCCGCTTGGGTACCGCATATGAATATTATTGAGCAGTATTTGCTCAAAGATCATACAAGTGCGCTGGAACAGATGCAGTTCCCAAGTATGGATTAATCTGTGCAATATTATAATATTGGGTCTCCTATGAAATTGGCGTTTATATTTTAACCGACTTCATCAAAAGGAGGAGGTTCTCAATTCGATTGTATGCTTTTTTTTATCGTTGTTCGCGCATATCTTCGTCATTTATGGACCGATTTTGACGATTCTTGTTTTGTTCGATTGAGTATTCTTGCGAGATGATCCCATTATTGTTTTTTTTAAAAGGTTCAGTAGTTTTCAAGTAATCCTGAAAATACTATGATGTTGCATTAACTACCTTGACGACTTTGTTATTTATGAACCGAATTAGATGAAGTTTTTTGTGTCGGAAAAGGAGACCTTTAGTGTAGTCTTTTTAACCAACTTCAAAAAAATAAGGATCTCAGTTTGACCTGTAAGTATGTATGTGTCTCCGCGATTATTTCACGTTTGGCTGAGCTGATTTTTCTACCTAATAATATACCTACACTACCTAATACAGAAGGTACTTACGCTTACGTTACACTATATAAAAAAATAAAATAAAATTAAATTAATAAACAAAAAACCGACTTCAAAAAACATGCCTCTAAATAGCAAGAAATAATATACAAATCATTAGATACGCATTATCATCGTTATAATAACGTCTATTGAAGTCGGGTGGGGCTTTTAGAATAAAAAAAGGAAGTTGTACTTCCCGTATGATACGTATGGTACGTTCGTACCCCACCCGATTTCAATAGACGTTATTATAACGATAATAATGCGTACCTAATGATTTGAATATTATTTATTGCTTTTTAGAGGCATGTTTTTTGAAGTCGGTTTTTTTGTTTATTGTCACAAATAGAGAACCTCGTCACTTCTATGATTTTAAATATTCATCAATTGATTGATATTAAAGATCGAATAATGACCATCATAGACTATTACTAGTAAAAAATATTTCTCTAAACGTTAAAAAAATAACTTACATAAATGACCCCTCTTTTTTTAGCAGAAATGACTTTACTTGTTTTAACTTAGCCAAAACTTATTTTTTTCACTTACCTAAGTGGAATACGATATCTTAGTGTTTAAGTAAACATTAGTGCATAAAAGTTTAAAAAAATTGCGTTCATAGTTGTTAAATAAATTGAGAAAATGTTAGATGGACAATGTAACTTCTTTAAAAAATTCCGTAAAAAAAACACCGATTTCAAAGGTGGGGACCGATTAACAGAATAGAAATAGAACACAGAAAAAACGTGACAAAATACATTTCTGAAACCATCTCACACACATATGTATAAGTAGCACAGAAAATTAAAAAGTTTTCAGTAATGAATCTATCAATCCATGACTCTCTACCTTTATAGTGTAAAGAAAACATCGACTCTTTAAAATATTTCACAAAAAAAACAGGTCAGTGACTCACCTTTACCATTTACCTCCTGTCAAAGTATCACAATTTATAGATATTAATTTTTCAAAATACTGTGTAAATATGTAGTCTGACATAGCCTGTAAAAAATAAACAATACATTGTGATGTTTAGACCAAAGGAAAGTGCTAAATCCATGATTGTGATAATTTTTCACTAGAGGCTCTGTGTAGACCTCGCGTTTGTGACTTTTTTAACATGTTTCGAAATGGCTGAATATGTTTTTTTTCTCGAAAAACTGAATCGGCAAAAATCTATCTAAGTTATTATATAACCTGCTCAAAAAATTTCACGAGAATCAGTTGAGAAATGCAACCTGTAGAGGAAAACAGACGGACAGCCGGAAAGAAAGCATATTTCCCCAAGCTGAAGCGGTAACGCTTCGCGCTCGTAAATCTATCGTAGTACCGTTGTTGTACGTTTATTGAAGCATGCACATGATTGATTGAATCGAGTGTATGTACCTAGATAACTTGTATACTTTTTATACACCATTGGATTAGCGAAGTCAGTAAAAATCAAAGGTTTGATATATATCAATTAAAATACGTGTAACAGGTGTCCCAAAACTTTGCCACACGGAGGGAAAGTACCATAAATATTGAAGATAGGAAATTTTACTGAAAGAAGACTTCATTTTGATTTTTAAAATAATTGTAACTGTATTCAAAGATTTTCGAAAAATCGCATGCCTTAACCAGGAATCGAATCCACCAAATTAGAAAAAAAAACAATATTTTATTTTTACGATACCGATCGAAAGGGTTACTCATTAGGATTATTTTTTGTTAAGTAACACAGCATCTTATACAAAAGGAAGACCATGAAATTTTACATTTAATGATTAAGTATTGTATCAATTTGTATAGGAAATTATGCAATATTTAAAAAAATCTTTGAATGCAGTTCGCATTAATTTTTAAAATAAAATGAAGTCTTCTTTCAGTAAAATTTCCTATCTTCAATATTTAAGGTACTTTCCCTCCATGTGGCAAAGTTTTGGGACACCCTGTATATATCACAATAACTTGTGCAATATGCATCATTTGATTAATAAAATGGCCACATCCTTGACCGTTCATCAATAAATATAAAATAAAAGTGAAGAATGCAAAACAATTTAATTATAGCATAACCTTTTGATAATCACAGATTGCAGACTATTCTTCAAGATTTAACTAGGTACATAAAATTGCACATATTTTATTGTAAGGACTATAAATACCTTCCTACTTAATTCTAAAGTTAGGATACCTAAATATTTTATTTCACAATCACAATGTATTCTGTAATTAATAAACTATGAGTAGTATTTAATCGGGTAACAATAAATTCCCATTTCGGGTATCAAAAATACTGAAAATAGCGTAGGCTATGCAAATACTAAGTGGACGATGCTGGACTGAGGGCGACTACAATAATGACAATAGGGAATATGCATAAGTCACCGATTTTGATGAATTTGAGCTTGATCGCTGCGGACATTTATAAAAACATGACGGAACAGGAAAAAAAATAAAAAAAATGTATAATCCTAGTTTTATCACACGATGAAATCAGGGGAAAATAACGATATTTTTTTTTCATTTTCGGATATAATACACTTTACAGTCAGATAGAATATCGAATAAGAAACAATAGTTTGTATGACACATATGTACTTAAACGCAAAATTTAGGGAGATAATTGAAGATTATTGGCTAACTCCATATTAAACGCGCCGAAACACACCTGAAACGTGATGTGTGACGTCACCATTTTGTATGGAGCGTTTTCGGCGGGTGCTGCTGCGCGCTAACTTCAAGTAACTATATCACGAGAAAAAAACGCAAGAAAAAAGTTTTAATATTACAGTTAACTTTCTCACGCATTATACTTTTGATTAAGATTAAAAAAAAAATTGATGCATATTCCCTATTGAGTAACTAGTTATTCAGCCCCCCTACTCAAAGGGGAATATATAATTGCACTTTAAAAATAATGTAACACACTTTAAAATGTTTATTTTCAAAATTTATTGAATGAACTTCAAAAATAATGGTTTCCACTTTAAATATGCTGAGCTTTAAAATTAATACTTTTCACTATACAATTAATTGTTTAGCTTTAAATTTAATACTTTACACCAAACAAATTAATTTTATAACTTTAGTACTGGTAAACAGACGACTAGGTGCGACGACGAGCGCGCGCAGCGTCAGGGGAGCTGAGGAGGAGGTTAGGTTCCATTGCGACCGACAACGCTGAACCTAGAACCGACTTGATGAGACTTGCTATCTCATTAGTCTGACATGGTTTGACAGAAATTAAATGATTTCGGAGTTGGGACACAGTTATAGTGCAAACCATTATTTTTGTAGTGATAATATTAATTATAGATCTATTATTATTTTAAAGTGCAAACCATTATTTTTGTAGTGATAATATTAATTATAGATCTATTATTATTTTAAAGTGCAAACCATTATTTTTGTAGTGATAAGATTAAATTATAGGTCTATCATTATTTTAAAGTGCTGATATACAATTTTATAGCTGTTTTCATCAAATTTAAAGTGCTATTAAATACGTCCCCTACTCAAATGGCCACTTTTCTATTCGTTCGCTAAATTAAAGCGCTTAAACGACCAACTCTTATCCGTATTTTTTGTTATCAAGTTTGTCACCCTTTAAGGTTTCTCGTCGCCAACAAAACAAACCACTGCCGGGTTTAGTATTTAAGTATCTCATTAACTGTCGCCGTTATTAATTCTTATTTCCAGTCACCCAATTAAAAATATCCCATAAACTAAGTAGAGTCTCTCTAAAAAGTCGGTTTACCTGGAAAATTATTTAAAAAAACTTAGACTGGTAACCCTGTTGGTGCTGTCAAAATTCTACCTATGTTGTGTTTCAAAATTCAGAATTTTGACAGCACCAGCAGGGTTACCAGTATAAGTTTTTTTAAATAATTTAATAATTTATCAGGTAAACCGACTTTTTAGACAGACTCTAACGAATCTTTTAGAAAGTTTAGTTTTTAGTTGCATATTTCGCCTACATCACTATTTCCTTACAAGTACCCACATATAAGTAGGCAGAAAGCAATACTTTCGATTGCAAACTACCCACAAGTAGAAGTTAATAAAGGGCAGCTCGCTGGCCAAACATGGCCGCGTGGCGCCGGCGGGTGGCCACGTGACCAAACCACAGATGAGATAGAGATCTTTCACGCGCGAAATTGTCTATGGAAGGGAGTTTGCCGCGCTTTTTGATGTCATGGTATGATGCCACTGGCAAGTGCGTAGGGTAACTTAATCGACTTGAAGGATGGTATTGACATTCACGAAGAAATTATAGAGTTCTTGTCCTGTTCTTGTCTTCACAGCCTTCGATAGATGATCGAAGTTCCAGCACAGCTCTATTTGTTTACTAGCGACAGCCCTCGACTTCGTCTGCGTGGACGGCAGTGGCGAAGGGTCCATACAAGCCGATTTCCATCGGTAAAGATCATACAATTTTTAGAATTAATAGAATAGAGCCGCTTCTTTTTATTACTACATGAAAGGTGTACTGCTCTATGTCTTTTTCTATTATGATCGGTTGAGTTCCTAGTTAAAACGTGAAAGGGTAACAAACAAACAAACTCACTGTCGCATATTTGATATTACTAGGAAATGGGCAAAGTATGAAATTTAAGAAAAATATAATATTGTGCGGTCTTTGCGCTCTGAGTAGATTGGTAGAGTAAAAAGGATAGTTGGCAAGTTTTAAAAGTTTGCCTGAGTGATTTTATTCTTTATTAAGGCTGACCCCAGACCTACCGGTTTCATTTCTTTGCTTTGCTGTTCTACCATGGACCGCCGGCCAAGAGGCTCATTTTCAATCTATCGCATATTTTGACCTGACCACATTGGCAAGATAGCCATTAGTTTGGTGTTATCAAATATCGTCGTCTGGGGTGCGATGAGAAGTTTCAGTTTTCGTTTTAAAAAAAAACTGCTGTTTTATACAAAAATTAATAACGAAATTATCAAAATGTATGAAACAGTTCATTTTTTTTCGCGATTTCAGATTTGGTCCCATAGTAAAAGTTGTTCAGTTTTATTATGGTCCCTATCTACCATATTCAGTTTTATAAGGCTTTACCAAACATCTTGTATAAATAAGCTATCGAGTTATTTTTAACGATCGGAGTCCATGTTCAGGGTGGCATATCTCCTAAAAGCTTCCTACTTCGCAATCCAGGCGATTATATTTGATAAAACCAAGCTAATGGCTATCTTGCCAATTTGGTCTAGTCCCAAAATGCGATAGATTGAAAATTACCCTGGTTGGCCGGCGGTCTTTCAAGCAAGGTAGCACAGCAAAGCAAAGAAACGGAACCGGTAGGTCTGGGGCCAGCCTTAAGTTCTGTACCCGTAGCACGAACGTCTATCGAGAAAAAAACGCGCGAAAAAAATCGTTAGAGTAAATTGTATGGGAAATTTGTACAGCGCCATCTATACCGCCGAAAAGTGAAACAAAGTTTCCATACATAATTTCTCTATTGAGTACTTTTTCTACATGCGTTTTTTTCACGATAGTTAGGTTCGTGCTAGGGGTACTGAAGGCAAAATGCTTTAATCTTGGCCTAGAATTTAACATGTGAGTAGTACATTTTTTTACATAAAAGAATAATTTATTAAATTACGCTAGAAATTCCAAGTTCATGCAAAAATACAAATTAATCATATCGATGTTGCTAAAAAGTTATTTGTTAAAATTAGTTTCAGGCCAAAATTGCGAGAGCTAGTTGGCAGGTAAAAGATTACTCTCTAATGCAGTTGAGATATAACTATTACTCGTTGGTATGGCTATTAGGAGGTCATTTATCACTTTGGCTTGCGTACTTCAAGTACATAACACAAGTGTACCCTGAGGCCTAAAAAAACTGCGACGTATTTAAAATGTTGAGCAATGTAACGCCTACTAGCGAGATCACTAGGCTTACATTGCCCAGTGAAAACAAATTTAAACTTGCCCATACACAATACCTAAAAAGGTAAAACACACTGTCTTATTCAGAGATGTTTCACAAAACTGGGGTGCAAGACTGTTCTAACAAAACCTGGTTTAATGCTTGTAAACCAATCACAATGCACCTTTTAATCCTTAAACGGTGGGACTAAACGTTAAACTGTCACTCTGAATACGATTTGCGCTAAAATGGCGTTAGTCCGCAGTCTAACGCCATGTTAACTTTGGCCCTGACCCCCTAGCCAAAGTAACATTTGCAAATTTTCGCTATCGCTTCGCTTCGAAACGTGTATGGATTTGATGTTTTAAAATTCGATAGTTAACGAAACCTTATGTTTATGTCAATCCCATACATGTTTCGAAAGCGAAGCGATAACGAAGATTTGCCAATGTTACTTTGGCTAGGCCCTCTGGTTTGACGAACGCACTCTGAATAAGACAGTAAAAATGTACTTACTAAATTTTTTTCCTCATCGGAATAGTGCTTGCATGGCCTTAACCTCACCTGATGTTAAGTGACGATAAGGCCGAAAGTGTAAGCGTACTACCCCTCGGAATCCTCACTACTTAGGAAATGGCTATCTTACCTCTAACTGTCGGAACACAACAATTTTTAAATTGTTGTTATGGCGTCAGACTTAGGTGAGATGGATGGTAGTGGTAGCTAGCCAGGCGGAATTGAAATAAGCCCTACCACAAACCAAACCCCGAGTACAAATTGTACCCCCCTGGGAATCGAACCCGTGACCCCTGCCTGCATCTTACACGGGTGGGTGAATCACTTGACCACAGAGGCAGTTATGTTGCACTAAAAATCAATGCTGACTCTAAGCTGAATGATAATTATTATGGCATTTTATTTTGTGTGAGCTTTTAACCAATGTACAGAAAAATAATCAATCAGACTTAAATTATTAATTACTTGCAGTCGTTATTTTTAGATGTAACAATCTTTATTATGTGATCGATCAACTCTGAAATCTCGAAAAAAAACAGTGGTCTCAGACATTTTGATATTTTTGCATGAAACAGCTGTTTTTATTCGCGATTACAGAGTTGGTCCCATAAAGTCGTTCAGTTGGTGATGGTCCGACTCCGAAGAAACGGTTTTAATGAATGAACCCAAAATGGGACCAAAACGTTGCAGGTATATTAATTATCTTTTCTGAAAACAATTGGCAGGTCCATCAATACCTACAAATCTGATAAACAATTTCTAAATGGTGAACTATTTCCGGCTTACGAAAGCTGACAGCTATAGTATTAAAAAAAGCTCGAGGCACCATCATGTCAAGACACTAACAATGTAATACATAATCGCTTAGTCAGTGATCAACATAATTACAGTTCTTTTGGCCAATTAATCAAGATATAGATTGAGTTTTCTATTGAAAAGGTCAAGTGAAATAAGTGCATACTAACGATTAGATACAATTTAAGACGTCTTGTCTGAATAAGTGATGGTTTGGTATTGCTAAATTGATCTTAACGTAAGTTAAATAAGACGGAACGTGTTTTGATGCAATGAGCGGTTTCCTGACAGCTGATAATTTTAGTAAAATTTTATGTCGATGGATGGCGCTACTTCAAGTAGGTAGATTTAAAAAAAACGCGCTAAGGGTCAGAGAAAAGTTCTTCGGAACACGCCTAAGGACAACCAACGCACAACACAACAAACCACATATTCAACAAACGTAACTATGTTAAAAAAGTAATTACGTTTCAACCTTTGCATTTTTTTTTAAACCTACCTACTTAGTTGTACAACAACATCTAGTTCATTTTTATGTACTATTTTTTTTTCTTAAACTGCTCATTGCATTAATTCGCTAAAAAAACACAAATACAGCATTGCATCAGATTTGAAATAACAAGGACCATGTTTTAGGAGAATGGGATATACAGCTGCATTTTTTGTACTCTGCAAATTTTAAGGATGTGTTCAGTCCGTTAAACTAAACAACTTTCTCCATGAAACATGTCTGGAAAGAAGCCACACAATTTTTACCATCCTTTACTTAACATTTTTTTACATATTAGTTGTTCAGTTTCGTGGACTGTACACATCCTTAAAGTTTGGAGACTGAACAAAAAAACACACCTGTATGTTAACCCTTAACATGGTGTGGTTAAGGTCATATATTTTAGGTCATTATATTTTATAACAGAAAATATAAATATATTTTAGGTCATTATTTATAACAGTTATACGCCTTTAATATTACCATAAATCTATATGGTACAGACTTACGCCTTACTTATTAACACGTCATTCGACAATCTAACACTAACAAATTACTTTTGTTTAGTTGTTATACACAACCCCACTCTAATAATTAAAATACAGATTATAGGATAACGTCATAGGTTGCACTTTATAAATAACTTGCCTCCAGTCATAAAGTAGTCATGTTCATGCAAAAAAAAATGCAAGATACAAGATATCAAGTTCCCGCCATCCGCCATGTTTCTTGCCTGTCCAACCAACGCCATCTCTTGACAAGTACGTTCATACTTTTAGTGATGTCCCTTTTGATTATTCGATTCTTAACTTGCATAAATTAAACAAGGTATTTGTTAGCGACGCGGCTCAGGCTCATGTTCAGGGCCGTTAGTTTTAAAAAATATATGTTTGAAAGTTGTCAGAGACTAGTTTTTTAGTACTCTTGTTTGTTGATATGAATGTCAAATATACGTGCTACTGAAAAATATCTTATTCTAGTTTTAATTTATTGTTTTGCTCCGTCGCCTTCATTTTGGTCTTCGAGCCATCCCGATGTTCCATACGCCACCGTCGCAGAGTAAAACGATGGTAAATACACGCAGCACCGCCGCACGAAAAGAATTGGGTGACAACCAGCAGTCGGCGCCGGAAACAACTGACGACTTGGAAAACCCCAAGGTAGAAGGAAGGTCGAAGGTGCCCGATGAGGCTAAGGAAGCTGGAACAAGTTCAGGAAGTGTAAAGACTGAAAAAAGAGTGGTTGAAGTTCCAACCTCATCAAAACCGATGTCCGCGAAACGATCGTCATCCTCGAAAAGCTCGTCATCCGCGGTACTGGCGCAGCGAAAGAAATTAGAATTAAAAGCAGCCAAAGAAAAAGCGCGTATCAAGATGGAACTCATTGATATTCAGCTAGCGGCAGACTTAGCAGCTATTGAAAACGAACACAACTACATTCCACGAGCATCGGAGTGCTACAGTCAAGATGGTGGAAATGATATCAAAGAGTGGCTCGAGCGCAGTAACGTCGAGCTGGAAAAACGACAAGCTAACGATACTGAAATTCTAAATGGCTTGCCGTTACCGCCGCCGATTGTCGACGGCACTGACGGTCCAGTTCAGCAATTAGTCAGCGCACTAAAAGATTTGGTCACCGCTTCTTCATCCACTAACCAGAACGCTAATCTGCTCAGCCGCATCAGCACACCAAAAGAGCTCCCATTGTTTGCGGGAGACCCAATGGAATGGTTGTCTTTCAAGAACGCTTACGAAGAGTCCACAGCCCTATGTAGTTTTACGGAAAAAGAGAACCTGTGGCGCTTAAGGAGATGCCTTCGAGGCCCTGCCAAGGAGTCAGTGTCAGCGTTATTGATAAGCACTACTGCACCTGAAACAGTGATGTCAACACTGGAACTGCAGTTTGGAAACCCAGATGTCATTATTTCGAAAATTCTTTATGAAGTTAAGAAGTTAACCCCTCTGTCGCAAGAGTACTACAAAGATATCGCACCATTTTCTATCAAAATAAAAAAACTTTGTAGTTTCGGTACACGAACTGAAACGTGAAGAGTACCTACATGGTGTCGGTGTTGTCAACATGGTACTCGCTAAGTTACCTACAGTATTATTGTCGAAGTGGACCGACTACAGTTATCCACTTATAGCTGAAGGCAAGAAGTCTAAGCTTGATTTACTGTCCGACTTTCTGAGTGTGGAAGCACTTAAGATTTCAAAGTGTAGTGCCGGCTTAATGAATACTCGCTGGGACAGTAAAGCGAAATATAATGCGAACAACTTCGGTAGTACTCAAACTGTTTTGTTACAACAAAGACAGAATGACAATAATGAAGAGAGAAGATGCGAATTTTGTCGTATTTCTAAACATAAGTTGACAGACTGCAAGAAGTTTAAGAAAGCACTTCGCAAGGACAGATGGTACTATGTGAAACGAACCGGTTTGTGCTACAAATGCTTGTTAACTAAGCACGACAGAAATACGTGTCCCGCTGCTGCCTGCGATGTCAACGAGTGCGGAGAGGCACACCACCGCCTGCTGCATTATGTTCCAAACTCGCGTCAAGAAAACGGTAATAGTGTTGTTCTGCAAGCGCATTCCGACGACGCACTAGAGACTGAAACCAGTGTGCAGAATGAATCAGTTACTCATGTTAACATAAACAGTAATTCAGTGTTATTAAAGGTGTTACCTATAAACATTCATGGACCGAACGGTATACTCAGTGCGTACGCGTTGTTGGACGATGGTTCCACTGTATCCATGATGAGCACTGCGCTAGCCAAGCGCGCAGGATTGCGCGGCCGGAAGCAGTCGATGCGAGTACGCGGTGCCTGGGACAATACCGAACTATTATGTGAAACTGAGTTATTTGATTTAACTTTATCTAATAGATTGGGTGAAAAATTTAATATTAGTTTACGTAGTGTGAATGAGCTTAACTTACCTAAACAAAACTTGTCATTAGTTAAGTATGAGAACTATAGTTACTTACGTAATATTAAGGATGAACTATGTTGTACTTTTCTTAAACCTGAGGTATTAATAGGGCAAGACAATTATCACCTTCTCTTACCTTTGGAGACCTTGATGGGTGGCCCTAGCGAACCGTGCGCCACTCGCACGCCCTTGGGCTGGTGTCTCCATGGAAGAGTGCCGCGTCTGTCCTCATCTGCACAAGCGCTTGACACGACGCTTCTTGTTAGCGTTGACTGCGCCACCACGTGCTCCGACCACGACGAGGAACGAGACCTGCGGGAACTCCATGATGACGTCTACCGGTACTTCTCACTTGAATCTTTGGGAGTCTCTGCCTCGCAACCAAGGCAGAACGCGGAAGACCAGCGTGCTTGGAAAATCCTCGAAGATGCTTCCTCGCTTATCGATGGTAGATGGCATGTTGGCTTGCCCTGGAAGGATAGCAAGTGTGTGTTGCCCAACTCTTTGCCAATGGCGTTGGCTCGGCTGAAGAGTGTAGAGATAAAGCAGAAAAAGAATAAAGAGTATGCACAGCGATACCACGAACGCATACAACTCTTAATAAAAAACGATTATGCCAAAGAAATTGTCAGTAATGAAATAACACCAAAGACATGGTACTTACCTCATTTCGGGGTAGACAACCCTAATAAAAAGAAACTACGCTTAGTTTTTGATGCTGCCGCTAAAACATCTGGATTGTCGTTGAATGATTATTTGCTTAAAGGGCCGGACCTCCTTATATCACTATTTGGAATAATGTTACGGTTCAGAGACAATAGTATCGCCGTGACGGCAGACATAAAGGATATGTTTTTGAGAGTAAAAATTCGGCCTGAAGATCAAGACGCCATTTTTAGAGGCAACTCTCCGTTCATTGCGCAATATGTGAAAATCAGTTGGGACGATCCCGTTAACCAAGAGATGGTGGTAAACGAGCTGAAACACAAATATTGGGTTATTAGATTACGATCAACTGCAAAGAATGTGGTGTTTTGCAGACTAAGAAAATGTAAACCAGAAATACCGAGAATCGGTGACTTACCTCAAGCTCGGGTAAAGATCAAGACGACGGGTGGAGTGCTGGTAAGATCTGCTGCACGCGTCGCTCGGATTCCATTAGTTTATGAGTGCTGCTAGCTGCACTGGGGTGGGGCGTGTTAGCGACGCGGCTCAGGCTCATGTTCAGGGCCGTTAGTTTTAAAAAATATATGTTTGAAAGTTGTCAGAGACTAGTTTTTTAGTACTCTTGTTTGTTGATATGAATGTCAAATATACGTGCTACTGAAAAATATCTTATTCTAGTTTTAATTTATTGTTTTGCTCCGTCGCCTTCAGTATTTTTTTTATTTCTTTTACATAAATCATATTCTACAAACATGTAAGTAAGCTTCTAACAGAAAAATTGTATCAGCAGACACTCGATGTGATTCTATGAAAATCTTAAGTTTATATCCCATGAGAATTTCTGAAATGATAATAGCATAATCAATCCATATCCATACAAAATTTTATAAAAAATAGTACAGTGGTTTAAGCGTAAAAACGTAACAAACAAGCAAACAAAGTTCCTTTCTCGTTGCTATTAAAGGAATAAAGTTTATAAGTTTTACCACGTTTTACATAATAAATTAGAGTTTTGACAACACAATCGATGTTAAGTATCGATACCAACACATGTCTATTTGATTATAAAAACTCGACGCATGACACGACGCGCGCACCGCCCCGGGCGACCAATTTGAATAATACCTTTCGATTAACCATTTTCACGGTGCGGATTATTATATGCACCCGCAAATCCGGGGGGAATCGATACTTACCCTTTCTGTTAATGTGCGTCACTGAACCATAGAGTACCGACGTGGGGAAATTTAAACAAAATAAATTCGTTGGTACTTTGACTAACTATGATCAAGAGATAATGAGGGCTTTTCAAAATGACAAAAAGCTGTAGGCACGATAGATGGCGTTGATAAAAATGTATGTCTCAATGTATTTTTTTAACTTATCTTCGAAGAGTACTCAGGTAGGCAGGCAGATGTTACCCTAAAATGTTTCTCTTTGGTCAGATGTCAGCCAGCGAGCGCACTGTCCTCTTTGGTACAGGGCGTTTATTTTTAAAAGCCAATTTTGACTCATCTCTTTCCATCAAGTCCATCAACGCCATCTAGTGAAGCAAATAGGTACTATTTTTATTTTTTAATGTCACTTTGGAAAGCCCTCATTTCTATTCAGCCACAAGAAGCTCTTAAAAATCTATCTATGAATGTGGATAATAAATACTATTCGTGATATCGGCCATAAGATTCCGACTGTTGGGTTTCTCCCAAGGATCTCTACCATGATGATGGGTGGGCATTTCCCGCAATCCAGCGGCTACCCGCTTGACATTACAGACTTTTATAAATTACTTTATTCTATTCCAGTGCTATGTTAGTTCAGGCAGGATTTGATCCTGGGGCCGTACCGGCTAATTTTTCGAACTTCGGCGGATCTGCCAACTTCAACTTAAAACAGAGAAATCAAATTAACGAATTTCGTACTGTACTATTTGTCGAAGTTATTTGGAAAGATTTCGATGTTGGTGTGACACCATAAACTGCAGTTCGCCATTTTGGCCCGATTGGAGCTCGATATACCTTTTTTTAATTTGAAACCCGGTAGACTTTTCGAAGTTTGATGCGTTAGCCGGTACGGCCCCTGGCGAAAGTTTCGATTGCAGAGCTACTTAGAACACTCCTTATTTATTTCGCAGAAGACCTGCTGCAGGTTGTAGTGAAAACCCTCACTCATGTGGCAGCCTGGTATTCGCAGGGCACCTATTGCATTGATGTTCAATTTCTCGCGAGTTGCTTGCGTATCATGACGGTTCGATTCCCGGGTTGAGAAATGCTTTAGCTATTTTAGATCTAAGAAATGAAGTCGGGGCTTATCATCAAAGCTTCTAATTTTCTTTCATCATCAGACTATCTATTTTGTACCTATGTCCAAAAACTAGGCTTTTCTTTTTTTTATTTTTTTTATTTATCTTCTTCTGTATTCTATACAATATACAGAAAAGCTTAGCTTGAATAAACTTTCAATGTTATTCTACAAGAATAGTTTCTATCTGAAAAAACACAATTTAGACCTGCATCACATTACCTTAATTGGAGTTGTAATAAAAAACTCTAGAGCGGCTATCAAATCAGTCACTTTGACAAAGTACTTATAATGAATTCCGTTACAGTACCTCCAATTACAGTTGATCCCACAATGGACATTGCGTGACTATACTTCATACGAGCTCTCATAAATTACGTGCAAGATGATATAAAAATAATCCATATACCTCTCTTAGACGAAGCATATGCCACAAATAATCACGAGTTAAAGACACGCACGGCCAACCTGCCCAAAGACTGGATGCATAATGAGAAGATACTACCTACATCATAATGCTCGATAATTCTAAATTCAAAATTGTAGAAGTTACGGCGCGGTCGCGCACGGGCCAGTGTTGCCAGTTATATAATTAGAAAATGAAAGGGTGGCGCGTACGCAGCCCGCGGCGCGACCACTACTATCGCTCACCATCGAGCCAGCTCCCGTTAGTGATGCGCTGAGTATATCGATATTTTTAACTATCGATTGTTTGTAAAAAAAATATCTTCTTTTCGCAAAATTTCTTAAACACAAATGGGAAAATTTGGCTTATACAAACTACACTAAGCCTGTAAAATATAAATAACAAAAAAGCGTTAGGATAATGGAAACGGGGTATCATCCCATTCCAACGTTTTTAGGGTTCCGTACCCAAAGGGTAAAATCGGGACCCTATTACTAAGACTACACTGTCCGTCTGTCTCTCACCAGGCTGTATCTCATGATCATGAACCGTGATAGCTAGACAGTTAAAATTTTCACACATGATGTATTTCTGTTGCCGCTATAACAATACTATAAACAGAATAAAATAAATATTTCAGCGGGGCTCCCATACAACAAACGTGATTTTTTGCCGTTTTTTGGCACGGAACCCTTCGTGCGCGAGTCCGACTCGCACTTGACCGGTTTTTTTATAATTTATTTATGACCTAAAATTATTTGATTAGCAGTAAAGATAATTAATTATCGATTCCAATAATGCCAACTATGCCTCAGACTGCTGTAAAAAGGTATGAGAAACAGTAACATTGATGCAGTAAACACACTGCTTTAAACTGCCTACAAAATACACTGTGTTATACATAGCACAGTGAATTTCGTAGGCAGCGCAAGGTCCTCAGTGATCCGACCCTTGATTACGTAAGTCTGTTGCTAACAATTCTCGATTGAAATCGATTGAAAGCGCAGTTGCATTGCTGCTTTAGTTAAGATAGTTGTCACATTGGTTCTTACTAAAGCAGCTATGAGATGATTGCAACAAAGTTACGTGATTACCCCCCAGGATTCCGGTTGTAGTGCGCGTACTCGGGCCTTATCGTCACTTAACATCAGGTGAGGTGATGGCCAAGCACATTGCGTTGTGCAGAAAAAAAATCTATTCTTGCGAAAATTTTTGTTGAAGGCCTTTGCTCAGCAGTGAGCGTCATACAGATTAGACTCACATCACAATCCAAAATATCTTCAATACTTCTGGACGTGGAGGGTTACGTTTACGTGACACGATTCATAGAAGTTGTGAAACATATCGATAAATTTTTATCGATGCCCAATTTCAAGCACTAAAATATACTCAAGTAGCCCTAGGGCAAATGGCAACATTCTTTATTTTCGAATATTAATAAGAAGCGTGCAACATTACACCGTATTTCACATCAAGTAACATCAACATCTTCCATCTCACTTTAACGCCATTGTAATATATAAGTCTGTGCTGTTCTAATGTTCAAAATATAATAATTATATTTTACTGGAGCTTAAGATCAGTCTGCAGATTTAAGTTCCAAGACAAAGGTTTCGTTTTGGACTACAGGTGCACAAGTTCATTTAAGATTTAAATTAATTTATTTTTATCCTGACCTTAAGTTTTTTCTGTTTTGTACCCTTACCACAAACATCTATCGACAAAAAGAACGCGCGTGCGAGTAAACGTACTTGATAAAGTAATCAACTATGGAAAATTCATTTCGCTTTTCGACGGTAGATGGCGGATGGATTTCCCATACAAAATTACTAAATCGAATATTTTTACGCGCGTTATTTTTTTCGATAGCTGTCCGTGCTACGGGTAGGTACTGAATTAATAAAGTTCTCAAATTAACCTAAAATCCCTAATCTATTGTTAGGCTGAATATAATTAAGTCCCTTTTTCATTAAGTTTTGAAAAAGTTTCGTATTCCTCTATAGAATAAGTAAGTAATTTACGGTTGCTTAATTGCATTGTACTTATATTATATAAGGTGTTTCTTTTAAGGTGTCAAGCCGTTGCGAGGTGATAGCTGAGTACCATACCTATCGATTGAACCCCCATGTATGTTCCGCGATTTTTTGTAGTTTAGGAGTTAGATTTTTTTTCATTATTTTTATGATTTAACGACTGAACGGCTTTCAAAAATTATATCTT
The DNA here is from genome assembly GCA_928269145.1 of Agriphila tristella. Classification (NCBI taxonomy): domain Eukaryota; kingdom Metazoa; phylum Arthropoda; class Insecta; order Lepidoptera; family Crambidae; genus Agriphila; species Agriphila tristella. Next base: position 11,580,113 of record OV743429.1, read on the forward strand.
TTTTTTTGGGTAAGCTTTTCTCGGTGCTTTTTTTTTGCAACATAATGCCTGTTAGTTATAGTTTTATAAGTAAAATAATCTCCTTCCTTACTTTGACACAAGATACAAAAAAAAATATCGATAGTAGGTAAAACATTTAGGAAAAAACAGAACAGAATGGAATCTTCAACTGCAAAAATAAAATAATTTAAGTTTATTCCATAGCTTCTGACTAACATTAAAAACTGTGCAACAGCCTAAGCTTTCATAATAATACAAAAAAGATGTACTTCATGGGGCATTGTTTGCTGAAATCTGCCCCTGAAATTGGTGAATCAGAAATTTTGTAATTTTCATATTTTATGATTTATTATTATTTTCGAATATTTTTGTCAGTCCCTAAGATTAATTATCCATTTAAGTTTAAATTGAGCTCAGTTTATGGTTTAAAGATAGTCGTTTTATCACTACCACTATCCAATAACCACTATAGCACGGAGGCAGTTTAACAGTCTTATTCATAAAAAAAACGTTAAGATAGACTCTATTTTAACGTTTTTTTTATTAATAAGACGGTTAAACTGCCTTAAATCTTGGCATTCTTCTTAAAAAAATACCTTTACACTTTTTAAATTGTTTGCAATTGAATTCAAAAACAGGTTATGTAAGTTCAATAATTTTTAGAAGTTTGCAGAAAATATTCATTATTTTTGGGTTTTCAAGATGACACAGAAACTATGGCTCTAACATGGTTTAATTTCTACTAAAATTAATGTTAAAAAGCTGTTTGAGAACCACATTTCTTAAAACTTTGCAGTACCTAAGTATTTTAGCAATGCCAAACAATATAGTAAAAAAGCTCAATTTTATGTTTGATTGAACATACACCTAAAAGCGACGTTAGAAATGCCTAGTATACACGACGGCGATAATAACAACATTTAACACAAATCGTACCAAAATGAAGGAATCGCGATATCTTTCAAATTCAGCGGACCGAACATGCTAATTCACGGCGCCGAAACTTACGAATTAGTTTAATATGTGCCGTCAGATAAATTCGGAAATCGTGATGGACCTCGGTGAGGAAAGTCACGATTCTAAAGCAGAGTGCACATTAGCGACCGGTCGCCTAGCCACACGAAGATGATAGCTCAAAACGCATAATTGCAACCTTCAGAACGATCGCACAGAACATCAAAGAATTCAGACGGACCCCTTACTGCAGCCACTCACGATAATTTTACCACAAAATATTTTTAAACACTGTTCAACAAGTGTGACAATTTATTTAAAAGAAACGGCAGCACATTTAAACAGTGTCTAAATTATAAATGTTTATTTTTATTAAATTGGTCAGTGTGTGTTCTAGTCATAGACAGAAAAAATTTCGCTGCGCTCAAGAAGACCAACAAAGCTTGGAAAAGAGAAGTTAACATCATACGGACATGGTCTATGTAAAAGGAAACAGAGGATCAAGTGAAATGTGCCAACATTTTTTACAGTAGGAGACCCTAGCGTCCCGCCTAGCAAATGAGCAATCACAGTTTGTTTAAAATATTTGTTAATCTTAATTAGAATTTAAAATAAAGGTATCAAAGGTAATAAAGGTAAAAAAAATACACTCTCCTAAAGAAATCTAATATAACAATTAATAAACATTTCTCCTCTCATAGAAAAAAAAACAAATATAAAATACTATTAATTAACAGAATTGGATTAGGACTGAACAGGTGTGAACATTGTAGGTACAATCAATTCATCATATGCCATTTTCTCGACCGCTATATCACCGAAGAACCATTTCACCGACAGGCTATGTCATTTCACCGACAAGCCATTGATGGAAAACTTATTTCACCGATAGTACATTTCCTCGAACACCATTTTGTCGAAATGGAGAGAAAAAGTAATCTCAATTAAAATGTGTTATTTTTAATAAAAAACAAAAAGTATTGTTTTTTTTGTCGACAGTTGCTAATAATATTAATATTTAAGCAAATTATTCAGCAAAATAAAGGCTTTACCTTTATTGATGAGTGTACCTGATTCTTATTGATCAATAATAATATTTGACAAATATTGTCCGAAATGAAAATTGTTGATTAACTTACATGCATGATTTTATTTCCCTTTCGATAAAATGGCGCTCGAAGAAATGAACTATCGGTGAAATAAGTTTTCCGTCAAATGGCTTGTCGGTGAAAATGACCCATCGGTAAAGTAGTGTCGGTGAAATTGATTTTCGGTGCGATAAAAAAATAGCGGGCGAGGACTATGCCACGCTCAAAGTAAAATTTTCAAACCCCTTTACGAATGTTACTTTGGCTAGGAGGGGCAGTAGGTACTGAGTACCTACTGATTAAAACCAGACCCAAAAGTTGGAATCTTTTTATCGCTTTGCTTTGATTTTGATTTGACGTTTTAAAATTTTATGTCAATCCTATACAACTTTCGAAAGCGAAGCGATAGCGAATGACATTGGCTACAGGCTCGTGAGTTAATTTTGTTGGTCAAAGGCCAATGGTTCGGAGGTAATAAAAAGTTTTACCTAAGGTGAGTACTTTTATGTTTTTCTTGATATTAGATAGAGGAAAACCTCAATGATTTCGTCATAATTATTATTGAAAATCCAGTAGGTACTGATGGTTTGTTATTTTCAGGGAACTTCTCTGGTACGATCACATAATTTTTAAAGACAAAATATATAGCGAAGTAATTTATACATTTTCTTTTCATTATATGAGGGTCTTACTAATCGGACTTACAAATTGTCACACCCGCAAAAATTGCAATTGACAACATTTCAAAATATTTAGGTTCGTGTTTTTATGGATATAATGAAAATTTATCGTTTTTAGGCAACACGTATTTTTTCTTTTCCATTTATTTTCATACATTACTGAGATATTAATTAATAGAAAATGGTTTATTCTAAAAGGACGTAACTACTAGATATAGGTAAAATATAAGCGATGATGCCTTTGCATTGCCTCTTCAATCAATTCTGAAAAAAATCTCGAAATGGTTTTCAAATTTTAGTACTTTCTCAAAATGAAATGTTGTCAATTGATGCAAAAATAAACCGCCCCTATGGTCTAGTGGTTCGCCCACCCGTGTAAGACGCAGGGGTCCCGGGTCCGATTCCCGGTTACAATTTGTACTCGGGGTTTGGTTTGTGGTAGGGCTTATTTCAAGTCCGCCTGGCTAGCTACCACAATCTTACCTAAGTCTGGCGCCATAACAACAATTTAAAAATTGTTGTGTTCCGGTAGTTAGAAGTAAGATGGCCAGTTCCTCGGTGATGAGGATTCCGGGTGTAAAGCGCTTCCATCCTAGGCCTTATCGTCACTTAACATCCGGTGAGATGACGGCCAAGCACTATCACGTTGTGCATTAAAAAAAATGCATTTTTACCACGATTAGTAAAATCTTTGATTAAATTAAATAGCTAGATCATACAAGACGACCTACCTAGTACCTAGGTACCTATGTATGTAGGTACATCTACATTATATTATTCCAAAGGAATAACAATCAAGATAAGATAAACTCGACCGTTTACTCAATTAAATTAACTTCTGTAACTAAATTGTTTTCTTTGACATAAACTAACTCAAGCCATTTTGTACTCGAGTCTTTTCTCAGTATTATTTCGTTCTCATTTTTCTTTATTTTGAAATATACTACCAACTTCATGAAACAAAAATTGGTAAGCAATTTATTTTCACTAAATTGAGAAAAAAATAAGTAGGATCTAGCGTACTTTACCTACCAAAATTTTAATTTTTCTTATGAGGTATTTTTATAACGATTGTAAATAGAATTCGAATTGATAAATTGATGGAAAATTTTAGCATTTTCGTGTGCAAGATGCATAAATAAATACTGTGACATTACAATTATTTCTTATTTTCGTGTGTATGGCGCACAAAATGCATTTATAGTGAATCCGAATTTTCAATGTTAAAAGTATTGGCCACTTTGAAAATATCCTAGAAAAATTGTGTAAAGTAGGTTATTGGCGGATATTTTTGTTTCGCATGCTATTGCTGTTTCTGGGGTCTGTCTTCGATTCCCGGCTGGGTAAAAGTAGGTAGCGAACTACTTACTTATTGCGTTAATAGGTTTTTAACTTAGGCTATACAGGGTGTTAATGAATGAACCAAAAATGGGAAAACCGTTTCTTCGAACCATCAACCTGAACAACTTTTACGATTGGGATAACTCTGAAATCGCGAATAAAAATCTGCTGTTTTATACAAAAAGGTCCATATGTCCTATCTATCTACCGTATTCGGCATTGCGAGCTGTTTTGTAACACCCTGTAGGTATAGCGAACTACTTACTTATTGTGTTAATATAGTTTTTAACTTAAAGCTAATATAAGGCTATAATATTATGATCAACGCGCCAACAACGTGTTTATTTATTTCAAAAGAAAATCTTTCAAATGGATGTTCAACTTCAATAATTATTTATGGCATTAGAAAGTACTGGTATAACATTACTAAAAAGGTTAAGTATCTATAAATTAAGACCCTATCCATAATGACAGAGCTTAAGCGCATCTAAATCCAAATCGCCATACAGATTATCGTTTGTAATACCTACCTGAGTCATGCGTAATAACTAATAACCAGCCTTGCTAACTACACAGTTCGCTGAATTTTAAAATTTAAGACTAAAGACGATTTCTAAGACACTGGAACTGATACTGATAATTTAAAACAATACCACAGAATAAATAATAGTACAAGTACAGAAGATGCACTCCACTGAACCATTTAAATAATTAGCAACTCTAATTTCAACTTGATAAAGTTGAATTCAGCTTGTACGGCGCTAATTACGAACGGCTATATTCACCTAGACCTTTTCGGACCTACGTTAGGGTTGCAGCTTGCGGCAATGAAAGCGCAGGAATCGTAAGACCCTGTGAAACGCGCTACAGATATTCCGATGACGCGACGGACAACCCTGCCGATTTTGTCCACGCAGAGGACGCCGAGCGCTTGGTGCTTTTCTCATACCTACGCGCGGAGTGATAGAGCCCTGACAATACTTAGAATGCTTTTAAAGTTTGTTTCGTTGCTAAAATAACAAAATACGAAGATAGATAAGTGCCTGCTTGTTAAATATTCCCTACTGTAACTGCCATACCTTCATGTTCATAGTGGGTACGATAATGCAATAGTTCAGTCTCATTAGCCGCAGCCACAGCACGAGTACTAGCAAAATTAAAAAAGGGAATTAATTAATTGGGTGACTGGAAATAATTAAAGGCAACTGTTAATGGGATACTAAAATATTAAACTGGGCAGCAGCTTATTTTTTGGGCTACAGAATAACTAAACGGGCGACTAACAGTGGATTACAAAAATACTCAACTGCTAAACGGGCAACTACATCCTATGGGTAATAAATAATTTAAATCAGCAGTGAAAACTCTAAATGGGTGACAACAATACTGAGTGGGCAACTATTATACCAAGTAGGTAGGTAACTATATAACTGATTTAAGCTGCCCAACGTGGTATTGTTTAACACGTTTTTATTTTTAATAGGCTGCTTTCTCGTTTGTTTGTTTTTTGTTATCTCGAAAAAAAAGTCATCTTTTTTAAATAAAATATATGCCAATTTTTTATGTTTTGTGTGCCTTAAGGTTGTTTGTATTTTAAAGTCACCCATTTTCAATATCTGCAGTCGCCCTCGGTCCGTCGCCCATTTAGTATTTCAGTACGCTATATTCAGTATTTTTGATACACAAAATTGAAATTTATTGTTACCCGATTAAATACTACCCATTCAAAAAATCATGTGAGATTTTAGAGTACTTTTCACGCCATCTATGGACGAATAGAATAACTAAAATTAGCCGCAGCCAGTCCACAGCATTTGTACAAATAGTAGAACAACGACATCTTCAGGGATTTCAGAGTACACTAAACGCCATCTATGGATGAGTAGAATAACTAAAATATTATTTCTTGGGACTAAAAATACTAAAATATTTAGAACCAAAAAAAAATTTGCCTTTTATTTACGTATTATTTTTGATCTAATTAAAATTTCATATTTTACCTACCTACCTACCTTACAATATTTTTATTGTTGGTTCCAAATCAAAATTAAAGAAAAAATAAAAATGCGAGTTTGTTCCAACAATAATGTTATTAGTGCCATCTTTTGGAAGTAAAACCAACTCACACTATTATAGCACACTGCAGAATACCATTTAGTACTCGTAAAATAATATAGAGGTCAGTCATCTTAATATTTAGATTTGTGCATATGAAATATACGAATTAAATCAATCTATAAAAATAAACAAAGTACGGTAATCGGTTTATGAATAAATAAAGTATTGAATAAAATAAAATTAAGAATATGTGCGGGCTAGGGTGTACGCCACTATACTTGCGTTGATGTTGAGCAAAAATGATGTGCTAACTATATGACGTCCTTTAAATTTATAGGGTTACATTAGACACACCGCTTGCATAGTGGAATACACGTTTAAAATACTTGAGGAGCTGGGGAACAAAAGCGGACTTGTCCACTGTACCCGATTTTTATTTTTATTTTTTTTTGCACTCTTTAAGCTCATATCTAAAGACCTCCGGAGTATTTTGTATCAAAAGCGGTCCGGTCTAATAAAAAAAATATGTTAAAAATCATGATTTCTTTCAAAAGCGGACTTGTCCTGTTAGAAATTAAATAAAATTCTAAGGGATTTTTTCTCCAATCAAAACCGGACAAAAACGTAAGGAGAATTGCCGTTAGTACGAAAAATGTCAAACAAAACCGAATAAGTCAAAAAAAATATGCTTTTTTTGTTATGATATCCCTAAATCAGTTGTGGCAACACTGATAAATTAAAGGCTATATTCCGAATCACGATAAAATCGATGTCAGCGCTCACGTTATCTGTCAAACCCATACAAAATCACCGACTCGGAACGCATTTTAGTGCGCTGTCATCGATTTTAGTGTGATTCGGAATGCAGCCAAAAAAAGATAATCAGCTGTGTGAAGTGTGTGTGACTGTAACTGCTTTTGTAATTTTGAGAAGCATTTTACTACAAAACCGACAAAACAATGGACGAAAACGAAGAAATAGTGGTTCATAACCGGACATGTCCATAACTCTTTGAATCATAACCGGAGTTGTCCACCTTTAATAATCAAAACCGGACTTGTCCATTACAAAAAAATTTAAAAAAAATTGAAAACACATATTTTTGTGACCAACAAGTAGGCTATTGGTTATGTTGTATTATATACTATATTATACTGAAATGCATAAATTTCAGCCCATATGCATATACCTATTTCAGTTTTTTTGCTCTAGTGTAAAATATAATTAATTGGACAAGTCCGCTTTTGTTCCCCAGCTCCTCACTTCTTATTTACACATTATGTACACCACAAATATGTATTTTTTCCAGCTCTAAATATTTGGAATATTTGTTCTTGTTCTGTGACATTTTTATTTTTACTACTCTTTGGTGACATTTATTAAAAAAACAAACGTCAAACTAAAAACTTGTCAAATCATACCATACCGCAAAATTGGCGTTTGTTTTTTTGCTCGTCATTCAATAAAAGTTTTAGTTTCTTAAAAATTAACATGGCATTGGAAAATTTATGCCGTCTAGACGAGAAGATCAATTTGAGACCCGTGAACTCCCTCGCATCTTTTCAAAATGATGTTATTGGTTACAGCCAAAATTTCATAAACAGTGCTCAGCTTGCTGCACCCCCGTTTACCAACGTAAGGTTATTTCTTCTAAAAGAAGGTTTTAGTTGGTCAGACTTTTTGATTTACCTAACTTTTCTGTTTTTCAGCCCGTAGAAACTCTAGCCCAGTTCAACAAAAGAGATGAGACGGGCAAACAAATCAAAATTGAGTTTGATCATGGAACCACAACTCTTGGCTTCCGCTATCAGGTAACGTGATTAGCTTGTGTATCTTAAGGATCTTTTAGTTATACTTGGATAAACTTCGGTATGTAGACTGTCGAGTTGGGCGACCGAAATTTTATGGCAGACAGGTCTTAGCCTAAGTAGACTTTCCACAAAATTTCAGACTTCAGAGCCTTGTAGTTTTTACAAAATAAATTATTAAAATTTCTATATTTTTACGTTTGTTCAGATTCATTTGTCGTTTGTTCGTTGAGTTTCATTGAATTTTTACTAAAGAGAAAAAAAAATTATACCACAATTTAGTTGGGAATCAAACCTGCTTTACCCCTGTAGGTCCCGGGTTAGGTTAGAAATTTAAGGCGAGCGCGTAGCGCAGCGGAGCGTGAACCTTAAATTTCGAGGGTATTTGTTTTAACAGACAACAGAAAAAAGTTTTTGGCAGAAAAGGTGGAGGATAGGGGGTGGGGGAGGGGAAGCGAGCCCCCTCTTCTCTCGAATCTTTTGAAATCTTGTCATTTTAGAATAACCTAACCTCTAAATTACATTTTCATTTTTCTCGAAAACTACAGGGTTCCGAACTCCCCCCTTCGCAGGGGGGGTTCTCTACTACCCTAGCCAAACACTCCCTCGCACCCCTTAATTCGGCGGTCCATATACCGAAGTTTAACCTTAGGTTTTTTCTAGTTCTACAGCGCCTAATCTTAAAAAGCCAGACAAAGTCCGGACAATAGTCCAAAAGTCCGGACATGTCCGGACTAATCCGGACGGATGGTAACCCTACCTAAGCATAATTATCAGGGCCGTGACGTGTCGGGGGCCCAAGTTACGTTTGTAGTGCATAGATTCTGTAGTGAAACAAACCGAAGTTCAGGATCCAGAGTTCAAAATACGTTTGTCCTTTATGTAGAACATAGAGACACCCAACCTTGCTTGCAAGCTTGGGCCCCGGACGGCACGGTTTGTGAAGATAGACCATAAACAAGCTTCAGAGCTTGAAAGATGAGCTGTTGAGAGAGAAGATGACCCTCTGACTGAATGTATTTCCATTTTTCATTGCATTGTTCCTTCAATGTAATGTTACAGGGAGGAGTTTTACTTGCTGTGGACTCTCGAGCCACCGGTGGCCAGTTCATCGGTTCACAGTCCATGAAGAAGATTGTGGAAATCAATGACTACTTATTAGGTAAGAATTATCAAGAAATTTACCTGGATTAAGCAAGCCTGAGAAATCATCATTCTAACAGCTGCTTATTTTTTTAACATCCTAAACTGGGCATCTGTGCAGGTTGTCCGCACAGATGAAGGATGGGATTAGAAATGGTGTCATTCATATTATAAATCAGTCTTCTTCAATTCAAGGTCCAATCTCTCTACCAAATTCCTTAAAACTGGTTTACTAACAAACAGCGTAATGACTTTCTTATATTAGAATGACTTGGTTAGGTACTTTGGCCGGTGGTGCCGCTGACTGCGTATACTGGGACCGAGTGCTCGCCAAACAGTGCCGTCTGTACGAGCTGCGCAACAGGGAGCGCATCTCTGTGGCGGCCGCCAGCAAGCTGATGGCGAACATGGTGTACAACTACAAGGGGATGGGCCTCAGCATGGGCATGATGCTCGCTGGCTATGATAAGAGGGTAAGTGGCTGTGATAAACTATTATTGATTGATCCTACATACTAGCTGGCGGTTTAAGACTCCGTACCGATTTTGTCGCTGACTGCCGCTCTCTCGCTCGCACATTTCATGTTTTCTCAAGATTTTTTAAATCTGAGTGCGTAAATATAAAATGTGTCTCGGCCACTTTTCGCAATATAAGATTACGGACATTTCAACATATATTTCAGTTTCGAGTTGCTGAAGTACAAAAAGTAATCGTACTTGTCAGTTTAAATAACTATTAGAAACGATAAGTTTTTGTACTTTAGCAACAAAAAACTGAAATATATTTTAAAATATTTGTAATCTTATATTGCGAAAAGTGGCCGAGACACATTTTTCAATTACGCACTCAGATTTAAGAAATCTTGAGAAAACATGAAATGTGTGAGCGAGAGAGCTGCAGTCAGCACTTGGTAAGAATTTTCGCACGAACCGGCTACGTAGAGTTTCGCCGTGTGCTTTTCTACCGTGCTTAGCGAGGCGAGATAAATATGGGTTATGCAAACTTGCAAAACGAATACAGCTTTCTTTTGTCTGTATTGACTTAACTTCGTAACTGCTAAGTTAATTTCAACTTTACTTCACTCAGCTTAAGAATATTTTCTATTCAAAAAAATTCGCAAACATTTATTTAATTTAGAATTCACCAACTTCTTGTGCAAGGTTCTTTAATTTTAAGACGAGTGCGTTTGCAGTTGTGAAGTGTTTATTTTTTATTATTATTTTGAAAAAAGAAATATATGTAGCTTACTTCCGCATACAATATATGCAAGATGCAGCGCCCGCACGCCCGCAATAATATGCACATGCACACCACAAAATATCAGTGCACAATACCTGCATTTAGCAAGACGGCAACACACCTTGCACCTTCACCAATTAGGCTACTCTACACGTGTTTCGCCCCAACCCGGTTTTCGGTGTTGGTTTGCGCACAATCTAACTCCTGAGGATGCTCCGGTTTGGGGCGAAACACTTGTAGAGTAGCCTTATTGGTGAAGGTGCAGGTATTGTGCACTGATATTTTGTGGTGATACTTCTTTATACTGATATTTCTTTTTTCAAAATGATTTGGGACTTCCGCCAAGTGACGCTTGATTCAATCAAATATATCTATTTATTTATGACAGCTTTTCTTGTCCTCAGGGTGCTCAACTTTACTACGTGGACAGCGAAGGCACTCGCACTCCTGGCAAAGTATTCTCGGTGGGCTCCGGGTCGGTGTATGCGTTTGGTGTGCTGGACTCTGGGTACAAGTGGGACCTCACTGATCTGGAGGCTCAAGGTGGGTTTAATAATATTAATAAACAATGCTTAAATGGCCTCTATGTGTTGGATCCATCCCCAGCTTTAAAGGACTCCGTCACTTTTGACCTGTGAATTCCAAAGTTAATAAAACACTATTGCACACACAGGACATTATTACAAAAAAAACAACACTGAGAAAGCACACAAAAGGTGACCTTATTGCTATTTAATGGATTATAGGCAAAATAAACATGCTTTTTGATATCTCAGAATGTTGGTTTCCTACCTTATACCTACTGTAATTTCGCCACATCACTAGTAATTAAAAATTCTTTTTAAAAAACACGACTAGTAAAATACTCTTATAAGCTAATCATCTTGTTTTTTCCGTGTTGCAACTTGTGATGCTGATTGCTAAAATAATATTCATTCTGATAAGGTCTAGTGGTTGAAGTAGGCTCAGTACATTATTTTTGAGGGACCCTACCGGCTAACTTTTCGAACTTCGGTGGGTCTGCCGAGCTTCAACTAAAACAGATAAATTGAAGTAAGGAATTTCGTTGCACTGTTTGTCGAAGTTATTTGGAAGATATCGATGTTCGTGTGACATCATGAATAAATGGGGTTCCCCATTTTAGTCTGGGGCCCTACCGTCTAACTTTTCGGACTTTGGCGGGTCTGGCGAGTTTCAACTTAAAACAGAAAAATCAAAGTAAGGAATTTCATTCTGTACTTTCTGTTGACGTAATTTGGAAGATATCGATTTCGTGTGACAATGAATTGAGGTTCGCCATTTTGGCCCAATTGGGGCTCGATTTATCTGTTTTAATTTGAAACCCGGCAAACTTTTCGATAATCGATGCGTTAGCCGGTACGGCCCCTGATTGGGGCTCGATTTATCTGTTTTAATTTGAAGCCGGGCAGACTTGCCGAAGTTCGATGCGTTAGCCGTTACGGCCGCTGTTCCATTCCATCAACTGTAACTGTTTATTCACAGATCTCGGTCGGCGCGCCATCTACCACGCAACGCACCGCGACGCGTATTCCGGCGGCATCATCCGAGTGTACCACATGAGCGACAAGGGGTGGGTCAACATCTCCAACGAGGACTGCAGCGATCTGCACTACAAGTACCAGGCGGAGAAGGGGCTAAAGGAAGAATAGACTTAAGGCTTTTATAATAAATACTTTTTAATGTAATCACGCGTTTTATTTGACTGCTTGTTTATTTACCACATGAGCGACAAGGGGTGGGTCAACATCTCCAACGAGGACTGCAGCGATCTGCACTACAAGTACCAGGCGGAGAAGGGGCTAAAGGAAGAATAGACTTAAGGCTTTTATAATAAATACTTTTTAATGTAATCACGCGTTTTATTTGACTGCTTGTTTATTTACCACATGAGCGACAAGGGGTGGGTCAACATCTCCAACGAGGACTGCAGCGATCTGCACTACAAGTACCAGGCGGAGAAGGGGCTAAAGGAAGAATAGACTTAAGGCTTTTATAATAAATACTTTTTAATGTAATCACGCGTTTTATTTGACTGCTTGTTTATTTACCACATGAGCGACAAGGGGTGGGTCAACATCTCCAACGAGGACTGCAGCGATCTGCACTACAAGTACCAGGCGGAGAAGGGGCTAAAGGAAGAATAGACTTAAGGCTTTTATAATAAATACTTTTTAATGTAATCACGCGTTTTATTTGACTGCTTGTTTATTTACCACATGAGCGACAAGGGGTGGGTCAACATCTCCAACGAGGACTGCAGCGATCTGCACTACAAGTACCAGGCGGAGAAGGGGCTAAAGGAAGAATAGACTTAAGGCTTTTATAATAAATACTTTTTAATGTAATCACGCGTTTTATTTGACTGCTTGTTTATTTACCACATGAGCGACAAGGGGTGGGTCAACATCTCCAACGAGGACTGCAGCGATCTGCACTACAAGTACCAAGCGGAGAAGGGGCTAAAGGAAGAATAGACTTTAGGCTTTTATAATAAATACTTTTTAATTTAATCATGCGTTTTATTTGGCTGCTTGTTGTGTATTTTATTTACCCATGTGGACAAAAGCTGTTCCAGGCCAGGCGCACTCCACACTTTAGATATGAAGCTACATGTAGCCAATATCCGATAGAAAGAGAGGCAACCGGGTCTACCCTTTATGTCATAATTTTATTATGCATAACAACTAATGGCATAAACTTCATGTCGCAGAAAATCGTTTGGCATACACTCATTTATTATACACTTAAAACGCATAATTTTGTAAGCCAGAATCATCTTTTGGCATACATTTCATATCCATAATAATTAAATAGTAGAACCATCATATCGCAGACAGTTTATAGTCAGAATCATCTTTTGGCATACATTTAATAGAAAATTCATATCTAGAATAATTTTGTATTTCTTACACGCATGTTTCATGCTGCATGCATCCTTACATGCAGGCAAATAAACATGCATGCAAGCAAGTAAGCTTGCATACAAATACAAATATCTTTATTGTCTCATGAGTTTTACATGGTGGTAGATATTAAAAGTATCATCATGAACCCCGTTAGTCGTTAAAATGTTATAATTAATTAACTCGCTTAATTAATTAATTATAACATTTTAAAATAAATAATAAATAACATACTTAATACCTACAATACAATTTTTGAAAATAATCATTTACAGAGCTCGAAAAACTCCTGCATAGTGTAAAACAGTTTTCCAACAAATACTCTTTAAGTTTTCTTATGAATGAATTTATATTATTTTCATCTTTAATTATTTTGGGGAGTTTATTATAAATTTTTATGGCGTTAACGTATGTTCCCGAACTATGGAGTTTTAGATTAGATTGAGGTAAGGCTAGGCGGTTCTTATGTCTTAGATTCATTGTTCCGGTGTAGCAGTCTTTTACTTGGGGGAATAAGTGAATGTTATTTCTGACGAATTTACAGATTTCTAATATATATAGTGAGGTTAAGGTTCAGAGGACTTGTCCGGTTTCCCTATGACAAGTACGGGTAAGCGCCCCCGGACCCTCAGCCTCCGCTGCTGCAACCTCTCAACCCCCCCGCAGCAACGGTGTCCTTTTTGTACCCTGATCCGTCCCATTTTACACACTCCTATACCCACCTCACATCCCTATCCTAATCCTATTCCTTCCCCTCCGCTAAGCTAAGGTCTGCCGTGCCGATGGCTGCATGGCTAGGGGCGTGCCTAGTCATAAGCGTGCCACCCTGGAAATTGGTGCCCTCCAGGCGTAAATAGCCTTACCACACACGCGGGGCTCTGTGTGGTGGACAGTTGTCTTTCCCTAGCTAATCGTGGGAACAAAATGGTTTCAAATTTTTTTAATAAACCTGGCTGCGGCGATAGAGCTCGCCACTCATCACGCGTAACTTGTTTCTCTCGGGGCGAAAAGCGGGCATCGGAGACCCGTTTTGCTACGCTGAATGTATGTGGAGCGATGGAGGAGAAAATGGATGAGGTGTGTTTGATTATGGAAGAAAAGAAGTTGGATGTTTTATGCGTGAACGAGACGAAAAGAAAGGGCAAAGGAGTCTCAGAACATGGCCCGTTTAAAGTTCTGTGGTCGGGCGTTGCCGAAAATGAGCACGCGAGTATGGGCGTGGGACTCCTGCTGTCGGAAAGGATGATAGAATGCATGACTGAGTATGAGTGTGTTAGTCCCAGACTTCTCTGGGTTAGACTCAAAGTAGGATTACTTCGGATACGCGTCATTGGCGTGTATGCTCCCGATATATCCAAGTCAGCAACGGAAAAGGAGGATTTCTGGAAAAGTGTGGAAGACATCTTGAATGAATGCAAAGATAATGAAAGGATAGTTATGCTTGGAGATTTTAACGGATGGGTAGGTGTGAGAAGAGAGGGATGTGAGGGAGTTTTAGGAATATATGGAGACAAAAGAGTAAATGATAATGGCAGGAGTTTGATTGAGGTATGTTTAGAAAAGAATCTTGTGGTAACAAACACCATGTTTGACCACAAGGAAATTCATATGTACACTTGGCAGAGAGGGGAAAAGAAGAGTATGATCGATTTTGTGATTGTTGATGAAAGACTGAAGGGCAGAGTTGTAGACACCAGGGTCTTTAGGGGTAGTAACATTGGAACAGACCACTTTCTTGTAGTGTCTCGGGTTAGTGGTCTGTTCAAAAGTTGGCGTCATCGTCCCACAGTGTCAACAACGGAGCTGACTAGAGTAAAAGTTGAGAACCTGGATGAAGTGGAAGTGCAAAAGACATTTGTGCAAATTGAAAGAACGATTGGGAAATATGGCTGAAGTGAAAGATGGCAAGCTTGAGGAAGTTTGGGAAAAGTTTAAAAAAGGTGTGACTGAAACAGCTGAGGAAATATGTGGAGTAAGTAAAAGGAAGAATGCTCCCCCAATAAACTGGTGGGATAGTGAGGTAAGACAGATAGTAAATGAAAAGAAAAAAGTATGGCAGGATCTGCTGGCCATCAAAGCCAGTAAAAGAGTGAATGCAAGTGTTACAGAAGAGGATGTTGATACAGTTGCAAGGGAGTTTAAAAGGATTAAGAAAGTAGTGAAAGAAAAAGTAGACGAAAAAAAGAGAAAGATGAAAGAAAAGTGTGACTTCAAACTCTGTGATAACTTTCGAGACAATATAAAATTGTTTTGGAAACAAGTGAAAACGTCTCGAAGTGGATCACATAAGTCTAAAATGAATGTGATAAGAGATGAAAAAGGTGAGCTAGTGACAGATGAAAAAGGTGTACTACAGGAGTGGATGAAATATTTTGAGAGTTTGTTTGAGGCGGATGGCTCTATGCTAGAAGCCTCGGATAAAAGGGTGGAAGACGAGGAAGAGACAGAAGTGGATGAAAGAGATATATATATGGATGAGATTATTAGTGCAATAAAGAGCATGAAAAAAGGGAAAGCAGCAGGATATGACAGAATTACTGTTGAAATGCTGAGAGGTGGGAAAGAGCTGGTTGCGTCCTGGCTGTGCCTGATCTTTAATAAATGTTGGAACAGTGGCAAAGTGCCGGAAGATTGGCGTAAAGCCGTGGTCGTGCCGCTGTACAAAGGGAAAGGGTCACGGCAGGATGCTAAAAACTACCGCGGGATCAGTCTTCTCAGCATTGTCAGTAAATTGTATGCAAAGGTACTGATTGAAAGAGTGATGCAAAAAACTGATCAGAGTATTTGGGATGTGCAAGCGGGATTCAGAAAGGGAATGGGATGCACGGATCAGGTCTTCTCCTTGAGGTGCTTAACCGAAAAACACCTGGCTAAGCACAAAAAGGTTTACTGTGCCTTTGTGGACCTGAAGAAGGCCTACGATCGAGTTGACAGGAATGAGCTATGGAAGGTGTTGTCCGAATACGGATTGAAGAGCAGACTGATTCATGCACTGAAATCTCTCTATGAGGATTCCCGTGCATGCGTCAGGATTGACGGCGTATACACTGACTGGTTTGGCATCTCTAGGGGTGTCAGACAGGGATGTGTTGCGTCACCATGGCTCTTTAATCTGTTTTTGGACAGTTGTATGAAAGGTCTGAAAGAACGTGACTGTGGGGTTGTGATGAATGGGACTCAAATCAAGTGCCTTCTCTACGCTGACGACCAAGTTATACTTGCGTCTTCTGCGCAAGAGTTGCAGGAAATGATGTCGGTTATGAATGAAGATTTTGTGAGAAAAGGGATGAAAGTGAATGTAACTAAGACGAAAGTGATGGTGTTTGAGAGAGATGAAGGAATGACTGACTGTACGGTTATGTTAGGTGGCGAAAAACTGGAACAAGTTCGTGAGTTTGTATACTTGGGGAGTTTGTTCACAAGGGACGGAAAAAGTGAGGAAGACATAGAAAGACGAGTGAAGAAAGGAAATTCGGTGAGTGGTGCTATACACTCGGTTATGAGTAGCCAAACCGTTTCTGCAAAGGCGCGAATGGCTATTCATAACGGAGTGCTGGTACCGACACTGATGTATGGAAGTGAATCTTGGGTATGGCAGAAGAAGAATGAAAGCAGAATAAATGCGGTAGAGATGCGATCGTTGAGGAAAATATGCGGAGTAAAACTGAGTGATAGAGTGAGCAATGAGGTGATTCGCAAAAGGTGTGGTCTGAAAGATGATATAGTGACAAGAATTGAGAAAGGAATGCTCCAGTGGTTTGGTCACTTAGAGAGGATGAATGAAAGGCGAATCACGAAAGAGATATACTGTGCGAATGTGGAAGGAACGATTGCACGAGGGCGTCCCAGAAAAACCTACGCGGACCAAATAGAGGTTATTATAAAAAAGGCTGGTGTACGCAGTGACAAAAACCGCAGGGCATGTATGAAAAGAGTGATGGATATGAATGAAGCGAAAGAAGTGTGCAAGGATCGTAGCAGGTGGCGATCCATAGTCTCTGCCTACCCCCATGGGAAACAGGCGTGAGTGTATGTATGTATGTAGGTTAAGGTCAAAATTTTAAGGTTTTTAAAGTGAGGTCTACAACTTTCTGTAACATCTATATTTTCAAGGATTCGTATACATCTCTTTTGAGTAAGAAATATTTTTGGGGCATCTGTGCTATTTCCCCACAAAATAATGCCATAACTTATCCAGGAATGGGCGTATGCATAGTATGCTATTTTTGCGGTTTTTTTGCATGCAAGCAAACAAGCAGCATGCTACATGC
Organism: Agriphila tristella; assembly: GCA_928269145.1. Taxonomy (NCBI): domain Eukaryota; kingdom Metazoa; phylum Arthropoda; class Insecta; order Lepidoptera; family Crambidae; genus Agriphila; species Agriphila tristella. Next base: position 11,597,619 of record OV743429.1, read on the forward strand.
GTGCAGTCAAGCATGCAAGCAAGCCAAGCATGCAGTATGCAACGAGGCATGCAGCATGCAATCAAGCATGCAGCATGCAAGCAAGCATGCATCATGCAAGCAAGCATGCATCATGCAAGCAAGCATACAGCATGCAAGCAAGCGTGCAGCATGTAAGCAAACGTGCAGCATGCAAGCAAGCGTGCAGCATGCAAGCAAATATGCAGCATGCATTGTGGAGCTCCGCTCGCTCCGCTGCGAGTGGTCAAAACACTAACCTAACCTAACCTACTGGTAGGTGCATTAAAAGTTTTTCTTTATAGCGGGGGGCCTCAGGCCCCTCGACCCCCCCGGGCAGGGGGGCCAGCCCCCCTGCACCCCCCGGCAAGCATGCAAGCAGCATGCATGCAAACAAGCATTCAAGCATGCATGCATGCAAGCAAGCAAGCAAGCAGCATGCATGTCGTTTTTGCAGCGATTCGTTCTGTTGTTGACTTTTGTAGCACAACATTTACAAAAATTCAACATATTGACTTTTTAAGACAAATATTTAATTATAATGCAGTTTTTTATAAATTACAATATGCCTAATGGCATTATTCTTAATGAAATTCTGCCATATTCCTTGTATTTATTGAAAATTATACCAAATAATTGTCGACTAAATGAACGTTATGCCAAACGAAATTCTGCGAATAAAAATTTTGCCAAAGGTATTTATGCCTAATGAAATTCTGCCATCTGAATAGTATGCCATTGTAAATTCGGACATGTAAACATTCTGCCAAACAATAATTATAATAAACAATTTTTATGCCTTAAAAATATTCGTTTTAAAAAGATTCTGCCAAGTGTGTTCTGCCAAATAAATTTCGGAGCATCAAGTTTCTGCCAGATAGTGGTAACCCGAGGCAACCATAGGTGAACTTAATTGTAGTGCAGGGAGCGCTGTACGTGTATTTCCAGAAGTTCCGTTGAAGTTGTTCCCCTTCGCTCCCCACTAGTCTACGGCTCGTATTACAGAATCAAACTCAAACTCAAATCTCTGCTTGAGTACAGTTAGGTAGGGATGGCGCTATATGCGATGAATAGCACCATCCCTTTCTAACTGTACTCAAGCAGCAAGCAGTGCTTGAGTCTCGTCCTGTAATACGGACCTTAGTATTCCGGCGGCATTATCTGATTGTACCACATTTGCGACAGGGGGTGGTTCAACATCTCCAACGAGGACTGCAGCGATCTGCACTATAAGTACCAGGCGGAGAAGGGGCAAAACCTACTAATATTATAAATGTGAAAGTTTGTGGGTTTGGATGATGTTTGTTCCTCAATCACGCAAAAACTACTGAACGGATTTGCTTGAAATTGGGAACACAGATAGTAGATAGCCTAGATTAAAACATAGGATATTTTTTGTCCCGATATTCCCACGGGAACGGGAACCACGCGGGTGAAACCGCGGGCGGTCGCTAGTAATAAATACTTTTTAATGTAATCACGCGTTTTATTTGTCTGCTTGTTGTGTATTTTATTTACCACATAGCGGGCAAAGGGTGTTCCAAGCCAGGCAAACTGCGCTTTAGGTATGAAGCTACAAACAAGTAGCCCGGCGAGTCTGTTGATGACAAATTTCGGAAAAAAAAATTGTTAGAAAAGATAAGAGCTACGCGATAGAAAGAGAGGCAACCATAGGTGAATATAAACTTAGTGATGGGAGTGCTGCGTGCGACCTGAATTGCACTTTATTGTGTCGGAGCAAGAGTCGGTATTTATTTAAACGATTTTGCGGAGTGCATCTTCTGTACTTGTAGGTACTATCATGTATTCTGTGGGACGAGGACGAGTGTGGGATCATAAAGATTTTGCAAGATACGTTAAGAACTTTAGTTGATCTACACAGAAAACACATTTTGACTAGAAAGCGCTTTAATGAAAACAAGTTAATACTAAACAGAAAATACTTAACGTTAAATAAATTATTAAAACAAAAACTAAAAATACTTAACGTTAACTTATTAAATCAAAAACTAGCATAACAGTTCCTAAGGCTTTTTCTCTGTGAATTGGCTGCATACATCTTCTTTTGGCTTTGATTTATCCTCCGGTTTCGGTTTCGGCTCCTCTCTCTTTTCTACCGTCACTTCTTCGTAGCTTTCCTCAAGCTCCCAGTCTTTTAGAGGGACGTCGGACAACTTGTAGAATTTTCCGTGCTTTCCCACGCCTGTGAAATAATAAGAATTAACTTCTAATGTATGAATACAATTTAATACTTATAGGTCATGCTAGGCCCTAGCCCTAGCAGCTAGGGAGGCCCTAGCATGACCACTGAAAAACAATATATTATAGCGTTTTATCTGTATAGATAGACTCTATTGAAGACTGAAGTGAAAAAAAAGTTTCAAAAGCCGTGTGCCGTGTCGTCCCCTTAAGGGTAGGCCGGCCGTGTTGGCGCAAACTCTATTTCCAGTTCAATGCAGTCTATTGTCTGCCGACCGCAAAAACATCCTAGGCATAGCTTTAAACTAAAGCCAGTATGAATTTTTCTGTAAACGAAACTAGAACGGTAACATTTTAGGTCTACTTTTATCGTTGAAAATTAAGGCGATTGTGATCCAGGCGGGACTTCGGCCCACATCAGTACGATGGGAAGACAACGTGACGTGATGACGCGATCGCGGAAAAAATGTCGACAGAATGTCATGGTGCGCATGCTTTCCCAATCGTGTAAATCTAACTACGTGACATTGGCGGAATAGGGAATATGCATCAATTTTTTTTTTAATCTTAATCAAAAGTATAATGCGTGAGAAAGTTAACTGTAATATTAAAACTTTTCTCTTGCGTTTTTTTCTCGAGATATAGTTACTTGAAGTTAGCGCGCAGCAGCACCCGCCGAAAACGCTCCATACAAAATGGTGACGTCACACATCACGTTTCAGGTGTGTTTCGGCGCGTTTAATATGGAGTTAGCCAATAATCTTCAATTATCTCCCTAAATTTTGCGTTTAAGTACATATGTGTCATACAAAATATTGTTTCTTATACGATATTCTATCTGACTGTAAAGTGTATTATATCCGAAAATGAAAAAAAAATATCGTCATTTTCCCCTGATTTCATCGTGTGATAAAACTAGGATTATACATTTTTTTTTTTTTTTTTTCCTGTTCCATCATGTTTTTATAAGTGTCCGCAGCGATCAAGCTCAAATTCATCAAAATCGGTGACTTATGCATATTCCCTATTGTGCTTAGACCACAGAGCAAGCCATTCATTGAGAAGAAGAAGAGTGACTGACAAAAACATCCGAAATCCGTCTTTTTGACAATGTCATGCATGATGAAGTCGATAGTCCGTCGGAGTTTGTTGCACAAAAACCAGAGTTTGTCGGTCTTGCGTTTAGGAAATACGTGTAGCGCAGCTGTAGAGACGTCTCTACAGCTGCGCTACACAGATCTCGAAAACGGAAGGTCGTAGCGAAAATCTGACTACTCGTGTGTGTAGCTGGTAGTTTGTCGGAGTTTGTCACCAAGAACCAGAGTTTGTCGGTTTTGCGTTTAGGAAATACGTGTAGCGCAGCTGTAGAGACGTCTCTACAGCTGCGCCACACAGATCTCGAAAACGGAAGGTCGTAGCGAAAATCTGCAACTCGTGTGTGTAACCAGTTTGTCGAAGTTTGTCACCAAGAACCAGAGTTTGTCGGTCTTGCGTTTAGGAAATACGTGTAGCGCAGCTGTAGAGACGTCTCTACAGCTGCGCCACACAGATCTCGAAAACGGAAGGTCGTAGCGAAAATCTGCAACTCGTGTGTGTAACCAGTTTGTCGAAGTTTGTCACCAAGAACCAGAGTTTGTCGGTCTTGCGTTTAGGAAATACGTGTAGCGCAGCTGTAGAGACGTCTCTACAGCTGCGCCACACAGATCTCGAAAACGGAAGGTCGTAACGAAAATCTGCAACTCGTGTGTGTAGCCAGTTTGTCGCCAAGAACCAGACTATGTCGGTCTTGCGTTTAAGAGATACGTGTGGCGCAGCTGTAGAGATGTCTCTACAGCTGCGCCACACAGTTCTCGAAAACAGAGGGTCGTAGCTAAAATTTCTTACACTCACCATTTTGGAATTTCTTGACACCAGCCTTAATGTCTTCAATGGCGGCCCCCAGCAGACTGGTCATGACCGCCTCGTCCCTCATGCTCTCTTCGGTGTTGGGGTTTAGTTGGGAGTTCACCGCTGCCAGCTTGTCCATTATCAACGCGTTTTGGGGAAACTTTGTAAGGGACTTGGCAAGTTTCATCGCTTCTCCTAATGCTGAAAGGTAAATTGGTCATTAAATACACGAAATACTCCTATATCATTTTCAGTTTCACAAAAACTAGGTGTAAAAGTATATATCTAGATAAAAGTATTTATAGGAAACAACTGAGCCCGTGACAGTATTGCCTACGTCATATGACATCACGATGAAATGCATGGCATATGGTCGGAAAAGTTGTGCTGAGCGAGGATCAGAAGATTATCGCAAATAAAATTGGCCGGAAGCTTGAGAAAATCTTCCACTTCCGGTCAAAATTTTAAGATTATAATTACGTCATGTGACATCAGTAAGAGACCCGTGTCATCATTTAGTTTTCAATCGTAGAGAGAGTAAACATAAGTCTGTCAGTTCTGAAATGGCCGGCACCCTGATTCAGGCGCGGTCCGAAGGGGGGGGGTCACGGGGGACATGACCCCCCCCCCCCCCCCAAATCGTCAACGTCAAATAGAAATCTTCTATTTGACAGCAGTACCGACAGTAGGGCGATGCAAGCGGTGTGATTGCACTGGGCGCCCTCGTGTGTGGGGCGCCGAAAACGCCCGACCACCGACCGGTCGACTATCAATCGTATTGTTGCCTGGTGATAGCGACCAAGCGACGAATGAAACTGGCAAAAAAATCGCACTGCGCGGCTATTATTTAAAATAAACAAGCAGGATTAGTAGATGAAACTGACTTTTTCTGTAATAAGCAAAATTAGAAGTTTAGCAGACGAAACTGACCTAAAACTGCGCTGCACGGCCATTTTTAAGGTTCCGCACCAAAATGGTATTTACTATAAACAAGCAAGGTTACACGATTAGTAGTTGAAACTGACTAAAAATCGCGCTGCGCGGCCGCTTTTCTTTACTATACAGAAGCAAGATTAGTAGTTAAAACTCACTAAAAATCGCGCTGCGCGGCGTTTTTTTTTTACTGTAATAAGCAAAATTAGAAGATTATGAAATCGACCAAAAACTGCGCTGCGCGGCCATTTTTTACTATAAACAAGCAAGGTTACAAGATTAGTAGTTGAAACTGACTAAAAATCGCGCTGCGCGGTCGTTTTTCTTTACTATAAACAAGCAAGATTAGTAGATGAAACTGACTAAAAAACGCGCTGCGCGGTAGTTTTTATTCTCTAATACACAAAATTAGAAGATGAAACCGACCAAAAACTGCGCTGCGCGGCCATTTTTTACTATAAACAAGCAAGGTTACAAGATTAGTAGTTGAAACTGACTAAAAATCGCGCTGCGCGGCCGTTTTTCGTTATTATAAACAAGCAAGATTAGTAGATGAAACTGACTAAAAAACGCGCTGCGCGGCGGTTTTTTACTGAAATAAGCAAAATTAGAAGATTAGCAGATGAAACTGACTAAAAACTGCGCTACGCGGCCATTTTTTTCCACTAACAAGCAAGGTTACAAGATTAGTAGTTGAAACTGACAAAAATCGCGCTACGCGGCCGTTTCTTTTACTATAGACAAGCAAGATTACAAGATTAGTATGTGAAACTGACTAAAAAAACGCGCTGCGCGGCCGTTTTTTAACTAACAGGCAAAATTGAAAATCTTGGAATCGCATATAGGGGGCGCCCGTAGAAATATTACCCAGGGCGCTGGTAGTGCTAAAACCGGCACTGCTTCTATAAATTTACAAAATTTATTAGTGACCCCCCCCCCAAAATTTCAGGCTGCGACCGCGCCTGCCCTGATTATCTAAAAAGAAACTACTTATTTAGTGACCGGTTGCATTTGACATACATTGCCACTTTTCTTTGGTATGATTTTTTTTTACCCAAAAAGAAGTAGCAATAATTCACGATCATCTGTGAACTGCAACCAGTCGCTAGGTGGTTTTTAATTAGATAATCAGCCCGCCGAATACCTTAAACTTATTTTTTTTTTGTTTTAAAGTCATTTCAGAACTGACAGACTCATGTTTACTCTCTCTACGATTGAAAACTAAATGATGACGCGGGTCTCTTACTGATGTCACATGACGTAAATATAATCTTAAAATTTTGACCGGAAGTGGAAGATTTTCTCAAGCTTCCGGACAATTTTATTTGCGATCTTCTGATCCTCGCTCAGCACAACCTTTCCGACCGTGTGCCATATGCATTTCATCGTGATGTCATATGACGTAGGCAATACTGTCGCGGGCTCACGGACTACTAGGTGTTGTTTCCCATAAATACTTTTATCTGCACCCATGATTTAATTAAATCCTTTGTAAAAGATTCTGAAACAGCCAACATTAAAACAACCTGTCTCCTAGTAACTACAATATCCGAACGATTACATTATGAAATTCAGTACAATATTAAAACGTTTGGATGATGTACGGCGTTCCCGTGAAACACCGTAACAGATTTACTGATAAAATGATAAAACTGCTATAAACTTGATAAAAAAGGTATATTTGGAAAATAAACTGCTTATGCTAATGAGTACGCGTAGTGCGATTGATGACTAAATGCGAACTGATTTTATTATAATGTAAATTCTAACAATTTGGGTCAACGGTGAAAATGCTGATGATGCGAATGTACGCGCTTGCTCGTACATCTTCCCGGGCGCGAAAGATGGGGGTTAGTAGGTGATAATGTGTGGCAAATATGATAACAAGGTGATATCAAATTTGACTAAAGCTAATTAACTATTATGATTGTGTTAATTGTCCTGATGAATTAACAAGATGAATGAGCATTCATGTTTAAAATTTAAATTATTCGTCCATAGGTGTGAATACCGATCGATGCACAATAGGGGACGACCCAATATCTTTCACTACCACTCGCGAACTTGAACCTTGTACGGTTGCGGGCGTACATTTATTTTTAAAAGACACTCGCGCACGATTTTTTGTGAATTCACTGATTTCACTATAGTGATCACTACACTGTGCACTGGACGCTCTGACCGGACCAGCTGCGGGTGGCGCCACTGGCAGCGCAGGCGGCGCGGCCGCAGGCGCGGGCGCGGGCACCGCCGCCGCCGCTCTCGATGCTCTCCTTCCCTGGATACGTCTCCAAATCAAGACGGCCACGATCACGATGATTATTATGAACAGTGCATAAATCGCCACATAGTGGTGGACATCGTGATACGAAACTCTCTCTATAAGCGGTTCTTCTTGTTTCATGAAATCTATATCGTTTTGAATATTTTGGAGCTGTGATAGGTCAAAGGTTTCTCTCATGTTTGCTTCGGTAGATGATTTTGGTAACGTTAGATTAACGACGATATGGTTCAACTGAGAAATTTTCGGTATTTCGATTTGTGGCTTGATTTCCAGTTTGTTTTGATATTGCCTCTCCGAATAGATAAAGAAATCAGCTGATTTTATAATGCATGCTTGATTTATTGTAAAAAATCCAGCGTCAGTCAATTGAAGCGGCGTAACTTGATCTTCGCATACCAGTTTCAGGTGACATCGCTCGCAACAAAAATAAAAGTAATTGTTCGGTGTATTTAATTCAGTCCATCTGTTAGAGCAAGTATTTTTAATTGTTTCACATTCGTTAGTGTTTGATTTGATTTGACAAAAATTATGATCGTTCTTAATGACGTAAATGGGTGTCTTTAGATGACATAAAGTCGTAAAAGGGTTCTTGTTAATGCACGACTTTAAATCTTCGCTTTCCATTTTCATAAAAGAATCTTGCTTGAGATTGACAGCCACATAAGTAGATATAGGCTGAATTATAACTTCCGTGTTGTTTTCTGATAAATGGGGTACAGGGATCAGACGTAAAATTTCATATGTCTCCTTGACGATGAGCGGAATCTTGATTTCAAAAATAATAAAGTTTGCAGTAACTCTTGTTTGTACTCGCAACAAATTATAAATTTCTGCTAAATTGTCACTTTTCTTGATAGGTAGCGATAATTCGTTTGGTAATTGTTCTGTTATCACGCTCAATTCCTGTCTTAATTGAGTGGGTGTAAGTAAATGAAAATTAAACTTTCCGTTATAGATATTAGTTACGGCGTCAAGTAATGTAGTAAGTATGTGTTTTAAACTGAAGATGACATTGTTTGCTAACATAGAGGTGGTAATAAAATCATTAACAAGGGAAATGTTTTGCATTTGCGACTCAAATAATTCCACACCTTTTTCTACTGTATTTATCTTTTGATTAATTAATTTATGCTGTTTATCAATCATGCTTTCTGTGCGCTTTAATAGATTAAACTCTGCCTCGACAACTGACGTCTGATTTTTCCAGAGGGAGGCCAGATGATTTTCATTCTCTCTGATCAGATTAATATCTTGTTCATATTTTTCGGCGAATTTTTCATCTAACACGCCGAAAAGGCTGTTAGCGATAGACCCAACTCCGTCAATGAGCCCACGTCTTGTGCGTTTAGGTAAGTTTGAATGATGATTCACCAGTAAGTCATTATAATATTGGAGTTCAGTGACTTCATGCTGCAGTTGTAACATGATATTCTCGCAGTGAGATAGTTTTTTAATTTTTTCGCATATATTCTCCAGGTAATTTATATACATATCGACTGACTCACGGCCTTCTTGACAAGGCTCTGTGTCATAATAGACGATTAGGCGCCACTCGTCACGTATCAAATTCATGTTGGTAAGGTGATCAAAATAAATGCTATTATTGTTTGGTAAAGCGGTAGTCTGGTATGCACATTGTATTTGTGGGATTGATAATAAAAATAATAACAGGGTTGCCGCCAATGTTGATATAGCGCATGTTTTCTTTTTAGTTGCGTTAGGGGTTGGTTTTTTCTGTGACTCTTGTTTGATTTCTTCAGGGATCCCTTTGCCTTCGTGAACAGGTAAAACTGATAGTTTTATGACAGGTCGCTTGATGAAACCATTCTTTGTTTTTAGAGATACGACCCTGACGTATCCGTCACTACCCGGGTGCAGGTCTACAACACGGCCTAAGCTCCATTTGCCCGGGGGTAAGTTGTCGTCCTTGATGACTACAACGTCGTCCATCTTAATATTTTCTCGAGGCTGTCTCCATTTGCTCCTTGATGAAAGCTGAGTCAGATATTCGTCCCGCCAGCGTCGCCATATGTCACTAACGATCTTTTGGGTGAGGCACCACCTTGTTCGAAGATCCTTTTCAGTGTCGTATAAAGTGAGTATGGGACCGCTAGCTAGAAAATGAGAAGGAGTCAAAAAGTTAAGGTCGTCTGGGTCTTCCGTTAATGGACAGAGGGGGCGGGAGTTCATGCATCCTTCTAGTTGACTTAGAAGCGTGGTAAATTCTTCAAATGTAAGGTGTTGTTCCCCAATAACTCTTTTCAAATGGTGTTTTAGGCTTTTAACAGCGGCCTCCCATAAGCCACCTGCTGAAGGCCAGGACGGTGCGTTAAAATGCCATTCCGTGCCCATACTTGCGATTTCTGTCCAAAAGACTGGGTCATTGATATGCTGAAGATGTTCTAGTTCTTGTTTTAATATTTTGCGGGCTCCGATGAAGTTAGTGCCTTGATCACTATACATGTGGCCGGGAACTCCTCTCCGGGCTGCCATCCTTCGCAACGCCGCGAGAAAAGCAGACGTAGTCATGTCGGAAACGAGCTCCAGGTGCACGGCTTTGGTGGCCATGCACACGAATACCGCTACGTAACCCTTCGTGGTCTTGATTCCACGGCCCTTGTTGGCCTTTATGCTTACGTTTCCAGTGTAATCCACTCCGCAATGATAATATGGACGAGATGGATTTGATCTCGCGGCTGGTAAGTCACCCATAATTTGCTGTTCATGACCAGGACTGTGCCTTTTGCATACAACGCACAATCGCAGCCGTTTTTTGACAGCGTTGTTACCTCCTATTAGCCAATATTTTCTTCGTATAAAGGCACAAGTCAAGCGTGCACCTCCGTGGCTTGTGACGTCATGTGCTTGATCAATAATCAGATCGGCCAGCCTAGTATTGTTGGGTATGATGATTGGGTGCTTCATTTCAGGATCAAGGTTTGCATGTTGGAGCCTGCCACCGACGCGTAGGATTCCATCCTCATCTAATATGGGAGTAAGATTATATATTTTGCTTTTGTTGCTTATGTTTTTCCCTTCTTGTATTCGGTTAATCTCATCATAGTAATATTTTTCTTGAATATATTTAATTATTTTTGTTTTAGCGTAATTCAATTCTTGTATAGTTAAATAAGTTTTATTAGGCGTCTTGTTACCTAATCTTATTATTCTTGCTAAAGCCCTGATCGCAGTAATTAATGAACATGTGTTATTTAATAATCTCTCAATTATTTCTATATTACTTGATAATTGTGTAATATTAACTTGCTTTATCACTTTGGCATCTTGATTAGTCATGTAATTTATATTGTTTGTTTCTGTTTCAGGTTTATACTCAGGAAGCCACTGAGGGCCCTTCCACCAAAGCTCATTTTCTTTTAACTGTGGGGCCGTGAGTCCTCGGCTGGCGCAGTCGGCAGGGTTTTCCTTCGATTTAATGTAACGCCAGCAGGTTTTCGGCAGTATCGCAGTTACTTGCTTCACTCTGTTAGCCACGAAGGGCTTCCATCTTTCTGTTTCTCCATGCAGCCAGCCGAGCACGACCATAGAGTCGGTCCAACCATACTCAGTGACGTCATGATCTGATAAACATCCCTTGATCTTGGTCATTAGCTTGGTTAGCAAAACTGTGCCGCAAAGTTCTAAACGTGGTAATGAAACATTTTTACTGAGAGGCACCAATTTAGTTTTTCCAGCTACTAAAATCACTGAATTACAGTCTGATCTATTTATTTTACAATATACGACACAGCCGTATGCTTTTGTGCTTGCGTCACAAAAGCCATGTAACTCCACTTGATCTTTTTCTTTAATATTCAACCACCTCGGTATTTTAAACTGATTAATCATAGAAATATCCGATTTAATCTTATTCCATTCCTCATAGATATTTTGTGGTACCAGGTCATCCCACTGTAATTTAGCTTTCCATATGTCTTGAAACAGAATTTTTAGCTTAGTGGTGAGCGGGGAAAGCCAACCGAGGGGATCGAACAATTTCGAGATATCTGATAAAAGAGCTCGTTTTGTTAATTTCGAACTTTTCGTAAAGTTTGACTGGAAGGTGAAGTGGTCTTGTTGTGGATCCCATCCGAGACCCAAAGCCTTAGTGGACTCCGCTTGCTTGAAATCGAAATTTTCTTGTTGATGTACGCCTTCATTTACGTTTTTCAGTATTTCAGGAGAGTTCGATTTCCATTTACGTAAATTAAATCCACCCGATTTTAATAACTTGATAATATCGTCTTGTAATTGTTTTGCAGACTGTACTGAATGTGTACCGTAAATTAAGTCATCCATGTAAAATGACTCCTCGAGCACACGGGGCGCCGCGCTGTCTGGATAATTGATTTTTTCGTCTGAAGCTAATCGCCTGAGCGTCATCATAGCTAAGAACGGGGCACTTTTTGTCCCATATGTAATAGGGAATATGCATCAATTTTTTTTTTAATCTTAATCAAAAGTATAATGCGTGAGAAAGTTAACTGTAATATTAAAACTTTTCTCTTGCGTTTTTTTCTCGTGATATAGTTACTTGAAGTTAGCGCGCAGCAGCACCCGCCGAAAACGCTCCATACAAAATGGTGACGTCACACATCACGTTTCAGGTGTGTTTCGGCGCGTTTAATATGGAGTTAGCCAATAATCTTCAATTATCTCCCTAAATTTTGCGTTTAAGTACATATGTGTCATACAAAATATTGTTTCTTATACGATATTCTATCTGACTGTAAAGTGTATTATATCCGAAAATGAAAAAAAAATATCGTCATTTTCCCCTGATTTCATCGTGTGATAAAACTAGGATTATACATTTTTTTTATTTTTTTTCCTGTTCCATCATGTTTTTATAAGTGTCCGCAGCGATCAAGCTCAAATTCATCAAAATCGGTGACTTATGCATATTCCCTATTGTGGCTAAATTAAATTCTTTTAATTTTTTATTCTGATCATCACGCCATAAAATCATCTGTAAATTCTGATCTTCTTTATTAATCCATATCTGCCGAAACATTTTCTCTATGTCGGCGGTAAATGCAAACTCATACTGACGCCACTTGATAATTAAACATTGCAAGTCTTGTTGCAAGTTCGGCCCGCGACACATGACGTCATTTAAGCTGTACCCAGACTGTGTTTTGTTCGACGCGTTAAACACAACACGTAATTTAGTTGTAGTGGAGTCCTCTTTTGTTACGCAATGGTGAGGTAAATAACATCTGAGTGTCATGTTGCAATCTATAGCTGACTAGCTTCCGCCCGCGACTTCGTCCGCGTGGATATTAGAGAAAATCCTTAGGGAACCTTCAACCAGGATCCGACCAACCGTTTTATACGCGATTAGGCGGGTCCCCACCAAGCGCGCTGCCTCGCGAGGCAAAACATTTGCGACGTGTGACAGGCCTCGCACGAGGCTGCGCGCTTGGTGGGGACCCGCGTAATCGCGTATAAAACGGTTGGTCGGATCCTGGTTGAAGGTTCCCTAAGGATTTTCTCTAATATCCACGCGGACGAAGTCGCGGGCGGAAGCTAGTTTATTACAATAATCAGAATTAGGTCCAGAGATATTAAGAGTATCACGTTCCCGTTTCTTTACTCTTTCCCGTTTCCGTCCCCGCCCCCGTTCCCGTTCCTGTTCCCGTGTCCGTCCCCGTCCCCTTGGGCTGAATCATGTCCACCGTGTTGGACTTCAAAACAAATGTCATTTTCGCATTCCTCATCCCATAAAACCTCAAGAACGACATCCACATCGGCTTTCATGTTTACTTACCCCATTTACCCCCTAACGGATGATTTTCAAAATAAGAAAATATGTGTTTGCCTATTTATTTTTAGACATGCTCCTACGAATTTTTAAGCTGTAAACTATGTAATGTCTATTTTATATTATTTTTCCATATATAATTTGTACCCCATTTTCACCCCTTTAGCGGTTAAATTGGACTTCAAAATTAATGTCATTTTCGCAATCACCATCCCATAAAACCTCAAGAACGACATCCATATCGATTTCTACGTTTACTTAGCCCATTTACCCCCTAAGGGGTTGATTTTCAAAACCACAAAATATATGTTTGCCTATTTATTTTAAGACATGCTCCTACGAAGTTTTAAGTTGTAATGTCTATTTTATATTGTTTTCAATACCAAATTTAAATCCAATTTTCACCCCTTTAGGGGTTAAATCATGTCGACCGTGTTGGACTTCAAAATAAATGTCATTTTCGCAATCTTCATCCCAGAAAACCCCAATAACGACATCCATATCGATTTTTAGGTTTATTTACCCCATTGCACCCCCATTTCATCACCATGGGGGTTGAAATTATACCAATACAATATGCGTTGCGTTAGATTTCCATCCATAAGCCTAAATTACAAATCTAGCGATTTCTACTTCAAAAATGAAGGATTATCTTCTAAACACAACTTCATCCCCCTTTTCACCCCTTTGGGGGTAGAATTTTGAAAAACGCTGAGACACGTATTTATTTATTTTCAATCATCAGCCTAAACACAAAATTTGAAGATCCTAGCTTCAAAACTGAGGGACTTTCATACAAACTTTCATCCCTTATTTCATCCCCTTAGGGATGGAATTTTCAAAAATCCTTCCTTAGTGGATGCCTACACTGTATAAAGTATCTGTGTGCAAAATTTCAAGTCTCTAGGTTCAGCGGTTTGGGCTGTGCGTTGATATCTCACTCAGTCAGGACTTTGAATTTTATATATATAGATGACGGAGTCATGTGTTTCAGTAATAAATATTCATTGATAAATTGTTTATAATCTATCGCGACTGATGGATTATTTTTTAATTTCTGCTCTAATCTATAAAACTGAGCGACAGCTTTTGACTTGGAATGGCCTAATTTACTTTCATAACTAGATTTAAGTGGCAGTCTAACTTCATATCTCCCGTCCGGCCGTCTGATAGTAGTTGACTGGTAAAACTGTAAACACTGTTCGTCTTCTGATGATACTTCTGCTTGTTCTGATATGTCTTCTATTTCCCAAAACCTTTGCATTTCTTCCATGCTATGAAGAACCACGTTACATTGCAAAGTCCGAGCATGTCCACTTAATATCCACCCAAGCTGAGTTTGTTGGGCAGTGGGTAAGACTGAGCTCGCTCTATATAAACCATCGAGTAATATTATTGAATATATGTCGGCCCCCAGTAGTAAGTCGACTGGGCGGCTCTCATAAAATTTAGGATCAGCTAACTGGATGTGATTCAAATAAGACCAATCAGGACTATTGAATGACTGATTAGGCAGGTTCTTGATAAGCTGCCTCATGATAACGGCGTCAGTTTCAAAAGTAAAGTCATTTACTGTTGACATACATTTTATATTAATCATCCCTTTCCCATTGGTTTCTTTATCGCCGATTCCCGAAATAATTCCGTTGCATTTTTTCCTAGGTAGCCGTAAGAACTGGGCCGCATTTTCGGTCATTAAGGATATTTGTGATCCTTGGTCTAAAAGGACACGCATCACGTGATAAGAGCCGTCTACTGCTTGAATTTTGATCATAGCGGTAGGCAGCAGCACCTCGACGGGGTCGTTTTGAATCGACACATTTGTGCTACTTCGGACTTGCTTTCCGTCGTCTGCATTTCCGCCCCCTCCGTTCACTGCCCCCGCGGCGCTTGTTGATGGGCGGGCGCACTGTGCAAATGCGCCGTGCAACAGACTATTGTGATCTTGACTACATTCGCGACAGACCTTTCCTGATAGACATTCTTTTCCTTGGTGGTTAAAAGGGCAATTAGGACACAGACTTAATCTAGTTACTGTCTTAAGCCTGTTGTAAGGTGACATTTCTAAAAACTTTGCACAAAAATAAATACCATGTTCTCTCCACATCTTGATCAATGGAGTCTCTCGTGGACCCATCTAACTCGCTTGCTAATAACCGCTTATAATTAGTTTCATATTCAAACCAATAGCTATCGAGAATGTCTAGTCGGCGTTTTAAATACTCCGGAGTCTTTCTCTCCGCGCCGTCCTTCTTAAAATTGGTAAAAACAGTCTCGATCGCTTCTGATAACTGTTGTTGGTTGTTTAAAATATCGCCTACAGACGACATTGTTATTCAAATAAATGGACAGGTCTTACTTGATACGTGGCGCTGACGAAACGCCAACAATGATACCGAAGTGCCACGCGCTGTCCTGCCGAGTCCTTGCTACTCGGTTTCTGTACGTCTTGATAGTACAGATGCTGATTTCTTGATAGTTCACGATGTGACTTGATTAACACAGTGAGTTCGGTAACTCAGAAATACACTAAGTTTAGTATGACACGTTGGTAAGTCTCGAAAAGCGGAAACACTGACACGTATTTAGTCCACACGCGTTTAATGATCCCACCTTTCCGAAAGGATCGAAGGACCATGTACGGCGTTCCCGTGAAACACCGTAACAGATTTACTGATAAAATGATAAAACTGCTATAAACTTGATAAAAAAGGTATATTTGGAAAATAAACTGCTTATGCTAATGAGTACGCGTAGTGCGATTGATGACTAAATGCGAACTGATTTTATTATAATGTAAATTCTAACAATTTGGGTCAACGGTGAAAATGCTGATGATGCGAATGTACGCGCTTGCTCGTACAGATGATCTTATGAAGAAAGCGCGCACGGCGAGCGCGACAAGCTCTCGCTTAGATTACGGCTACCATGACACTGGTTGTTTTAATGTTGGCTATAAGCTACTATTTCAAACCCCAGAGGATTCATATCATGGGTGTAGATTAGTCTTGTATCCAACTGTACGTACATAATTCATTAGGTGTTAAAACACTCATGTGATACTATTATCACACTCTGCTTTAATACCCCTCATTATACTACAGTTGCATAAATAACTATAACCATCTGATAATTTATAATAACATAAGTACTCCCACCAAATAAACAGCAATCTTTTTTCCTAGCAGCTAGCTTTTTTTTTCTTATTCTATTTTGGGACTAAAATGTTTATCGCGACCAGACCTGTCCAGAATTAGTTTTTTTTTAATTATAATTACCAGTGCCAGTAGCAGTGAGCTTGGAGGCGAGCCCGATCTGGTTCGCTTCAGCGCCGCTGATCAGCTTGCCGGTGATGAGCAGGTCCAACGCCCGAGATAGCCCCACGAGCGCGGTGAGCCGCCTGCCGCCATACAGGCTTTGAGGAACACCTGTCAATAACGATTTTAACAACATTTGTAAATAACTAATCTAATGGGGCATCCTGGTGACAGACTATCCTAATCTGGAGGTTTCTATCCTTATCCATACTAAATGTAATATTATAAATGCGATAGTACAGTCAGTGGCACGAATCAAGAAAAATTTTCGACGGAGTGGCATGGGCGTACCCAGCAACAGCATCTACTTAGGGGTGGGGCAAAAGTGATGAAACTCGATAAATAATAGGCAAAGACATAAATGCTTTTTAATGACTGATCTTATATCAATGTATGGCCACAGAATACATAATAGTACAAGTGTATGGCATCTTATATAAATAACCTGCAAGGGTACTGGCCAAATTTGGTTAAAAAATTTTTCGCCTAAACATAGAGTGCGAAGCGCGCCGCGCGCTCCGGATCGAGCAGCGATGATGGTGTGGATAAAATCATTGATGGTGTAGCTTAAACGCGGCGCGCCGCTCGCTCCGGGCCCAGCCAGCGGTGATTATGGTTTGGACAAAACCATTACAATCAAAGATGCAGTAGCCTAGACGCAGCGTGCGAAGCGCGCTGCGCGCTCCAGACCGAGCGGCGATGATAGTTTGGACAAAATCATTACAATCAATGATGGTCGTTCCGGTACGAGCGGCGATGATGGTTTGGACAATATCATTACAACCAAAGATGGTGTAGCCTAGACGCAGCGTGCGAAGTGCGCTGTTTTCTTGATAAAGCTGAATTTTTGTATAGTCCTCATATGTGGGAGTAGCCTAGACGCAGCGTGCGAAGCGCGCTGCGCCCACCGGACCGAGCGGCGATGATGGTTTGGACAAAATCATTACAATCACGGTGTAGCCTACTCGCGGGGCACCGGCGGCGGGCATGAGAAGCGCGTCGCGCGCTCTAGACCGTGCCGTGATTATAGTTTGCACAAAATCATAATCAATGATGGTATAATGATTTTGTCCAAGCGCGATGAAAAATCCTTGCGAGGTGCGACTTGCCGTTCCCTGAACTAACGTAACCAACTCGCTCTGTGTCCTATTTTTCTGTTCCTACTTACAAGGACTATACAACAATTCAGCTTTATCAAGAAAACCGTTTATAAAGTAATAAAATCGTAACAAATAAAAAATAAAAACGTAAAAAAAGGCTATGTCACGCGGTAATTTAGAATTTGTATGAAATTAATAAAAAAATAGTTTTGTAAATATTTAGCTTAAAGTCAGTGTAGAGGGTGGGGCACCTTGCCCCAACGTGGGTACGCCCATGCGGAGTGGGGATAAGTTCGCGCATGTGCTCTTGTGAGCGACCAATAGCGCGCGCCCCTCTCCCGCCGCCCGCGCCCCTCACCGCTACGCATACCCAAAATACGCGTTCCGTGCAATTCCCACCCGATTTCATGATTCGTGCCACTGACTGTAACTCTGTTTGTTGTGATCTCGCCTAGACCGAAGCTGGACTGATTTTGCCAAAGGTACAGATACAGATGGGGGCTTGGGGAAGAACATAGGCTACTTTTATCTCACTGCTGGGCATGAAATAACCTGTAGTTCACGTCCATACAGGCGAAGCGGCAGAAAGCTAGTAAATAAATAAAATAAACTTCAATATGTTATTGCCTAACCATTGACTGTGAAATAGGCACTTTCATTTTCATCTAATTTTAATTAGATAAGTATTGAAGTAATATTAAGAATTTAAAACATAACACAATATAGAAACTGAAAAAGTTTGACAATAAATGAATAACGGTATACATACCAAACCTTCTACCAAGGCATCCCATGACAGCCGTTTCTTCGATGACTCGGAGGTCACATGCTAGTGCCAACTCAAAGCCTTCCGCAACAGCGTACCCCGATACCGCTGCTATAGTTGTCTTATCACATAATGGCCTTCTAAGTAGCCGAACCTGTTACGTCATAAAATATTGATAATACATCATCATACATAAACCCATACCTATTATGTATTCTGTGACATTGGTTTAAAGCAGTGACACATGATTACAATATATTAACTAAGATGTTTGATATAACAGGTAAGTCGATTTTTTCTAATATTTTTTCAATTATATCAATCATCTTAATATAAAAATAGCATTGTGAATGCATAAAAAATCTAAAAGTTTAAAATATATTAACTATTTTTTGCCGGTATGTAGGCTTTAATAGAGTAGGGCCTCGATAATCCGTACTCAAGCTAGTCTGAACGCCTCTATAATCCGAATAACCAACTGCCCCATGCATCTCTGCCATTTCTTAGTAACTTGCTATGCCATGCGCATATTTTAGTGCCGAGTTAAACTTTTTCGATGCTATACGTATTGTACTTGACCGCTCTGTGCGCCATTCCGCCATTTTATTGTGCATTTGATAATAAACAGTATTGTTTTATTGCTAATATACTTTTTAAAATGTCTACATACTAAAATCCAAAAGCTGTGTACATCTACATCCAAACAGGGTTTGGATTTTGGGCAATCCAAAAATTTAGGGCATTCGGATTATCGAGGCCCTACTGTATATGGATTTTGTTGAGGGTGAGCCTATTAAAATATTCATTAGTATCCATCCATATAACTTACAAATTCTGTTAAATTATATTAGGTATTGCATAAAATAATGGTTCTACTTTCCATTAACGGACCACGATTTTGGGGGGAGGGGGTGAGGGGGAGGAGTAGGGGGAGGGTGGCAACCCCTCCCTAAAATTTGAAAGTTAGGATATGGATACTTTTTTTTTAATGGTTAAAAAAAAACTAAAAATATGTAAATTAAGCAGGGGAGGCTAAAAAAAGGTGAGGAGAGGGGAGGGGACGTACGTACAAAATTTCGCACGTAAAAAAAGTCGTTACTGGCGCTTCGCCGGCTGCTGCCGCGGCACGCTCGCTTCGATTTTTTTTCTCGCTTATTATTTGGTTCCTAAACATAAAATTTCGTATACATGTTCCAAATCATGAGTTCTTTACATAAAAAAAATATGGATTCGGAACTCGTGGTCCGCTAATGGAAAGGTGAGCCAAAATAATTCTCACCGCAGCATCTGTCATGTTGTAGATTCCTTTCTCATCAATTTCATCGATGTCAAAGCCAGAACAGAATGAGCCACCTTCTCCGTTGAAAATTAGCACTTTTGCAGAGTCATCTTTGTCGAATGCATCTATTGCAGCGCCCATTTCTCTCAGTGTAGCTTCATCGAGGCTGTTCCGAGTGTGTTGTCGATCAATATTTATTGTAGTTACACCATTAAACTTTTCTACAACTATATCTGCAAAGAATAGTGGTGTTTTTATGTTATTAAGGTAAGTTACTCGTCATAATGAAAAGATTGTGTAGACCTAACAATTTACAAAAAAAATCTAAGATAGCGTAAGCGTACTCGCAGACTACAGACTTTCTATCGGCCGACAGTTTAGTCGGGCTCTCAATCAGTATGAAGGTGTATGCAAGTGCGCACACTAGAACGATTCGGTATCGGCCGATTCTTCATACAAAACCAACTATCGGCCGACAGTTTGGTCTGCAGTCTGCGGGCACGCTAAAACTACTCTTCTGAGTAAATTGACTTCAGATTTTATCTAAAAACTTACAAACACCTTACTTTTCTTAACAATATCTTCAATTTCATCCTTTTTCTTTTCGTTTGCATTTTTAGAGCTAAATCTTATATTGCCCCTCTTCGTGATAGACAAATTTGCTGCCACGACAATTTTATTTAAAAGAGTTCTCATTTTCCAGCACTTTTTAAATAAATCTTGATTTAAAATTTTAGGTTATGTTTTTATTTATTTTTAAAATAATCATAGATCATAGAGTAGGCAGAGGCAAGGCAGAAAAAGGGAAGGAATAAGGCTGGCCCCAGACCTACCGGTTTCATTTCTTTGCTTTGCTGTTCTACCATGGACCGCCGGCCAAGAGGCTCATTTTCAATCTATCGCATATTTTGACCTGACCACATTGGCAAGATAGCCATTAGTTTGGTGTTATCAAATATCGTCGTCTGGGGTGCGATGAGAAGTTTTAGTTTTCGTTTTAAAAAAAAACTGCTGTTTTATACAAAAAATAATAACGAAATTATCAAAATGTATGAAACAGATCATTTTTTTCGCGTTTACAGATTTGGTCCCATAGTAAAAGTTGTTCAGTTTTATTATGGTCCCTATCTACCATATTCAGTTTTATAAGGCTTTACCAAACATCTTGTATAAATAAGCGATCGAGTTATTTTTAACGATCGAAGTCCATGTTCAGGGTGGCACATCTCCTAAAAGCTTCCTACTTCGCAATCCAGGCGATAATATTTGATAAAACCAAGTTAATGGCTATCTTGCCAATTTGGTCTAGTCCCAAAATGCGATAGATTGAAAATTACCCTGGTTGGCCGGCGGTCGTTCAAGCAAGGTAGCACAGCAAAGCAAAGAAACGGAACCGGTAGGTCTGGGGCCAGCCTTAAGCTAGAAATATACTATTGTGCTGTGTTGATTAGCGTATAGTTGGCAGACTCACCATGGAATTAGAAGGTTTTGACTAGGTCAAAAAATTGTTAATAAATAGTGATAAATAGTGAACTATAGCATATAAATAGTGATACTATGATTCAAAAGATATTTGAGTATCTTGGTGAGGCTGCAAACTTGACGTCAAGTTGGCAGACACCTTAAGAAATACAGTTCGTATCATTATGATTTATATGCCAAAAAATTGTTAGAAAATAGTGAATCGTATACGCAAAATTTCAATAACATTGCTTCAATACAAGCCGAGATATTACGGTCTCTAAGTGGGCTGCCAACTTGACGTTTCAGGCAATAGCGATTCCAGAGAAACGGGTACAAGTTTTAAACAAATAAATATATCAAAAAATTGTTAGTGAAATTGTGATTCCTACGATATAAATAAAACAAGAATTCTTCATTGCTATTTTCTAAAAATCGAATGTTAACTTTTACATAATACTCTGAATAGGATGTCGATCAATATTGAACTTTGCTCCACAGGAATAAGGTTCCAACTTTATTGCAATCATGAGGTGAGTACTATCAAGCAAAAAAGTGAGATTTATATTTTTAGCCATATCCTCGAATTATTATTACACTTGCTTTATAATTAAATGTTGGTATCCAAACAATAACGATATTCATTAATAACAATAATATTCATTACAATAGTGCCATCTCTCGGAAAAGATTGTCAATTTCTCAGTTATAATTTAAAGTTTGGTGCCTATACAGCGTGAAATTTTAATCATTTGGTTCCCGCCGTGGTGTGGTTCCACTCATGATTACAAGCAACTTTTACTATGAGGCCAACACTCCTGCTCGCAAAAACAAATCAGCTGTTCCATACAAAAGTGCAGTACCTACTCGACCTTAATGTATGAAACAGCTGATTTTTTTTTGCGAGCAGGAGTGTTGGCCCCATAGTAAAAGTTGCTTGTTATCATGAGTGGAACCACCCCACGGCGGGAACCAAATGATTAAAATTTCAGCGTGTATATGTATTAGGTATTATTTTACTTATTTATTTTTGAAATTCAAAAAGGCAAATCATAGCGTGCCAACCACTTTTAGTCGTTGCGTCAACTGTCTATTTTAACGAACGGTGGCTTTTGCGCCAACAATAAAGGCGATGATCGACTGTATAAAGACTACTCTTTAATAGGCTGTGGTCAAAACCCTACTCTTAATCCAATATTATTAATTCAGGAGAAACTATTAATATTTTCTACTTATATTACTTCCTACCTACTCACATACCAACTGATACTCATTTTACTATAAATCTCACCAGATAATAATAATAATATCTTTATTCTAACTCATACATAAATAGGTACCTAACGTTAAATTATAACTGAGAAATTGACAATCTTTTCCGAGAGATGGCGCTATTGCTATGGTTGTTATTAATGAATATCGTTATTGTTTGATACCAACACTTAATTAATAAAACAAGTGTAATAATACTTGGAGGACATGGCTAAAAATATAAATCTCACTTTTTTGCTTGATAGTACTCACCTCATGATTGCAATAAAGTTGGAACCTTATTCCTGTGGAGCAAAGTTCAATATTGATCGACATCCTATTCAGAGTATTATGTAAAAGTTAACATTCGATTTTTAGAAAATAGCAATGAAAAATTCTTGTTTTATTTATATCGTAGGAATCACAATTTCACTAACAATTTTTTGATATATTTATTTGTTTAAAACTTGTACCCGTTTCTCTGGAATCGCTATCGCCTGAAACGTCAAGTTGGCAGCCCACTTAGAGACCGTAATATCTCGGCTTGTATTGAAGCAATGTTATTGAAATTTTGCGTATACGATTCACTATTTTCTAACAATTTTTTGGCATATAAATCATAATGATACGAACTGTATTTCTTAAGGTGTCTGCCAACTTGACGTCAAGTTTGCAGCCTCACCAAGATACTCAAATATCTTTTGAATCATAGTATCACTATTTATATGCTATAGTTCACTATTTATCACTATTTATTAACAATTTTTTGACCTAGTCAAAACCTTCTAATTCCATGGTGAGTCTGCCAACTATACGCTAATCTGTGTTGTGTCCTGTCGCGACACGGTACGTTTCGGTTTCATACATTAAGGCTCGTATTACAGAATCAAACTCAAACTCAAATCTCTGCTTGAGTACAGTTAGATAGGGATGGCGCTATATGCGATGAATAGCACCATCCCTTTCTAACTGTACTCAAGCAGCAAGCAGTGCTTGAGTCTCGTCCTATAACTATAAATACGGACCGTATGGTTAGAATCATGGTGATTATATTCTCTTTGGTTAGAATCACATTATTACAGTGTGTTATGTCGACACAACACAACACAATAATGTATTTCTAACCATATTAAATGTATAAAACCGATACGTAACGTGTCGCGACACGACACAACACAACACAATAGTATTTTTCTAGCTTAAGGCGACGCCTACACACACAGTAAATACTGAAATCCATCAGTATTTAATCAGGGGCATATTTCACAAAAGATTAGTAAATTAACTACAATTTTTACCATTGTTGTAATTGGGGTAGAATTAAGTTTCTTATTAATTCTAAAACGTAATTCTACCCCAATAACAACAATGGTAAATTGTTGTAGTTAATTTACTAATCTTTTGTGAAATATGCCCCTGGTTAAATACTGATGGATTCAGTATTTACTGTGTGTGTAGGCGTCGCCTAACCCACTATTAAATCAAAGAGTAAAAAAGTCGACCATCTTGCCTCGCAGTCCGCCTTGCTTTGCTTGCAGTCCGCCCGCCCGCCGCTTTTTCTTTCTTTATGCAAGATTGGATTCTTAATAAAAATATGGTAGGTATTTTTGTCTGTCTGTCACAGTCTTCCGGGTCTATCTATCGTATCGGCTAAAATTAACGATATTCATGTATGTTTTTGATTTGACGATTTGATGACTATGATACATTGTTACTTTATTTTAGCACAAATAAAAACTTACCAAAAAAGTAGCAATGTAATGTGTCATCACATCCATCTTTCAAATCAAAGCGATTGCTATAGCAACGTAATATATGTTAGCCGATAGAGCCCCCGCTTGGCGTCCTGCAAGCTCTGCCCACTGCCCATGCCCACCCGTTTGTGTCAGTTACGTAGAGTTTGGTCAATGAAAGATGAGACTCGGTTGTAAATGGAACTAATTTCGCGCCTTATTTTAAGGATCAGTTTCCAATAACTTAACCTCTAAATAAATTGAACAGGGAATGTGGCGCCTCCATTTCCGATTCATCTTTCGTTGACCTGACCAGACTCTACCCCCTAAATGGTCAAGCATGGCTTGTCAAGCACACATATTTTTGGGCTTGTCAATCACATTTTTATCATCTAGGTAGGAGTGATGCTTGACAGCTTGACATCAAGCACGTAGGTATCACGTGACGTGCACGTGATTCTATCAAAGGTAGGCCACGTCCCCAAATGGTAGTGGAGATGGTAATTACGTGTACGTGCTTAACAAGCCATGCTTGATCGTCTAGGGCTACTTAGTAATGGCAGGACAGCTACATCCTGTTTGTGTGTGTGGCAGTCCGCCATCGCCACTAGGCATGCCGCGCGCCGAATGATGCTGAATGGTTGGTTTTACTCAAGAATGTTATATTCATTTCAATTTACTATGACAACCGCACCCTGATTATCTAAAAAGAAACTATTTAGCGACCGGTTGCATTTGACATACATTGCCACTTTTCTTTGGTATGTTTTTTTTAACCCATTAAAAAGTAGCAATGGATCACGATCATCTGTGAACTGCAGTCCGCCGATGTCATCTGACGGCGCGGCGTGTTAACACCATAGAGTACATTATTATACTAGAGAGTTAACACGTGTTTGACGTGTTAAGGTGGAAACAAATTATCGGACGCGGCTTATGGACGCGGCTTACTGCCGCGGCTGATAGGTATCTGGGGCTATGAAAACACACTGAGGTGTGCAAACTATCGGACGTAAGTCGCGGACGTAACCATAGACTAATATGACGTCATCGGACGTCCGATAGCTAACTGGCACGCAGGATGTTATTAGAGTGTACACACTTATCAGCTCCCCTGAGTAAATGTGTTCTGTGCTTATCAGCCGCGGCAGTAAGCCGCGTCCATAAGCCGCGTCCGATAATTGTCGCACAGGGGGCTTACCATCAGCAAATAAGAAACCATCCTTAAGCCGTTCAGTTCAGAAGCAGGCCCTAAACAAAATTGCTTAAATCGGTACCATGACCGTCTTTTAGGTGAACGCTTAGAGTAAGACGGGCTTCTACAGAAAGAGAAGCCATACGAAGCGTTCCCCTCTGCCGAAGTACAAGCCCAAATGGGCATACGCATTAGTAAAACCAGTTGCGCCCGGATTTCTTTCTAGACCGAGTCCAGTCGCGCATGTGAACGCTGCTCTGTTTAAAATGTCGATTTGATGAGGTTTTTGCTGTTAAAAGAGGTCTCGAACATCAAGTATACAAAAAGATGGTGTTACATTTCACATGAAAGTAAATTTGTATCATATTATTGCTATTTGTTTACATTAAAACATTAAATTCGTATATTTTATTCTTGATTAGTTGTCAGATTTGTTCAGTGACATCGGGTCTGCTAGTCCATGGCTCGTCCGTACAAATTTCAGATCTGTCGCTAGATAAATCCGAGTTCTCGCCGATGGACAACTTAGTGATGTTACCGTTAAATAATGTTTGTCGATAAAGTGTTGGTCAATCTGGCCCTGATTCTGCGTCAAATTAATTTGCGAGATTTTTGCATGATTTGCTCTGCACTGGTTGCGTTGTAGTTGAGGTGAAATTGCGCTTTGTAGTCGGTCCGGTTGGTGTGTCATCAGTGGCGGTTGGCCGGGATGTCGTATCGGCACCAGCGCCGTCGGCGGGCGCCGCACTGGTGGCGTCGTCGAGCCCGCGGAGGGCTCAACGGGAGCAAGGCGAGCAGAGGCGCGGTGCGGGGGGGCGAGCGCGGGGGCAGGCGCGGGCGCGGATGCCGTGGGGGGTGTAGCGGCAGCGGCGGCGTCACGGTGGGGCGAGCACAAAGAACCGAGATGAGTTTTTTTTTCACGAGTTGTGTACTCTACTTTTTACCATTGAAATCATATCTCTTTCAATATACCACCTCCATTTTTGGCCATTTTTGAGACATTGAATGTACAGTTTCTTAGAAAAATAATGATATATTTTACTATATTGACGACATTATCAAAATCAGTTTGCTATTTTTTTATTCAACGGTCGGTCAAAATTCAAATTGTTGGGTGGCAGTACTGTCATGGAGCGATGTTCAGTGTCAGCATCCTGAGCCCAACGTCCCTGGGTACACATTAGTCACAACCCAATCACCTACACTCTCGAGCTTTTTGTATAAAGCTCATAAGCGTATAAAAATGACCTCTTTGTTGTTATTCACCCCATCGTAAAATGATTGAGTTTGTAACCTTTATTCCTTTTTCCGTATCGATATTGCTGCATCGACAGTTGAGCCCAGCCCTTTATGTCAAAAACGTGTCATATTTTGATGTGTGACTCATCCGTACACAATTTTTTGCTGTTTTGTTTTATTTTTTATGTGTGAGTGTCGTCATTACAGTGTTGTTTTTGTATGTGGGTATGCGGAACTGCACTTGTGTGCATTTTCCCCCCCCGCAAAAAATGCCAGAATAATTTGAATAGAGTTTAATCGCTAAGGCTTCTCCCTTCGTGAAAAACGAAGCCTTTGTTGCTCGAAGGGTGAACGGCTTAAAGATTGTCAAAGAGTAAAATAATATATTGGGAAAAGAGCGCCCACTCGTGGCAATTTTTTGAAACACTGATTTGAAAGGCCATCAGCGCCTCTGGAGGTTTGAGCGGAACTAATGACAAGAAATGCGTGAAAATATAATTGCTGAAAATGTTTTTTCATATACATATTATGTCATTTTTTGTAATTTTCTTCATATAAAACAAAAAATATTAATTAAAAAGAATAAAATCTAAACAAAAAACACAAAAAATAAAAATGTGACTTTCGCTGGATTTGAACTCGGTATTCCTAGAACGATTGTAGTACTGTGTATGCGGTGGAGGCAGATGTGGTAATCCGTTAGGCTACTGGGTCATTACTTCGAGAGTTGAATTTTATCATTATATTGTAATTCGCTCAATGACCATACAAAAAAAAACCATTTCATCTTTTAAAAATAATTTTGTTTTAAATCACTTTACTTACCCAGTTAAGAAGGCGACTTTTATTGTACTGTCCAAAATTTATATTTGAACATTTTATATTATAAGTACGACCAGAAAATGTCTCTACAAGACATCTTTTGGCAAACTTGAAGAATGAATTTTTCATGTATATTTTTTGTCTTTTTTGTAATATTCTTTATAAAAAACTAAAATATTAATAAAAAATAATAAATCGAAATAAAAAAACAATAAACAATAATGTGATAATTCCTAGGATCGAACTCGGTATTCGTCAAACGATGGCGGTATTGATGTACGGTGGTTGTGTAGTAATCCTCTACGCTACCAAGACATTACGTTAAGTGATGAATTTCCTCATAATATTGCAATTCGCATCATGATCAAAAATAATGATCAAAAATGACTTTTCTTTTCATCTTTTTAAAATAATTTTGTTTTAAATTACTTTATAGCTATTTGAAAAGGCGATTTTTATTGTACTGTCTTCTTAATTTTTATTTTTATTTTGTATATTATAATTAGTCCGACTGCAGAGACATCTTTTGGCAAACTTGAAGACTTTGTTGTAAAAGTTGATGGTTCAAACTTAGAGATGACGCTACTTTTTTCTCCCACTTGGGTTGTTCTAAGTGTGCCCCCCCTGAAGATTGTTTTGACTCAAGGTGGACGGTTAGTTTGTCTCTGGTATGATTTGTCACAGAGCACTAATGCTTTGTAGACGATGCGAAAACGAGCTAGCCTATACAAATCGATGGGTGCATTCTGTAAGACAAATCTCTGAGTCATCGATCGCCATAAATTTGTTAACCATGGAAAGTAATTTGTTTAGAATATTCATTTACTTTTCATGGTTAAAATGTACTTTATGGCGTTCGATGACTCAGATATTTGTCTAGCAGAATGCACCCAATTTATCGCTTATTATCCCCGCCAATTGGTAATGCGCCTGGCGGCCATGTTTTTAACCTCAAAAACGAAAAACAATTTGTAAATTTTTGATATACCTAGACCCTTTCTTATTGAAAATAAGAATTCAATAATTAATATATTATATTACCTATTAGAATTTTACTGTTTTTTGTCATTTTTAGTTGCGGATGACGATGATGTGTATGTTAATTTGACAAGGTTCCAGCGCATTACCAATTGACGGGGATAGTAATAAAATGTCGCAAGTTAATAAAACAAATTAAAGTTATATTATTTCGGTTTTTTTTATTTTCAATATCATTTCACACCATTAGTTTGTTAATTACTTACATCGATATAAAATAAATAATTTTTTTCTTTATTTGATTATTATTATTCATAATAACATAAAATGTAATGCAATTTACTATCCGCGTCAATTGGTAATGCGCTGGAACCTTGTCAAATTAACATACACATCAACGTCATCCGCAGCTAAAAATGACAAA
Source organism: Agriphila tristella (assembly GCA_928269145.1). Classification (NCBI taxonomy): domain Eukaryota; kingdom Metazoa; phylum Arthropoda; class Insecta; order Lepidoptera; family Crambidae; genus Agriphila; species Agriphila tristella. The sequence goes on from OV743429.1 coordinate 11,626,248, forward strand.
AAACAGGAAAATTTTAATAGGTAATAATAGTGTATTAATTATTTAATTCTTAAATCCATAAGAAAGGGTCTAGGTATTAAAAAAAATGCAATTGTTTTTCGTTTTTGAGGTTAAAATCATGGCCGCCAGGCGCATTACCAATTGAAGGGGATAGTAGGTACTTATTTATGGGGTCTCATCTCTCATCATTTCTTTTTATTTTAGTGATATTCAACAACAAGGAAGTCGTCGCGTTGCCTTTATCAAGTTACATAATTCACTGTTAAATAATAAACATTAAAAGAAATTCACAAATCTTAAAATTCTCACGCCAAACTTATCTAAATACACTAAACAATTTTGAAAAAGCTGATCACGTAGGAACTTTTTATGAATTGCCTTATTTGACATTACAGACGCTATAAAACAGCTCCCAAACTGTCAAACGGAGCGTCGTGGTACGCTTCGTCCATACATAAAAAATGGTGAACGGTTTAAGAGCGTGTATTAAAGCAGGCCCTCCACAGGCCTGCTAAATCGAGGTCATGGTACGAAAAAGTAATGCCATTCAGTATAAGTCGGGGCTTACCATCAGCAAATAAGAAACCATCCTTAAGCCGTTCAGTTCAGAAGCAGGCCCTAAACAAAATTGCTTAAATCGGTACCATGACCGTCTTTTAGGTGGACGGCTTAAAGATTGTTTTGACTCAAGGTGAACGGTTAGTTTGTCTCTGGTATGCTTTGTCACAGATCACTAATGGCCGGTATACATTTTGATTAGTGTTTAGTGCGAGTGGCTCGTTTAGTGTTTAGTGTTTAGCAAAAAACACGTTCGGACAGTCTCTGTTTAGTGTTAAGTGTTTAGTGCGAGCGAAGTACAGTGTTTAGAAGCGCGTTCTATTTTTTCTGCGAGTAGCTCCTCCCGCGCGTCTCGCACGTCCCGCCTCCACCCCTCACTTGCAGCTAAACACGCACTAAGCACGTCTGGACAGGACTGTTAAGTGTTTAGTTTATATCAACAAAGCCTGTACTAAACAGCGTATGCTAAACAGTATGGGACATCACCTACTAATCACTAAACACTTAACAGTGCACTAAACACTAAACACTAAGCACTTTACTAATCAAAATGTATACCGGCCATAATGCTTTGTAGACGATGCGAAAACGAGCTAGCCTATACAAATCGATGGGTGCATTCTGTAAGACAAATCTCTGAGTCATCGATCGCCATAAATTTGTTAACCTTGGAAAGTAATTTTTTTAGAATATTCATTTACTTTTCATGGTTAAAATGTACTTTATGGCGTTCAATGACTCAGATATTTGTTTGCTGACATAATTTATCGCTTATAATCCCCGCCAATTGGTAAAGGTGCAAACAAATTATCGGACGCGGCTTACTGCCGCGGCTGATCTGAGGTGTGCAAACTATCGGATACGTCCGCGACCTACTACATCCGATAGTTTGCACACCTCAGATCAGCCGCGGCAGTAAGCCGCGTCCGATAATTTGTTTGCACCTTAATGCACCTGGCGGCGCGGCCATGTTTTTAACCTCAAAAACGAAAAACAATTTGTAAATTTTTGATATACCTAGACCCTATCTTACTGAAAATAATAATTCAATAAATAATAATTATATTAGATTACCTATTAAGAATTTTCTTATTTCATGGCATTTTTAGTTGAGGATCACGTCGATGTGGATGTTAATGTGACAAGGTTCTTGCGAATTACCAATTTGCGGGGATAGTATATCTCTGTCTGCCGCGACGTTCTAAATTGATGAAAAATAAAATACCGGTCACTTACTAGTTTTTTTTAATGAGAACATTGCAAATAAGTATATAAGTATATATATAGTAAGTTGGTCATGTTTATTTTTAAGTGCGATTTACTAGGTGCGTGCTCTAATAAAATGTCGCAAGTCAATAAAACAAATTAAAGTTATGTTATTTCAGTTTTTTTATTTTCAATATCATTTCACACCATTAGTTTGTTAATTACATCGATCCTTACTAATATTATAAATGCGAAAGTCCGTTTGTTTGTTTATTTGTTGGTTTGTTTGTTACGCCTTCACGTCGTAACTACTGAACCGATCATCATGAAATTTTGCATAGACGTTGTTGTGCAGAAAAGGACATAGGGTACCTTTCATCCAGAAAAAACGTGCAGTTCCCGAGGGATAGCCAAAAAACTGTCCACGCAGACGAAGTCGCGGGCGGAAGCTAGTATAAAATAAATCATTTTCTTCTTTATTTGATTATTATTATTCATAATAACATAAAATGTAATGCAATTTAGGTACTTATTTATGGGGTCTCATCTCTCATCATTTATTTTTATTTTAGTGATATTCAACAACAAGGAAGTCGTCGCGTTGCCTTCATCAAGTTACATAATTCACTGTTAAATAATAAACATTAAAAGAAATTCACAAATCTTAAAATTCTCACACCAAACTTATCTAAATACACTAAACAATTTTGAAAAAGCTGATCACGTAGGAACTTTTTATGAATTGCCTTATTTGACATTACAGACGCTATAAAACAGCTCTCAAACTGTCAAACCGTGCGTCGTGGTACGCTTCGTCCATACATAAAAAATGGTGAACGGTTTAAGAGCGTGTATTAAAGCAGGCCCTCCGCAGGCCTGCTAAATCGAGGTCATGGTACGAAAAAGTAATGCCATTCAGTATAAGTCCTGCTATAAGAGCTCATAGTAAGGCCCCCTATAAGAGCTCATAGTAAGGCCCCAGGTATAAGCTTCTTGGTCGCACCTTTACATGAAAATAATCATGTCAAAATACTCTTTAGTATTCTAGCAACACTGCCTCGTCAATTGTCATTCAAACAAATGTCAAAAATCGTCCACCCTTCCTTCATTCTTCAAAGTTCAATGCAATTTTCTTTCTAGACAAATTCTCTTCGGACACGTGTACTTTAATAAAAATCTTGAATTTCATCATCAAAGTTTATTTAGAATCGAGCCGTGACTAACAGTGAAAACGTATTGCATATAAGTTACCAGAATTGAGAAGTGATTATTCGGCTTATGACCTTCTTATGACGTAGACTGTTCGACTGTTGTTCACATCCACCAGTGTATTTTGTGTTTACATTCTGTAAAGCCTTGTAAAAACGATTTAAAATGTCTGAATTCAGAGATTGGTATAATAGTGTGCCGTTCTTTACAAGGTATTGGTTGACATTTACTATAGCTTTGAGTCTAATAGGCCGGTTTGGTTTGATCAGCTACTACTATTTTGTGCTGGACTTTTATCCCTTCATACACCAATTTCAAGTAAGTATTTCAGTTTCAAGTTAATTTTGCATATCATATTATTTTCGACACTAGTTGATTTCACAGCAAATGTTTAGTCCCCAAGTTGCATCCTTTTTACCAACATTGTGATGAAATTGAAAAGCATTATTCTTTATGTGCATACTCATTCTTAATTGTAAAGTATTCACACAAAGTCATACATAACATTATGAGTAGATATTACAAAATGCAAATATAAATAATTGCAAGATGTCATAAAGTACTTTAATATTTTTCCATGACAATTTTGTTAAGTTAGTTTAAGAATACAATAGGTAGTAAAATGATAATCAATTTGTGGCCCTTTTATAACATGTTCTTATCAGTAAAATAGTTGGTATAACACTGTACATACATAGTAACATGTATACATGTGTTTGTTTGCAGATATGGAGGCCGCTGACAGCTCTGTTCTTCTACCCCATTGGCCCAGGCACAGGCTTCCATTTCCTGATCAACTGCTACTTCCTATACAACTACTCGCAGCGGTTGGAAACGGGCATGTTCGCTGGGAAACCTGCTGATTACTTCTACATGCTGTTGTTCAATTGGGCATGCTGCGTTATAATTGGACTGCTGGTTAACTTGTCGGTAGGTTTTGAGTTACATTGAATAATACCTGCATAAATTGATCTTTAGGGGATCACACACTGTTGTGTCACCCATCATAATGTGTAACTGCAGATTTTAAAGTTGTTTGTAAAGTGAACACTATGTATAAAAATAAGGAAGCTAAATGTATTCAGAAAACATTGTTTTGTAAGACAGGCTATTGCACATAGATAGTGTAAACCAACGAACTAAGATCTAAGGAAGCCTAACTCCTAAAAAATATTGCATAAAAAATGGCACCTTCACATATTCTGTAACACAAAAGGTCGCAAACTCAACAATGAACTAGTAAAAACATACCTTATTACAATGCACGCATAATCGGCATTAGATTGTATTCTAACGCATATGACGTTTTTTATTGGCTGGGGTTTGAACGCAGATCAAACATGATTGGATATTTGACTCGCCTCGTGTCACTCATTGGGCCGTTGTCGTGCCTTTGTCATTGAGGCGAGGACGGTGTAACGTAGAATGCAGTCAGTACACCTAACCTACTACGGCGCGCTGGGCAGCATCATAAAATTGTTTTATGAAATTAGTACATTATTGTTTGTTAGATATAATGTTTGTTTTATTATGTAGACGGACGACTTGGTAAAGACCGCTCGAATACGCTTGATGCAAGTCGCCTGTAACTAGTCGCTCTAAAAAACTAAAGGAGACCTATGTCAGCAGTGGACGTCTTTCGGCTGTGAGGATTTTATTGTTATTTTATTTTATGAAAATTATAAAATGATGATGTTGATGAATGATGATCATATTATTTGTCACGAATTGGTAAGACATATGATTTCAAGAAGGACTAAAATTAGGCAAGCTATTGAAATAAAATAGGTATGCTTGATAAAAGACAATGTGTTCTGTAAATATTTTTTTTTCATAACATGTAAGTACATATTATTATTATGTAGATAATTATCACATTTGCGCGAGCAACACCTTAATACGTCTTTTAGAGGTGTGACTGATAAAGAACAACAGTATTAATACGTCGCTTTATTTTTATTTTTTAATTGGCAATACAAAATTCTTATAGCGACACCTTTTTAACCGACTTCAAAAAAGGAGGAGGTTCTCAGTTTTTCGTAATGTATTTTTTATAGCAGCGTATTCCACCAAGTCAAAGTTTATTCTTGTCAAGATCTTTTTCAAATGCAGACTATTTTAACATGCTTATTGACCGGTACGCAAATACCTAAACTAGCAATATGGGTGATGGGTGACGGTGGATTGGAAGAGGTGGACCAACTCCGTAGCCAGCGCGATCTCCAGATTTGACACCCCTTGATTTTTATTTGTGAGGTCATGTTTACAGTTGATGTTTAAAAACATTTGTGAGAGTGAATCCGTAATGCGTTTGCGAATAATAGCCACATTTGTACTAATTAAGTGGAATACAGGTGTGCTGCAAAGTGTTCGGAACAATCTAGTGCACCGTTGCTAGGCATGTATTTCTATTGGTGGTGGAAATATAAAGTAGCATTTTCGCAGCAGATCTCATACATTGGGGTTCCAGCAGAATGATCCGCGGATCAAACTCCATATTAAAAAGCTGTTTTCAGAGCTGCATAAAATCATAGTTTCTGGAAATTGTCATTACTTTGTGTTCTGATCTGACGGTCTTGACCTCATGACGTCACTACTTGTCGTGCCACTCTGCTGCCTTCGGTGTTGCAATGTGAGTTCTTCATTTTTTATTTATTCTATTTTAACCAGGGATTTTTACTCGTTAATCAAAGAGGATTGCGTGAATAGAATCTTTATAGGTACCTACCTAATCATCCCTTCACGGATTGGACAGCATTTTTGTTACACCCTGTATAATAATAAAAAACGGAGATTACATCAGATTACTCGTTTTCTATGTATTGCATATTGCATGACGCGCCATTTTTAGCATTACAAAATTTTGATTTAAATTTTCCTTTTTTTTTGTTGTACTGAATTCCATGAGAGAGTTTTATTCTTGTTTAAAAATGTGTGATAGCAGTGAATGTGAAGATTTGACTCTGCCCCACAAAGCGACTGAACACTTGTTGCATAATAACGACCATATTTTGTATGTATACGCTCAAAGATATTTCTAAAAAACGAAAAATATGTTACTTTCCTATGTTATGTTATGTCTGTATAGTTTTGCTGCCTTCTTTTGGTCTTTTTCACCACTTGACCACACATGACGTCATTTTAATCATTTTTCTAATTATTTTTTTGTAGTAACGCTAACGACTGTCGCCGAGCGCGTGGCAGACATTAGTAAATCGTGCTTCACTAGTACTTTTTTAGCCCCGCCCACTCTGTGTTAGTTTGCGTGGTGCTATTTTTTGAGCGGAATTACACTTCCTTAGTATCTTAGTTCGTTGGTGTAAACCCTGGATTAACACATATGATACTTTTTATCCTGGTCAGAGGTTCCCTAGGGATTTTCTGAATGCTCATGAGGACTAATGTAAATTGTGAATTGTGCAAAAGTTGGTAGGTGTGTGGTGTGTGTTTGTTACCTGTCCACTCCTAAACGGAGTTGATAGACAAATTAGGACCTGAATCAATATATAGGCTACTTTTAAATTCAAAATCGATAGCAATTGCTTTCATTTGACACAACATTGATACTTCTTTTTGGCACGAATAAAAACTTGCCAAAAAAACATCCATCTTTCTACTGAAAATGTTTGCGATAGATTTTAAAATTAGACAATTAGCCCCCTGGTCTATAGTTCCCTAGAGTTCACGCAGACAAAGTCGTGGGCACTCGCTAGTATTACAATATACTAAAATGTTAAGATGTTCTTAGTATTAATTAGGTTTCATTTCTTTTTGACCAGATTCTCATGGACCCAATGGTTCTCTCCGTACTGTATGTGTGGTGCCAGCTCAACAAGGATGTGATAGTGTCGTTCTGGTTTGGCACAAGGTTCAAGGCTATGTACTTGCCCTGGGTACTGCTGGCTTTCAACATGATCCTCAGCGGAGGGTAAGATTTAGATTTTACACATTCACATATTTTTATTATTCAGCACTTTTTTCATGTTAACTTATCATGATTATGATGATGATATCATAAAAGTATTATGGCAATATTATAATTAACATATTGTGAAATAACAGTGTTTCTCAAACTATGGAAGGTTTATCATTTATTATTTTACAAGTCACAAGAACACTTTAATACTTAGGTCATTAAAAGTCTTAGAATGACATGAAGTTATGTACAACTGTAATTTTTTTTTGTGGTTTTTATTAGCACCATGTTGCAGTGTAATAAAGTGGTATATTTTCACTGACAAATAATAACATATTTATTAAGTTTTCTTATTTTACAGTGGTGTGATGGAGCTGTTGGGCATCCTGATTGGACACCTTTCGTTCTTCCTCCAATTCAAATACCCCCAAGAGTTTGGCGGTCCTGCTCTTTTGACTCCACCCGCTTTCTTGTGAGTATACTTAATGTTATTAACAAAATAATTTGATAATAAAATACAAGTAGATAATTTTGATTAAATAATGGTAATTATTAATGATTTGACATTAAATACAAGCAGTGCTATTACAAAAGATTTATAACACCTGTTTAACTTAGACACTGTTTAAATGTGATGCTGTCGCTTTATCTTACACTGATGTATTTAAAAAAAAATTAAGACGTTACTGCCTATTAATGATTTTATAATTATGGTGGAAACTAAATAATGTATCTTTTCTGCAAACAATATTTCTAAATGATCCACTATCATTATTAGGAAGCAGTTTTTCCCCGACACGAGATACGTTGGTGGTTTCGGCACAGCACCCCAAGCGAGAGCCCCGACCGCGGCCGCTGCGGGCGGGGGTGGGGGCGGCGTCTTCGGCGGACACACCTGGGGACGCGGCCACACGCTAGGGGGCAATTGAACATTGATTGAGAGCCGCTGGACTCTACTTATTCACACACATTTTGGATCTGTAATAGTCGTCAATCATAATAATTAAACATCTTGAGGTGGCAGAACATAAATGTAAATTAATGTGGTAGTGAATAAGGAAAGACTGTTTTGTAAATCGAAAGTGAAATAAGGTTAATAAAATAACACACCCCTATTAGTAAAAAAAATATGTTCGTAAAAAAGGCAATTCTTATAAACAACACATTTGACAATCACTGTGAGTTTAATAATAACTTAGCTTGATGCCTTATGTTCATGATAATCTTTCACTTTTGTTTCGATTTACTGAATAGTCTTTATTAGTAGAAATATTATCGAATTCCAATGTAAAATAAAGATGTATTTTAATGGAATGGATTGTTTTATATTAACAGTCACTCGTGACATTAGCCAGTCTTTCCTAAACTATACATTAAACTGAAGACTTGATAACCAAATAACTTTACTATATTTTTTACTTTCTTGTTTTATTTGTGTTCACCCACATATTTTTGTGTAAACAGATGCCATTTCAAAATGCAGAATATAATTTCATGAAATATTTCTCATTTGTTCAAATATAGTATAAAACACTGTTTACAACACGACGTTAAAAGTGTTTTATTACTAAGAGACTTTTGAATGGTGTTTGGGGTCTCATAAAAAAATGGGCAGTAAGTAAAGTTTGGGAAAGACTGGTTTGCAAAGTTTGTGTAGAAAAATGATGGAGGTTGTTTGGTTTAAAAAATTATTTTGCCCTGAATTTCCGTTTGTATATCTGATTGAACATTTTAAAGATCACTTCAGAGGGCCTAGTGCGAGTTCATGTTTTTACTTTTCACTATCGAAAACTATCGGATATGCTGCTCATAGTTAATGCGAGTGAAAGAGACAAAACGATAGTTTTCGATAGCGACAAGTGAAAACATCAACTCTCACTAGACTCTCGGTGATAATATCAACCAATAAGTGGTATCTATGTTGAGTGAGTGTGTAAATGTTTTACAAGTAAATTAATTTAGTTTTTGGTAAAATGTCGGTCGGTCTGTGTGACAGGGAGTGGGAAAATGGACAATTAATTAATACGTTTTTTATTCAAAATCAAACTGATCTATGTTGAGTGACAGTGTAAATGTTTTAAAAGTAAATTAATTTAGTTTTTGGTAAAATGTCGGTCGATCTGTGTGACGGAGTGGTAAAATGGACAATTAATACGTTTTTTTATTCAAAATCAAACTGTAAAACGTTCATAACAATAATTCTATCATAGTCAACGAAGTTTTGTTTTAATAATTATTTGGTAAATATGTAAGTTTTTTCCCTAAAATATAACTCCACTAATTAATGCATTTATAATTTAAAATTAAGTTTTATTTTTTATTTTGAGCAATGCAAGTTTTTTTTTATATGAGCTCTTTATTAATTTTAATGTTATTATTTCTAATACATATTGTGAAATTTTATGTATTCCAGTCCAGTATCATAGTAGCCCCTTAAAGCCTAAATGGTAAACTACCTTCTTGTTCCTTACTTCTAACAAAAGAAAGTATTTTTTGTGGATATAGTTCAATCAACACAATTTTTTAAAGTTCAATAGCTTAGCTTCTGTTAATCTATTTTGTAAATACTTATACCTGAAGAACTAGACTATATATTTCTATAAATTGTTTTAACAATAAAATGGTGACAATGTACATGGTGTTTAATTTTGTGCTCGTCATCTTGACCTTAAGTGCGTCCGCTGCGTTAAACGGGACGGGATCCCGTCACGGGTACACGGCGGGGCAGTGTTTCTTTCAGGGTGTGCGTTACCCCAGCAAAAAGTTGAGCTTTAGAGAGATCAGACCTTATCAGATAATAGTCCAATTAATGAGGATATTTGTTGTATGGAGACTTCCGAATAATTCTCCCGTCTATGAAATTTGGCATGTGATGAAGTTAGGTAATACAGATTACAGATGCACAATAAGCCAATAAATTTTGTTACGAGAAGTTAGGTATTTTTACCTAAACATGAAAATTGCTTATATCTCTCTGTGAATATTTCCTCGGGCTGAAATACTTTCTGTATACGTACTTATGTACTTGTTAGAATAAGTATGTAAAGGAATCCAATCTTTTTTCGATTTCAGAGGTACCCCAAATTCAACTTTTAACATTTTTTAATATATCTTCTATTGAAAAAATTATCTGTTGATTATTATTTTTTAATATGTTTTTATATCTTTAAATACATAGCTTTGTTCAGTAAGCCAATAAATTTTCTTCTTTGACCATATTTTTTTTATTTTTTGACTTTAAGAGGTTATCTACGTAATGTGAAAAAATAGTCGGTCCATTTTTATACGTTTATTAGATAAATTATTTTATATTAAAATAGATTTATCAATAATCCAATCATTTTTTGAACGCGCATATATTTTTAAGGATAGTCGCCGATTTATGATAGAGCGTAAGGGTTGACCTCCACTTGACTACTCGGCACTAGGGCTTGAAGTCCGGAACTCCGGTTTTGGTCTAGCTCCGGAGTTTCGAAGAATTTCAGCATCGTTTTTAAAACCGGAGTTTCACAACCAAAACCGGAGTTTCGATTTTCAAAAATAATAATAGAAATCATTTTTATCGCCGTGGTCAAATACCCCTGGGCGGTGTTGCAGTCTCTTCAGAGGTGCCAACGTGGACTACAGGTGTAGCGAGGTGCTGACTGAAGTACTTATACGAAAATGCCATCATGTCGATCCGATTACAGAATCAGAGCACAAATCCCAATCCAACTGCATAGGCCAATCAATAAGAAGTTGCAGAGTGCGTGAGGGGGAACCTAAGCGATTTCTTCAGAAATGTATTCAGGGTGCTTAGGGAGAAAATATATTAAAAGTCCTGACGTCTAGGAGGTGAGGCGGAGGGAGGGGACAAAGTCCCAATTTAGATTTTTCACCAAAATCTCCAAAATGGCGCGTTGTAGCGAAAAATATTTAAAGACGAAATGAAAGCTTATTAAATTTTCTATTACTTTGGATATATTCACTTTTTCCTATTTCCCAATAATTTTCGAGCTACACACTCCGGAAAAGTGAAATCTACAACTCCTTTTTCGAAAAATATTGAGAGCGAATTTAGCATACATATAGTTTATAGCCTGAATTAAAACATAGAATACTTTTAATTCTGATCAAAGGTTCTCTAGGGTCCACGTGGACGAAGACGCGTGCGGTAGCTAATTGACCTTTAACTCCAAAAATACTAACAACTGATATATTTGTTTGTTGTAAATATTTGTCTAAAAAGGCCTTTCTAATGATATATCATTCGTTGGTAGAGGGTGTGTAGAACAACTTCTTTGGCCATCTTGCCCATAATCCAAATTTTCACATTTCCTGAGCGAGTAGCCCAAAAACGGTTGGAAATACGAACAAAGTGTATTTAACTAAAGTTATAGGGAATTTTATAAGCTTTCATTTCATTTTAAAAAAAATTTCCATACAACGCACTATACGTCAGGAACTCAGGACTTTTAGTATGTATTCTCTCTAAGCACCCTGAATAAGTTTCTGAAGAAATCGCTGAGGTTCCCGCTCACGCACTCTATACCCTCTTTTGAGCAATTTGTTAATCTGACTAGCAGCGATGTGTGGAACAGGGAGACGTCATTTCTCCGAAACTGTTCACAGCTGATTTGGAGGATACTATAAGCTCTTGAACTGTAAAGGACTTGGCAGCAACATTAATGGCGAGTTCCTAATACACCTTCATTTTGCAGATCAGTTTTCATGGCTGATGCCTTGTAAAACCTGAACATACTCGTAATGCTTGAATATATCCGTAATGTTTTCCGAAAGAGTGGCTCTTTGGATGAACATGGGTGGATGGATGGAACATGAACATAACACAAAAATCATATCGAATGTCCATGTTGTATTTACCCACTCCTTCATGTTGAAAACAAACACAATACTCGAAGTTCTAGACCATTACCTAGGACAAACAGTCCAGTTAAGTAAGTACAACTTGGAGAAAGATATCTCTCGTTGAATTTAGCTCGAATGGGTAGCATTCGGGAAGATTTAAAAAATCTTCGCGTCAAACTTACTTCAGTGTCTCTAGACGAAAGACCTTGATCAGCGTGTGTTGCCAGTGATGACTTAAGGCAGTGATACGTGCTCGCAAACTATGGGTATCTTAAAAAGACTCAAGGTCACCTAGCGACCCAGCGTGCAATGGAGAGAGCCTTGATCGGCGTTTCCCTGCGTGATTGAATCAGAAATCAGTAGGAGAACTTAAGTAACCGACATCTTTCGAAGGATTGATCAGCTGAAGTGGCAGTGTACGGGAAACTTAACAAATAGAACCAATGACCATTGGTTAAAAAGGTTCTGGAATGGCGACTAAACACAAAACGTTTCGTGGGCAGGCTCCTGACAAGGTGGACCAACGATCTGGTGACTAATGAAGGTCGCAGGCTCGCGGGGCGCCGCTGGATGCGAGCAGAGCAGGATCGAACGTTGTGGAAATCTTTAAGCGAGACCATAACCAGCAGTAGATGTCGTGTGACTGATATAATTATGAACCAACACTCGGCAAATTTGAGTGGCGTGAAATGTAATTTAACAAGTAAGTACCAAAGTGATTCAATTTATTAATTTATCGATAATAAAAGTATATATTGATTTTTGGTTAGTTAATAACCTCTATTAAACACGTTAAAAATATCACTGTAATTTTATTTAAATAGAGACTGAAAACTCCGGAACTCCGGAGCTCCGGAGTTGAAACTCTGAACATCGAAACCCAACTCCGGAGCTGAAAAATACTCCGATTTTCAAGCCCTACTCGGCACTGCTTTACCACGCACTTTTGAAGTAGTGTAGGCGAGTTTGGTGGCCACCGTTCTCACTACATACTCTAAAACAAAGTCGCTTCCCACTGTCTGACACTATGTATCCTTAGACGTTCAAAACTACGCAACGGCTTTTGATGTGGTTTTTTTAACAGATAGAGTGATTTAAAGATAAAAAGGGTCACACTATTCTAGCTGCTTTTAGCACCATCAAGAGTAATGACAATGAATAGGTAGTGGACTCAGGAACGTCCTCTCACATGACCTAACGCAAGGATTGGCTAGCTAACTATAGAGACTTTAAAAGTAATGTTGATATTAATGTAGCAAACGGCCAAAAGTTGTATGCATGTGGCTCAGGTGATGTCATTAAAGATAATAATAAGGGTATGCAATTTGGAGTGAGAGAGGTAAAGTACACGTATGTCCCTGGATTGTTTGCAAATTTGTTGGGCGTGGATACACTGGTGAGTAGAAACTTTATAGTTGTTTTTTTCCGAGAAAAGGTGTGATAAATATCATCCTTACATAGTAAATACTTCAATGGTCCATACCAAGGGCTTCGCCAATACATTTCTTATGCGAACTTTTTGGGCAGTCATGTGAAAACCAATTTCCATTGGCTAGAACCAAGTAAAAATTGGCGACTCAATAGTCATTACTAATAAATAGACATCGGATTATATGCACTAACAAAGTTCCAAAATATGGATGCAAATATGCACTAAAAAGGCCAAAATATGCACTAAAAACTGTTAATATGTCCAAAATATGCACAATGCAAAACTAAAAAAATACATTTTTACCCAATATCAATTTGAACGCCGAAAACGACCTCTCAGTGGCGTGCTCAGGCCTACATAGTAGAGCAAGCCCGAACCCTCAAAACAAGCAATTTTTTTATCAGCTCAATGCAAGCAAAAAACCCATGCATCCCACAATTTCTCGTTACTAATTTAAGATTTTTTTTTCATACGATGATCTTTACTAAAATATCGATGCGACACCGCCCAGCGACATCTAACCGAATTTATAGATAGCTCTCAAAAAAGCACCAACAACCCGTTAATAAAACAACGTACTTTAATTATTCATAAATTAGTTCGACACAAAATGCTAGATGGCGTGACTTTATCAAATGACATGGCCAATATTTGTATGGGCGTTTGCATTGTTATCAAATTTAATTTACACCTATGATTTTTGGTGTTTTATATTTAAGAATATTGGCACATTCAATTGCTGTAAATAAAAAAATCAAAGAACTTGTCATTACAACACACTAGACTTAAACAGTTTCATGAAACCTTATAATCAGATGTTAATAATATGATTTTGCTATTAAAAAACGCAAGGCGCTTTTGATGGCGAACAGTAGCGAATTATTACAGTAAACTGATATGGTTTTGGAATTACTAGGCATGTAATAGCCATCTGAATTAAGGATTGCAACTGTATATTGACTAACATTTATTATACTGGGTAATAGTCCTAAAAAATGGAACAATAATAACAAAGTATATTCAAAAAGCTGACGGGCAACATTATTCAAAAGGTGATTATAAAATATGTAAAAAATCCATTGAAAACAGTTTCATTTAGTAAAATGTTTCTAATAAGAGCATTGGCGTCGTCTATATCACAATGTCTACAAAGTAGTATGCTTGTGTTGAAAGTCCATTATTATGGTTCATTATGGCGACAGTTGAGAAACGGTACTTTAATCACCTTGCATTACTTATTATTTTGAAATGAAAACTGACAGGTTCAGACAGGTTCAAAACTACGTGTTAATTCATTTTTTATTTATTTTACAATATTACCCATTTACTACGTGTGTGTAAGTGGAATGTACTTTATTGGCAGTTGATAAACGGTACTTTTAATTCACCTTGCATTACTTATTATTTTGAAATAAAAACTGACAAGTTCAGAGAGGTTCAAAACTACGTGTAAATTCATTTTTCTATTTTTATTTTACAATATTATTTACTATATGTGTGTAAATGGAATGTACTTTTTTGGCCATGTCCTTTAATTATTGTGTAATCAAAACTAAATTTCTCGTTTAAAATATGTCACTCATAATAAATATCTAAATCATTTCACAAAATAATAGCGTCCCTGATAGACAATTCCAATCCTATCCCCTGCATTTCTAAACAAACATTTATATTGTCGTTCAAATGAAAGACGCAAAACTAACCTTACTTATTTATTTTTATAAGAACAACCAACAATGTAAAGAGTCCACTACAATATTACGATACATTGAAGAATATTATATTTCTTTGCAAAATACTCAAATGAAAAGGTTTATTACTAACGTTATTTTGTATTTCTCTTGGAATCGACTCGACTCGTAGGTACACTTTCATAGATCACACAACAGTTAATAAACATTTCAATCCATCACAAGGGACCATTATCAATCATTAAACTGAAGTTTTAACTCATTTTTAACATAAAAACACTAATAAAGGCAAAACAATTGTTGTTTCAAAACAGCTGTCGTCACAGATTGAAGCAATTTCACACTGCTCAGCGCGTAGCGCGTACGATCTGCGTTAACTTCAGACGCATGCCAGGCTTTTGGTTGGCTTCTGTATTTCTCATAGAATCTATAGTACCTACAGCAGTATGCATATGATGCGGTAGCAGTTTTGTTGAAGTAAGAAGAGAGTGGATATATACAGATCGCAAAGCCCGGTTGCAAGCCAACGAGTGCGAGGGAGATGAAATGCAATTGTAGGGTTTGTTGAGGAAAGTAACGCAGCTTAGCGACTTGTCTATCGATCAGTTGTTGTAAAAAATGAATTTGTGGTCAATAACCACAAATAATCAATAATTATTGAAAATTAACATTCGTTAATAATATTGTTTTGTTGTTATTAATTACGATTCATTAGTAGTGTAAGTAAGTTATTGTTAGGGCAAGCCGGGCTTTTCGGCTTGTATGGGGGTACCGCCACTGCGACCTCTCTAAATCAACCGATGTCATTGGCTAAATTTGGCGCCATTTCTGGAGAACCTGGAGATACCTTGTACGCAGGGCGCGACGTACGACATGTGCCATTGATGTAGGCATTAATGTTCTTCGTTTTCTTCAAAGCTCTGGTTTTTTGCGCGAAATAGCGTCTAACTTTATACGCAACTTTTCGACTAAGGAATGAGTAATGTATTTCTATTGATTTAAATAGAGGCTAGCTTAAGGTGGGGTTCCGAGACGGGCTGCAGACTGCAACCACACGTTCCGCTACGCTCCAAATTGAACCGTAATGTTATGAAAAGCGGCTCAATTTGAAGTGAGCGGAGAAGTGTCGCGACCGCATAGCGACACTTGCACCGCACACTTCACATTGAGCCGTTTAATCATAACAACACCGTTCAATATGGAGCGTAGTGGAACGTGCGGTTGCGGTCTGCGGCCCGTGTCGGAACCCCACCTTAAAATAGCTGCCTATATGTAGCTCCCGCTACCAAAGGAAATGTGCACGATTGGTAAAAAAGGCTAAAATATACATTAACGCCGTAATTAGAGAGTTATATGCATATGCAAATGCATAAAATCTGATATCTACTTATAAACACACTTATTAATTGTTTAATTCAAAAGTACCTACCACTATCCTTAAACTCTTGAAACTCTTAATTATTTTTGATAACGGTGGCCACCAAACTCGCCTACGCTACTCCAAAAGTGCGTGGCAAAGCAGCGCTGAGTAGTCAAGTGAAAGTCAACCCTTACGCTCTATCATAAATCGGCGACTATACTTAAAAATATATGCGCGTCCAAAAAATGATTGGATTATTGATAAATCTGTTTTAATATAAAATAATTTACCTAATAAACGTATAAAAATTGACCGACTATTTTTTCACATTACGTAAATAACCTCTTAAAGTCAAAAAATAAAAAAAATATGATAAAGGAAGAAAATTTATTGGCTTACTGAACAAAGCTATGTATTTAAAGATATAAAAACATATTAAAAAATAATAATCAACAGATAATTTTTTCAATAGAAGATATATTAAAAAATGTTAAAAGTTTAATTTGGGGTACCTCTGAAATCGAAAAAAGATTGGATTCCTTTACATACTTATTCTAACAAGTACATAAGTACGTATACAGAAAGTGTTTCAGCCCGAAGAAATATTCACAGAGAGATATAAGCAATTTTCATGTTTAGGTAAAAATACCTAACTTCTCGTAACAAAATTTATTGGCTTATTGTGCATCTGTAATCTGTATTACCTAACTTCATCACATGCCAAATTTCATAGACGGGAGAATTATTCGGGTTGCATAAGCCCCGTTGATCGGACTATAATTAGTGTGTCATGAGGAGAAATTTGTTTACTAATAGCAAAATTTGTGTGAGTTGTAATTTTTAAGATATATGAGAAAAACTGATTTTGCTGGGGTCACGTTTTAAACATTACCCTGGCAAAAAAAGTTGTTTCAGCCTGGAACCAAATACATGAATAGATAGCTTTTGTTGCATAGTAAATGTTAGCAAATAGCAAAAATTGTGTGTGTTATGGTTCTTGAGTTATTTAAGTTTTTGCTGGGGTAACGTTTTGGGTTTTCCCAGATCTCAAAAACGGTTCAACGCAGAAGTTTGAAAACAATACCACTAAGAGACCTTAATTTGTTTAATTGTTAGTTTTTGATTTGGTTGTCGCAAACCAACGTAATTAAATGGTTTCGAAAAACAGAAAAAACGAATTTGCAAGTAAACTAGTACACTTATAATCAAATAAACAGCTGTAAAAAATAGCCGTGGTAGATACTTATTACGTCAAGAATTTTAGGCTTTGTAACTTTACACGATATAAAGATATAAACAAATTTGATAAATTTTAGACTGGTCGTACTTTAGCAATCGAATACACAGTTTCCATAACATTGAGACTCATGGCATACATTAAACAAATTTAAGTAATTCATTAACATTCCTTCCTGTTAATTTCAGCTTACAATTACGCCTATCATGAAAGTTTTAACAAAAACAAGTATATGACAACAATTCTCTAATAAACCTCCTAAATTGTAGACGTCACGTAAAAGCGACCGCGCTATACATAAGCGTAACCATCTTAAATGAACGGGATAATATGGATCTTTTGTTAGTACAGTTGCGTACAAAAGTTTGCTGGTCAGATTATCTTTAAATATAAAATGTACGTTAGTCTGAGTCCGTTACGCCAGCAGGAAAGATGCTCCTAGAGGGAAGCGAGTTTGATGAATAATTTGTGCGCAATTCGGTGTAAATGTGCGCCAAATAAAAAATTTGTGGGCCTTATACTTTTGGAATAAAACGGGAAAAACGAATTCTGCTGGGGTAACGGTGCTCCAGCAGGAAGAATCTAAACTAATGATCGGAGAGAAATAAAAGATATATGGGCGGGTAGCTTGATACTAGCAGGAAATGTGCGCCAAATATAAAATTTGTGGGCCTTATAGTTTTGGAGATATTTGATTTCCTGCTGGCGTAACGTTTTGCCAGATCCCAGATCTCGGAAACTACTAAATGTGCGATCTTACAGTGAACACATATAAGTAGCTCCTAATTTGTGCTATTTGTGCGGTAGAAAACATTTCAAAAATATTCACAGATTTTGAAGTAATCAGACATTTTCTGAAAACAGAAAAAAAATTCTAGCGCCTAAACTACCACATAAATAAAGAAACTAAAAACGGTGTTCTATTCTTCTTATTATTTCTCATTACCATAAAAATTTTGAAAACCGCACATTCACGCGTCTTTGAATAATACCCACATGAAGGTGAGACTGACCATGTCATGACTTTGACGGTCAGCAGGATAAAAATATCAGACATTATTTAGATCCTGGCCCAAAGAATAATCTGTGCGGTTACTGAAGTACATGCTCTGAAAATTTCAGCTTCAAATTCTTCGTATTAAAGGAAATATCAATTAAAATCCAAAACAACTGTCAGTATTCCGATTAACCGACCAAATTCGATAGACCACAAAAAAGCGACGTGTTCATACATATTAATGACCTCTTTAACTTTGTTGTCGAACAGGTTTGTACACGTCACGTCTACGTACATTTAAGTGAAAAAGTGATTTGAGTGAGTGCTTTTATTTAAATAACGAATGAAGTTATTTCTGGAATAGGGAATATGCATAAGTCACCGATTTTGATGAATTTGAGCTTGATCGCTGCGGACACATATAAAAACATGATGGAACAGGAAAAAAAATAAAAAAAAAGTATAATCCTAGTTTTATCACACGATGAAATCAGGGGAAAATGACGATATTTTTTTTTCATTTTCGGATATAATACACTTTACAGTCAGATAGAATATCGTATAAGAAACAATATTTTGTATGACACATATGTACTTAAACGCAAAATTTAGGGTGATAATTGAAGATTATTGGCTAACTCCATATTAAACGCGCCGAAACACACCTGAAACGTGATGTGTGACGTCACCATTTTGTATGGAGCGTTTTCGGCGGGTGCTGCTGCGCGCTAACTTCAAGTAACTATATCACGAGAAAAAAATGCAAGAGAAAAGTTTTAATATTACAGTTAACTTTCTCACGCATTATACTTTTGATTAAGATTAAAAAAAAATTGATGCATATTCCCTATTCTAAATGCGTGGAAATGATGTAACACATAACTTGCTAATAAGTACTTTGTTGAAGTAATATAATAAGTCTATGTTGTTGCCAATAATCCTGTCACCCTGTTGTAATTTTCTGGTAACGATATATTCAAGTTTGTAAATATCGTTACTTATGGCTGTTACAGCTGATAAGTTTCTTGCGCCCGTTCTTCTTGTCAGCTAAAAAAGTCTGGAACGGGTGGTAGGAAAATATAGACGATTCAAAAGTACTTAATAATTAAGTTTATTTGAATAAAGCTTATTTGACTTTGACTTTGACTCTGTTTCATTTCATTTTTACTTGAATTGAATGAATTTTAACCAATTTAACATTATTTTAGTAGAAAAATAAAAGATGTTTTGTAATTTTTTTTCGTTTTTTTTGTCATACCCCACTATGCTATCGATTGGGTTATATTATATTAAAAGTAGTGTTTGCATTTTT
Source organism: Agriphila tristella (assembly GCA_928269145.1). Taxonomy (NCBI): domain Eukaryota; kingdom Metazoa; phylum Arthropoda; class Insecta; order Lepidoptera; family Crambidae; genus Agriphila; species Agriphila tristella. The sequence continues at coordinate 11,646,014 of OV743429.1, forward strand.
TTTATGTTGGTGTCATGAAAAAGTGTTTTTGGCACGATTTGATATTAGATTTTGAATTCAAAATGGCGGCCGCACATTGATGTATTTATTGATATTAATTGTGTATTTTTGTTTGCAATGAATGGGCTGATTTTGATGAAACTCGGTTTTTTGGTACTATTTTGACAAGATAAAAACAGCAACGAAATGTTAAAAAAGTAAAAAATTCAAGATGACGGCCTACTTTTTTTTTTGCGGGCCGATTTTTATGAAACTCCGTTTTTGGTAGTATTTTGACAAAAAACAGCAACGCATTGTTAAAAATGTAAAAAATTCAAGATAGCGGCCAACTTTTTTGTTTGCGAGCCGATTTTGATGAAACTCGGTTTTTGGTAGTATTTTGACAAAAAAACAGCAACGCAATGTTAAAAAAGTAAAAAAAAAACATGATGGCGGCCAACTTTATTGTTTGTGGGCCGATTTTGATGAAACTTGGTTTTTGCTACTGTTTTGACAAGAAAACAGCAACGCAATGTTAAAAATGTTAAAAATTCAAGATATAAAAAAAAAAGAAAACGCAATGTAAAAAAAGTAAAAAATTCAGCCAACTTTTTTTGTGAGCCGATTTCGACCAAACTCGGTTTTTGGTACTATTTTGACATGAAAACAGCAACGCATTTTTAAAAAAGTAAAAAATTCAAGATGGCGGCCAACTTTTTTGTTTGTGATTTCGATGAAACTCGGTTTTTGCTACTGTTTTGACAAGAAAACAGCAACGCAATGTTAAAAATGTAAAAAATTCAAGATGGCGGCCAACTTTTTTGTTTGCGGGCCGATTTTTATGAAACTCGGTTTTTGGTAGTATTTTGACAAAAAAACAGCAACGCAATGTAAAAAAGGTAAAAAATTCAGCCAACTCTTTTTGTGAGCCGATTTCGAAGAAACTCGGTTTTTTGGTGCTATTTTGACATGAAAACAGCAACGCAATGTTAAAAAAAGTAAAAAATTCAATGGCGGCCAACTTTTTTGTTTGTGGGCCGATTTCGATGAAACTCGGTTTTTGGTATTATTTTGGCAAGAAAACAGCAATGCAATGTTAAAAATGTATAAAATTCAAGATGGCGGTCAACTTCTTTGTTTGCGGGCCGATTTCGATGAAAGTTGGTTTTTGCTACTGTTTTGACAAGAAAACAGCAACGCAATGTTAAAAATGTAAAAAATTCAAGATGGCGGCCAACTTTTTTGTTTGCGGGCCGATTTTTATGAAACTCGGTTTTTGGTAGTATTTTGGCAAGAAAACAGCAATGCAATGTTAAAAATGTAAAAAATTCAAGATGGCGGCCAACTTTTTTGCTCGTGGTTCGATTTCGATGAAACTCGGTTTTTGGTATTATTTTGGCAAGAAAACAGCAATGCAATGTTAAAAATGTATAAAATTCAAGATGGCGGTCAACTTCTTTGTTTGTGGGCTGATTTCGATGAAAGTTGGTTTTTGCTACTGTTTTGACAAGAAAACAGCAACGCAATGTTAAAAATGTAAAAAATTCAAGATGGCGGCCAACTTTTTTGTTTTCGGACCAATTTTTATGAAACTCGGTTTTTGGTAGTATTTTGGCAAGAAAACAGCAATGCAATGTTAAAAATGTAAAAAATTCAAGATGGCAGCCAACTTTTTTGTTTGCGGGCCGATTTTTATGAAACTCGGTTTTTGGTAGTATTTTCACAAAAAAACAGCAACGCAATAAAAAAAATGTAAAAAATTCAGCCAACTTTTTTTTGTGAGCCGATTTCGACCAAACTCGGTTTTTGGTACTATTTTGACATGAAAACAGCAACGCATTTTAAAAAAAGTAAAAATTTCAAGATGGCGGCCAACTTTTTGTTTGCGGACTTCGATGAAACTCGGTTTCTGGTACTAACTCGACTGTATGAACTAAATACTCTGAGGCTGGATTTTTTTTATATGTTTAATATTGCGTTGCTGTTCTCTTGTCAAAATAGTACAAAAAACCGAGTTTCATCGAAATCGGCCCACAAACAAAAAGATAGCCACCATCTTGGTTTTTTTATGATTTTTAACATTGCATGCATTGTTATTTTCTTGTCAAAATAGTACCTAAAACCGAGTTTCATCGGAATCGGCCGCAAACAAATAAGATGGCTGCCATCTTGGATTTGTACATTTTTAACATTGCGTTGCTGTTTTCTTGTCAAAATAGTACTAAAAACCAAGTTTCATCGAAATCGGCCCACAAAAAAAAAGTTGGCTGAAATTTTCACTTTTTTACATTGCGTTGCTGTTTTTTTGTCAAAATACTACCAAAAACCGAGTTTCATAAAAATTGGCCCGCAAACAAAAAAGTTGGCCGCCATCTTAAATTTTATTTTCTTTTTTGTCAAAATTTGCATTATTTTCTTGTCAAAATAGTATCAAAAATCGAATTTCATCGAAATCGGCCAACAAACAAAAAAGCTGGCCGCCATCTTGGATTTTTTATTATTTTAACATTGCTTTGTTATTTTCCTGTCAAAATAGTACTAGAAACCAAGTTTCGTCAAAATCGGCCTACAAACTAAAAAGATGGCTGCCATCTTGGATTTTTTTTTTAACATTGCTTTGTTATTTTCTTGTCAAAATAGTACCAAAAACCGAGTTTCATCGAAATCGGTCACAAACAAATAAGATGGCCGCCATCTTGGATTTTTAATTTTTTTAACATTGCTTTGTTATTTTCTTGTCAAAATAGTACCAGAAACCGAGTTTCGTCGAAATCGGTCCACAAACAAAGAAGATGGCCGCCATCTTTGATTTTTATTTTTTTAACATTGTGTTGCTGTTTTCTTGTCAAAATACTACCAAAAACCGAGTTTCATCGAAATCGGCCAGCAAACCAAAAAGTTGGCCGCCATCTTGAATTTTTTACATTTTTAACATTGCTTTGTTATTTTCTTGTCAAAATAGTACCAGAAACCAAGTTCCGTCGAAATCGGTCCACAAACAAAGAAGATGGCCGCCATCTTGGACTTTTTTAAACATTGCATTGTTATTTTCTTGTCAAAATAGTATCAAAAATCGAATTTCATCGATATCGGCCCGCAAACAAAAAAGCTCGCCGCCATCTTGGATTTGTTATTTTCTTAACATTGCTTTGTTAAAATCTTGTCAAAATAATACCAAAAACAGAGTTTCATCGAAATCTGCCCACAAACAAAAAAAATGGCCGCCATCTTGAAACTTATTTTTTCATTATTATTTCCTAATTTAGTACTAATTTAATATTTATTTTATACTTACTAAATTAATAATGATTAACAATTAAAATTATGATCATTATCATCATACATATAAGTTCCTTTATTTCCTCGCATTTATGATGAAAGAAAAAGATAATAAAAAGAGAAAATACTAAGAAAAACTTTTTCGTTTCCTTATTTTAAGAGCACAAAAAGAAGGAAAAGAGACAAATTTGAAAAAATATTCTTACCTTCTAGAAAAAATTACACTAAATAATTCAAAGAATAAAACAAGAATTTTGAAGTGTCTATCTTATTTTTCCTATATATTTTTGAAATTCAAAAAGGCAAATTTAAACGTGCGTGCCAATCGTTACACTTTGAGTCGTCGCAAGTTCGCAACTGTCTAGCTAGACGAACGGCGGCTTTTGCGCCAACACAAAGGGCGATGTCCGACTGAAAGAAGAATACTCTCCCGGCTGTGGTATTGGTATGAATACAGGCTCAAACTAACTATTTAAATCTTTAAACACTATTTACCTACATTTGCCGATAAGAAGTTATGAACGCGACTGTACAAACAATTTTTCTGCATAATACGACATATTAAAGAAGGTCATCAATATGTATGAACACGTCGCTTTTTTGTGGTCTATCGAATTTGGTCGGTTAATCGGAATACTGACAGTTGTTTTGGATTTTAATTGATATTTCCTTTAATACGAAGAATTTGAAGCTGAAATTTTCAGAGCATGTACTTCAGTAACCGCACAGATTATTCTTTGGGCCAGGATCTAAATAATGTCTGATATTTTATCCTGCTGACCGTCAAAGTCATGACATGGTCAGTCTCACCTTCATGTGGGTATTATTCAAAGACGCGTGAATGTGCGGTTTTCAAAATTTTTATGGTAATGAGAAATAATAAGAAGAATAGAACACCGTTTTTAGTTTCTTTATTTATGTGGTAGTTTAGGCGCTAGAATTTTTTTTCTGTTTTCAGAAAATTTCTGATTACTTCAAAATCTGTGAATATTTTTGAAATGTTTTCTACCGCACAAATAGCACAAATTAGGAGCTACTTATATGTGTTTACTGTAAGATCGCACATTTAGTAGTTTCCGAGATCTGGGATCTGGCAAAACGTTACGCCAGCAGGAAATCAAATATCTCCAAAACTATAAGGCCCACAAATTTTATATTTGGCGCACATTTCCTGCTAGTATCAAGCTACCCGCCCATATATCTTTTATTTCTCTGCGATCATTAGTTTAGATTCTTCCTGCTGGAGCACCGTTACCCCAGCAGAATTCGTTTTTCCCGTTTTATTCCAAAAGTATAAGGCCCACAAATTTTTTATTTGGCGCACATTTACTCCGAATTACGCACAAATTATTCATCAAACTCGCTTCCCTCTAGGAGCATCTTTCCTGCTGGCGTAACGGACTCGTTTAAATGGTGAGAAATATATATGGAAAAAATGCGAGGTAGTTTCCGTAAAAACTGTTCCTAGGTAGGAACAGTTTTTATGGGTAAATGTTTTTACCTGTCAAACATAGTGGTCACTGGATTGACATGAGTAGGTTTGGTATTAAAATAAAACATTTGGTTTGATCAAACAGAAGCAACAAATTACTATACATATAAATATTGATACTGACAAATAAATTACACTATAAATTGCTTAGCGAGAGTATTACCTAATTAGTTTTAAATTATACTTTACCTTTATTTATGTAATGTTGAGTGCCTTCAAACTTTTAACTTTCGTGAATCATTACATTCATTAATCGCGTAAGTGTATTATTTGATATTAATAAACACGATATTAATTTATAAAATAGAAAACTAGTTGAATCTATGAATAACATTTTTCTTCATAACTGTACAAAACATCGGATACTAAGCTGCTAATTTGCGAAGATAACCCGTACGTATGGTGCGGTCGCTTTTTAGTGACCTTTACAATTTGGTCGGCTTATTCAAGAATTGCTGTCTTAATCTTGTTTTTGTTAAAACTTTCATGATAGGCGTAATTGTAAGCTGAAATTAACAGAAAGGAATGTTAATGAATTACGTACATATATGACAAATACTACACCTACAAGGTGTAGGTTCAGTATTTAACATACCTACCACAATATTGCAGGGTTTTTGTAGTGTGAAAAAAAAATGTGGTCACTGTGAAACCATTTTTCATAGATAAACACACTTGCCTCCTACAAACATACGAAACTGAACTTTCACATTAATATTTTTCTCTCATGTCTATCTGTAGTTCTGGTAGGTATAGCCTGATTTAAACTTTATCACTTCTGAGAAGCTAGCTACTATACGCGCGCGGTGTTTCACCATCACCACACATCTCTTTCACACACAACAAATTGGTTCTGCGCAGTCTATGTTCACAGAAGTAATTAAGTTTAAATCGGGCTTTATTGTTATTTAAAAAAGTGCATAGATAATAATGATAATTTTATTAGCTATATAAATCTACTATACAATCGTGTTCAATGGTGCATATCTTTGGGGTCGGGCTTCCCGTGTTCCTTCTCCCACATGGCTATGAACTCTTTCTTGCGCTGTTCACGTTTCTTGAAGTATTCAGGGTACTGAGCCTTCTCTAGTGGATGCCAGTAGTCCAACACCCAGTCGGGAGGAGAGACCACACGCTCGAAGGCGACACCACCAGGGCTCAAGGGGACTAGAATAAAAGAAAGGAAATATTACGTGCAACAAGTAAAGTAAAATCACTTACTAAAAATCTAATAGATTTTTAATAGGGAATATGCATCAAATTTTTTTTTATCAAAATCAATAGTATAATGCGTGTGAAAATCAACTGTAATATTGAAACTTGTCTCTTGCGTTTTTTTCTCGTAATATAGTTACTTGAAGTTAGCACGCATCAGCTCCCGCCGAAAACGCTCTATACAAAACGGTGACGTCACACATCACGTTTCGGTGTGTTTCGGGCGCCCAATAATCTTCAATTATCTCCCTAAATTTTGCGTTTAAGTAGATATGTGTCATACAAAATATTATTTCTTTTTCGATATTCTATCTGATTGTAAAGTGCATTATATCCGAAAACGAAAAAAAAAATATCGTTATTTTCCCCTGATTTCATCGTGTGATAAAACGAAAAAAATCATTTATTTTTTATTTTTCTTTCTGTTCCATCATGTTTTTACAAGTGTCCGCAGCGATCAAGCTCAATTTTAGGAAAATCGGTGACTTATGCATATTCCCTATTGTGTGGAGAGCAGAGAAGTACTCAATGGCAATCATGAAAAGTTTTAATTTCTTGTGTTGTGGATAGCAGAATAGTATACCACTATAATTTGGTAATCATGAAGTTTATCTACACCCATGCTTTAAATCCTCTATAAAAGGTTCTGAAACAGCTTACTGCCAACATTATAACAACCAGTGTCATAGTACCACAATATCCCAGCGAGAGCATGTCGCGCACGCCCGACGAGTTACATTATGAAATTCAGTACAACATTATAACACTGGAGGAGGAGGAGCACGACAAGCCCTCGCTCGGATATTATAGCTACCATGATACTGATGGTTGTTTCAATGTTGCCAGTAAGCCACTGTTTCAAAACCCTTTATAGAGGATACATAGGGTGTAGATTAAAGTCTTGTATGCAACTGTACATAATTAGGTATTAAAACACTCATGTGGCACTACTATTATCACACTCGGCGTATACCCCTCATTATAGTACAGTTGCACAAATAGCTATTAAAAAAATATTGTGTTAGGACATTAAGAGATTTGGATGATGCTATTTCATAATTAAACATACTATTTATTATTCTGTGACTTCTGTGATAAGTGATTAAACTTAAACCAAGGTTTTAGGCTAAAAATTTTAGGTCTTAGGTCACAGAATAAATAATAGTACAAGTACAGAAGATCCACTCCGCAAAGTCATTTATTTAAATAGCGACTCTATTCCATACACAATAAAGTGCAATTCAGGTTGCACGCCGCTCCCTTGGCTACAGTTATATTCACCTAGAAGTTGCCTCTCTTTCTATCGCGTAGCTCTTATCTCCTCTAACGAATTCAGGGTTTCACTTTCTTCTTTTATATAATAATTAAATAACAGGTAGTTAATTTATTACAAGTTATGAGGTTGTGAAATAATGTGTTGGTACTTAAATATGTTTCAAAATAACCTTGGATAGGTACAGTCAACGCCACATCAGACATGCTGACTTTGAGTCAATTTGCTTTCATACGAAATGAAATTGTATTCATAATTAACTTTATTTCGAAAGTAGGTAAGTAAGTACCTACCTTAGAATAAATGGATACTAAATACTAAGTACCTAGTAGACAAGCACTTCTTACGTTTCGATGTCGTTTGGAACTTTTGGAAGTATGAAAAACACGTGAGGTTCGGATCCTTTTTATTAGTATTAAGGCAGCCCATTGCGATGTAATATGCCTTCATTTTGGTTATAATAATATTATTATAGAGTGACTATCGAAATCGAACTGCTAATGTGCGACCCAGCCGGCACGCGATAGCCCTCTGAAATTAGTCCGTCCGGACGGACCCGCTGGCTACTTGTAGCTTCGTACCTAAAGCGCGGAGTGAGCCTAGCCTGCTTAGGTTCTCAATAATACTGCAATTTTGTAATGTTTACTGGTACCTATTATGGATATCATATCATTTCAGAATGCCTTGTTGTGTGGTACAACACCTTGAGAAATGTCTTAAAACAGAAACTCCACACAGCCAAACCATTAAGTAAAGAAAGAATAGAAATAAATGTATAGTGTTGGGGGCCATCCATAAATTACATCACACATCAAGCGGGAAGCAGAGGGTCGACGAAGTGTGACAAGGGGGCGGAAGGGGCCCTAAATTTCGTGACGTCACATTCCAAAATCGTTTAAATTGAAATAAAACGAGAACTGCCTGTTTTAATTCAATAATAATTTCTAGATGTAAAATTGAAAAACATGTGACGTCATACTAGGGAGGGGGGCTCTAACAAATGTGAGCGGCTGTGACAAGGACGGGGGAGGGGGTCAAAAATCATGAAATTCGTGTGACGTAATTTATGGATGGCCCCTTGTTACTAATACTTTCACATACATTTTTTGGGAAGAGGATGCTGTACCAAAAATAGTTCTTCTTCACCGTTCTTCAAAAGCTCAGCGGCTTTAAGCATGTCCTTCACTTTAGCATTCTCATCGAAACGGGCTCGCATCAACACTGCTTGGTACCGGTACACATTTCTGGTAAAAGTTAAGACAGGAATATAAAACATGAAAATCTATTTTACTTTATACTGAAATACTGAGTATTAATTATTTATTGTTTAAATAGTTTAGAACAGCTGCGGTCGTCACACTTTTCCGGCCAAGGGCCACATAGGGAGATGTGGGTATCCCTGTCGGGCCGGGCCGCACACTAAGGGTGTATGTCCTATATGTATTCGGTCCATATCCGTATTTTTTACTTCATAATTACGACCACTCACAACTAATAAAATTGACACAAAAATACGAATACAAACCGAATACGTAAAAGTGGACGAATGCTGCTGTTATAACTGAATTCTATGCTGCGGGTGGGCTGCATGAATACAAGCCACGGGTCGCATTGACGACTGCTGGTTTAGAACAAAAACTACAGGCAAGGCTACCCTACCACTAGCCCAAATATTAAGACACCTGAGGGCCTAGCATGAGTTGATATTTTTTTCTCAGTTTGTACAATAGTTAACTATTGTTTCCTCTCTTTCACTCATTCGCATTGACTGTGAGCAGAGTCCGATACTATTCGCAAAGTGAGGTGAGAACACAACTTGTACTAGGCCCCCTGACCTGGGGCCCTACCGCCAAACTCAAAGCGATAGCTAGACTGTATCCGTCCTTGTCATACATATCATAACATGTTTACAAGGACAGACTTTGAGGTTTATGACGTAAGTGCACTGTCCGTCCTTATCATCGTGTTATGATATGACAAGGACGGAAAGAGTCTAGCTATCGCTTTGGCTATCACTTTGAGTTGGGCGGTAGGGCCCCTGACCATGACGTTCCTTCCATTTTCAGTCTATATTCCAAAAACAACTTACAATCTACATAAGTACAAATAATAAATAAATCAAATAGAAGAATATACTAACAAAAACCAATGACTTCTATATTGTATGTATACTACAGTCATTGACAAAAACAAAACAACAATACCACTTTGATTTGGCTATATTAAATAAACTATTATTGACATATTTAACAAAATAATAAAAAAAACCTGTTTGATATTGGTAAGAGGTAACTTATGTATAATTAGAATTAACAAATGATCTTGAGATTTTCTGGAAAATAAGAAAATTCGTAGGTTACAAGTTGACTAATGTTTTCATTACGTAACTTCAGATGTCGAGGTAGTAAGCGCTTTGTAACAATTTTACTATAAAAACATCCATACCGTCTGTCGTAAAATGCCTCTAAATTTCGCAGAGTCCTTTTATAAAGGCTGCAAACCTTTTGTGAATGGGTTTTTAGACCCAAAAACGGTACGTTCGCCATTTTTATGAGACAGACTGACAGTGACAGTGACGTCAGTGACAGAAGACCCTTTTTTTTTTTTTTTAATGTCTTCTTCCCGTCAGTTGGGAAAGGCAAAGGCAGAGCCATACAGCCATTGTCTTATTTAAAATAATTTCAACTACAAGAATTCCAGCCTCTAGATTTCATTTTTCTGTAATTGAGTTTTGTAAGGCCAAAGCCACTTCTTTAATTATTATTTTCTCCGTGTCCAGGTAATGTAAGGCCAAAGCCACTTCTTCAATTTTCTTTTTCTGTGTCCGGGTTATATAAGGCCGTAGCCACTTCCTATTCCATTTTCCTTGTCATCTTCAGTGTGATATAAATCTTCAAAGTCTTATCCATGTTTATAGTTCCAAATCCGATGATACAACAAAGTTGTATAAATCCTTATAAGTTTCAGGATTTGTGAGAATGTCTTGAATGTCGCGCGGGATGCTATAAGATGTCTTATATATTTCTAATAATCTGTCCACCAGGACTAATCTCTGAATGTTGTAAGCAGGGCAATCAAAAAATATATGATTAAGAGTCTGATCCACACCTAAATTGCATTCAGTGCATGTTGGAGATGTGATAATACGCATTCTATGTAAATGTGAGTTAAATCGACAGTGTCCAAATCTCAGGCGTGTTAGGATAGTATAAAACTTTCTGCTATGGTATTCTGCTGATTTTGTGAACCAAGGACGACAGCCAAGAACATTATTAATCTTCGCATACCAAGTTCCTTTTACTGTTAGAGTTTCTTGCCAATGAGTGGACCAGTCTTGTTTTGACAAAAGTTTAAGTCTTGGTAGTAAATCAGAGTACGGTATAGCAACATTTTTAATGTCAATGTTGACATTTGCGGCGTCATTTGTAATGGCTCTAGCTAACTTATCGGCACTTTCGTTTCCAGATACTCCAATATGCGACGGAACCCACATAAAAACTATATCAATATTATTACTTTTGAGCTTGAAGTAGGTTGTTTTAATATCTTGTAGAATATAGTTACATCCGGTATCAAATCTGGTATTTTGCAAAGCTTTGAGACAGCTCATGCTGTCTGTTAGGACTAACCATTGAGTGCATTCTTGGGTGTTCTCCTCAATAAACTGTAGCGCAGCAAGAATAGCAAGACACTCCGCGGAAAATATGCTCATTTGGCCCGGGAGTTTAATTCCATGACCCGTTTTCAAATAAGGTATGTAAACAGCCATCGAAACATTATCATTATTTTTGGAACCATCTGTATAGATATGTCTATGCTGAGGGAAATTATCAGTAATTTCATATACTTCTTCTTTATTCTTTAAATCAGGGTGAATGTGGATATTCAGGTCACAAAAATGTGTATCATAAGATCCTGTGTAACATATCCAATTATTCTCAGTTTTATGAATGTTATACTGCTGATTGAACTCTACGATATCCGAGAAGTCATGAAACAGATAGGGGATTCGGGGTACATTCAAAGGAGAATATGTTGTATAGAGAAATTCAATTTTTCTGAGTAGGTGATGAGTAGACAGTGAAAGTAGTTTTAACAAAAACTTTGATTTTAAAAATTTGAATCTGAATTGAAGTGGAGGTATATTGCATTCCACCTGCAAAGAGTTAATGGGAGTAGTCTTCATAGCACCAGTAATGCATCTCAGATTATGATTCTGCAGGATATCTAATTTTTTTACTAATTTGGGATCAGACCCAAAACAAAAAAAGCCATATTCAAAATGACTCCTCACAATTGATTTATACAACATTAATAGAATTTTAGGATCAATTTTTGATAAACTTTTAATGACATTGAATGCCTTATAGGCTTTACCCAGCAAATATTCTATATATTTATTCCAAGAAAGGTTATTAGCAAATATGACACCCAAGAACTTGACTTCACTTTCCAATGGCAGACTAATATTATTATATACAATATCAACATCAAAATCACATTCACCAAACACAACAACTTTAGACTTTTCTGGACTTACATCTAAGTTTAGGTAACTGAAATAATTATTTAATTTTTTAAGAGCAGAATTAACTATAGAGGATACTTGTCGAATATCAGATCCAGAGAAGTAAATAACTAAGTCATCAGCAAATTGCAAATTTTTTACTTGTGGACCTAATATGTAGTTCAATTTATGTACATATAGTATATATATCAATGGGGATAATATGCCCCCTTGACACACACCCCTGTATGAATATCTTGGTCCAATTAACTGATTATTTGATTTCACATAAACCTCACGACCATGCAAAAATTCAAAAATCCAATTAACCAATTTTTCAGGAATACCAAGAGAAAGAAGTTCACCAGCTAAAATATGGTGATTCACATTATTAAAAGCACCAACGACATCGAAGAAGACACCAATAAGAACATTATCTTGTTTGAGAGAATCAAAAATATCAAGTTGAAGATGTGCTATACTCTCTCTAGAGGATCTACCCCTACGAAAACCAAACTGATTTGAAGGTAAAAGATGATTACTTTCAATGAAGAATTCAAGCCTTTGTTTAAGAAGTTGTTCAAACACTTTTCCCATGCATGATGTTAAAGCTATTGGCCGATATGAATTTGCTTTGGTTTTATCTTTGTTCGGTTTTAGAATAGGAACCAGACAATCCTTTTTCCAATCCAGAGGTATGGCAGAGGTAGACCACAACAAATTATAAACTTTCAAAATGATATTTTTGGCATTATCTGTAGTATGTTTTAACATTTTATAAGGAATACCATCGAGGCCATGTGCTGTATCTCGTCGTGAAAAAATTGCATTTTTAAATTCTTGAAAATTAAATGGTGCTAATAAATAATTACTATTACGTACAGGATTAATACTATTTACATATTGTAAAGGGGCCTCAACAGTATCTGGTGTATATTTTTTAAGAAATTCTGGAATCCAATCTGTATAAACATTTTTAAAAGAAACAGGTTGACCATTAAACCTCTTAGCAATCCTCCAGATTTTAGATATGGGTGTAGATCTATTTAGTGACTGACATAATGAAAGCCAACTTAAGTTTCTTTCTTTTTTTAAAACAATTTTTTTAACAGCTTGTAGCCTTTTAAACTTAAGAAAACTTTCTTCTGTAAGACTGTTTTTAAACTCAATATATGCCTTTTTACAATCTTCTACTGCTTTTGCACAATTTTTATTCCACCATGGTAGTGGTATACGTTTTTTGCGGATTCTGGACTGAAATTTCCTAACCGATTGATTTGATTGGTCAACAGAGAAAGACCTATTGCTGATAATAGCTGACTGCTGCAATGCAAGATCTAATAACGCAACCAAATTAGAATAACATTTTAATGGATTAGTTTGATCAATGTAAAAATTTTGTAATAAGTAATCAACGTTTTTGCTATATTTTTGCCAGTCTACTAAACGAAAATTGTAAGAAGTAGGAGGTGTAAGATAATCAGATGAATCATTATTATTATTACTAATAGTGATGTTTATAATTACAGGTAAATGATAGCTGCCCATAGGGTCGTCATGGACCGACCACTCACATTGCAATGCCAGAGAAGGTGATACCATAGTAAGATCCAAAGCATTCCTTTGCCATCTACTAGAACCAACAGTTGTCAACTGACCATCATTCAAAAGAACCAAGTTATTGTCGTCGATGCTTTCAAGAATATCACGACCACGTGTATCAATATTACTACAACCCCATGCTGTGTGCCGTGCGTTAAAATCGCCGGCAATCAACAAAGGGCCCGGTAAATTAGAAATTAAATTATTAAGTTTTATTTTAGAAAATGAAACATCACAATTACCAGGACTATACAAGGACATAAGCGAAATTTCTTTGTTGCCATACTGCAATCGCACAGCTATATTTTGAATTGAATCATCAAAAGAAGTGTCTATTTTAGCAAATTGTAAACTATTATGAACTAAAATGGCTACACCATTATGTCTTGTACCAGAATCTAATCTAATTATATTATAACCTTTCATATTAAAACGAATGTGAGGCTTTAGCCATGTTTCACATACTAAAGCTACATGAATCTGATACTCTTGCAAAAAATTTAATAATAAATATTTATGTGCAGGTAAACTCTGAGCATTCCATTGAACTATTCTTAAAATATCCATAAAAAAAATTAAATAATTTATTTCTTATTTTTTTTAATTGTTTCTAAGAGAGTATCTTTAATACTCTGAGTGGAAATAATTGTATCATTAGTTTTATTCATTGTTATCAATTTAACAACAGACTCAACAACCATATTCAGTATTTGATCAGAATTCAGGAGTGAAGCTAGCATTTCAATGGGATTTTGTTTCAGAGGAGGGAATGACTTCTCGTTTAATACAGCAGAATATGTTTTGCTTTGAGCTTTTTCTCTATTTAATTGTATTTTCTCTTTCTTAACAGGACATTGTGATGAGATGGCAACATGATTTCCCTTGCAGTGACAACAGATGGCTTCTTCAGGTGATTTCAAGCAGAATTTAAAATTATGAGACTCACCACATATGGAGCAGCGTTCGGAGTTCTTGCAATATTTGGCAATATGCCCATACCTCAAGCATTTGAGGCACTGCTTCACTGGAGGAATGTAAGGACGCAGCTCGAAGCGCCAGCTGTTGAGATCGACGCTTTCAGGAAGCACCGGGCACGAAAAAGTAATTGAAACTGTTTTTGTGGGTTCTAATTTGATTAGCCCATTATCCATCTTTGACCTTCTCATGAATCGCCTAATACTCACAATATTTTTGGTTGTAGTCAGTGCGGAGTAAATCATTTCATTTGATAAATCTATTGGTACATGTGTAATTACTCCTGTTACCTCGCTGGCCGCCGCAGGGATGCTGGCAGCCAAACTGTAAGCGTCCAAAAATTTTTTATTTTGTAGTGCCGCATTAGCCAGGCCTGGCCGCTCAAAAATTACTCCAATCTTGTGTTTGTTAATTCTTTGCAATTGTTTGACGCCCTTGTTGTATTTCTTTAAACAATTAGCCAATGACATCATGTCACGGTTGCCTATAGGTTGGTCACTTTTCGTACTCTCTATGAATACAACATATTCAAAATTGCCGCCTTGTTCTGGATAAAACCGAACATAATTTGGGATTCTAAAATCTTTGTACTTATCCTCTTCCATTTTTTCTTCCAGGGACTTCGTGGAGCAGGTATCACTGAAGTCGGACTCTCCACCTTCGCCTCCACTCCCGTCTTCAAGTTTTTTCTTTCGTTTTCGCCCACTCTTCTTCCCCATATTTACAGTTTTATTTTATTTACAACAATGAAATATTGATTATTTACACCTTTTTTATACAAATTATATACAAATTGCAACAATTAAATATTTTTTAGTTTTATTTGTTTGAAAAGACCGTCACTCCCGTCAAACGTTCCCGCGCTTTTTTGACAGAAGACCCACAGTTCAACAGATGAGATTTAGAAGGCTATGGATGAGATGCAAAGAGAATGGGAGTATTCCAACAGACTAATCTCTGAGTAATCGATCGCCATAAAGTTAATTTTAACCATGGGAAGCACTGACCTCAATGAGGGCTTTTTAAAATGACAAAAATCTTGTAGCATAATATAGAGTTTTGTGGCTGTAGTCTCGATAGATGGCGTTGATAAAAATTTGTCTTTTTTTTTTACTAAGCTTCGAAGAGTATCTACTCAGGTAGGCAGGCAGATGTAACCATAAATTTTATGGGCGATTGCACTAAACTTAAGCATCGCCTCAGTCTTTTCCTAACTACAACACAACCAAATTAAAACGGTGTCATAAACTTAGCCGTCATGTAGCTGTCATTCGCTAAGTTAACTTGGTCGAGTTGTAGATAAGAAAAGACTTGGGCGATTCTTAAGTTTAGTGCTTTCACGCGTTAATGTTTCTCTTTGAGCAGATATCAGCCAGCGAGCGCTTACTTTCCTCTTTGGTACATGCCGTTTATTTTTAAAAGCGAATTTTGACACTTCTCTTTCTATCAACGCCATCTAGTGAGGAAAATAGTGACTATTTTTAAATTTTAAATGTCATATTAAAAAGCGGTCATTTATATGAGTTTATAATGGAGGTCAGTGATGGAAAGTAATTTGTACTTATAGAATGTTCAATATTTTACTTTCCATGATTAAAATGTACTTTATGGCGATCGCTGACTCAGAGATTTGTCGTTTGTTGATTTATTAGAACCTTGAACTATGAGATCGTGAGTTCTGGCACAAGGCTGACATATTGCGTGCTCCAGCTGCATCTTTATCAACGGTCTCTTGGTGTTACAAACTAGAACAAAGATTTTGTCGAGTCCTACATAGGCTGAAGAATTAAATGAAATCTCATTCCCTCCATCCGATACTTTACCATATGATTTTATTTTGGTCACACCCCGGACACTCCGTACAACCGTGCCATTATATACACATGACGTCAGATGACGTTTTTGTACACGCGCAACTGTGTGTGTAAGTCTAGGGCTACCGTGCAGTTTGTACTGGTTTGTACTGTACGAATGAACATTCGAACTTTTTGGTAAATAAAGTTACGGCGAATTGCTTTGAATATCAAAATGAGTTGACCGTTGATAAACACGACTAAAAAATTACCGATGCATTACCTACTTTAAATATCAAAATAAGTTCACATTTGACAAACGCGACTATATGAGCACACGATTCGGCACACGAACTTGCGGGGTGGGGTAATTGATTCTGGGGCGGGGCGGAGAGTGTCCTTTCTGTACGTACGATCGTGCTTTGGTACAAATACTTGAAGTACTTTAAGATACACAGAAAAAAGTGAGTAGATGAGCACCAACATTGAGAGGCCGTGGTGTGTGGATGCTATGGTAGCAATAAATTGCTCATTTATTATGCTTCAATATAATAATATCAGCCGCACAATACCTACCCACTGTTGGGTAGGAGGCGTCCTCCAAAGATCATCACAAAGATCAGTCCTGGCTAGGGTTGCCAACTAGTTTTTTTACAAAATAAAAAGTATATTAGGGTCGGAAAAGAAAAATAAACAGTATTTTGGAAAAACATACAGTTTTTTAACGTTTTGAATACATATTTCTTAGTGCTTCTCGCACAACTTATCAATTTTGAGTCATTTTTGAAAGCTTCGTAATGTTGGGCGTTTACTTTCTAAACATATCTATGGACCAGTGGATGCTTGCTGAAAACAGTATTTTTGAATACCTTTTTTTTGTTCGACAGTAAAAAGTATAATGAATAGTGAAAAACAGTATAATACGGTTTTTAACAGTATAGTTGGCAACCCTAGCCTGGCGCTGCCTGCATTCGGCGGACCTTCTTCAGTGCCCGTAGCACGAAATCATGAATCGAGAAAAAAAAGTGCGTAAAAAATTCGATAAAATATTTTTATATGGGAAATTTGTACAGCGCCATCTAGCGACGAATAGCGAATTAATGTTCCTTAATTAATTACTCAAATGAAGGTTTTTTTTACAATTTTTTTCGATAGCTGTTCGTATGCGACAGTACAGTACCCTTAGCACGAACAGCTATCGAGAAAAATAACGCGCGTAAAATTACTCGATTGAGAATTTTCTATGGAAAATTTAATTTGGCTATTCGGCGGTAGATGGCGCAGTACAAATTTTTCAAACAAAATTGCACTTTCGAATGGTTTTACGCGCGTTATTTTTTTCGATAGCTGTTCGTGCTAAGGGTACATTACACGAACAGCTATCGAAAAAAATAACGCATGTAAAAACATTATTTTGTATGGGAGGTTTGTACAGCGCCATCTACCGTCGAAAAGCGAAATGAAATTTTCCATAGATTTATTATTGAGATTAGAGCTAAGGTGCTATAATTTATTTACAAACAATAACCTCTGTAAAATATAGTAATAGGCATAAAAGCAAAAATAAATAAATTAAAAAAATATTAAAAACACGACTGCCCTGCCAAAACGAACTAAAAAGTTAAACAACAAGTGTCATTGCAGTCGGGGGACCTTATCATGGAACAATTTTTGATCAAAGAGGTCCCCCGACTGCAATGACACTTGTTGTTTAACTTTTTAGTTCGTTTTGGCAGGGCAGTCGTGTTTTTAATATTTTTTTAATTTATTTATTTTTATTTCACACATTTTAGTGACATATTATATAGTTTTGGAATGTGCTCATCAAGGCCTTTCATTTGATGCCCATATTGTAATAATAGAAGAAGAAATTTTTTTTTTCATATTTGAAAATGGCGTCGTACAGTCGCCATATTGATTTTTTCTAAAAAAAATATAGCCAGTGTCACTCGGAATGTTGTAAGGATTCTAACGATACCCCATTTATCCAAATCAGTTCAGGCATTTAAAAGTTATGGTGGAATAAAGAAACTCACATACCCACAAACATACATGAATCCTGAACACATAACACTCTTTTTGCTTTGGGCAGTCGTGTAAAAAGTGGGTACTTAGCGAGCAATAAATTTAATTAAGATGAGGGCGCCCTTGAGGAATAATCACTTTAATTTCTGATTCTTCCGAAGCACGAAGGAGCTCGAGATGAAAAAAATGTTGGTCACCCATCCCATGACCGACCTTTGAGAAAGTTGCTTAACCTCTGCAATCGCAGGGCCAGCCAGAAGCTAAACCACTACAATGAGCTCCCATGGAACAGAAATTTTCACGAATTCATAATTTAGAATTATTATGGAAAATCAGTGCAATACATTTAAGTTTTCTTTTGTTTCGTCTTTCGATGTTTATCTTGGTTTTATTTAAAAATCGGCGTTAAGATAAAAAATGTCAGCAAAATCTTTAGAGTAAGTGAGCATAATACCTACCTAAAATCCTCGACAAAATTTAATACCAACAGAAATAAAATAGGTAGGTAGGTACTTATTTATTTAGGAACAAAATAGCTCCGTAAAAATATTATGCCATTATCAAAAATAAGCCCCTACCAGGATGCGAACTCGGGACCACGATAGCAAGTTCGCTCTAAGAATCGTAGGGTACCTACCCTGCATGTTTATGAATTACGTCCGTTTGGACGTCAATAGCATTTAAAATTTAAACATGTTTATTAGAACTAGATTGAGGTAAACTAGGTACATCGTTAAAAAATTGTAGCGTCGCGTTAATCGAGGTCAAAGAAAGTTAAAAAGTGTGAAATTACCATAAAACCGGTCGAATCATGCGCATATCTCGCAAGTGATGTGATAATATGGTGCACGGCGTGCACCCAAACGTTATTGGATGCACCAAAAATTCAAAAATGGATGGAACGCGTCTATCGTCTTTTGAAAATTGATTTTTATAACTTCTTGTCATTTTAGAGGTTTCGACAAAGTATTTAATAGAAAGTCTATGATAGCAATGCGTGGTAAAGATTTAGTTTAGTCGGCTGACTCAGTGTAATGCCGACACTCGGTGCGGTGGGTAGCCGTCGCCCAAATCTCTTATTTCTTATAGTTTCATTTTCACGTCATAGTTAAGTGATACTAATTTGTAAATTAAATCTAGTGTAACACTGTGGTACTCCGATATTCATCTTTTGGAATTCTGCTACTTCTTGCTGTGTAATTACTTAGGTGCGTATACTTTTTGTAACCAAATTAAGCCTACTTATTTGTTTTATAACTTTTAGTTTCTTAAATATTTGGTCTTTACAATTAGCTGCATGTAACACTGTATCTTTCCTTATAAAATCTTCTATTGATTTTTATTCGATGGGAACACACACTCAAAAGATAAAAAAAAACTATTGAAATAATTTGATAGACTTTAGACCTCAAATAAAATAAGAATCAATGAAAGTAAAATCACGTAACATTCGAAGCAAAAACAAATTATAAATATTATAAAAACTGTACTAAAATTTTCCTACTTATATAAAACCCCAATGTTATTTATTAAGTATTATACTTAGTACTTAGTATTATTTATTTACTTTTGAAATCTATGTAGGTAAGATTAACCGCGAAAATCGCAATATTGCGTCAATTCTCGAATGTAGCTTAAAGTCGCTATAATATGGTATATTTTATACAGGAAAGTGGGTGAACAGAATATCGGTCACCATACAAGACTGGTTGTGCACGGAAATCCATTCCAAAAGGGATTGCGCAAATAAGTTATTGCAACTGCCATTTAGTCTTAGACTTGTTGCAAATAGCAGCTAATTACATTTTATAAATGCTAAACACTGTGGAGACGTGATGAAATTGAAGAATTTAAGTTTCGAAACTCGAGGAAACTCGTTTGGAGGCAGCTTGTTAAATCTTTGCTCGTATAAGCGAAATCTCAAGTGTTGGATTTCCACCTGGATGATTATAGTAGACTATGAATGATTATAAACTAATTTATTTAGATTTTTTTTATTAACCTAGACAAAGTCACATTTCGATCATCATCAACATCACAATTCACACCCGCGCTATGTCTAAGTAGGTATTTTACATTCAAGTACATACATACAATACTCAAACGACTCTTGCCTATGCAAACGCATTACGTTGAAATAGATCTCTGTGCTTGTTTCGTATGTTTTACATGTTACGTGTAATAATTAATAGATGGAAGTTGGAAACTCATAGTTATGTTTGTGCATTAGCCAAAACCATAAGAATAAGTTTTATTTAATCTTACGCCAAATCTTTCTATTACCTAGTATAGTATTATATTATCTGTGCTATTACATATCGAAGATCGACAGCGCTCTTACAAAATGTTGAAATCAGTGATGTCCTAAGTCGTAGCCATCTTCACCTTATAAAAAACCAAAACCAGTAAAGTTAGATTTAATAAATATTTTGTTGTCAGTAAACATAGGCTTCGAGAAGAAAGAAAATATGGACTCGTCTTATTTTATTTTAAGGACAAGCATTAACGTGAAATTATTCACAACTTAGCAATTAAGTAGAAAAAAATAAATTATTCACCAATTTCGCCATCAGTGTTTTATAGGAACATAAAATTTATTTACAAACTACCAATTCTGTTACCATCAAGGATTTCAGCTTTTATAAAATTACCGTGTACAGTTGATGACAAAAGTAATTTAACATGAAAGTTTCAACACCCAAAAGTTGAATGAAAAATTGCGAACAACTTTTTTTATTTTCTTTTAAATCTAGGTTTTTTTATTTATTTATTTGGGCACTAAAATCTTTTCTCTATAGCAGGGGTGGCCGGCCAACTTGTCTAGGGCTGCGATCTACTTCAAAATTTCCTGGCCTATTGGGATCGACTTAAAGTATTTTTATTTTTTGGGGTATTTTTCACTACAAAACCGCTGCACCTGCCTCTCGCACCGTTCTGTTGCTGCGTAGGTACTTTGCTACCACAAGCAAAGCACTTTTTGTTATGTCTCTCGCGATCGACTGCACTGTCTCCAAAGATCGACTGGTCGATCGCGATCGACTTGTTGGCCACCTCTGCTTTATAGAAAGAATCTTACTAATTGAACAAAAAAAGAACACATTGTAAAAACATGGTAAAACAATAAGAAGCGTTTTATATTATAGTAAAAAAATCAAGCGAAAAAGTCGACTTTTAATCACTGTCAAATCTGTCAATTATTATTGCGTGGAAATAAAACTTTCCATAGAGAATTCTCTATCGAGTAATTTTACGCGCGTTATTTTTCTCGATAGCTGTTCGTGCTAAAGGTCAAACCGCATTACAGCGGAGCGGCGCGGCACTGCAGCGAAGCGGCGCGGCGCGACAAAATATTCTTTCGCACCAAGTCTGTGCAGCGTCGCGCCGGTACGCGCCGCGCCGCGCCGCGTCTCTCCGCTATAGTGCGGTTTGCATCATTGCAATCAATAGAAATAATATTTGGCCGTGCCGCGCCGCTCCGCTGCAGTGCCGCGCCGCGCAGCGCCGCTTCGCTGTAGTGCGGTTTGACCTTAAGGGTACAGCCAAAACATTTTATTTGTACGTGTATTACTAGTATTACTACATACAAATTGGTCCTTCGAGCCGGGCTAAGTATCAATATTTCGCGCACAACGTTATTGATTAATGTTATTGAGATTACGCACTCATTATGATTAATGTTATTGAGATTGCTGCAGACTGTACCTCCAGTTCCTACTTCGAGATGTGAAGGTTGATTTGAATGCATTTACACTTTCATTTTCTTTTTACAAAATACAAATAAAAGTGTAAGTGGTGTAAGCCACACTGCGAGAATTCACGTTTATAATGTAAGTTCAAAATAGAGCTCTTTGTCTCCTTTTGTTGATTTCAAATTAAAGTTAGAGTAATGCAAACAGAACACTGGCGTAAATGTAATGCAAGTTGTGTTTAATTTTTAAACGAACAAGTAGTGTAAAGTAGAACGTATATTGTGTAAGGTCGAGAAATATTAACGCCATACCAACTGTTGCAAGTTTATTTAGTTAGAGGCTAAAAAAACTGTCAAAAATAAAAAGTTTCTACAGTTACAGAAAAAAACCCATTATAGCCCACTGCAGTCTGGAGGATGCAGGGACTCTTCCGTGCAAAACGTCGCATTGCAATGAGGGCTTTTCAAAATGACAAAAAAACTGTAGGCTCGATAGACGGCGTTGATAAATAAACAAGTGTCAACTGTAGAAAACGTAGGAAAAAGAAATTTTGCTAAGCCAATTTTGACACTTCACTTGACCATCAACGCCATCTAGTGATCTAGTTAGGGAAGAAGTTACTACATTTTTTTAATGTCACTTTGAAAAGCCTTCATTGGACAGGAGATAGTTGTTAGACCGTTTTCAACGTAAGAACGATAGTAAAATGCTTATTTGTTGTTTTTTGTTCATAAAAGCTAATAATGTAAGTACTAAAGTAAATAGGTAGGTACTTTTTTGTGTTCGTTACTGAAGTGCTTTCATTTATTGGCGGGTGCCGAAACTCGCAGACCGTAGAAAGCGAAAACGGACCTCTCTCTCGTAATCAGGCTGTGCTTTCATTTTGGGGGCGTTACTGAATACGATGTGGTCAACTTATTTAGTCAAAGTTGAAAAAAGTTAGCAAATCATGACCATACAACGTTAAATCTCTACATTTGCATTAAAGTATAGAGTAATAACGGACGGAGGAGTAATAACCAAGAAAGTGAATATTTATCCCAAAAAGACATGGATCTCTTTCTTTTGAAAACCTACTCCAGCTCTACCTATTTACAGGTGTACTGCATGTACTATACTACGATGAAAAGGCTTTCGGCATTTTTTTTAACTTGCACTCCTCGAGAACACCGGATAAGTTTTGACTATCTTTATGATTTTGACTCATCCGATTTTGTTTAATAAAATTACAAAAAAAATGTTGTGTTCCGGCAGTTAAGCTAGGGTTTCCTAGGATAGCGGTGCCGTCATATTACGGCCGTAATATAGCGGCGTTGAATGTTGTCTATGTAAACAATACGGCGACACCGTAACGTCAGAAACCGCGCCGAATTGTTTACATAGACAACGTTCTACGCCGCTTAATTACGGCCGTAGTATGACGGCACCAACATCCTAGGAAACCCTAGCTTTAGAGGTAAGATAGGATGAGAATTCCTTCGGCCTTAATATCGGGTGGGGTGAGGTGAAGGCCTAGTTTTTACCTGATTTCCCGATTGATGAGCTCATCAGCCTTTTCTCCACTTCTACGCCAAGTTACGCTACTCTATGTTGCTTAGGTACGCTTACGCTACGCTACGTTTACGCTACTCTACGTTTACATCTACGCTACTCTAAGTTGCTACTTCTACGTTACCATCCTTCATGTTGTTTATAGATTTTTAATTCAACACGTCTAGATATTCTGTGATTCAACGTCCATTGTTCCGATATTCATTGTTTGAAAAACCATTACCGAACGACCCTCCGTTCACACTATTTTAGCTAAGGTCGACACAGACTAAGTACCATGTGCCCATTATTCGACCATGGCTAAATCATGGCGGATTGTCAATTGCACAAGAGTTATTAACGTTACTCTAATGCTTGCGTCAACATTAACATCCACAACAGTGTAGGTGTACCTATGTTATATCATGTGTAGTGGCTCGTAAACCCTTGAAGGTCGATCGTTATAGAATAAATCAAAAACGTTTCATAAAAAAATAACTGTGAAGACTCAATCGATATGTTACTGTAAGAGCCTGTATCTTAGGTTTTACTGGAAAATCTTAAGATTTACCAACATGAATTGGTATTATAAAGGGACACCATTTTCGGACTTTTACCATTAGATAGAGTTTGGCACTTGCTAGGTTTTACCAAGGATGATTGGTCCAACATTATGGAAACTCCCCGGTCCTTTGCTTCTAACATTGCCTCATCTGTTGCCAACTTTTTGCGCTGTAAATTTGTTTGTATTACATGGTAGGGGGAGCCATTTACCGAGGTGCCCTTAACACTGGTAGTTGACAGTAGAGCGTGCTATGTGGTCCCACTTCCTACGGACGGGGCAGTCGTCACTAAACGCGTTGTGATTGGTCTGTCTTAATTTGGCGTTTTCACAGTTTATACATTTTGGAGTCATGTTCACCTCATATTCTTTGCAGTCTGACTTGAGGTGAGGACCTGCACAATGACTGCATCGGACTCCCTGGTTTTTGCAGAATTTCCTGCTGTGGCCGTAGCCAAGACACTCCGTGCATTGTACCAAGGGTGACTGGTCTTTGACGTAAGTTCTGAATACCCCGTCTATACTCACGACTCCCTTATCGATAGCTCTCTTCCAGATGGTTGGGGAGGCACTCATGACGATGTGGCAAAGTTGTGGATTCCGCGCTTTTTTTCTGTACTTTATTTGAACCCTATCTTCCTCACTGTCAAGGCCAGCGAAGATGCCCTTGTTGTTGTTTCTAAGAGTCGTTAGTACGGATTCATCGCTCTTGTCCTTTAGGACATTTTGGAAGAGTAGCAGCGGGTCCCTGTTCGTCGCTTCCACGACTGTGAGGTTCTTGTTATTTTTCTCTATCTTTTCTTTGAGTCTATTTCTTTCTTCTTTTGTCTTCAACCCCACTATGACTTTCCTGTCTTTTGCTCTCCGTACTTTAGTTACAGGTATCCATTCTCCCTCGTCTGTCTCTACTGCCTTTCTTATATGGTTTATTACTTCCTCTGCGGTTTCCTCTTCATCCTTAGAAGTTATTATTACCGAGTGCAGCGTTTCCCTCTGTGTTGCTTGTGGTCTTGCATTTTGGTCTTGCATTACTGCACTCGCGTAAGTCATGGGTCCGCTTTGGCTGTCGAAATTTGTACCTACTTTCCTAATCTCGTCCGCCACCATGTCCACCTTAGCTGCTATTTCCTGCACTTTGTCGATCACAGGTTTGCAGATTTGCTGCTGCATAATCGAACCGAGGTCATGAAGCCTCCCCTCGAAACCCTGCTTCATTTCCTCCATACGCTTACACAGTGCGCCATACTGATCTGCACTCCCTTGGTGGAGGGGCTCTGTTGTTTGTCCCAGTGGTGCTGATGTTGGTGTTGTTTTGAACAGCTCACGGGCTACTGGTGCGGGCAAGTCAGTCACTTTTTCCCTCTTTAGCCTTCTTCCTATTTCGAATACTTGAAGTAGTGCAGATTCAAATTAAAAATAAGGTAAACTGAGTAAAATAAAATCCTTAAATATATTTCATTGTCATTATAATAATTATATTCTTCACTATCACTCCTATTTTTATTTATCCTGTAGGAGTGTTTCTGAGTCACACACAACAAAATTTCCCTTCAGCCAAATCCTTTGTTTAAATTAAAGGAGAATGGCAGGTGCCCATATATTTTCAGAACCACATAAAGGCTTAGCGTGCCAAGAAGTAAATAGCATGAATTTATTCCTCTATTAAAGCCTAATAAATTATGTAATCGTAAGATACACTTTAAAGCTGGGGATAAAAAGTTGATTTTAAAACCTAACCTCAAAACAGCACCTAGTAGGCAATTACTTTGGATACATTACGTAACCTACACAGAATGCTTTTTATTTAAAAGCTTTAGGTGATGCTGGTCATGAAATCCAAAATATTTAGTCATTAGACCGTAATAGACAATAACCTACTACCTATCTATCATTGACCTGAAACATAGTATGATAACGATAGGTAGGTAGGTACTAATCCGCGTCAATTGGTAATGCGCCTGGCGGCCATGATTTTAACCTCAAAAACGAAAAACAATTGTATTTTTTTCATATACCTAGACCCTTTCTTATTGAAAATAAAAATTCAATAATTAATATATTATATTACCTATTAGAATTTTACTGTTTTTGTCATTTTTAGTTGCGGATGACATTGTTTTTCTAAATGTTGCCTCCTTCTTTACGAACACTTTAAATTGAAAAGTAACCACCAAATTATGACCTTTAAATCTCATAAGGTCCGAATTGGGCACGCTCAGTATTTATGAATTTGGAAAATGGTTCCCAGTTTGCCATTCTCCTTTATTAAAATAAATTAATATGATTTGATTGATTTATTAGTACTTATAAGTAAAATATAATTTTAAAACACCTTCGAAATAAATATTTTTCAGCATTTACCTAGTCAGTGAGGTAAAACGTAAGATTACTTACTGCATTTACCACCAAATGTTCGAAATGACCGATAATCACAGAACAGTTCGAACTTTTGGTAAATCTTAGGTTTTACTGGAAAATCTTAGGATTTACGTAAGTTCGGGGTTTTACAGTAGGTAACATATACACTAGCTAGGATATTGGTGTTGATAAAAATACGATTTTCTAAAAAAATGCGGCTGAAAGTTAGAATAATCATTAGTTTGACTTTTAAAAGTTAGAAATGGCGGGAATAGTGAAATCTAACATCAAAGTTACGGAATGTTTTATGGAAGATGATAACGTCATATTTTGTCATTGACACGTTAGGAGAGTTGCGTAGTAGGCAGCTGTTACGAAAACTATTGCAAAATCGTCGCCATTTTTTAGCAATTTATTTATGATTCAGCGTTTCCTGCGATGAACAATAGAATTCTAAAGTTTCTCGTTTTTTAAAGAAAACATCTAATACATCTTTCGCAACTTTAGATTATGTAGGTATAATTTAGAAAAAGTGTTTGGACAGGTTATCATTATATTACTCTACATCCGCTTCTGAAATACATTTGAGTAACGCTGAAGACTGTAGAATTACTTAGTTCGTGATTATTTGTCAATCATGTATCTTTAGTTGAGTGTTACCTACATTTTGAAAGTTCTTGTCTGTCTTAACTTAATTTTTTTAATTCGGCTTGAAGGACCGAAACCTGTTTAACAGTTTTAATAAGTACTTTTCTTTCAGTAATTCCGTGAATAAGAGTAAACCCCAAACCTGAGGTGAATTAATAAAATTACTTATAATAACATAAAATTACAAAATAAAAGATGTTTTTTGCTAGGGTTACAGAGCAATAATAAATCGAGATAAATAAAAGACAACCGTAAAGAATAAAAACAATGCAATAAAAGAATCTACAAATTCTTCAGTAACTTTTAAACCTAAACTAACCCAAAGAAGTTAAATAATTTAAAAAAATCTGTCGAAAAAACAACTTAGTCGGCCGTCTGCGTTACCAAACTGCAATTTCACAAAAAAAAAAGACGATCACAAAAGAGAAATTCATAATGAAACTACTGCGGTGATTGCGTTGTTAATTTTCAAAACAAACGAAAAACGGATAAAATTGCGCGCGAAAAAGCCTATAAACAGCATGGCGTCAGTGCAGCAGGTAGTCGGATAGTTGGTTTGTTGGTTAGTCGGCTAACGGTGCTTATGCAATCATATAGAACGCATTGGTCGTTTCTCTTAAGTGTCGTAAAATTATGATGACTTCTGATTTTGCAACTAAAAACATGGAAAAGAGGGAAAAACTATATTTTCATTTTATTTTGATGACAGTATGATAATAATACTCGTAGCGTTAACTTACTTTATGTTCAGACAATAATGAGTAAGTATAATTAGGCGAAATCTAGACTAGATATAATCTTGAGTAGGTAATTAAAAATCTTAACTGCGTTATATAAGGAGAACCAATTTAATTGTTGTCTTATTTGAAGTAAAATTAAGCTAACGGAGTTATTTAAATAAATAGAAATCTTGCGTGATTTCGCTATCAGTTAATAAAGTAAGTAATGATTGACTAGGTATCCCGTCCTTTAATATTATAATTGAAGGACTTTCATCCAGAAAAAACTACTGTTCCCGAGGGATAGCAATAAAAACTTTCCACGAAGACGAAGTCGCGGGCGTTCGCTATATGATATAAACGAATAAATCTTAGCACATTATAAGTACAAACATGTTGGTACCTATAATAAGTATGTATTTAACATTAGCACTAATAAATTCATCTTCTTTCTGAAGGTGTGGGTCTGATACTAAAGCCACTCAAACGCCCCCATTTTGCTCCAGTGTGCAGTGGTCGTACTTTCACTGCGTGCCTCACGCTTGAGGCGAATCTCGGTCTACCACAGGGGAGCATCCTCGGTACAGAGCATTTTAAAACCGCATTTATTGTATTTTTTTAAATCAATAATTCACTAATAAAGATGCTTGTATTATTTTTTATTATGCACAACCAAGATAGTGCTTGGCCTGTCTTCACCTGATGTTAAGTGATGATAAGGAAGCGCACTACACCCCGAATCCTCATCACTGAAGAACTGGCTATCTCATCTCTGACTGCCGGAACACAACAATTTTTAAATTGTGTTACGGTGTCAGAGTTGGGTAAGATGCTGGTAGCCAGCCAAGCGGACTTGAAATAAGCCCTAGCACTAACCAAACCTGGCATAAACTGGATGAGTATAGCCGCGGATCGTGCTCAGTGGCATGGACTCTGAGAGGCCTATGTTCAGCAGTGGACGATGATAGGCTGATGATGATGATGACTAACCAAACCACTTGGTTTGTTACCACATAAGTTTGTACTCACAAATGTACCCCCTTCTTGGGAATTGAACTCGGGACCCCGCTGTATTTTACACGGCTGGGCGAGCCCCTATCTTCGAGGCGGTTACTAGCTAAACTTTTACTCTCGTTTGGTAACATTTAAATGAGTATGCATGGAATTGATTGTCAATATCCGTTATTTACGTAGAAAATCTTTACTTTTAATAAAATGCCGTTTCAATTTCAGCATTGTAACTTCAAAACTATTGAGATCATAAAATACTGAAATTATAAATAATATTGATATACAGTCAGTGGCACGAATCATGAAATCGGGTGGGGATTGCGCGGAACGCGTATTTTGGGTATGCGTTGCGGTGAGGGGTGCGGGCGGCGGGAGAGGGGCGCGCGCTATTGGTCACTCACAAGAGCACATGCGCGAACTTATCCCCACTCTGTCGAAAAATTTTCATGATTCGTGCCACTGACTGTACCTATTATGTAAATATTAAAACTGAACAAACGAATAAATCATGCTAAGATACAGTTTCCTAGTACTAATAGCACATTGTTTCTTGGTTATGGGCTAGTTAATGTGTTGCTGATTTACTATTGTGTATTGACATAATAAACTGTACTGCAGGGACATTACGGATGTGTCATAAACTTACCTTACTAGCTGACCCGACAAACAGACGTTGTCATCCAAGTTTCAGTATATACTTACCTAGTTGTTTTGTGAAAAGCTTTAATTTGTGAAAAGATTTCCATCAATTGAATCGTGTCGTGGCCTCGTGAGTGAGGAGATATGATCTTGAGTTCGTAAAATAATAGAGAAAAATATGTTCAGTTTTCCCCGTTTTTTCCTCTCACGAATTTTATTTAAAAAAAAGGTTTTGTGCCATTTATGTTCGTGCAAATAAACGAAATGATGAATGAAGATTCGGATTTGCCGTTCTTAAATTGGTGCAAACGTAAAATTTAAAAACACTCATTCCATTACCAATAAGCCACCAGATTATATTTAAAAGCTATCGCTCGATTGGGTGGTCAGTGCATCTTGTTTGCTATATACGGTTTTCCTTTACGGAAATGACATAAACGAGTTTTTATAAAAAGTTGGGCTTCTTCAACCGGCTCTCGAGATTCTGTGAACTTTTGGAAAGAGTCGAGCTCTAAGGAGTCGAGGGTGAGAAAAATATTGGTTAAGGACTTAGAGCAACACGAGCCCGCATTGCTCTAAGGTTATGGACGAAAAGTCGCAAAAGTTATAAATCCTTTTTTGGTTCGACCAACTCGACATATCGAAAGAGTATAGAATTGACATTAGTTTTCGAATCGATAGATAATATCGATCTATTTATTTATATCCATTCTTTCGAAATCTAAGTGATAAGCATTAGTTTAATAAATTTAAGTTGAGTGCTTTTAGAATGAACAACCTACAATGCTTTTAGAATGAAAATTGAAGTTGAAAAAAAAAACAGTACATATCTAAGTAAGTACATTTTACATTAAAAGAAAAACTAGGTACTTTATCAAAGAGTAGAATCGAACGAATAGCACAGTACAAAAAATACTACATATTAGACATAATGAGGTTTAGAAATGAGTACTATTATTAATTCTGTAGAAATGGGTTCAAAAACTGGATTGCTCTATGCAATATAAAAACACCCATTACATAATTTTACAGATATAACGGGGTTTTTAGGGACCTCTGGCCAAACCAGTTGGTTTTTGAGTGCAGTAACGGTGCTGCCAGCACCGGGGTGCATCGACCGCTGGCGACTTGCACTTTTATTTAATACACGCACTTTGTTGCGAGTTTTTCACGAAGTACAGTCACTAACAAAGTACCCACCAACTATATTTATTGTGATATTAAGTTTCTTAGGGTTATTAGATGATATGAATTTTCCTGACATGTCCGGAACTTAAGGCATCTGTCAGGAAAACAGCGAAAAACTGTAGTTGTCAGGAATTTTTGATATCCCAAAAAGTAAATGAGTTTGGTGAGAAAAAAATATTAAACGTAAGCTAAATGAAGAATGTAGATGTAGGTGACAAAATGTCAGGAAATGGGTTTGAACCTATTAGTAAGAGAGGCTGGCATAGTGGTAACCATTAGGTTTGTTTTTGACGGATATTTCGGAAATAGCGGGTTCATTATACTGTGATAGCGGCGTATATGTCGCAGCCAACTAGCTTAATCAGTCGTTCAATTAGCGGCCTAGCCTTTTCATTGACAGGCGCCATTCAATCATCGGCCTAAATAACATCCCGGCATTTCATTAAACGGCTAGGCAAATGTCTTGGTTCGATAACGTTTAACCACTTGCCTAGCCAAGTCATTGTAATTTAGTTCCATTTTCTATCACCAGGCACGCTGAGGCGATGTTGCTGTCAAATCTGTAAATATGGCGTCGACCAGCTGTGATTTCTGGTGCTTTTCACAATTAAATTACGTTTACACTTCGTTTACACGAAAATATCGTGAAATGGAAGTGTTTGGTGAAAAAATAGTGCAAATCAATCTTTGAACGAACGTTTTAAAGAATGTTTTGAAATAAACTCAGAATATGACCAGTACCATCAAAGTGATTGTTTTGTTTTTTTTGCAATTTATTGTTTGTTCCGATGTTTGAGGTAAACAATGTTATTGTCAAGTTTAAATATGAAAATAATTTG
The DNA here is from genome assembly GCA_928269145.1 of Agriphila tristella. Lineage (NCBI taxonomy): Eukaryota > Metazoa > Arthropoda > Insecta > Lepidoptera > Crambidae > Agriphila > Agriphila tristella. Next base: position 11,677,337 of record OV743429.1, read on the forward strand.
TGTTTTCTTTTTAACATCTCACCGTAAACCTTGTAGTTTAGACATTAGAAAGAATCTTAGTCAGAGCATAAGAATAAATATTTATTCTTATGGTTAGAGGTAGTAAACGATAAACGAGAAAGCTCAGGTGACCATGAGTTCTGGACAGAAAAAGAGTATTAGGTACTGGATGAACACTTGTGTCGTATTTACGATGATAATATCGTGATTATGACAAAGGCAGCTGCTGGTAAAGAACTTTTAAAGTTAGCAAGGTATCAATTATAACAAATATTTGTTATCAATATCATTGCATTGAAACTTTTGTACATTTAAATGTTTTTGTTGATTTTATATTATTTTATTGATAGTTTAAACATTATTTGTGTTACCTAATCTCAAAAAAATCAAACGCTTAATGAACCTAAGTATTAGAAAAATGAAAATGAATAATTATTTATTTGAAGAAACAGGTAATTAAGTGCTTTTGAATTTTCTATATTTTACTACCATTCGAGACTTTTTTTAGTTGACAAGAAGAATTCTTAAAATGTGTTTATCTTCTTCGTTAAAACTCAGCAGTTAATATTGCGAAAGAAAAAGACAAAACAGGCACCTATGATATTAAAGTATTAGCCTCCGCCCGCGAATTCGTTCGCGTGGACATTTGGGAAATCCCTAATAACCTTTGGCTGAGATAAAAAGTATTCTATGTTTTAATCCAGGCTATAAACTATCTGTGTGTCAAATTTTATCCAAATCTGTTCAGCAGTTTTTCCGCGATTGAGGAACAAACATCCAAACCCACAAACTTTCACATTTATAATATTAAGTAGGATTTTACTTCAATAATAATAAAGAATTCAATATCAAAATATTTCATTTTCCATTCGTCACGATGGTTATCCTATTCAATCAACGGCCTTAGCATCTGCCAGCCCGTTAATTAGATATTGTTTTGGATGTATTGGCTGGATGTCATTTAGGCTGCTGATGAAACGGCGACATTTAATGAAAAGGCTAGGCGGCTAATTAAACGGCTGATTAAGCCAGTTGCCTGCGACATATATATCGATTGAGGATCTATAGATAAACAAAAAATGTCATGTGATATAAAACCCTAAAACTCAACGTTTTCGAGATAATCTATGTTAAAGATCCAATATAGATAAAATCAATCTTGTTCCCCATCCAATTATATACCTAATAAGCGGCGCACGATAAAACCTATACATATCGATAGAGGATCTATAGATGAACAAAAAATTTCATGTGATATAAAACACAAAAAGCGCAATGTTTTCGAGATAATCCATGTTGAAGATCCTGTCTATTGATAAAAATTCAAACTTATTCCCCCTCCAATTTGATACTACTTATATAAGGTACTTCTTAAATAGTGCACATAACTTTAAGGGGTCAATGTACTCATGCATACAAACAACTTTTCCTATGGTACCAACATTGAAATCGCAAAAAAAAATCAGCTGTTCCATAGTACATGTTGGTACCATAGTAAAAGTTGTTTGTATGCATGAGTATACGACTGTCTCCGTGGTCTAATGGTTTTTAATGGGGAATGTCCGAAAAAAATCAAATTGGCTGAATATTTTTCTATAGGTAGAAATAAGGTCCCTTAGTAATAGAAAAAAGTTTCAGAATTTTCGGTTGGGTAAAAAAGTTTTTAAAAATCAAAGTGTCTTCAAATTCACAAATGTATGAAAGTAACAGCAGAATGGAGATTATACCTTTGCCGCTAACTGCCACAAACACAACACGTATTTAAAAAAAAAAAGTTTTGACATTTTGTCTTGATACTTTTTTTTTAATAAGTACCATGTTGTGGTTGTGGCAGGTGTTGGCAAAGGTACAATCGCCATTCTGCTGTTACTTTCATACATTTGTGAAGTCGAAGAGACTTTGGTTTTTTGAAATTTTTTCACGAAACCGAAAATTATGAAAATTTATTCTATTACTAAGGGACCTTATTCCTACCTATAGAAAAATATTCAGCCAATTTGATTTTTTTCGGACATTCCCCATTCCTAAATAAAGTCACCTTGTTGCGTTTTCCCAGTTGGAGGATCTTCAACATGGATTATCTCGAAAACGTTGCGCTTTTGGGTTTTACATCACATGTCATTTTTTGTTCATCTATAGATTTTTTATCAATATATATAGGTTTTATCGTGCGCCGCTTATTAGGTATTTAATTGGAAGGGGAATAAGATTGATTTTATCTATACAGGATCTTTAACATAGATTATCTCGAAAACGTTGAGCTTTAGGGTTTTATATCACATGACATTTTTTGTTCATCTATAGATCCTCTATCAATATATATATAGGTATTATCGTGCGCCGCTTATTAGGTATTTAATTGGACGGGGAATAAGTTTGGATTTTATCTATAGATTATCTCGAAAACGTTGCGCTTTAGGACTTTATATCATATGACATTTTTTGTTTGTCTATAGATCCTCAATCGATATGTTATAGTCAAACCCCGAAGTCCAGGCGCTCCTAGGTTTGCCTAGTCAAAGCTCAGGTTTGACAAGAAGTCTAGTCAAAGTCCGAAGCAATAGCGTGTTTCGGGCTTTGACTAATGAATTCATGACTAATCCTAGGAGTGCCTAACTTGGGCAGTCAAAGTCCGAAACACAATACGGTTAAAACGGGGTTTGACTAGTCAAACCTAGAAACATGAGCTTTTCGTCCTAGAATTAAGAAAATCTAATTGTTTATTCCAGTTTAATTGGACCGTAGTGGATTAATATAACAAATAACGACTCAATTTATGATTATTTATTGATACAACATGAACAAATAATATGAATTAAATAAAGCATTTAATAAAAAAATATAGTAAAGACACTGCTACTTAATTTTTACTACTATTTCTTTTATTAATATATTTTTAGGTTACTTACTAAATATAAGTTCAAACGGCGATTGTTGTGTACCATGATGGTATGCACAGTTTTTCTTCAATTGACAGATTCGAAGGCCCTCACTCAAACGATTAGTTTTATTATCGTCCAACCAAGCAAATAGTATTTTCTGTACGTCTTGGTTGGCACGCTCGACGCTTCCCTGACTTTGTGAGTGGCGCGTTTTGCCATGGACTATGGACAATTCGGGTCACGTGACATAACTTTCAGCTCTTCTACGACACGACTAGGAAATTCTCGCCCATTATCTGATTGAAGCACACATGGTGCGCCCAAAGTACAGAAAATATCAAGTAGAATGTGAGCTACTTCCTGTGCTGTTTTTGTATGAAGGTGACATGGTATCAAAAATGTTGTCAATAATGATCATTATAGTTTAAAATGTACCTATTTGTAATCACGATCAGGACACTTATGTCAATTATCTTTAAGATCCACTTGTCCTCGTGCATGAATCTCTTTAAACAGCAACGGTTTAACTACTAGCCCCTTTTTAGGGTGTTTTTTTTTTCTTGTGACGCGTTTGGCATAAATCTCAATAAAATTTTATGGACTCTTTTGTGATATTTGTCTAAAACTGTCGAAATATCTAGCTAAACCTGTTAAAATATGCAACTAGTGTAGTAATCAACATTTGAAGAAAAAACCTGTTTAAGCAAGCAACATATGCAGTGCAAATCAATGTTTTAACAGCACAATTAATCGACTGTTGATAAATAAACCCTGTTTAATAATGCAACAAATGCAGTACAGTACAAATCACGTTTGACGAATTTGCCTTAGTCGTTCCTAGGATTGACTAGGCAAAGTCCGAAACTGATTATTTTGCATTTGAGGTTTGACTAAACATTTAGGAACTTCTAGGTTTGCCTAAAAATATATCTGTCAAAGTCCGAAATAAGAATTCATTTCGGGGTTCGGGGGAGGTGCACTTAGAATTTTTATTTAATTTAATCTGATGTTTACTTACATAACTTAAGATATGCTAAAATAATCAGCTGTTGTATAGCCATTTCTGTGACGTAACATGAACACTTATTTCGTCGAGTTCTACATAATGTAACTAGGTTTTATATGTTATGTCACATAAAAACATTATCATTGTGTGCATTACATGTTGTTTTCTTAGAATTGCTGTTGCGTTAAATTTAACCACGTGTTGCGTTCGAACTTTATCGTATGTTAACGAAACACGGTCTATAGAATACGGAACATACGACCAAAAATGGTCGGTAAGATATTAAACTTGATTTGTCAACACACGATTGCGAAGATGACCTAAATATACCAGCATATCTACTCATGATGTGCATTTTGCATATTATGACTACTTATGTGGCTTTTACTCCATATAGTCCACATATACCAAGTCCAATATGGACCATTTATGCAAATTTCTGGGTGCTTTTATGCTATACTTAATTACTTAGTTAGCATTCTGGAGTATCCCATCTAAGAATAAGACTCTTTCTTTTCTCCAAAAATGTTTTGGGAAAACAAAAGTTTTTGTTCTTTAGTAAGAACAAAACTTTTGGTGCATCATATCCTATCCTATTGAAGCTTGTTGCAATTAGTCTTCTGGAGTCCTCAATGTCTTTGCTCCAAAAGTAAGCGATCAATACGAAAGGTTGAGCGGAGAACAATATGACCAAAACTAGGTGTGTACATTCGATTTCGTGCAGTCATGATATCAACTGCATTCGACTTCGTGCAGTCATGATATCAACTGCACGCGGTCGGCTGCAGTCGAGTGAAATCAATATCAACTGTAAGCCTTTGTTTTATGCTTAAATATATCGACCACGCGCGGTAGCGGGGCAGATTTTTTTTTACTATTTTCCCGCTAACCCTTCAAACATCGTCGTCGGTAACTGTACCATAAAGGTAAGTGGAACCAGCCATCGGTTTTTCGTGTGTGTCGCAATATTTCGGGAGTAACGGCGTGGCCCGGGTGCATCGGCCGGCGCAGTTGCCCGCGGACCACCGAGCGACGTGCGCGATGGCAGACCCTCGAGGTGTCACCTGTAAGTGCCTTATATTTATCACTGCAGCAGCACAAATAGTAGTCACTACTCTTGCCATGTTCGAAAACTCTGCCGTCACTTGTTTTGCTGCGTTAGGACTAGGAACTATACTGACTGTAGTCCGGTTTGGCCCGAGTTTTCCTGTGCGTAATGTTTATGTGTGCCTGCACGGAAAATCGCATGTTTTTCTGGCGGCTCGTTCCATTTGTATTCTGTGTAGTGGTGTAAGCTTTGAATAAGGTAGTTAGGTACTAAGCTACGTCCGAGCTACTATTCTGAGTAAGTACCTAGGTATAGTTACTAAACTACCTCTGGGTTACTAAACTACTTAATTCTGAGTTTCTCTTGTTTATTTGTGACACATGATTGTCGTGTGTTATGGATTGCATATTCCCTACATTTCTTAATAGAGCTAAAGATTGCATTTTACACTGGCCTTCAAAACTTAGTACCACTCTTTTAAAATTGCAATTTCTCTTAAACTAGTAAGTAGTACCATACTTATTTTTAAAATTGCAATTTCTCAACTAGAGTTAGAGTTTCGGAGAAAAAAAGATTTATTTCAAGAAGGTTCTCGACTATGATGTTATTTTTAAAAGAATTGATTTTTTTTATAATCCTTTTTATTACGTAAGTATATTGGAGTAGGTATTTTAAAAGCTTTTGCAATTTTAAAAGTGTGGTCACCGAGAAAAAAATAAGAATACGTAAGCGTGTGGTATTAAGTTTTGAAGGCCAGTGTATTTCTCCCACTTCCTGATTTTTATTTGTCTTTTTGATGCAACTCTACCTAATTATCTGTGATTCCTCATCGGAATGAATATAAATATTAGTATCAAAAAATAAAACAGACCATAATTCACCCGGTGTATAAATAATTATCTTTGCCTTAGAATGCAAGAAAAAGAAATATCACCGCATAGCACCCTTAGAAACCACTGTTGATAGCTATTTTGTGGACGCATAAATGAAACATAAATAAAACAGTGATTTTTATTTCACTTATATTCATAGTCATAATATTCCGTGAAACGTATAAAAATATAACAATAAATAAATGCATACAGCATCATCGGTTTATCACACAATCACGACCAAAGACACTAAAAGGGCGATACAACTATTAAAACTGCTACAAACAATTTTATAACTTATTCCATTGAGTTAAAGCCTTATTCACTTCGTATTGCAAAACAATGACGTCCAACTTACGTCCAACATACGCTGACGATACGTTAGTAGAATTCGAATGGACTAATTGAATCCAAGTGTAGAATTTAAAAACAATTGATTTGTCTACTGCGCCCATAGACATAGAAAAATTTTCGTTGCGCTCAAGAAGACCAAAAAAGCGTGGAAAAGAGAAGTTAACATTATACGGACACGGTCTGTGAAAAAAAGAGACAAAGAATCAAGTGACAATGTGCCACCATTTTTTACAGTAAGAGCCCCTAGTGTCCCGCCTTGCAAATGAGCAATCAGTTTGTTTAAAATATTTGTTAATCCTTATTAGAATTTCAAATAAAGGTATCATAGAGCTATGGTGTCTACTGTCTTGTGCTCTTAGTAATTGTGATGTGATAAAAATAAACAATCCAAGTAATCATACTTACTTTTCAAAGGTAAATAAGATTTTGTCACACATTTCTCTAAAACCAAATATCGCTACATTTATATATTCGTTTATCGACGAAGAGAACAGTATGAAACATAGTTTATTAATTTTCTTTGCCATAATATAGTCATATTTTACGTATCTCATATATAATATTTCATTCGTTTTTCAGATCACCTGTTTATTGACATTGTTGTTCTTTGGCATTCTATTTCTATGACTGCGCCAGTTGATTTGAATTTATATGGGAAAGACTTACTCAAAGGCTTCTTAGTTAAAATCTTAAGTTAAGGTCTCCTTAATTTTAAGGAAGCTGTCAGTTTTGTTTTGTTGTTTTGTCAAATCTGACATCTTTTTTTGAATTTAAGGTGGCCTTAAGTTTAAGATTCGTTTAAGTATTTGGCCGCTAGCCTCTAACCCTCTAACCAAGGTTTAAATTTTTTAAATTTTCTTAAGTTATTGGCCAAAAAGCATCCAAACAAACAAACAAACATCCAAACAAACAAACGAGAAAGCAACCGAATAAAAACGTGTTAAAAACCAACATCATTATGTATTTTGTGCCAACATTACAGTAGGTTGCTGAAATACGTTCATTATTGCCATTAAAATAATAATTAGAAAAGCAATTTTGTACTCTGAACTCAAATATACATTACCTTGCGAAAATATAAGTATCTACGTGAAATCAATTTAGTAACAGCATGTTATTATAAACGTTCTTTCAACAATATCATTATAACTCTTATTTAATAATACGTGTTCATTGCTAAGTGTGTCTCAATAGTTTTTACTGGGTTAATTTGTTCTGCTGTAGAAAAGACATCAACGCACTACACAAAAAAAAATTTTTTTTGCGGGTAATATACCTTCTTTTTTAAATTATTATAATTATCAAAACAACTTTATCCCACCAAAAACATTTTTATGTATAATGTTGCCAAGACTTCCATATGGCTCGCACTGTCAAAAAGTTATCATACCTCATGTAGAGCCAAGCTTCTAACTCTACGCGCCCTAACTATACAAGGCCTAACTTCAAAATCTGTTCTGCTACAGAAAAGACATCAACGCACTAAAAAAAAATTTTTTTTTGTGGATAAATGACCTTTGCTAAGTTAATATTATTATTTAGTTATAAAAATAACTTTATTTAAACCTTCATAAGCTCGAGAATGTAATAATATTGTCTTGAAAAACTATTCTCAGGAACATAATATTCACATAGTTTTCACATATTGTTATTATTATGTTAGTGGTCTTATGTCACGATACGATATTATGTGAAATCAGTTGGATTTGAAGCACAGATAATATTTGGAGTTACTTAACTGTCGAAGTTTTACAAAGGAACCGGTGGTGAGGCAAACTGTGTCTCTTGCTATGGAGTTCTATAAAGATAGAACTAAATCTAAAGAGATTTACTTTATCTATGATCGTTGTAATCTTTAATAGATTTCTTAAATAAGAATGTTAGTAATGACATTTGAATTTTTAAGGAATGTCATTTAATGTAGTACATAACTACATACTCATAGGCACTATAGAGATAAGTTTGTGGTTTCGCGCCGAATCGCAACAATTCGAAAGTCTAGTGAAAGTTTATGCCAGCCGGTTTGAAGGTCAGCGATGAAATAGAAATGGACAATACCGGCGGGTAGTGTGACGACACTCGATGTAGTGTTAGAAAATCTATTGCAGATCATACTATTTTTAAATAACTCGATTACGTAACATAACAAGCTTGGAGTTAATGTTTAAGTTTCGGCTCTTAGAATAATTACACCTAGAAGCCGTGTCTTCGTATGCAAAGTGAGGCAACTAATACTGATCCAAAATGGCTCAGTTTTCAGATTTATATCCTTCATACCTTACCTAATCGTAACTAAAATCCAATAATAATAGAGTAACTATAAAGGTACGGAAATTGAAACTGTTTTGTACTTATTAGGTATGATTATGTAATATGGACTATACAAATCTGAAAACGGCGCCATTTTGGCTGTTTTAGTTGCCTCACTTTTGGCAGTGCGCTTTGTAGGGAATTATCGTTCTAGGTGTTATTATTCTAAGTTTCGGCTATCGTAAAGAGTAGAATTTAATTTGTGTGTGTACTTTCGAACATGCAATCAATGTAGATACATAAGAATAAATGTAGATACCTCATCAGCATTATTGTAAAACTGACAATCAGACTCTAATTCTTCAATCAAACTGTCTAGAATAGTTTTTATAGTTGTAGGTCAATGGTTGTTGGTCACTGTTTTAACATCATACAGACACAGTAACATAAAAGTGTTACATAAATAAATAAAGGCCAGTGGGCCATCGTTTTGATTCAAACTATGGAAGTCAAGAGCACTACCCAAGAGATTGTATAATCGGTTAGTTAGAACACGTTTGCGGGTAAATATTTGAAATAACTCCGTTTTGTTTGAGGAACTAAGCCGTAATGAGGTTTCGAATTGTCTCTTACATTTACATTATAATGCGGCGCGATGTTTTGCTAATTAATACGCGTGTTGTGTTTGGTTTTCCTATTAGATTTTAATATACAAGTAAGTATACGGTATTACCTATTTATCAAATAATGAAACAGATAGTCAATACTTCAAATTCGGTTACATAATTATCCGAAGCCTGAAAGAGCACTTAATAAAGACTATTGAAAAAATAGTTTAATTAATTACAAATCCGTCATGAAAACTTTTGCCTGAAAAAAATGGCTTTTTAATACAGTTTAATCATGAAATAAAAATTGAAGTCATAAAATAAAAGCTATACAACATTATTAATTATTCTAATTTGATAATATCGTGTAAAATACATACTTCTTACTTATCTTTTCCAAAAGTCTATATATATATAAAATTCAAAGTCCTGACTGACTGAGTGAGATATCAACGCACAGCCCAAACTACTTAACCTAGAGACTTGAAATTTTACACACAGGTACCTTATACAGTGTAGGCATCCACTAAGGAAGGATTTTTGAAAATTCCATCACTAAGGGGATGAAATAAGGGATGAGAGTTTGTATGGAAGTCCCTCAGTTTTGATGCTAGGATCTTCAAATTTTGTATTCAGGCTGATAATTGAAAATTAATAAATACGTGTATCATTGTTTTTCAAAATTCTACCCCCGATGGGGTGAAAAGGGGGATGAAGTGTAAAGAATAAAATCCTTAATTTTCGGAGAAAAAATTGCTAAATTTATAATTTAAGCTTAAGGATGGAAATATAACACAACGTATATTGTTATTGGTAGTATTTTTCAACCCCTATGGGGATGAAATGGGTGAAATAAACCTAAAATAGATATGGATGTCGTTATTGGGGTTTTCTGGGATGATGATTGCGAAAATAACATTTATTTTGAAGTCCAACACGGTCGACATGATTTAACCACTAAAGGGGTGAAAATGGGGTTCGAATTTGGTACGGAAAATAATATAAAATAGACATTACAACTTTAAACTTCGTATGAGCATGTCTAAAAATAAATAGGCAAACATGTATTTTGTGATTTTGAAAATCAACCCCTTAGAGGGTAAATGGCGTAAGTAAACTTAAAAATGGATATGGATGTCGTTCTTGAGGTTTTATGGGATGGTGATTGCGAAAATGACATTTATTTTGAAGTTCAACACGGTGGACATGAATTAACCGCTAATGGGGTGAAAATGGGGATCGAATTATGTATGGAAAAAGAATATTAAATAGACATTACAACTTGAATATTCGTAGGAGCATGTCTAAAAATAAAAAGGCAAACACTTATTTTATTATTTTGAAAAAATTCCAATAGGGGGTAAATGGGGTAGGTAAGTAAACATGAAAATCGATGCGGAATGGGAACGGGAACGGGAACGCGAACGCGAACGCAAACGCGAACGGAAACGGAAACCGGGAACAGCAACGGGACCAAACGGGAATGGGAACGGGAAAGGGTAAAGAAACGGAAACGGAATACTACTAATATCTCTGGACACAATTCTGATTTTTGTAATAAACTAGCTTCCGCCCGCGACTTCGTCCGCGTGGATATTAGAGAAAATCCTTAGGGATCCTTCAACCAGGATCCGACCAGGTGATTTTACGCGATTAGGCGGGTCCCCACCAAGCGCGCAGCCTCGTGCGAGGCCCGCCACACGCGGCAAACGTTTTGCCTCGCGAGGCAGCGCGCTTGGTGGGGACCCGCCTAATCGCGTAAAATCACCTGGTCGGATCCTGGTTGAAGGATCCCTAAGGATTTTCTCTAATATCCACGCGGACGAAGTCGCGGGCGGAAGCTTAGATGATAAAGTCCACTAAAATAGTTTTTCTTAGATAAGTAATCTCTAAAATATTATCATTACATTTGAAAAAAATAATGGTTCCACATTTACGTGGTGGTCTGGTTCAATTGAAATTCAGTGCGGGAAATGAATTTCAATATTACTCCCCGCACAAAGTATTCCAAATTCAAAACGGTAGAAACTATGAGCTAGCGTTATTTTTATGAAACTCGCATTACTTGTCGTTTCACATGGCCACACGAACCAATAAAAAACCGGCCAAGTGCGAGAGACTCGCGCACGAAGGGTTCGGTACCAAAAAACAGCAAAAAATCACGTTTGTTGTATGGGAGCCCCCCTCAAATATTTATTTTATTCTGTTTTTAGCATATGTTGTTATAGCAGCAATAGAAATACAATTTCTTCTTTATTTCATCAAGTTTTTCTACATTTATCGAGTTCTTCTGCATCAATTTCAATGTTTGATATGCCATTTGAAAGGTTATATAATGTTCTATGATTATTCTATTGAAACCTACTAATTTAGTATTGTTGTTTTTAAAATATTAACAAAAATATGTTTTTTTTTCATACACTCTTTCTTATTTACCGGTATAACTAAATAAAGAGAAACATAAGTGTGTCTTAGTTTGTATGTTTATGTAGAACACAAATTATGTCCATTTTATTACCTTTCCAGAAATATAAAGGTGATTGTAGTGCATTAATAAACAAACAAGTTGTGACCAATTCTGTAAAGAAAGTACGAATCTGATTTTTACCGCTGTTTTCACTATTGATTTGAAAATGATAAGTATTAAAGAGAAAAAGCTATGTTTTTTACTTTAATTTGTAAAAAACACAGCTTATAAAAATCTAATATGTGTTTACTTTTTTATTATAATATCAGATGTAATATAATTTCATACTAGCGGCCGCCCACGGTTTCACCCGCGTGGTTCCCGTTCCCGTGGGAATATCGGGATAAAAAGTATTCTATGTTTTAATCTAGGCTATCTAATATTTGTGTGCCAAACCAAAAAACAGCAAAAAATCACGTTTGTTGTATGGGAGCCCCCCTCAAATATTTATTTTATTCTGTTTTTAGCATATGTTGTTATAGCAGCAATAGAAATACACGATCTGTGAAAATTTCAACTGTCTAGCTATCACGGTTCATGAGATACAGCCTGGTGACAGACAGACAGACAGACGGACAGCGGAGGCTTAGTAATAGGATCTCGTTTTTACCCTTTGGGTACGGAACCCTAAAAATTGCAGTTTTACTAAGAAAATTTTATTTTCTCGAATTTTTTGAGAAAAACTCTATACAAGCCTTGTGCGGGAAGCAATTTGCATTGCTTGTAATGTACCTGTTATCAATTTTGAACTAAGCGAATCTTTCTTTTGCAGAATAATCCAAAATGGCGACTTCCGTCCTCCAGCCCGAAGAATGCCGACGAGACCACGAGCCAAAGCTGGACTTGTCCGAGCGGAGGCTGTCGGACGATGAGCGGCTGCAGAAAATGGAGAACAAGGAGAGGGAGACGGGAGATCTGCCGCCTGAACTGAGAGAGAGGGCACGATTGGAGTTGAGGGAGGAGCCGGCTTTGAGGGAGCAGGCGCTAGCGCAGATGAGGCATTTCATTGAGAAACATCCAGCGATCAAAAAGTGTAGAACAGGTTAGTGGTTAATTGAAATGCATTTTTCTTAAAGCCTCATTGTTTGCGGGTCCACGTTTTAAGAATTTAAAGTTAATGAATAATTTAAAGACGGGAATTAAACGCGGGAAGCCGCTGCGGATACGGGCAGCGCAGGACCGATCATCGTGGAGATCCCTGGGGGAGGCCTGTAAACAGCAGTTGGTGTCGTGCGGCTGATTATGATGATGATGCGATGATGATGAATGGTTCAATGGATAATAAATTCGTCCATGCCATTGCCAATACAAATACAATTAGTGGATGTCATAAAAGCAAATCCGTTTCTACACAATCATTAAGTATTTAATCGTTTGGCCATTCCACATGGTCGCTTCGCTGAGAACATCTCCTGCATACATAATGAGCTGTTTGTTATGGAAATAATTCACAATGAAATAGTGAAGGGTAAGGTAGGCCAGTTCAGAATAACATACTAAAGTCGTTGGAAGGATTTAATTAACTTTTAAAACTTTTACTTAGACTGTTTAAAACTTACTTTAAACGCCATACATGTAGGCAAATCGCAAAATTTTTAACTGACAAAAATACTGTTGTGAGTCCTATATTATGATCATTTTGACGTGACTTATGCCCTTCATCAGTTGGAGACTTTGCCCCCTAGCAGACCAACGAAAAACGATATAATCGCGTGGTGATACAGCGTTTTATCGACACTCAACTGTCAAAATCCATTGACTTTTGACAGTTATACGTGATAAATCGCTATAATTTATCGCGTTTCAATGGTACGGGGGCTGGACATGGAAATTCTTCATAGATAGGCCAATGTATGATTATCTGACTCAGGTAAAAACCGTCCTCGGTGAATGTTTTCTAACAATCACACATACTTATAGGGTCTCATTTCACTCAGTATAAAGCTTAAGAGTCAAGATAAAAATGTACGCACCTGACTATTTCTAATTAGTTTGGTGATACTTATGAATTTGTCCACAGACACACCTTTCCTGCTCCGGTTCCTTCGCACCAAGAAGTACTCGATCCCCCAAGCCTGTTCCATGCTGGAGCGGTACCTGACCATCCGACAGATGTACCCGCAATGGTTCCAAAAGCTGGACCCCCTGGACCCAAAGATAGCAGCTGTTATTGATGCAGGATACCTCGTGCCACTGCCTAAGAGAGACGCTGAGGGACGCAGGGTGGTCTTGTCTTGCATGGGTATGGAAAACTTCTTTCTTAGATTTGTAATGTCTACAAACTTTAGCCGTTTGAAGCTCTTTTGTAGCTTGTTTGTGCGAAGAAAGAATGAATGTGATGTTAAGTGGTTTGAATAAAACTATTTTCATTGGTTACTTCGTTGATCTAATAGGTATCAAATAACGCAGGCAGTGAGAAGTATTGGTAATCTCTAATGAGAATTCTCCAACGGGTCACCAATTAATGTTAAAACTTATATCTTCTTTCTCAGGTCGCTTCGACCCACACGTGTTTGACAGCTGTGTGATGGCGCGCGTTCACTCCATGATAGTGGAGCTGCTCTTGGACGAGCCCCGATCACAGTTGCTGGGCTACACGCACGTCAACGACGAGGCGGGCATGCAGATGCCGCACGTCAGCCTCTGGTCGCTCACTGACGTCCGCATCATGCTCAACTGCATCCAGGTATATTGCAACATGTTTAACAACTGTGTGGTGACACGTGTCACTTCACGATAGTGAAGCTGCTGCTGGACGGCTCACAGTCACAGTTGCTGGGCTACAGACATGTCAACGACGAGGCGGGCATGCAGATGCAGATGCCGCACGTCAGCCTCTGGTCGCTCACTGGCGTCCGCATCATGCTCAACTGCATCCAGGTATATTGCCACATGTTTAACAGCTGTGTGATGGCACGTATCACTTCATGATTATGGATCTGCTGCTAGACGGGTCGCAGCTGCTGGGCTACACACACGTCAACGACGAGGCGGGCATGTAGATGCCGCACGTCAGCCTCTGGTCACTCACTGACGTCCGCATCATGCTCAACTGCATCCAGGTATATTGCAACATGTTTAACAACTGTGTGGTGACACGTGTCACTTCATTATAGTGGAGCAGCTGCTGGACGGGTCACAGCTGCTGGACTACACGCACGTCAACGACGAGGCGGGCATGCAGATGCCGCACGTCAGCCTCTGGTCGCTCACTGACGTCCGCATCATGCTCAACTGCATCCAAGTAAATTGCCACATGTTTAACAGCTGTGTGATGACACGTGTAACTTCATGATAGTGAAGCTGCTGCTGGACGGGTCACAGCTGCTGGGCTACACGCACGTCAACGACGAGGCGGGCATGCAGATGCCGCACGTCAGCCTCTGGTCACTCACTGACGTCCGCATCATGCTCAACTGCATCCAAGTAAATTGCCACATGTTTAACAGCTGTGTGATGACACGTGTAACTTCATGATAGTGAAGCTGCTGCTGGACGGGTCACAGCTGCTGGGCTACACGCACGTCAACGACGAGGCGGGCATGCAGATGCCGCACGTCAGCCTCTGGTCGCTCACTGACGTCCGCATCATGCTCAACTGCATCCAGGTAAATTGCCACATGTTTAACAGCTGTGTGATGACACGTGGCACTTCATTATAGTGGAGCTGCTGCTGAACTGAACGGGTCACAGTATTGCTGGGCTATACACACGCCATGACGAGGCAGGCATGCAGATTTAACTAACCGAATTAGATTGCGAAAACGACTACTTATAAATACGATTGAACAGCTAAAGCTCGTTTCAGATTGGCTGTTCGCAGAAAAGTACGAAAGAACCCATTTAAAATTGCAATTTATTTGTTTCAGAATTCAACACCCATGCGTCACAAGCGTACACACTTCGTGAACATTCCTCATTATGGAGTCAGGTTCTTCGAGTTCGCGGTTTCACTACTCAGTGACAAACTTAAGGATCGAGTAATGGTAAAAAGCTTGATTGAATTTATTAGGTTAGGTTAGCTTTTAATTAAATATTCAGTCTTTGCAGCGTCGTAAACTCGTAGCTAGGGACTGGCAAGGGGGCGGCAGCCATCGGCGCACTTTGATGACCTAGGTATAACTAGAAAATTATTCTATAAGTCTTGGGGCGCAAAATTCAAATCTTGCAAGGGGCGCTCATGATCCTAGAAATAAGCCTTGGGGAGCAAAATTCAAATCTAGCCAGGGGCGCTCCGACGCTGAGTGTTTGTCTTTATTAAGACTAGCACAACCTTATATTATATTATAGACTTGAACAAAATCTCTACCTATTAAATTATATTCTTTCGATTGAGACTTATCTATATCCAGAACCGACGAAAAAGTAAGGCTATATTTATTACCTATTTCAACTTTTTTAGAAATACTTTTATTATTATTGTGTTTTATTTACTTACAGTTCCATCGCACAAGTGAAGAACTGACGAAACACGTGGACCCTTCGATTCTGCCCAAGGAGTACGGCGGGACCGTACCACTCAAAGACATGATTGAAGAACTGAAGCGAAACTTGCTCAAGCGCAGAGAGGATCTGTTGGCCCTCGACGACATGTGTGTGGACCTTTACGCGCTAAATAAGAACGACATCACACAGAATATTCATTCAACTGCAGGATCTTTTAGGAAACTTGAACTAGATTAGTCCTTGTAAACTTACACAGTCTGTTTAAGTATTTTTATTTAGTTGCTAACATGGTAAATAATGGAAAAATACTCTATTAATGAGTATTGAAATGAGGATAGCCGAGCGGTTAGGTGAGTATGTGATACTCCTACAAATCACCTGCTGGGATTATTATTATGAATGGGGATGAATACTTAGGTGCTTACTTTGTGCAAAAAATAATAAAGCAAAATAATCAAATTGTAATATTGGCAAAATATCGCTCGCAGTTCATTGTGCGTTGAATGTGAATAAGACCTTCACGAAGTTGTACTCAGTGTTTCTTTCAGGTACTATTCCGGGGGGCAGTGCCCCCCGGAGCAACCTTAGTGCCCCCCCGGAGAAAAATGTGTTGTGTGTAGGTAGATGAGCAAACTATAGTAGTGATCGACAAACGAGCTCCCCGAACCTCTTAATTGCCCCCCCCGGAGAATTTCGTCTGAAAGAAACACTGGTTGTACTCGTACCTGGGTGAATCTACGTTGTTCTTAACTTCCTGCGTCATTGTCTGAACTCGAAAATCCAATGCATCACAATAAATAAATTGAAAATATGCAAATAAATGCAATGTTTTATTGTACTATAATGTAAATGATGGCATATTTTTGATTTATGCCTTGTGATGCATTGGATTTTTAAAGATTTTCGAGTTCAGACAATGACGCAGGAAGTTAAGAACAACGTAGATTCACCCACCTATACCTGTTCAAAAACCACCCGCTCTTCAGGGCTTGATATTTGATTGTGGACATATGGATATTTTAAGTTGACAAGCATATTATACCTTATGATACAGATCTCAAAAAATAGGCTTACGTTAATTTCGGGGTCGTTAAAGGCGGTTCGCTCACTGTGACTATGTACGAGTACCTAAGTATCGGGATTGTATTGTTTTTCAATATTATAACGTGAATTATCACGTTATCCATAGCTTCCGCTGTTCAATATTATTTTTATGCTTACAGTTTTATAACGTAGGTGTATCTTTAAGTCAGCTCAACACACGACAGGATTTGTTTATCTCGAGGGCTCTTAAAAGCTGGATTTATCAAAAGTCACCGTGAGAGAATAGCGCTTTAGCAGTAAATAATAAGGGCCACACACTGCACACAAGTTCACACAGGAGCAGCAGACATTAAGTACTTTAGTATCGGCGATTACCTACCGTATTTTGCGATGCATCGCATTTTATGGACTCTATCTAAGTTCGGTCGCTGTATCAAATAAGCAGCTGCATTTTGTTTATGCAGGCCATACACCATCCAATCGATCGTCCAATCGGCATGATACTACCGATTGGTCTGGGTCCAATCGAACTGACCGTGTGTGGCCGTGGATCGGCAGGACAGATCGAATTTGACGATCGATCCACGGCCACACACGGTCAGTTCGATTGGATCCAATCGGCAGTATCATGCCAATTGGACGATCGGCAGGATGGTGTATGGCCTGCATTAGTGACAAATAACAAACTTTAAAGTAGCTCCTAGAGGTACGATCAAGCTGATCAAGCATGCCTTGTCAACCATTTACATTGCATTACCACCACCACCACTACCATTTGAGTGGCCTACACTTGAGGTCAGTGGTGGGTGGCCTCCCCTTGATAGGCCACAATAATCACGTGATACCTACGTGTTTGTTAAGCTTCGCGCCTAGACGAACAAAATGTGATTGACAAGTCGATGCAATGCAAATGATTCTTAATTGATTGATTGAAAAATTGATTGCTTAGGGCATGGGTTTCCAAACTTTTTAGCATAAGGGTCAGACTAACTCCTCCACGAAGTCCCAAGGGCTAGGATCTAGCTAGCTTATCGTACCAACATACTGTAAATTACAGTATTGTTGGTACGATCCGGCCTGCTTTCGCGGGCCGGATTGTTAGTGCTCGCGGGCCGGGGCCAGGGCTTTAAAACGTTACCAATAAACAGTAAAAATAACGTTACGTAACGTTATTTTCAATATGATACCTTGATAACGTTATTTTTTTTAACGATACCTAATAACATAACCTTAATATAACGTTAAATTAATGACGATAACGTTAAAAAATTACGTTATTTTTTATGGTAATTTTATAAGTATTGCGTATTGTAGGTAGGTACCTCTACTACCTAGTACCTACCGCAGAGACTGATCACGTCACGGCGGCGTCAACGTCAATTACATACACATTGCTTTTAAATATTTTTATACAGTAACATAATAACGTTATCAAGGATCGAAAAAATAACGTTAAATTCTGTTTTACCGTTATTAATTTCCAGTTTTGACGATATTTTTTTTAACGTTACTAATTTTTAACGGTAGGGCCATATTATGACCTCTTATTACCAGGCAGTTTTCTGACTGGCTATCAATCTATCTCTTTTATTTGCTATACGACGAGAAAGAGATGTCACTACAGCAATTTATAAACCTGGCAGGATTTAAGAGCTTGTAATACGGCCTCTGGCCGGGGCTGGCCCGCGGGTCGTAGTTTGGAGTGGAGACCCCTGGTAGGAGGTGCTTAAGATCGAAATCGCAGTATCGAAAAGGCAGCGTTGCGTGTTTTGTTGAAAAATGTAGCAGCAACCGATCGGTATACATATATTCAAACGTGTGGACGCTCAGTCGCTGCATATAACGAACTTAACTTAACTTAACGTAACTAACTTCCGAAAAGCAGCTAATTCGTGGTTCGTGTATACACGAACCACGAATTAGCTGCTTTTCGGAAGTTATATGCATCGCATCGCGATGCAGAGTATCGTGTTGCTGAGGCCGTATGACTTTCTCCACTTCACTTGCGAAATAGCACATCTATCTTTTAACTAGGTTTTACTTATTGTAGTAACTAGAGCGTTGGCAGCCGTTGGTGGTGTCACGTTACCATTCTTTCGCCGATTTTCTTCGTTGACCGACATTGTATTTCCAGTGTTTGAATTTAAATTCCGCATTCTGGAATTTTAAAAATAAATAATATTACCTCAGACGGATGTGTGTAGACCTTTTTGGCTGTTGGTATCCCACACAATGTGTGTTAATTAATATGAACAAATTGAAATATTACCTACTTAAAATAACATGACAAACTGAACGCTGCAATATTTTGTATTAAATTTTACTGCTTTCAAGAACTTCAGAGTAGTAGGTGATCTAGTATACAGTAATTGTTAAGTAATTTTCCATTTTACTCTAAGATATTGTATGAAAGGCTTTCAAATAAAAAAAATGTTTAGCTTCCATCTGTTTTTATTTAAACCAAATAAGTATCAAACCTATTTAGGGTCGGCTCAAGCTGGGCGCGAAGCGAAGCGCACGAGTCCAAAAGTAAGGTAAAATGTACAAAAGAATGCGCGCGCATTCGCGCGAAGTTCTTTCATCTACAAAGGAATTTGAGCATTACCTTATTTATAATAAGGGTGAATTTGCTTTGCATTAAAGAATGCGCTTCGCTTCGCTTCGCGCCCAGCTTGAGCCGACCCTTAAACAGCTTCTACCAGTAAGTAGGTAGGTAGTAACCCTACCTACTGCTTCTGGTTAAAATAAGTAGAAAATAATATGGGGTCAATTTTTTGTTAATATTGTTATTGTATGGCAACTTGGCAACACTCCAACTGCTTTTGTTTGTCAAATCTACGTGTTGTTACTGTACATAACTATTACCTACTGTAAAGCCCCAAACTTAAGTAAATCCTAAGATTTTCCAGTAAAACCTAAGATTTACCAACTCTTAGTGGTAAAGTTCGAACTTTTCTGTGATCATCGTTCATTTCGAACATTTACCACTATTCACTCGGTAAATATTAGGTTTTACCTTAGTTAGAGACGAGGTAAATGCTGAAAAACAGGCGCTAAACTACTGCGCCATCCATCGAGCTTCTCTGCATGACTAAAAAAATATTTTTTAGTAAGAATAATTATTTATTTCCTCGCATTTCTTGAGACAACCGTCAACCACTATACTTGTGCGTAATTAGTTCCGTTTCAAGATTTTTTTTCTAGTCCAGGGTAGGTACAGCTTTTTTAAAGCTAGCTGCACTTTGAACTGAAAGCGGTATGCGGTATTCAATGGAAGACCATAGTAAAAAAACGCCCGTGGCAAGTATGATCTGCAGGTCTATCGGCTAAAACAATAACTGTGTTACAGTCAGTGGCACGAATCATGAAATCGGGTGGGGATTGCGCGGAACGCGTATTTTGGGTATGCGTTGCGGTGAGGGGCGCGGGCGGCGGGAGAGGGGCGCGCGCTATTGGTCGCTCACAAGAGCACATGCGCGAACTTATCCCCACTCCGTCGAAAAATTTTCATGATTCGTGCCACTGACTATATTCAGAGTGCGTTCGTTAAACTAGGGCCAAAGTTAACATGGCATTAGCGTATAGTTGGCAGACTCACCATGGAATTAGAAGGTTTTGACTAGGTCAAAAAATTGTTAATAAATAGTGATAAATAGTGAACTATAGCATATAAATAGTGATACTATGATTCAAAAGATATTTGAGTATCTTGGTGAGGCTGCAAACTTGACGTCAAGTTGGCAGACACCTTAAGAAATACCGTTCGTATCAATATGATTTATATGCCAAAAAATTGTTAGAAAATAGTGAATCGTGAACGCAAAATTTCAATAACATTGCTTCAATACAAGCCGAGATATTACGGTCTCTAAGTGGGCTGCCAACTTGACGTTTCAGGCGATAGCGATTCCAGAGAAACGGGTACAAGTTTTAAACAAATAAATATATCAAAAAATTGTTAGTGAAATTGTGATTCCTACGATATAAATAAAACAAGAATTCTTCATTGTTATTTTCTAAAAATCGAATGTTAACTTTTACATAATACTCTGAATAGGCTGTCGATCAATATTGAACTTTGCTCCACAGGAATAAGGTTCAAACTTTATTGCAATCGTGAGGTGAGTACTATCAAGCAAAAAAGTGAGATTTATATTTTTAGCCATGTCCTCCAAGTATTATTACACTTGTTTTATTAATTAAGTGTTGGTATCAAACAATCACGATATTCATTAATAACAATCATAGCAATAGCGCCATCTCTCGGAAAAGATTGTCAATTTCTCAGTTATAATTTAACGTTAGGTACCTATTTATGTATGAGCTAGAATAAAGATATTATTATTATTATCTGGTGAGATTTATAGTAAATTGAGTATCAGTTGGTATGTGAGTAGGTAGGAAGTAATATAAGTAGAAAATATTAATAGTTTCTCCTGAATTAATAATATTGAACTAAGAGTAGGGTATTGACCACAGCCTACTAAAGAGTAGTCTTTATACAGTCGATCATCGCCTTTATTGTTGGCGCAAAAGCCACCGTTCGTAAAAATAGACAGTTGACGCAACGACTAAAAGTGGTTGGCACGCTATGATTTGCCTTTTTGAATTTCAAAACAAATAAGTAAAATAATACCTAATACATATACACCGTCATTTTGTAGTCGTTTTAATTAACTTAAGGGTGTGTTGTACCAATTAAAATAAACATTTTTGCCCAAGGAACATGGGTCGAAAAACGACAAAAAAATTTGGGTCTCCCATACTAAGTAGACAGCTAAAACATTTTATTAGTATGGGAGACCCAATTTTTTTTGTCATTTTTCGACCCATGTTTCTTTGGCAAAAATGTTTAGTTCCGTTAGTAGAACACTCCCTTAAGTTAATTAAAACGACTACAAAATGACGGTGTATAGGCACCTAACTTTAAATTATAACTGAGAAATTGACAATCTTTTCCGAGAGATGGCGCTATTGTAATGAATATTGTTGTTATTAATGAATATCGTTATTGTTTGATACCAACATTTAATTAATAAAACAAGTGTAATAATAATTTGAGGATTTGGCTAAAAATATAAATCTCACTTTTTTGCTTGATAGTACTTACCTCATGATTGCAATAAAGTTTGAACCTTATTCCTGTGGAGCAAAGTTCAATATTGATCGACATCCTATTCAGAGTATTATGTAAAAGTTAACATTCGATTTTTAGAAAATAGCAATGACGAATTCTTGTTTTATTTATATCGTAGGAATCACAATTTCACTAACAATTTTTTGATATATTTATTTGTTTAAAACTTGTACCCGTTTCTCTGGAATTGCTATTGCCTGAAACGTCAAGTTGGCAGCCCACTTAGAGACCGTAATATCTCGGCTTGTATTGAAGCAATGTTATTGAAATTTTGCGTATACGATTCACTATTTTCTAACAATTTTTTGGCATATAAATCATAATGATACGAACTGTATTTCTTAAGGTGTCTGCCAACTTGACGTCAAGTTTGCAGCCTCACCAAGATACTCAAATATCTTTTGAATCATAGTATCACTATTTATATGCTATAGTTCACTATTTATCACTATTTATTAACAATTTTTTGACCTAGTCAAAACCTTCTAATTCCATGGTGAGTCTGCCAACTATACGCTAATAACATGGCGTTAGACTGCGGACTAACGCCATTTTAGCGCAAATCGTATTCAGAAGAGTGAAGGTCGAAACAAATTAATGGACGCGGCTTACTGCCGCGGCTGATAAGTGTGCACACTCTAATAACATCCTGCGTGCCAGATAGCTTCTATGGTTACGTCCGCGACCTACTACATCCGATAGTTTGCACACCTCAAATCAGCCGCGGCAGTAAGCCGCGTCCGATAATTTGTTTCGACCTTGACAGTTTAACGTTTGTAAGCATTGATTTGACAGATGGATGTGATACATTGCTACTTCTTTTTGGAATAAAAAATTACCAAAGAAAACTAGCAATGTATCACATTCATCTGTCAAATCAATGCTTACCCCATAGACATTGAAAAATTTTCGCTGCGCTCAAGGCTTAGGTACCCTAATATAAGATTCTTGCTGATTTAATAGCGGGGTGCCCACTATCTTACCCTTATTGTTTTAGCCGATAGACCTGCAGATCATACTAGGGCGTTTTTACTATGGTCTTCCATATACTGGGCAATAGAACTATAGAACCACAGTTTACTGGTAAGGTCAGAGCGGGGAAGACCGTCTAGGGGGTAAGACCAAACAGTCAATCCTAAACCTGATTCTAGCATAGTAGTGCATTCTAGTTATTAGTCCCGTAAACAATATTTCATAACGATTCTACATCTCTATAATAGATGTCGCTACGAGGCCTTTAACATACATAGATGCCATTTTAATTTAGGTCCAATTTTTTCACTCACCACGTGAGTGTAAAGTGTCTTAGAAAAATCTAATTATCTGTGAGTTTTAAAGTGCTTGAATAGTAGTAAGAGGTGAGTTGATTGTAAATATGATATGATATCTTAAAGCTTGTTATTTGATTGATATATGAATAATGCTATAAATTATGGAGTTATTTGCAAATTTAGATTGCTAACCTCAAAATATAAGATTGGGAAAGTCCGTACAGCATAAGAGAGGCAAGTTCGTCATATGCCAGTCTTGCCTCGAGTCAGAGGTTCTAAACATTTCCACTTACTAGGTACGTCGAAATCGAATACTATATATGTCGAATAATAATTTTGTGATTTGTTATGCTTATGACATCAGGCTAAAATAATTTAAACAAGTTTTAAAGAAGCTTAAATTAATGATCTCAAAACATAAAATGTTGATTTTATTATTTTATAAATACGTTATACAAATACTAAATTTTTATAGAAACGTGTGCCTTAAATTTTTTAATTATTTATAAAATATAAGTTTGAATAAGTATCTAAGGTTGTTACTTTAGTTCTTACATAATTAAAAAAACGAATTAATTCTGGGTTATTTTTTTTCATTTCTTATTTTTATTTTAAAACAATTTGTCACATTCATCATAAGTTTCACCACCATAATATACCGTTGAAAAATATTAGACGGATAGGTACCTACACAATCTAAAATGTTTAGAACCCCTGAACTCTATTCTATGACGGTCTTACCCCTGAAAATGTTAAATGCCATTTATTCGAATCAAAACCTTAATAAGAGATAAAATAAAGTTTTAAATGCCATAATTAAACAATGAAGAAGTATATAGTAATCAATAGATACGTATACACGTCTTATTTTTGATAATATTGTACTAACAATATTATCAAAAATAAGACGTGTATACGTATCTATTGATTACTATTGATAATATTGTACTAACAATATTATCAAAAATAAGACGTGTATACGTATCTATTGATTGCTATATACTTCTTCATTGTTTAATTATGGCATTTAAAACTTTATTTTATCTCTTATTAAGGTTTTGATTCGAATAAATGGCATTTAACATTTTCAGGGGTAAGACCGTCATAGAATAGAGTTCAGGGGTTCTAAACATTTTAGATTGTGTAGGTACCTATCCGTCTAATATTTTTCAACGGTATATTATGGTGGTGAAACTTATGACGAATGTGACAAATTGTTTTAAAATAAAAATAAAAAATGAAAAAAAATAACCCAGAATTAATACGTTTTTTTAATTATGTAAGAACTAAAGTAACAACCTTAGATACTTATTCAAACTTATATTTTATAAATAATTAAAAAATTTAAGGCACACGTTTCTATAAAAATTTAGTATTTGTATAACGTATTTATAAAATAATAAAATCAACATTTTATGTTTTGAGATCATTAATTTAAGCTTCTTTACGTTTCGTCTACTAAGACGGACTTGCCCCAAACTGGGGGGAAGACCGTCTGCGTCTGCATTTTTAAAAAACCATTGTTTTGTTTTGAAATTGTATCGTAACATTGTTTTATCTAGTTGACCTTTGTAATTTTTGAGTTGCTCTATCTTCCTATATATGAGGAAAAGTGATAAGTTTATAAATTTATGAGATATGCTAAAAACCTTTCAACTTATCAAATTATATGCCGGTCTTCCCCGCTCTGACCTTACTTCTTCTTATTTTTGTTTTGGCAATTATTCACTCCTCTTCTGGGAATAATTTTGCCAGTTTCAAGTGTCACATCCCTATCCAACACTTGAAACAAAAGTATTCCCAGAAGAAGAGTGTACTGGCACAGAATAACTAATAGACTGGTAAACTGGATGAATAGCAAACCTCTGAATCCTTTCAGTGATATTGATTCAGTTTGTATTAAAATGCGAATGCATCACATTTCAATGCTTCTTGGAGCCAATATATTATATTGGCATCAAGTATAAATATATATAATTGATAAGTATCAAGCCAGGTTTATTCGGTAAGTTCTGCCGAGAGGTAGTCACCACCAAGGAAATTGTACTTAAGCCTCCTATTACATACGCCGATTTTAGGAACCAATTTCGGGCCCTTCCGGATGACTTTGTCATTTTCTTAAACTTGACACTTTTTTTACTTGTCTCATTATTAACTCGGCTCTTTCTTAGTTGGTCTTTTTCTTAAACTTGTCACTTTCCTAACTCGTCTCATTTTTAACTCGGCTCTTTCTTAGTTGGTCTCTTTTGCAAAGTTGACACTTTCCTAACTCGTCTCATTTTTAATTTGGCTCTTTCTTTTTCGCTATTTTTCCTCTCTCCTTAGTCGTTGTCGACCAGATTATTTCACCTGGGTGAACCACTTATAGTTCAGTAGCATTAAACCAAGAAACACTTCAAATTGGATTAAATTCCTACAAAGGGTTTTATTGTTTTAATGGCATCTTTTGTTGCCCAATATG
Organism: Agriphila tristella; assembly: GCA_928269145.1. Taxonomy (NCBI): domain Eukaryota; kingdom Metazoa; phylum Arthropoda; class Insecta; order Lepidoptera; family Crambidae; genus Agriphila; species Agriphila tristella. Next base: position 11,703,183 of record OV743429.1, read on the forward strand.
ACTATCCTAGATTTTTCCCCCCGGCGGAGTTGTGCTTAAGTGGTGGGGGGGTAAAAGTGTACCCCAAAAGGGGATTTGACCTGGAAGGACTGGTTATTCATCAAATTGTCTAAGAAGGTTTTAGAGTTGGTCAAATATGAAACTTTGAGGGTAGATCGGTTTTGATACGAGCGATAGATTTGGAGACACAGCTTTTCGAAATTAGACCATTTTTTTAAGTTACACGATTTCTACCAAAAATTCTCCTGTGTGTCCCACACGTCTAACTATTGAAATAAGAGAGTGAAAAATCTAAAAAAATATATGCTGTAAATCTTAATAAACGTTTTCAACGAAACTTAGTTTGAACGAGATATAGTTAGCAGTTTTAGAGATGTAGCACATTTTCCATAACCGCAAATATAACTTTGTTATTCATACAAACACTATGAAAAACAAAGTTATATTGCAAACGAAAAACCTTTAGGCATGGTATGCTTTGTGTCTCCAAAACTATCGTTCGTATCAAAACCGATCTACCCTCAAATTGTTTGGAATTTACCCAACTTTAAAATCTTCTTACACAATCTTTATGAATGTTGAAAAACGATGATAGTATATTAAAAATGAACCAGAAGCATGTGCTCCTAGTTTAATTTGTTATGGGAAAGCTACATACCATCACATAACTCGCTCGTCCGCAATCGTCGCTTTGGTGGGTTCGTTAGAGGTAGGGTTGCCAACCCTACTATATAAAATAGTATCCTACTATATTGAGGTCTCGTCTACTATATTTTTTGAAAAAATATACAGGGTGGCCCAAACGGTGACGCTAAAAATTTTTTTTTTGTTTCCTCACATCTCGTTGTACCCGGAAATACCCTATGTATGTTCAGCGATTTTTTGTAGTTTTCGAGCTATGAATTATTTTTTTAAATTTTGAGAATTTTTGACTTGACAGACTAAAATATTTTTTTTTCGGAAATTATACATCTTTTTTTGAATTATTTTTTTGTTACATAGACCTCATGACTTGAACTTTAACACATAAAATACCCAGCTTCCTGTCATCAAAATAAGTTACAAAAATATTGACCGACAGTGAAAAATTGACGTAAAATCAAATCATAGTTAAATTTTCAACTTTGAATTAAAAATTAAAAAAAAGGTTCCATGACTTCTGAGTAATTTTAAAAACTTCACAAGACCCTAAGCTTTAATTCTAATTAAAAAAAAAATGTGCTTAATAAGCTTTTTTTAGCCGAAATCTGCCTTCAAATGCACAAAGGTGAAATTTTCTAAGATTTTTTATTGGCTATTTTGTCATTCACAAAATGATTCTTACCAAAATAAAGTTTAAAATGGTACTGTTTATTGAATAAAGAATTAAAAACAACCTTTAAAAGTATGTTATTACGAAGCGGTAACATCGATGTCATTTAGTTATAGTTATTTTGGTTATTTTAAGGATAAATCGTATTAAATAAAACAATTACTACAAATTCAACAATTAAATTTATTTCACAATAAGTTTTCAAAATGTCTCCCTCCCGCTTCAATGCACAACCTACATCGCCTTAAAAAATTTTGTTTTAAATTTCGGAAAGCATTAGTATTTTCTTTGATTTTTATTTCTGCTTCTCTTAGTTTTTGACGCAGCTCTGCTTCAGTGTTTGTTTCGTTTGCGTAAACCATCTCTTTGTAATAGCCCCACAGAAAAAAATCTATGGGGTTTAAGTCTGGTGAACGCGCAGGCCAAGGAATCGGGCCGCCACGCCCAATCCACCGTCTCGGAAAAGTCTGGTTAAGGTGCTCTCGTACTTCTCTAGCATAGTGGCACGGAGCACCATCGTTTTGAAATATCATTCTTCTTCTTGTTAGTAGATTCACATCCTCTAATAAACCGTTCAAGCTATTTCGTAGAAAATCCAAATATTGCGCTCCGTTCAACCTAGCCGGCAATTCAAATGGTCCTATAAATTCCCCATTGACAATTCCTGACCACAAATTTACACTAAACCTTGTTTGAAAATTGGATGGTCTTGCCTTGTGTGGGTTTTCAATGGCCCAACTGTGATAATTATGAATATTGAAAACTCCGGTTCTTTCAAAGCGTGATTCGTCTGTCCACAAAATTTTGTCGAAGAAATCAGGATCGTCTTGAGTTTTTTGAAGCATTGTTTCACAGAAAGTCACTCGTCTTGGATAATCTGCAGGTTGCAATTGTTGCACGCGTTGGATATGAAAAGCGTGGTATCCCTCTGAAACAAAAAAACACCGAAATTGTAAATTCAAAGCATAGGTAAGATAGTCTTTTTTCAGTTTCACCAAATAGTAGGCTAGTGATAATCACTGGTATGTACCACGCTTTCTCGCCCACTAGCGAGTGATTATTTTGTTGCCAAATACACATTCAGTCAGAGTTCAATACTTAAAAAGACCACGTGCTACAAAAAGTCGCTCATAAAGCACGTGCGTGCTATTTTTTTTAAGTCACAATAATTACAGCTAAAAAAAATAGCACGTGGGCATAGTGGGCGAGCTAATGGGTGCGTAATTATGAGGTTTAAAGACAAGATGAAATTAACCCACCTGACTTCAGTATCCTCATAACTGAGGTTCGTGGTACACCAGTCCTTCTTGCGATTGCTCTGGTGCTAGTCGATGAATCCCTTTCCACTTGTTCCACGACTTGATCCATAATATCTGGATCCATTCTGGGTATTCCTTCCTGAGATGAACGTCCAGGAATTCGTCCCTCCATAAATGTATTGTGAGTATTTTGAAATACTCTGTAATTCGGGTAATGCTCCCGTTGTTCTCCTCGCCGTTCCAATTGCTCTCGATAAAGCCTTGCTGCCAAACTAGCATTTCCTTGGGCAACACCGTAAAAATAGTGCATCTCTGCGTATTCACGCAAAGAATAGCTCATGTTGCAGCACAAAGGTCCAAATCACAAGGTAGGTAATCAAAGTCCGAAACACAAGCACAGGTAAATCAGTCACAGGAAGAATCAGAGTCCAGTTAGCAAGCGAGAGTAGTTGTATCAGAATTGAAAACAAAACCAGGAGTAGTAGTAACACGAGCGAAAGCTGTGAACAACTGAGGTGAAGGAGGGAGGAATGCGACCGACATGAGATGAATAGAGCAAGATAGCAAGATAGATAGAGCAAGACAGCAAGATAGATAGAGCAAGACGGCCTAGATGAGAAAGAGAGGACGTGCTTATAGACGACGCTGTGTTGGTCCCCCTTCTTTTGTTCGGCGCGCGGGAAGTCTATTGTTTGTGATTCTAGTGTCTGCCAGAACTATTGTTATTTATGATGTCGCTAAAGATAAACCGGTTGGAGGTAAAGACCATTTTCTTTGTACAAAGACCAACTTGTGCTGTTGAAGTGACAACATACTAACTACCACTAAACTAATTTAGAACTCTAAATTTATAAACTATACTAAATGTCAATTATTATGTTATATCAAACCTAATTAACCTTAGATAATAACAATGAGTGCTTTGAAAATAAATTACCTTTGTACATTTGAAGGCAGATTTCGGCTAAAAAAAGCCTATTAAGCACCACTTTTTTTTAATTAGAATTAAAGCTTAGGGTCTTGTTAAGTTTTTAAAATTACTAAAAAGTCATGGAACCTTTTTTTTAATTTTTAATTCAAAGTTGAAATTTTAACTATGACTTGCTTTTACCTCAATTTTTTACTGTCGGTCAATATTTTTGGAACTTATTTTGATGATAGGAAGCTGGGTATTTTATGTGTTAAAGAACAAGTCATGAGGTCTATGTAACAAAAAAAAAATTAAAAAAAAGATGTATAATTTCCGGTAAAAAAAATATTTTAGTCTGTCAAGTAAAAAAATCTCAAAATTTAAAAAAAAAATCATAGCTCGAAAACTACAAAAAATCGCTGAACATACATAGGGTATTTCCGGGTACAAATAGATGTGAGGAATCAAAAAAAAAATTTTTAGTGTCACCGTTTGGGCCACCCTGTATAGTAAGCAACTATATTTTTTCAAGTGAAAAAATTAAGCAACAAGATCATATAAGTAATATGCATATAAGTAATTGCATAATATTTTTTGTGATTAAACTACGACAACGTTAGTACCTACTTAAGTTTGAAAAATGCAACTTTTAAATTTTCCATACAAAACGGCAACCTACTATATTTCTTTGGATTTTTTCGCCATCTACTATATTTTTACACTAAAAATCTTGAAAATACTATATTTATTGCAAAAAAAGTTGGCAACCCTAGTTGGAGGGGAGACAAGTTGGGAAAGTGTGAAGTTTAAAAAAGAGACCAACTAAAAAAGAGCCCACCTAAAAAAGAGCCCAGTTAAAAATGAGACAAGTTAGGAAAGCGCCAAGTTTAAGAAAATGACGAAGTCGTCTAGGAAAGAGACCAAGTAAGAAAGAGCCGAGTTAAAAATGAGACAAGTTAGGAAAGTGACAATTTTAAGAAAATGACGAAGTCATCCGGAAGGTTTCGGGCTGCCACCCGTACTTGACAATAAAATATTGTAGAATAAGTTCGATTTTAAAATTGAATTTACACTATAACGGAAAAGTAAACATTGTTTAAGATTGGAGATGAGAAATGAAAATAAAAAATCATAAAAAAATTTGACCTTTCTGTTATTTGTGCAAATTCACTGTTAAAATTAAACTTATTTATACGGGTGGCAAGGCAACTCTAAATTGGTATGCTAAGGATATGTAATCGAGGCTTTATAATTTCCTAGGTCACCACTAAAGCCTCGATTATATACGCCGATTTTAGGAACCAATTTAGAGTTACCACCCATATAAATAAGTTAAATTTTATCAGTGAATTTGCACAAATAACAGAAAGGTCAAAATTGTTTATGATTTTTTATTTTCAATTCTCATCTCCAATCTTAAACAATGTTTACTTTTCCGTTATAGTGTAGATTCGATTTTAAAATCGAACTTATTCTACAATATTTTATTGTCAAGTACGGATGGCAACCCGAAATTGGTTCCTAAAATCGGTGTATGTAATCGAGGCTTTACTACAATAACTGACTTCACATGATTGAGATCGCGCTTATTTATTTTGACCTCTCGACACACGCGCGAATCACGGCGTGAAATCGCGGCACGGATCGCTTGCGAATCACGGCAAAACTGCCCCACACTCGCAGAAGTTTGCGCCAGGTTCACGTTCACAGAATAGTTCGCAGTTTCGCACACTCAACAAAGATGGACGCCGAAGTTGCTGCTGCTGGAGCGGGGTTACTTGGTTGGATCAGCAATTTATGCTGATATAAAAATTAAATTAATCAAACATGATTTTATTTACACGAAAATAGCTCTAAACACACACAACTTATAAAGTTATGATTTTTAAAACTTGCCTTCAGGCGACATGCGAATGTGGAGCTTCATTCATGTCACGTCATAGTGCGAACCCTTTGTCGCGGGGCGAAAAACCATGTAGTGATTATATTCTCTTTGGAAGGCCTATAATGCAAAGCCGCGAAGAAATACGAATCGGCGGGCTGATTATCTAATTAAAAACCACCTAGCGACTGGTTGCAGTTCACAGATTATCGTGATCCATTGCTACTTCTTTTTGGGTTAAAAAAAAACATACCAAAGAAAAGTGGCAATGTATGTCAAATGCAACCGGTCGCTAAATAGTTTCTTTTTAGATAATCAGGGTGCCGATCCACACTCATGCTTCGCGGAAGTTCGCGACTTCGCGCGCGATTCGCGCGTGAGTCTGGAGAGCGCATTTGATTCCACATATTGTTCACTTGCGTAGACTTGTAACTTGTAACACAAAATCACAAAAAGAAAATAGTTGTAACATAACATGGCGCAAAAAAAACTCCTTACCGACCGTTACTTCCGTTTCCGTGGTTGGTTGGTCCCCTCACAGATTAAATAAAATGTCCCTTTGACGAAAATCGGCAGACTGATTATCTTATTAAAAACCACCTAGCGACCGGTCATAATTACGGAATCGTCGCTGTCAAACTCGATTTCGTACCACCGATCAAGTTTCTACGAGTGCTGCCTCCAACGGACAACTAAAGAACTAAAATATACGAGCACTTGCAAGGAAATGCTCCGAAATTCGTATTATCTAACTCAGAAACCGCGACGCGACCGCGACGATTTCGTGATTTCTTCAGTCAAACAGAAATCAGACAAAACGTAATTTCTGATTGGTTTTCGTTAAATTCTTAGGCTTACCTTTAACTAAAATTAAATAAAATTGCTATAATGTAAAACAAAAGGCCTGGGGCCTTACTATGAGCTCTTATAGCAGGACTTATACTGAATGGCATTACTTTTTCGTACCATGACCTCGAATTAGCAGGCCTGCGGAGGGCCTGCTTTAATACACGCTCTTAAACCGTTCACCATTTTTATGTATGGACGAAGCGTACCACGACGCACAGTTTGACAGTTTGGGAGCTGTTTTATAGCGTCTGTAATGTCAAATAAAGCAATTCATAAAAAGTTCCTACGTGATCAGCTTTTTCAAAATTGTTTAGTGTATTTAGATAAGTTTGGTGTGAGAATTTTAAGATTTGTGGATTTCTTTTAATGTTTATTATTTAACAGTGAATTATGTAAGTTGATAAAGGCAACGCGACGACTTCCTTGTTGTTGAATATCACTGAAATAAAAAGAAATGATGAGAGATGAGACCCCATAAATAAGTACCTAAATTGCATTACATTTTAGTTTATTATGAATAATAATAATCAAATAAAGAAGAAAATGATTTATTTTATATCGATGTAATTAACAAACTAATGGTGTGAAATGATATTGAAAATATAACTTTAATTTGTTTTATTGTCTTGCGACATTTTATTAGAGCATGCACCTAGTAAATCGCACTTAAAAATAAATATGAAGTTGTGATACTTTATTTGCAATGCTCTCATTAAAAAAAAACTAGTAAGTGACCATTATTTTGTTTTTCATCAATTTAGAACGTTGCGGCAGACAGAGATATACTATCCCCGCCAATTGGTAATTCGCAAGAACCTTGTCACATTAACATCCACATCGACGTGATCCGCAACTAAAAATGCCATGAAAGAAGAAAATTCTTAAGAGCCATATGACGTATCGACTGTGATTTTTGGTTAAAATGGGGAATTTTGGCGTTGTCGATCTCAGAAACAAACATACATTAACAATTTTGACTTATTGAATAGTGCAGAATAGCTATTGGAATAGTTCGTAGCGGCCTCGCTTTTTGTAAATTTTGCTTAACTTTTTAATTAAACCCAAAATTGCAGAGAAAGATTTTCATAAAATGCGCGAGGGCACGTTTTTGAGCTCATGGATTGGACTACTGGTATAAACAAATGAAATAAAAAAAATTGAATGTTATTTCTTATATAGTAGAATAGTTCATAGCGGCCTCGGAATTTTGAAATATCATTGAAATAATATAGAAAAAAAATCTTATTCTAAACCAAAAAACTACGAAAATCGCTTTGAGTTAACTGTGAATTTCTCCTATCTACGAACATATTATTGACCAAAATTTATACCCAAATAATTGTTACTTCATAAGGAATAAAGATTTAATAATTTTTAAGCATGAATTTGTTATTTGAATTCAATAATAATGAGAAATCTAACTGCAAAATTACTACAAAATGCGATGCACCGACCGTCAAATATTTCACTCTTTGTCAGTACCGCGCGAGCGCTCCTCAGTGTTGGACGTGTGTCGAATTTCTGCGTCAGAGGCACGTTCTGCCGACGAGTGCGGTTGTTTCATATTTCGCTCTTGTGTTAGGATTCGGAACGACCGAAGAACTTTTAATTAGAAAAACTTCGTTTTCCGTTTGGAATACGAATAATTTAAACTTTCCTATATTCTAAATCAAATAAAATGTTTTTCTGAGGAGCACCATAAAATTTTAATAACAAAAACACAAAAACATGATCAGGGAATTGAACGCGCCTCAGTACTAGTCTGTAGTATAGTGCGACTAATAAGATTTGATCATCTAAGCACAGTACAGGCACAGCCTAAAGATAGTTCATACAGTCGATCATCGGAGGCGTCTAGACAGAGCAATTGTGCGGGGTGGTGCGGTATAGGAGGGGGGTGGGAGGGCCCGAGAGGCCATACTTTGGCAATGTATGCATCTCGGGCCCTATCCCGACAGGGCTTACGCTTTCGATTGGGTTATATTTATATTGATTGAAAATTGTATTTGCAATTTTTTTTACGTTGGTGTCATGAAAAGTATTTTTGGCACGATTTTGATGTTAGATTTGGAATTCTAAATGGCGGCCGCACATTGCTGTATTTGTTTATACTGGTGGATTTTTGTTTGTGGGCCGATTTCGATGAAACTCGGTTTTTTGTACTATTTTGACAAGAAAATAACAATGAAATGTTAAAAAACTAAAAAATCCAAGATGGCGGCCATCTTTTTTGTTTGTAGGCCGATTTCGATTAAACTCGGTTTTTGGTTCTATTTTGACAAGAAAATAACAATGCTTTGTTAAGAAAATAAAAATCCAAGATGGCGGCCATGTTATTTGTGGGCCGATTTCGCTGAAACTCGGTTTTTGGTACTATTTTGACAAAAAAACAACAATGCTATGTTAAAAAAAATAAAAAATCCAAGATGGCGGCCATCTTTTATGTTTGTAGGCTGATTTCGATGAAACCCGGTTTTTGGTTCTATTTTGACAAGAAAATAACAATGCCATGTTAAAAAAAATCCAAGATGGCGGCCAACTTTTTTGTTTGTGGGCCGATTTCGATGAACCTCGGTTTCGGGTACTATTTTTAAAAGGAAACCGGAACGCAATGTTGATAATGATAAAAATCCAAGATGGTCGCTAATTTGTTTATTTATCTTTTTATTCAGCCACAGCAACAACAGCAACGCAATGTTGAAAATATTAATAAATCACAAATGGCGGCCAACTTTTTTGTTTGTGGGTCGTTTTTGATGAAATTCGGTTTTTGGTACTATTTTGACAAAAAACAACAATGCTATGTTAAAAAAAAACAAGATGGCGGCCATGTTTTATGTTTGTAGGCAGATTTCGATGAAACCCGGTTTTTGGTTCTATTTTGACAAGAAAATAACAATGCCATGTTAAAAAAAAAAATTCAAGATGGCGGCCATCTTTTTTATTTCTGGGCCGATTTCGATGAAACTCGGTTTTTGGTACTATTTTGACAAGAAAACAGCAACGCAATGTTAAAAAAATAAAAATCCAAGATGGTGGCCAACTTTTTTATTTGTGGGCCGATTTCGATGAACCTCGGTTTCGGGTAATATTTTTATTAAAAGAAAACAGGAACGCCATGTTGATAATGACAAAAATCCAAGATGGTCGCTAACTTCTTTATTTTCTTTTTGTTCAGCAACAACAGCAACGCAATGTTGAAAATATTAATAAATCACAAATGGCAGCCAACTTTTTGTTTGTGGGTCGATTTTGATGAAATTCTGTTATGGTACTATTTTGACAACAAAACAGCAACGCAATGTTGAAATATTAAAAAATCCAAGATGGCGGCCAACTTTTTTGTTTTTGGGCCGATTTCGATGAAACTCGGTTTTGGGTACTATTTCAAAAATAAAACAGCAACGCAATAATAAAAATTGAAAAAAATCCAAGATGGCGGCCAACTTTTTTGTTTTTGGGCCGATTTCGATGAAACTCGGTTTTGGGTACTATTTCAAAAATAAAACAGCAAAGCAATAATAAAAATTGAAAAAAATCCAAGATGGCGGCCAACTTTTTGTTTTTGGGCCGATTTCGATGAAATTCGGTTTTAGGTACTATTTCAAAAATAAAACAGCAACGCAATAATAAAAATTGAAAAAAAATCCAAGACGGCGGCCAACTTTTTTGTTTTTGGGCTAATTTCGATGAAACTCGGTTTTAGGTACTATTTCGAAAATAAAACAGCAACGCAATAATAAAAATTGAAAAAATCCAAGATTGCGGCCAACTTTTTTGTTTTTGGGCCGATTATGATAGAACTCGGTTTTTAGTACTATTTCGACAAGAAAACAGCAACGCAATAATAAAAATATAAAACATCCAAGATGGCGGCCAACTTTTTTGTTTTTGGGCTAATTTCGATGAAACTCGGTTTTTAGTACTATTTCGACAAAAAAACAGCAACGCAATAATAAAAATTGAAAAAAATCCAAAATGGCGGCCAACTTTTTTGTTTTTGGGCCGATTTCGATGAAACTTGATTTTTGGTACTATTTCGACAATAAAACACCAACGCAATAATAAAATATAAAAAAATCCAAAATGGTGGCCAACTTTTTTGTTTTTGGGCCGATTTCGATGAAACTCTATTTTTGGTACTATTTCGACAATAAAAGAGCAACGCAATAATAAAAATATAAAAAATCCAAGATTGCGGCCAGCTTTTTTGTTTGTGGTCCGATTTAAATAAAACTCGGTTTTTGTTACTATTTTGATAAGAAATCAGCAACGCAATTATAATAAAAAATCCAAGATGGCAGCCAACTTTTTGTTTGTGGTCCGATTTAAATAAAACTCGGTTTTTGTTTCTATTTTGACAAGAAAACAGCAACGCAATATTAAAAATATTAAAATTCCAGGATGCGGCCAAATTCTTGATTTGTTTTACTTTTTTTTTACAACCGAGTTACATCAAAATCAAACCAAAATCAAAGTCAAGTAAGTTCGCAGTCATCTTGACCTTTTGTCATTGTTTACATTGCGTTATTCTTGTCCTTTATGGGAGAAATTAAGTTTGGGTATTATTTAATCGGGTTAAAGTACAGTCAGCGTTAAATTGATATGAGCGTCTAGAGTAGCCAAAATGATCTGAAAACAAAAATTAACAGATCTCGTGCCTCTCACGACCTTCTGGTACATTGAAAATTAATTTAATGAATTTAACAAAATATTTATTTTTATTCCATTCTTATATATTTTAATATTTTATTGAATGGTGACTTATTTTATTGAATTTTTCTAAAAATTTTAAAACTTTTTCTGAAATAACCTAATAAAAAAAATTATCAAAATTAAATTCAGCATGCGAGACTCTCGCGCCGACTTCATCATCACTCGATTGTGCTATAACAACCCTCATTTTATTGCAATTGTAAACTATGCTTCCCTTTTTTTATTTATTTATCCTTACATATAATAAAGCAGTAAAAAAAGTGTGTCTGTACATTACATATATTTCAAAAAAAAAATATGTGGGACGATGGAGACATAGTAATAGAGTAAGAATTTAGAAAAAAAGTGTGTCTGTTTGTTTGTCTGTTTGAACACGCTAATCTCAGGGAATACTGAACGGATTCGAATAAAACTTTTTTTGTAATATAGCTGTTAAGCCTGGGTATAGTTAAGAGTATAATGATTTTGGAAATTGGAACACCTGATGCATTACCATACAAAACTATACAAAATACAAAAATGACACCTTAACAAAAGTTGTTCAGCCTGATGAGCATTTTTTGTTGAGATATAAAAATCTAAGATCTGGAACACCTGGATGACCTTATATGAATACGCCGGAGTAATAATGTCCACGCGTACGAAGTCGCAGGCATCAGCTAGTCAAAAATAAAACATTACATTAGTGTTACACGCACCAAAAATCACGTAGATTTGTCCGGTGCGGATTGATTTGATGCTAGTACGTATGACAACATTATGTCGGTAAATACTATTATACTATTACTTAGGTAGGTAAGTACAAAGAGAATGTAAAAAAACTAGCGTTTTACGTAAAGATATTTTAGAACTGACAAAAAACATCGAGTTACTCACTAACTAGTCTTACTACAAGCGCAGACTACATAATACTATAGAAACAGGTAAAGACTATAACATTTATCTATAACAAGTGAGTCGTATAGAATCAAAGGCGGCAATGAAGGGTATTTGTCAAAAATGACTTATTGATGCAGCAGCATTGCAAATTTTAAACGTCATCGACTGTTAATATTGTTAATATTAAGGTTTTAACATTTTTCATTATTTTTTATCTTTAAATCAAATAGACAATGCAACTTATTGGCCCAATTTTTTTAAAGGTATGGTACAGGAATGAAACTTGTTTCCAAGTAAGTATAAATTTTATCATTAGGGTTAACTTTTACTATGGCACCAAAAAATCTTAGGTGCCACTAACGCCAGAAAAAAATCGTTCATATTTTTTTTGGCTTCAGTGCAGTTGTAACTTTTTTTCACCAGGATAGATATTTTGGTGCCTTAGTAAAAGTCAGCCCTAATGATAATATCGATATTTCGAAACAAGTTTCATTCCTGTTTCATACTTTTCAAGATCTGTCTATTGGGCAAAGCCAGATGACGAAGCTAAAAACTGACGACGGACGCATCATCTCAGCAAAGCCTGAAATCCTGAGGGAGATCGATAGTTTCTATGGGCAGTTATATTCCACGCAGATACCTGTTGAAAGCAAAGCTAAAGACCCCAGAGCCAAGCTTACACTACACTATACCCAAGATACTTCGGACGTCAGCATGCACGAGATTAGTATGGCTCTCAAACAGCTGAAAAACAACAAGGCGGCGGGTGACGACGGAATCACTATAGAACTTCTGAGAGCGTGGTAAGCCGATACTTAAAGTCCTCCAGAAGCTTTTAAATTTTCATCAAAATTAGCCCAAAAACAAAAAAGTTGGCCGCCATCTTAGATATTTAATATTTTTATTATTGCGTTGCTGTTTTATTGTCGAAATAGTTCCAAAAAACAAGTTTCATCGAAACCGGCCCAAAAACAAAAAAGTTGGCCGCCATCTTGGATATTTTATATTTTTATTATTGCGTTGCTGTTTTCTTGTCGAAATAGTACCAAAAATCGAGTTTCATCGAAATCGGCCCAAAAACAAAAAAGTTGGCCGCGATTTTGGATTTTTTTCAATTTTTATTGTTGCGTTGCTGTTTTTTTGTCGAAATACTACTAAAAACCGAGTTTCATCGAAATTAGCCCAAAAACAAAAAAGTTGGCCGCCATCTTGGATATTTTATATTTTTATTATTGCGTTGCTGTTTTCTTGTCGAAATAGTACTAAAAACCGAGTTCTATCAAAATCGGCCCAAAAACAAAAAAGTTGGCCGCCATCTTGGTTTTTTTTTCAATTTTTATTATTGCGTCGCTGATTTTTTTCGAAATAGTACCCCAAACTAGGGCGCGGGGCGCGGTTATTGTGCTCTGACGTGTTTTACATACGCTCCGTGTTTCTAATCAGTTTATAAAAGTAAAACTCATCCAATATACCTGTATCTTATTACAGCTTATTCTGCAAGTGATTTTCTACGTTTTGGTGTATACAACAACATAAACAGTGCAGTGATTGTGGTCTTTATACGCGTTTTTGTAAAATTTGTGAAGGTGAACAGAACAGTGATACACGGACAACGTCGTTGACCTTGAGCCCACTGCTAGACAACTTAATTACTGTACGCTACTGTTTCGTTATTTCGGCATCTTACGTACTGACCGATTGGCGTAGAGGCTCTCACCTAGACGTTGCACACTGTGATCCTTAGTTCGATCCTACGTACGCCTTCTATCTTTTTTTTTTTTTTTATTATTTCTTTTGCTAATAAAATAATTTGCATTTTTTTTTCTTTCTTTCGTTTTTTTATTTATATTTTTTTCACACCACGCTTTTATTTTTATTTTGTTACTTTTATCTCCCACTTTGGAAGCTTGGACTATGTCGACTAAAAACTGTGCTGGTTGTTCGCAAGCGATAAAAAACAGACAATTTTTATGCTGTTGCACGTGCGCAAATTTTTACGACATTGTATGCGCAGGCGTCTCCGAGCAGCGCTTCCGCAACACTCTTACAGGAGAGCATAGGCTCAAATGGAAGTGCGAAGCGTGCAGATGCCGGGACCAAAAAGTCGACAACAGCGACACGCCGGTTCGTGGTCAAGAAGAGATGGTCACGCGTCGCCGCGGTGCCTTGGCTCCCCCCAGCCCGCTGGAGTTTTGCAGCCCAGAGGCTGCTCCTGAGCCATCTAATGCAATATTGTCAGCGCTGACCGGGAGGTTGGACGCACTCGTGGAGGAAGTGCGCTTGTTCCGGAAAGAAATGGCAGAAACACGCCAGCAGGTTCAGATGTTCGACGAGAAGCTGTCAGGGCTCGTCACTCAGGTGGAGACATGCGTGTGCGAGGTTAAGGAGCTCAAGTTGCGCGTAGAAAAATTAGAAAAGCGTGATGAGATGAACTTTGAAGCTGGCGGCTCCCACAGCGCTCTCGTCAACACCATCGAGTCTCTCAAGGCCGAGCTCAATGAACGCGATCAGGATCTCCTCCTGAACGACGTGGAGATAACATGCATTCCTGAGCAAAAAGGAGAGGGCTTGCAGCACATCGTCTTAACTCTGGCTTCCAAGATCGGAGTACAGTTGGGCCAGCAGGATGTGGTCAGCGCGACGCGCGTCGGTCCCCCTCCGGAGCTTAGCGGAGGTAGCGCGGCGCCGCGGCCGCGTCCCATCGTCGTCCGGCTGGTGCGTCGCGCGGTGCGCGACGAGCTACTGCGGGCTGCCCGGGTGCGCCGCGGTGTCACAACCGAAGGCGTCGACCTGCCCGGACCACATCGTCGCTTCTATATCAACGAGCGTCTCACTCGCGCAAACCGAGCGCTGTTCCGGCAGGCACGGGACATCGGCGCGCGGCTGAGCTGGCGCTTCGTCTGGACGCGGGATGGCAGAATCTTTGCGAGACAACATCCTGGTCAGGATTCTCCCCGGCATCGTCTGCGTTCCCAGGCAGATCTGGTCAGAGTTTTTGGGCAGGGCGCCGTTGGCTCACCTGCTGTCGCCCCGACCTAAAATACATTGTATTATGGACCGTTGTGTTAAAGGTATAAATGATTCACTAAGTTGTCATCTAAGTGAACCACCTATTTGTCATTTGTCGCAGCTACCAACCATAATAGCATTAATATTTCTACCAGCTGTGCTTTTTTCTTTTGTCATGTTTATTTTCTGTAATTATTTGTTTCATGCACATGCAATGCTTGCTAAAGACATTATGTCCACTTTACCTGGCTTAGCTTTGTTGCTCTCTAGTCACGCTTTGGTATTAACCTATCAGTCATGTAATTCTCTAGTGCTTTTATACAAAGTCGCTGTGTTAAAAAAAGCTTACAATGATTTTACATACACTTGTGTCACTAATGGCTTATTATGTTACGCTTTCTATGTGCGCCTAAAATCAAAAACCAGTGCTATTTGTTATAATCCATTTATTTCTTATACACGTCTAAAACTCCAAATACATAATCACCCAACAACCAGGTTACACATTTCACATGCTGTTATCAAAACAATATATGGCAAGTATATATGGCAGGAGGGCACTGCACAATACTTTTTCATAAATGGCTAACCACACAAATTTAAAAGTTGGTCTATTCAATGCCGGGTCCTTAAACACTGGACATGAGGAGTTTATAGCTGCCGTTGAAGAACTGGCACCAGATGTACTGGCCATAAACGAAACCTGGCTAAGACCAGGTCAAAGCGACACAGCACCTAGACTTTCAAACTACAAGTTGTACCATACTCCTAGAATAAGTGGCCGTGGCGGGGGAGTGGGGTTCTACATCCGCAGGGGACTGAACGCTCGCACATGCTCACACTCTCCCTCTGAGACAGTTGAGCAAATGTGGCTAAAGATACGGCTCTGTAATCAGGACATTATAATTGGCACTGCTTATCGTCCGCCAAAACAAGATATGAGCGTCTTTTTTGAAGCTATTACTGACTCGCTGGCTTCCCTTCCTAAGCAAGATGGCCTTGTACTACTCGGGGATTTTAATGTAGACCTTCTCAGTCCCGGCACTAGTAAGGTCAGGTTCTTTGAGCAATTTCTGAGCAGCACTAATCTGAGACAATTTGTCACCGAGCCAACCCATTTTACTCAGCACGGTCACAGTCTCATAGATGTCATCTGCACTGACATAACAGTTCTTAACATCACAGTTAAACACACTCCAGACTTGGGAAGGCATGCTATGCTTACAGCAACTCTCAAAATAAAAAAGGAAAAACCATTGCCACAGTGGGTAACTTTCAGACCCCTCAAAAATATAGTTCCACAGCTTTTTACCACTGACCTTGACTCTATCAATTGGGACTATTTCGAACAAACAAATGAAAGGGTTGATGTACTGGTTAAAAATTTAACATCATCTCTAATAGCACTTTTTGACCTTCACGCCCCTGTCACAACAAAAAAATTTAAATCTCCACCACATCCCTGGATCACTGACACCGTGAAATCAATGATGCACATAAGAGATGCTTATCATGATAAATGCAAAAAACGTAAAACCCCATCCTCCAGGCATAGCTACATTTTCATGAAACACCAAGTGATTGAAGCCATTGAGCGTGAAAAGACAAGCTACTTCACGACTTTTATCAACAGTAACATACGTGACTCCAAAAAGTTGTGGCAAAACTTAAAGAAGAATATACTTCCCAACAGAAAGGCCATAAGTGACCTTCCACCCTCGTTTGATAACCCCGACGCCATCAACAGACACTTTCTCCAAGTACAAGGTGAAAACAATGTACCCATCTCCCACCTCACCTTCTTTGAACACCATAGGCACAGCGCAGCTGGGAATTTTAGACTTCAACCAGTTGACGAGAAGATGGTCCTCAAAGCCATCAAGGGTCTTACTTCAAATGCCCAGGGAGACGATAATATCTCTTTGGAAATGCTGCTGCTTACATTGCCGCAATCATTAAAAGCAATCACAAATATTATTAATCGCTCGATAACTGACAGTACATTTCCATCAGATTGGAAGCATGCTCTGGTAAAACCTTTACCCAAAACCACCCAGCCCTCATCAGTGAGTGAACTTAGGCCCATTAGCATACTTCCTCGCACCTCCAAAATTTTAGAGAAAATAGTATGTGACCAACTTACCACTTATCTGGAGGAACACGACTTACTGCCTCAACTACAATCTGGTTTCCGCAAAGGCCGAGGTACTGCAACTGCTCTCTCTGATATTGTGGATAATCTCCTCGCCGCACAGGACCTTGGCATGGTCAGCGTGTTGGTACTATTAGACTATTCTCGTGCTTTCGAATGTATTAACATATCTCTACTGTTATCCAAGCTGGCTTACTATGGTTTCGACACAAGCGCTATAAGATGGTTCTCCAGCTATCTCACAGACAGAACTCAATATGTGGAGTTGACAGCTGCTGATGGGAGAAAATCACATTCTTCTGCGCTCCCAGTCCTGAGAGGCGTTCCACAGGGCTCTTTGCTTGGCCCCATCCTCTTCATTCTATACACCGCTGACGTGATAGGCTGCATTCGGGAATGTCGATACCATTTGTATGCGGATGACATACAACTCCACTACTCATTCAGGCCATCTGAAACCAATCACGCTGTTAAAAGAGTGAACGAGGACCTTGCAAGAATATCAAAGTGGTCACTCTCCAACTGCCTTGCTCTAAATCCACGAAAGTCTAAACTGCTCTTAGTGGGCAGCAGGAAAAATATTGCAAAGTTCAACGGCACAACACTACAAATCCACATTGATGGAACTACCATTGAGCGGGTTGACAGAGCTAAGAGTCTGGGACTCACACTAGATAGCAACCTCAATTTCGAAACACACATAGCCGAAGTCGCTCGTAACTGTTTTTACAGGCTGAAAATGCTCTACAAGATTAGGCCGTACCTATCCGAAAAGCTAAGTATAACACTTTGCGAGTCTTTAGTTCTTTCCAAGTTCAACTACTGCGCCACTGTATATGGCCCCTGCCTTCTCGCCAGGTCGGACCGGCTCATCCAGAGAGTGCAAAATGCGTGTGCGCGTTTTTGTTTCCATATCCCGCCACGAACACATGTCACCCCTTTTCTAAATTCAGCAAGCATGCTAAAAATGAACACACGTAGGAAGGTCCATCTAGCTTCCTTATTGTTTGGGATAATTAATACAGGCAAGCCAAATTACCTCTTTGCTAAGCTGGAGCTGGCATTTTCCCACAGCAGGTTCTTGAAAAGATCATGCACTCATGTCTTCTCCATTCCTAAACACCACTCCTCGGCCTTCCGTGGATCTTTCAGATTTGCTGCCTCGAAGTGCTGGAACGACATTCCTCCTCCGATCCGAGATCTTAAAACAAAACACATGTTTAAAAACTCTCTAAAACGTCACCTTATCACATTGCAACAACACACTCAATAACATTACTACTTCACGAAACTCCACCTTTGTTTATTCTCGTCAGACTTGACAAATATCTAACACCGGCACTCGAGGCAGCTCCTTCTCAACACAACAACCAAGTTGTCTTCACCGTAGTTTTTCTTCTACTGCTTCCAAACAATGGTTTATCACTTTAGCACTGGCCAAGCCAGCCAAGCCATAGAAAACACTCGGATTTACGCACATACCCCATTAAATATTATAATGTAACATCATTAGCCAAGCGGTTGTACTTCATATTGTTGAAATATTATTGTTCTTGTTTGTTTGTAAACAAATTTTATTCTTCTTATAGGTAGGTAGGTATCTATTGTAATTCTTTCGATAGGTACATTATTTTTTTGTGATTTGTCAAAACCAATATCAATAGAATTAACTTGCCACAGATTACAGAGTATAGTCGCATTCACACCGTTTTACCACAGACTATATGTAACTAGTTTAAGTTCACATTCACAGCAATAATATCACTAGCATAGACCAACATTTTTATTTTACTTTTGTACTTTTAACCATTTCTCTAGTCCAGACTGTTTACTTTATTAACTTTGTGTTTATCTCTGCCGTGTGTAGTATTCTCACACTTTATTTTGAGCGTGTCCGTGCGCACTAGCAGGCCCTGCCAGAATACCAGCGTTGCCGTAACACATCTAGTGTCACGGCAACATTACGCTGAGGCAGGGACCTTTTTGACTCAAGGGCCTTATTTGTAAATGTACTTTTTTATATTCTCATTTTAAATGTTATATGTACCATCTCACTTCAATCTTTGTTGTATTGTTACTTTTTGTATGGTCTTTGGTTAAATAAATAATTTCTCTCTCTCTCTCTCTCTCTCTCTCTCTCAAAACCGAGTTTCATCGAAATCGGCTCAAAAACAAAAAGTTGGCCGCCATCTTGGATTTTTTATATTTTTATTATTGCGTTGCTGTTTTACTGTCGAAATAGTTCCAAAAAACAATTTTCATCGAAACCGGCCCAAAAACAAAAAAGTTGGCCGCCATCTTGGATATTTTATATTGTTATTATTGCGTTGCTGTTTTCTTGTCGAAATAGTACTAAAAACCGAGTTTCATTGAAATCGGCCCAAAAACAAAAAAGTTGGCCGCCATCTTGAATTTTTTTCAATTTTTATTATTGCGTTGCTGTTTTATTTTCGAAATAGTACCCAAAACCGAGTTTCATCGAAATCGGCCCAAAAACAAAAAAGTTGGCCGGCATCTTGGAATTTTTATATTTTTGAATATATCGTTGCTGTTTCCTTGTCAAAATAAAAAGAAAAACTGAGTTTCATTGAAATCGGCCCACAAATAAAAAAGTTGACCGCCATCTTGGATTTTTGCTATTTTTAACTTTGCGTTGCTGTTTTCTTGTCAAAATAGTACCAAAAATCGAGTTTCATTGTAATCGGCCCACAAACAGAAAAGTTGGCCGCCATGTTGGATTTTTGTATTTTTATTAACATTGCGTTGCTGTTTTCTTGTTAAAGCAGTAACAAAAACCGAGTTTCATAGAAATTGGCTACCAAGAAAAAAAGTTGCCTGCTATCCTGGATTTTTTATATTTTTAACATTGTGTTGCTATTTTTTTGTCAAAATAACACCAAAAACCGAGTTTCACCGAAAACGGTCAAATCGGCCCATAAACAAAAAGACATAACCATACTCCATAGTAACATAAAATGTAAGTACTTTTTTAGAAACGACTACTGGCAACACTAGAAATCGTGGAATTTGCATTCCGGAATTCAGATAAATCAAGAAAATACTGTGATCCATGATTCCACAGCCTACACACCTTAGATAAGAGAAGTAAGTAGTTTGGTTGACACAAATTTTTATCAACGCCATCTATCGAGCCAACAGTTTTTTTCATTACGAAAAGCCTATTGAGCCTTCAAGACAAGGTCCAAAATAAATTGAAAATGTTTGACACTTTGTATAACCTGATGTGCTGCTG
This sequence comes from Agriphila tristella, assembly GCA_928269145.1. Lineage (NCBI taxonomy): Eukaryota > Metazoa > Arthropoda > Insecta > Lepidoptera > Crambidae > Agriphila > Agriphila tristella. Next base: position 11,723,404 of record OV743429.1, read on the forward strand.
ACTATACATAGGCATGATTGTTAATTCAAAGTTTTACCCCTTCTTTTCCACTCATTATTAATTACACAATAATAATAATGTGGAGACAAAAGTACTTAATAATTAAGTTTATATGAATAAAGCTTATTTGATTACGGGAACGGAGCGCGGAGCAGACGGAGTTCGCGCGTCCACATATGCTCCGAGGTTCGCGGAGCGCGGAGCGCGGCCTAAGTGGGGACACACCCTGAGACAGTACAGGACAGGATTATTTTCCGCAAAATTTTAAACAGACGGCATCACAAATAACCATGCATATCAGCCATTTTTAATGCACCTGCTGCTGAGGAACAGGCCTTTGTTTTTTTTTGTTGTGGATTGTGGATGTAATAATACATTGTTACATTTCTTATAACAGTGTCACAAAAACCTATTTAGGCCCTTAGGCTAAAAAGTTTGGCGACCCATGTTCTAACTAAGCTATAGTTTTAATCTAAAACGATAAACTTCCTTTGCTAGATAAAGCACTAGGTAATAAAATATTTTTTTATTTTTAACAAATATATCATCTGTCCCATTTATGGTATCATCTTCCTATAATCTGTTTCTTCACATGCAAATCCATGGCAGTCTAAAAATGTGCGGCATGGGGATAACAAATTACTCCATAGAAATACTAACAAACATAAAACTTTGGGCAAAGTATCAAAATCGCTTGGTCATTAGTTTCAACACAATATTGTGAACTCGTGAGTTGTCGTTAACGCTTCAGTATGTCTTACTAGTCTGTGAATATACGCAGAGTGCAGATTTGTCATATAATTATTATTTATTGAATTATTATTTTCAGTAAGATAGGGTCTAGGTATATCAAAAATTTACAAATTGTTTTTCGTTTTTGAGGTTAAAAACATGGCCGCCAGGTGCATTACCAATTGGCGGGGATAATAAGCGATAAATTGGGTGCATTCTGCCAAACAAATATCTGAGTCATCGAACGATATAAGGTACAGTTTAACCATGAAAAGTAAATTAATATTCTAAACAAATTACTTTCCATGGTTAACAAATTTATGGCGATCGATGACTCAGAGATTTGTCTTACAGAATGCACCCTTCGATTTGTATAGGCTAGCTCGTTTTCGCATCGTCTACAGTAAAGCATCTGACAATTTTAATATACTATATCTATGTTGACAAAGCATACCAGAGACAAACTAACCGTTCACCTTGAGTCAAAACAATCTTTAAGCCGTTCACATAAAAGACGGTCATGGTACCGATTTAAGCAATTTTGTTTAGGGCCTGCTTCTGAACTGAACGGCTTAAGGATGGTTTCTTATTTGCTGATGGTAAGCCCCGTCCTTTAATACCTACACGGAATTTGAAATTTTGTAGACGAAAAAATGTAAACAAAATTCGAAGCGAAAACAAAAAGGTTATGTTCACAGAGCACATATGGTCAGACCAAGAAGCTTATACCTCCCTCCAATGGAGATTGCACTTCCATATGTCATAGTGAAGATTGAAAAAAGCTCCTTTAGTGACGTGACGGCTTATTCCAACCTCTTTCTTTAGTGTTACAATACGTGTTCGTTGTTCGTCGTTCGTTCGTTCGTGAGAAACGAAATGGTATTGTAAAACGAAAAGAAAGAGATAGCAATGCGCCGTGACGTCACTAAAGAGTCTTTTTCAATCTTCAGTATGATACTAGGCGTGCAAACTCCATTGTGGATTTAAGCTTCTTGGGTCAGACACATACACAGTCACAGACTACTTTCGGTTAAAATACTTTTCAGTCGCTCCCACCGGTTGCCAGTGGCGCTAGTTTCTATGGAGATCTTCACGAGCATAAACCGAGCATAAACTAATCAGCGATCACATACATAATACCAAATCAGTGACTCGGTCGCGCGACGATTTCGAAATAATTCAGGAATCGAGATCGGTCGCTCATTTTAGATAATCAGCCTGCGGAATGTTAAAGTAATAACATAAAGCATAGTACCATAGACACTGCTTATGACCTTGAATTGCACTGTCAATCGCTGCCAACTTCGCTGTAGTTTTTCCCGGAGTTTGGCGTCCACAAGATTGAAAAAATTATTACAAGAAATTTCTACATGTATTTAGATTAGGACCTTTCTACTTACATGATTTATTCTCTAGTGTCGTGTTAATGAGACGATTATGTTATCACTGTGATTATTTCATTGGTTTCGGTGTGCTGTGGTGATTTTTGTAAACATCGGGCGAGGAACACAGGCCCACGTCTATGACTTCTTGTACGTATACTAGCCATTATCGGCATAAGCTTTGTAATATATCATTAATCCGCAATTCATTTAGTGTAGTATCAATAGATTGAATATATAATTAGGGATTTTAACCTCGAAAGTGATAGCTTGGTTTTCGAGAAAAATGGGTCTACCTTAATCTGTTCGTGATAACATTGTCGACTGCAGTTTCGTTTTCGTACACCAATGCATTTACTAAAGTTTCGATCCATCACTAAAGTTTTGATGTTACTTTGATTAAAAATCAATCTTATAAGTAATTATCTTGGAGTCCCAAGCATGTTTTGTGATGATTTCCAATACCAATAGGTAGAGATGATTAACAATGTTTGGCAACATAGTGGTAATGTATCAATGAGGTTAGTTGGTAATCAATATACAGGTGCTTTCAGTAGTACATACCTAGTAAAAGTGTAGCATTTCTGACCATATTTTTGTCATAATTACCTCATAAACTAATACTGTGACATGCTCAATATGGTAACTGTAATCTTTTCTATTTTACATCACATCACTTTTGCATAAAGCAGATGAAAGACTTACAGTTCCCTAGTGTAATGGAAACTGAAATGATAAAAATATTTTACAATTTAAAGAGATATTCTGGGGTTCTCTCTCTTATGATTCTGTACATGATTATGTTATGTAGAACAGTTGGGTATTATCACTTTCAAATCTTCTTCGGTTAACTGACACTGCAGTTGAGTTTTGATTGTTTAGTGTCAGCATTTAAGTCATTGATTGTTGCTTTCTATTTGATTATGATGATGTATCAACATCATATCAAAAAGGTTAAGTAGCTTGTACATGGGTTTTCATCTCTGAGGTCCTGGAATTGTTTCCCAGCTGTGTAAAATTAGAAAACCATTGAGACATGATATACAACATGTTTGGTTAGCGATGTCGGAGCTTTTATATTTAGCTTCTTTACATTAGATGTCGGAGGCAGATAATATGATCAATTTTATCAATAAAACCCCCACATGTTGGGGTCTATCCCCTCTCCTGTTGGAATGACCGACATTTTAAATTTAACTTTTTATTTTAGATGGCCTTGCCGAAAAATATTAATTTCTCCGGATTTAGAAGTCCTAAAGTTATATAAAACAATACTTTTCGAAAGCTAATAATAATAATATCACCTATCAAGTAAAAAAAATAATAAGCCTCCGTAGCAAGTGGACAGATTCGCAACTGGACAGATTCTCAACTGGACAGATTCTCAGGTGGACGGATTAGCAACTGAACAGGACATGTACAGTCCATAACATACGACTGCTTTGTATATGTATGCTTCTATGCATGGGTGGCAGAGAGCTTGTAATCTATACATATAAAACTCTAAATTGATTCACTGATTCATAGTTGGGATAGGTGTAGAGCCCTAACGGCAGAAGGTAGAGAAGGATATTGTGGTGAAATGAATATTGCTGGTCCAAATCAGAAAAAACCAAAGCTAGTCTTTGTAGACGGACGGCTATATTTCATTGTTCACGACTGAACTCTGTCCAGTTGCTAATCCGTCCACCTGAGAATCTGTCCAGTTGCGAATCTGTCCACTTGCTACGGAGGGCCATTGTTGTTTCTTATTTCCATAATAACTGATTTAGAATAGGATTCAGTGATTTCATGGTTGCGTTATTATAGCACACTCAACAATTCTTCTTTTTGTTATTTATTGAACTGTATTTCTATGATTTACAGAAGAGACTGACTAATTCAAATAGTTTTCATAACATATAAAAGGATAAAGTGTATATTGTACTAACAGTATAACTCTGACATGGAAATGCCTTAATGTATGAACTTTCCTTACATAGAAATTTCATGTTTGCTATGAGGATATTTTATTAATTTCTTGTTATTTTAATTCAACACTATAAGGTAATATAAAATGCAGTGCTAGAAGTTATTTCTTGTAAATAATAGTTACAAACAAAGCTGCACTGTACACTACATTTACATATTTTGTAATGTTTGTACAATACTAAATAATATAAAAGAAATAAAAATGATGCATCACCAGGATTCTCTCAGACGGGAATCATTTGTAATTTTCTGCATGTTTTGATATGGTTTCTTTATATTAAGGAGTTATTTCACAGTTTCTGGTTAAGTTCTAATCTAATTAACTTCATCATCACCGTACCGAGGCCTGTACTTGACAAATGACTTTGTGGAAATTCTGTTATGTGACACATTAAACCAGAAGTTAATGCTATTGGAAACACTATATTATGTATTTTAGTGATTTACCACGTTGACCTGTCAAAAAGACAATGGATTTGGACGCTGTCGATTTGTCAATAAAACGCTATATCATAACATTCCTTTAATACCCGTAACATTGTTATTTCTAAACTTTTTCCTGTTTTCTAATATACCTGGTAAAGCAATAGTTTGATATATTTTTAAGGAAAAGCTGAAAGAGAAAATCATTAAAAATTTTACCTAACTTAATAGTTGTCAACAACACCACTGGGTGACACTACTGGGGTGTTGTTTACAATTTTTTTGGTAACTTGTAACTGCCAACTGGTGATGTGTAACATGTCATGTCTTACACAAATGATAAGTAATTCATATTGATAATTGCAAGATTAGTATTAGAACTTCACTATGGTGGTGTGGTTATCAAAAAAATAATGTAAATGACACCTCAGTGGTGTCACAGACAATACATTTTTTTTTTTCATTTTGATGATTGAAATGGCACATTGCCTCTATATTGTAAATATATAGGTACTATTGAAAAAAAAAAACCGGCCAAGTGCGAGCTGCACTCACGCACGAAGGGTTCCGTACCAAAAAACGGCAAAAAAAACACGTTTGTTGTATGGGAGCCCCCCTTAAAAATATTTTATTTTGTTTTTAGTATTTGTTGTTATAGCGGCAACAGAAATACATCAACTGTGAAAATATCAGCTGTCTAGCTATCACGGTTCTTGAGATACAGCCTGGTGACAGACAGACAGACAGCGGAGTCTTAGAAATAGGGTCCCGTTTTTACCCTTTGGGTACGGAACCCTAAAAAACACTTTACTAGGTAAAAAATAAATAATTAGGTTACAATGTAATTTAGAAAATCACAATCATGACAACTCATTATTTTTTTAGGGTACTTAAGTTACTTCATTATACCAATGTATTATTTTTAAATATGAACTTTTTAACAATTGTAACTCATTTAAACAATATACAACAGAAAATGGTATTGGATAATCTGTAATATTATAAGAATTAGGTACATATTTAGGTTTAATTGGTTGTGTTGCATAATATAAGTAATATTTCAGTCAGGTTACAGTAACAAAGTAGTGTAACTAAAAGTCATAGGTAGTAAAACATTGAATTATCTAGTTCAGTGGTTCCCAATTAGTTTTTTCTACGTAACCCTTCAAGAAAGACCTAAAGCTCGCGTACAGTACGAGACATATATCTGGAAAACGGGTGGGGATTGCGCGAAACGCGTATTTTGGGCATGCGTAGCCGTGAGGGGCGCGGGCGGCAGGAGAGGGGCGCGCGCTATTGGTCGCTCACAAGAGCACATGCGTGAACTTATCCCCACTCTGTCGAAAAAATTTCAAGATACATGCCTCGTACTGTACCCCTTATTAATTACAGCCCCCCTTCCTCCGCAGGAATGATGTATAAAAAAGGTTACTGATATAATACCTTACTTAGGTAAGAGTTTGTCCCGCGTACCCCTTGATGCTACCTCGCGTACCACCCATTATTGGGAAACACTGATCTAGTTTGTAACTGGCACATTTTTTTGATTAGCTGATGTTTGTTTTGATCCAGATTGGCAGCATGGCGGAAATAGTGTACCCGCAGGGCTGCCGACCAATTACCGATGACCTTGGACCCGATGAGCTGGTCCGAAGACTCAAGGTATGTATGAAGATCGGATAATTCGTATACTAAGGGCGTCCGCTGCGTTACGGCCCGGCCACAGCCAGCGCGGCAAGTGGCTTACAATTATCACTGCGCGCTATCTCGATGGCGGTCTCTCAGCAGTCTCAGCCCTTTCGACGCATAGTGCCAGTTTGCGTTTCTGGCACTATGCGTCGAAAGGGTCTCAGCTCGTCGTCACGACCGCGCAGTGATTACCGAATCCGCTTGCCGCGCCGCCTGCCTCGCCACCTCCCGCGTAGGCTGTGGTCAGGCGGTAACGCAGCAGACGCCCTAATACCACATAATACATAAAAGTACCGAATACTTATCGCTATGCAAATAGAACACTGAATCTATAGCAGGTGTAGGCACACTTACACCATCGACGATCTACTATCCGCGTCAATTGGTAATGCGCCTGGCGGCCATGATTTTAACCTCAAAAACGAAAAACAATTGTAATTTTCTCATATACCTAGACCCTTTCTTATTGAAAATAAGAATTCAATAAGTAATATATTATATTACCTATTAGAATTTTACTGTTTTTTGTCATTTTTAGTTGCGGATGACGATGATATGTATGTTAATTTGACAAGGTTCCAGCGCATTACCAATTGACGGGGATAGTACAACAGTAAAATGTAAGAGCGATCAATTTGCAGGCAGAAAAATCATATTTTTTATGTAAGAAAAGGTTTTTTATGTAAGTAAAATGTTGGGTATGTTTTTGTAAGTAATCGACCCAACCTCTTGTCTGTTTGCCCACTGATTTATAGGGTGTCTGTATCAACATCTTTGAGGCCACGTGTTTGATAGCTATATTGAAAATAATATTTCTTTTGCGCTTTTAAAATTGCGTTGCAACTTGCACGGGGTCTGGGCAACGTAAATTATAAAGCTAGCTAGCGCATTCCTATGCGAGTGAAGCGAGGCGCCGCGATGCAATCAAACTGGTGTCGCTTTCGCACGATTTTCAATCACAAATTCACAATACAATTTTGGTACTTATATTTTTCTCTCATTGATCAAAGTAAACATTGAAAATAGAGTGATATAAGTTGTTATTACTAAACCATTATTATATACTATTACTAACTAATGTATTGATCCGAAAATCTAGATTGATAATTAAATTTTTTCACAATATTTTTTTATATTTTGTTTGATATTTCTAAAATCCTTACTAATATGCGAAAGTATGTTTGTTTGTTACGCCTTCACGTCTTCGCTTCTGAACCGATCATCATGAAATTTTACATAAACGTTCTCAGGGGTACAGAGAAGGACATAGGGTACCTTTCATTCAAAAAAAGTACTGTTTCCGCGGGATAGCAAAAAAACTTTTCACGCAGACGAAGTCGCGGGCGGCCACTAGTAACACACAATATTATTTAAACAGTTGGGACACATTACACTACACCAATATTTTCTGTATAGCTTCGTGTTCCGTTTTTACAGAGGAATGCCTTCCTTTCTCAACGCAACCTTCAATATTTTGCATAACGCAAAGACGACAAAGCTGTGTGTACCTATAGTTTATTTTTACACTTGTACTGAAATAAAATTGTGAATATTGTACACGACAATCGTATATTTAGTTGACCTACTTATGTGCTTGAATGAGTAATTATTCATAGGACATCGGAGAAATTGATTATAACCGTTCTCGTCCGCATTCGTAGTACTTTAAATATTAATATGCTGATTTTAAAAAATTAAAAAATAAGTTAATTACAAATCAACCATCACTAGTATTAATAAGTTTTCATATAAGTTATACTTCAGCTAACTCATGAAATTAATGTTTGTAAACAAAACTTAGCGCATTTTCCGTTATTGTTTTCCAAATACGATAATCTCACGTATAGGCTTGATGAAAATATTTTTTAGTTCAGTTCCATTTATGGGGGGAGGGAGGAGCTCCCCTTAATCTTTTAATTATTTTTTTTTGTGTAAAAATCGAAAAGCGGTTTACAAAATACATCTACCAACCAAGTTTCAACTGTGTAATCCTAATAATTTCGGAAGAGTTTCGGAATAAAGTGGCTGTGACATACGGACTGACGGACAGACAGACATGACGAATTTATAAGGGTCCCGTTTTTTGCCATTAGGCTAAGGAAGCCTAAAAACGTCAAATCTTTGATAACAAAGAAAAAAAGCAACCTGATAAAGCGCATTTTCCGTTATTGTTTTCCAAATACGATAATCTCACGTATTTGCTTGATGAATAGTACATTACATCCGAGAACGGGAAGCTAGCGATTGCATTGTCGAGGATGGTTTGAAGCCCGAGCCGCAGGCGAGGGCTTTAATCATTCGAGGCAATGCAAGTAGCTTCCAGTACAAGGTTTGTATAATACTTTACTCACGAAATGCGAGGAAATACAATTTTCTTTGTAAAAATGAGATATTTAAATTGGTTCGCGTGGCCATTTTTACTGACCGGTCATGCAACCATAAAGTTTCATAAAAAGAAAGCTAGCTGATAAGTTCTACTGATTTGAATTTGGAACATTTACTTCCCGCACCCAGTGCGGGAAGTAAGTATTGAATTTCATTTCCGCACTGAATTTCAAATTTAGAATGTGATGAACCAGACCCCCGTGGAAATGTCGAACGCCCCGCATTCTTTTTTCAAATGGAATGATAACATTTCAGAGCATAAGTGAGTAAAATATTTTTTAGTTCAGTTCCATGTATTGGGAGAGCTCCCCTTAATCTTTTAATTTTTTTTGTGTAAAAATTGAAAAGCTGTTTACAGAATACATCTACCAACCAAGTTGCAACTGTGTAATCCTAATAGTTTCGGAATAAAGTGTCTGTGACATACTGACTGACAGACATGACGAATTTATAAGGGTCCCGTTTTTTTGCCATTAGGCTAAGGAAGCCTAAAAACGTCAAATCTTTCGTGTTTGAGCTTTGTAGGCGTTGTAAATCAAAGATGGACTTGGCACTGCACTTCGTTTATTTTCACATTTTCAAAACCACATGTACATAAAAACTGTTTTAATATTAATTCATGCAGAAAAAAGCGTGGAGCGCGAGTTACATTTTTCACAAGGGATCGATCACAGACTAAGAAAATCCAAAACGTCAAGTGTCAAACCACAGAGTAGACAATTTAGTATGTAGATACTAAACATTTCGATAACAAAGAAAAAAAAGCAACCTGATAAAAACGTGTTAAAATCTTGTGTGTTTAAGTTACACACATTATTATACTTTTGATAGAATATTTTTTCTTATAGCTAGTATACTTATTACTGATTATCTTTAAGTTGTGCGCCGTGTAAGGTGGCTTTGTTATATGAGCGCGAGTGGTGTTATGAAATCACCGCGACAAATTGCTTTTTGAGCACTTTTGTAGTACCCATCCAATTGCACAATTGCATATCGAGAGTTCGAGTTACAGTTTACGAGACGTATGTACTTGTTATAATATATGTTAAGCGTCAACTTATAATAATATTAAAAAAGTTAATTTTTAATGTAAGCATCAACAGTATAATTTGATTGACTTTCGTGGGTATAGGCCAAAAAGTTAGACTAGTTGGGTTTACTGTATTGTCAAAAAACTTTTCGCAAACTATTTTACGCTATTAATTTGGCAAAAAAAAACATTTGTCAAAAACAACTTTTCGCAACTTTTCAGATAACAAAACTCTTTTTGGCAAGTTATTGTTTAATTAACAAATAATTACTTGGTCATGAAAAGGGGTGTCCCTTGACTCGCCTAAAGTCATTGGTCCTAATTTCATTTGGCCGAATTTCTTTGGCCTAAACTCCTTACGTACAATTATTGTTTGGCCTAATAGATTTTTTCGCATCTTTGTCGTTTCGCCTAAACGTTAAATTCCCTAATTATCAAAACGACTAATGTTAATTGTCCTAAAATTTATTAGCATACATATCTTTTGACACAATAATGACTACGCCGAAGTATTGTTAACCCTAATATTGTCTTGCATAAATAATTTTTGGCATAACAATATTGTATTGCATTCAAGTTGGTGACAGAAACAAATCGTCAAAAAACGGGCCTGAGGCCCCCCGCTATAAAGAAAAACTTTTAATGCGAACACCATTACGTTAGGTTAGGTTAGGGTTTTGAACACTTTTATAATTCTTGCATGCATGCATGCTGCATGCTTGCATGATTTTATGCATGCATGCTTTTTTGCATGCTTGTTCACTTGCTCGCTTGCATGCCTGTATGCTTGCTTGCAAAATGCTTGCCGGGGGGTGCAGGGGGGCTGGCCCCCCTGCTCGGGGGGTCGGGGGGCCTGAGGCCCCCCGCTATAAAGAAAAACTCTTAATGCGAAGACCATTAGGTTAATTTAGGTTAATGTTTTGACCACTTGCAGCGGAGCGAGCGAAGCGAGCGGAGCTCCCTAATGCTTGCATGCATGCTGCACGCTTGCTTGCATGCTGCTTGCTTGCTTGCATGCTGCTTGCTTGCTTGCATGCTGCTTGCTTGCTTGCATGCTGCTTGCTTGCTTGCATGCTGCATGCTTGCTTGCATGCTGCATGCTTGCTTAAATGCTGCATGCTTGCTTAAATGCTGCATGCTTGCTTGCATGCTGCATGCTTGCTTGCATGCTGCATGCTTGCTTGCATGCTGCATGCTTGTTTGCATGCATGCATTCCTTGCTTTTGATTGCATGCATGCATATCTGCTCTTGCTTGCATGCAAGTATGCATGGCCTTGTTTGCATGTATGCATGCGTGCCATGCAAGCATGCTATTTGATCTTGTTTGTACTTATGTTGTCATGTTTGCTTGTGTGCATACTTGCTTGCTTGCTTGTATGCTTGCATTCTTGAATGTGATAGGCAATTAAAAAGACAACGACAGGTTTATCTGCTCATTTTTTATTTTTAATTACTTACCAAAAACATATTTTTTCGTAATTTAAATCATGTGCAATTGTTGTTAATTGTTGGTAAAATTGTTCAAAAGTGTTTAGTGAAATTGAGTAATTTTCAATTTACAAGTAGTAAACAATACCGATTAAATACGATTATTCCTATAATGACTAAGGGAAGTAAACATTAGGCAAAAAAAATATTAGGCGTTACACAATTGTGCGAATCGTTATTTAGTACTTTTAAACATTAGGGATTATGAATAGTTATGCTTAATGATGAATTTAGGAAGTAAACATGCGGCGAAAAAATTTTAGGCGAAGTGAAAATAGGCCAAACAAATGTAGGTCAAATGAAAATTGTGCAAAAAGTTTTTAGGCCAATAAGTAGTGTGCCAAAGACAGTTAGGACAAAAAAAATTAGGCATTCCAATATATACCCCATGAAAAGAAAAGAAAAGTCCTTGGCCGAGTTCGTCATGCACGCTCGCTGTTGTGACAAAGGACCAGTAGGAATAAAAAAACTCGGCTCATCAATGTGATATTTTTTTCGGTCCAGGTACTGGCCCACACGCTTCAAGGTCTGGGCCAGGATGAGGGCATGTACCAGCAGTACATCCCACTGGCGCTGCACTTGGCAGACGAATTCTTCTTGACGCACCCCTCGCGCGATGTGCAGTTACTCATCGCCTGCTGCATAGCTGATGTGCTCAGGGTATATGCCCCTGAAGCACCGTATAAAGACCAGGAACAGGTAAGCACAGCTAGTTAAAGTACCTTTTGGCAGATGGGTTTTTCTTGTCGCATCATTGACTGCTGCATAGCCAATGTGCTCAGGTTATATGCCCCTGAAGCACCGTATAAGGACCAGGAACAGGTAAGCACAGCTCAATTGAACTATTGGCAGATTAGTTCTTTGTGACACATTCTTCGCGCGTTGTTCAGCTACTCTGCCTGCTTCATAGCCAATGTGCTCAGGGTATATGCTCCTGAAGCTCCGTATAAGGAACAGGAGCAGGTAAGCACAGCTCAGTCGAAGTATTGGATGGTGAGTTCATCGTTCTGGCGCATCCTTCGCGCGTTCCTTATTGCCTGCTGCATAACCGATGTGCTCAGGGTATATGCCCCTGACTTGAAGCACTGTACAAAGATCAGTAACTGGTAAGCATAGTTCAGTAGGAGTTTAGGTAAACTTGATGTAGTACGAGTGCTTCCTGCAGACCCTTCTTGCTATGTCGCGTGCTGCATAGCTCAGGGTATATGCCTCTGAAACGCTTACCAAGAATAAGTGAGCATAGCTATTTGTTCAATGGGCCGGCAACATCCGGTTTGTTTTATTAGATTATAAGACAAACAAATTGTGAGTGTACAACCAAATAATACGTATAATATATTTTGATAGAATATCACTACTCAAAAGCTTTTTTAGAAAAAATAAAAAAAAAACCAGAACATCTACACATGCTATAATCAGCTGGTACAATATTTACTTACGTCAAACTCTATTCTTTTGTCCTTTCATTAGCGAAAAAAATATAAACTCAAACTTTAGCATCAAATACAGAGGAAAAAGGGAATTCTGAAATATTTATCTACTAAAAGACTAGTATTTTGAAGTGGTAAGTAGCAAAATTCAAAATAATAAACAGAAAAGTAAGATCGGTATCTTCGTAACGGCTGTTTTGATAAGCTACTGCTGAAATTATGAAGGTCACTATAACCAAAGCGAAATATGGGTCCGTTGTGAGGTTGTGACGTGTATTAAATATGCGCGTCGTGTGTTGTACCCGAATGACTAATAGTTGTGGACCTAATAAATTGTGGGGTATAATATCAGCGTTTAGACCGTTTAGACAGTTCAGACAGCGACAGTTTAATCTTATAATCTAAGGCATTGTTAGTTTGTCAGAATAAAACAAAGTTGTAATTATTACAATGCGATCAATTTATCAATGTACAAGTAGCTAACTTCAGGGCGTTTGCGGTACAAAATTTACTCTCTCTTATTTCTTTTTAACTGACTTCAAAAATTTGAAAAGGAGGAGGTTATCTATTCGTCGCGTATATTTTTTTTTATATGTATGTACACCGATTACTCGAAGACGGCTGAACCGATTGAAATGATTCAAACGTTATAACATGAGGTTTGTTTCCAAGTTGGTCCCATTTTTTGAAATTTTGAAATCGGTTCAGTAGTTTTCAAGTAATCTTGAAAATACTGTCGTTTTCGTTACCGTTTTAAATGAATTGAGACGGATTTTCAACCATTACTTTTTTGTTTATGAACCGATTTAGATGAATCTTTTTTTGTTTAAAAGAAGACACTTTAAGGATGATACTGTATTAATTTCATTGGTGTTGGACTATGGATTTTGAAGATACACGAGCGAACTCCTCAAAATCAAATTGGAACTGTACAGTGATTGAAATATAGGTAGGTATGACAATCAAAAACAAGTACCTATCTATTGTCAAGGACGTTCTGGACTAGAGTTGAACTGCGAAGGCTCAACGGAACTCGTGGAAATTGAGTTACTCGGGGTATACCATTGAAAGATTTTAAACATTATAACGTTTTATTTTATAAAATCATCTCTTACATAGGTACCTACCACAAAAAAGTTTAAAATAAAAAAGCTTTTTAAAAAAAGCACAACCTCCTTCAAAAATCTTAAAAAAACAGCGCTATAAAAAGCAAGAAATAATGTTCAATCGATTACCTAATTAAAACACGTCTATTGAAGTCGGGTGGGGCTTTTAGAATACTTATAAACAATACAATAAGTAAAAAAATTACTTCCAGCTCCACCCGACTTCAATAGACGTGTTTTAATTAGGTAATCGATTTGAACATTATTTCTTGCTTTTTATAGAGCTGTTTTTTAAGATTTTTGAAGGAGGTTGGGCTTTTTTTTAAAAAGCTTTTTTATTCTAACTGAAACATGGCGAATAGGAGATTCGACAGTAAAGTCAGCAAGTTGAGTATTACATCTTTAGAACAATATCAAATTCAAATAAAATCAGATTCAATTTATCAGAAAAATACCTTTCTGAATTTAGCTCTTTTGTAGGTATAGAAAATCCAAAGAAAATCACATGTGGTCCCTAATGTCCCTATTTTCATTTGAGCAGATAACGTAATTATCCGAGAACTAATTCTAGCTAAACACACCCAACTGAAAACCTATATCTCATATATTTTTAATCAAATACTAGATAGTAATTATGTTCGATAACCTGTCTAATAGACAGCAGGATGTGGCCGAAATGCCTTGAAGTTGAAGCGACCAATATTTATTTATTTATTTATAACACACATCTATCTTTACAGGTACACCCAATGCGATAGAGTAGACAAAATTTAAGATACTTAACTAATATTAGGTCTTTACCTATGAAATTGCCGTTTTGTTTGAAAAAAGTTAAAGTATTTTTTTTTCGAACTTATTTATTTCTTTTATTCAAAGTAATCACCCCTGCAATCAATGCATCTTCGCCAACGCTGTGGCAGTTTATGGATGCCCTTCTTGAAAAAATCAGCTGGACGGGAGACAACAAACTCTTCAAAGGCGTTTTGTACTGCCTCTCGGGAATTGAATTTTTTTCCCGCTAAAAAGTTGTCCAAATTTTGGAAAAAGTAATAGTCGGTAGGCGCAAGATCTGGTGAGTATGGCGGATGAGGGAGAGCTTCCAAACCCAACTCATGCAGCTTAGAGACGGTCTGTTGTGCAGTATGGGGTCGCGCGTTGTCGTGAAGTAGCAGTGGGGCACCCAAGCTAATCAAGCTATCAAGCTTTTTTATCTTGCCAATCTGTCGCAAATGGACCAATATTGTTTTGATGCTAACATCAAAAGCTGCTGCCAGCTCAGCTGTAGATTGCGATTCATCTGCTTCCACAATCGCCTTTAATTCATCATTGTTGACCAAAGTTTCCGGACGACCACGAGGTTCATTTTTCAAGTCAAAATTCCCAGAACGGAACCGAGCAAACCAATAACGGGTTGTACGTTCGTTTGTACAGTTCTCTCCGTAAACGTCGTTGATGTTACGTGTCGTTTGTGCCGCGTTGGTGCCACGACGGAACTCATATTCCATAATTACACGAAATTTCGAAGTGTCCATTATGAGGAAAAATGTTGAAATGTAATGAAAATACAACGCTAATCAATAAACAAAAGCTAAAAATAATCAATCAATAAAAAAATAAACAATATTGTGATCAAAGAATATAATAATAATATGACTGATAAACCCTGCTTTTTCGTATAAAGGGCTGATTTCACCGTTCAAAACAAAACGCAATTAGCTCTATAATTAAACTCGGATCAAGCTTGATATCCTAACGACGAATGGAGTTCCGACATCCTAACGCATTTCATCAATATTAATTAAGCAGAGCAGAGTTTGATGGTCGCAGTTTTAGCACAGAATATATACTAAACGTCGGGAAGCCCGTCCGCGCAAGGACAATCGAATAATAAGCTACTCTCGCTGCACGGCAATAAAGTACAATTTCAAATTACATATCACTGCCTGTCCATTATAAACACCTTCGAAGCGCTTCTCTTTCTTTCGCGTAGCTCTGTCTCAACCGACATATGGCTGGCCCGACTGAATCAGCCGCGAGCAGTAGGCTAATACAAAGCGGCGGAGAGAGACCCCTGGTTTTAAACGCCCGAATATGGTCGTCGGTAAAATAAAGAACGTTTACTAAAATAATGATCGCACCCGCAGGTGAAGACCATATTCCTGTTCCTGATCCGCCAGCTGCAAGGGCTGCGCGACCCCAAAGACCCGGCGTTCAAGCGCTACTTTTACCTGCTGGAGAACCTTGCTTACGTCAAGTCATTCAACATGTGCTTCGAGCTAGAAGACTGCCAGGAGATATTCTGCGCACTCTTCTCACTCATGTTCAGGATTGTCAAGTGAGTAAGAGCCCTCGCAAACAACAGACCAAAACTTTCGGCCGATAGTTGGGTCGGGCCTTTAATCAGTATGAAGAAGTATGCAAGTGCGCACATTACAAAGATTTGGTATCGGCCGATTCTTTTTATTAAAAACGGTCCGATCCAACTATCGGCCGATAGAAAGTCTGTAGTCTGCGAGAGCTCTAACAGCTTCCGTGTTATTACAAAGACACCTGTTTGCAGTCTCAAGCAATACCACAAAATACATAATTGATAATACTGTCAAAAAAGAGACATTTGAACAGTGTCCAAGGTGTTTAAAAATATTTTGTAAAAACACCTCTTAGGTTTAAGAAAAAAATTAGAGACTGTTAACCGTAACAAAATCATTATAATTGAATTTATAAATGGTGCACTGGTTTTGATTCGCTAAGGAGTTGAGCCTGGCAACCGGATTTTTCGCGTTCTATAAGCTTACCGCACAGCCATTAATTCATAATTCGTTTAATCACACGCTATGTATTGGGTATTCGCTCGTCACGTCGCCGTTCATCCCTCCGCGTGGCCATGCTTTTACTTACTTTGGGTTCCCGAATCCAGAGGCCCTACCAGTTAACTTACATGGCTATCGTAATCGCTTTTATTTGACAAATAGATGTGACACATTGACACTTCTTTTTGGCACAAATAAAACCTTACCAAGGAGAAGTAGTATGGTATCACATCCATCTGTCAAATGAAACCGATTACGATAGCCATGTAAGTTATCCAGTTGGGCCCCAGTAGGATTTTTTCTAATATACTCTAGAATTTAACCACTTTATCTCTAATAGTTTTCAAAAAAAGAAAAGCTATTATTAACCCTCGTTTGTTACAGTACGGAACACTCAACAAAAGTGAAATCCTTCATGCTGGACGTCCTCTGCCCGCTGATCACGGAGTCCGACGTGGTGTCCAACGAACTCCTGAACGTGATCCTCACCAACTTGGTGGAGCCGAATAAGAGGGAGCACAAACATGCGTACGCGCTCGCTAAGGAGCTGATTATCAAGACTAATGAGACTCTTGAACCTTATATACAAGGGGTAAGTGCTATTTTTGAATGACAGTTTTTACTATTTGAATTTAATAAACCATAGAAATTGCTGAAACATAAATTCAATATAACAATTTAGTGATTCAATACAATAATACGTGAATAGATGAAAATACACCTCATTGGATACAATCAATACAACCAACTATAATTACGATTCCGTACCGAAAGAGTTAAAACGGAACCCTATTACTAAGACTCCGCTATCCGTCTGTCTGTCTGTCTGTCATCAGGCTGTATCTCATGAACCGTGATACCTAGACAATTGAAATTTTCACATATTATGTATCTCTGTTGCCGCTATAACAACAAATACTAAAAACAGAATAAAATACATATTTGAGTGGGGCTCCCATACAACAAACGTGTTTTTTTTCCGTTTTTTGGTACGGAACCCTTCGTGCGCGAGTCCGACTAAAAATCGAAAAATAATTAAATTATTTATGTATTTTTTTGTAATTCCAACACACAAACTGGGCTGTAAACCAGTGGTCGTCACACTTTTCCGGCCAAGGGCCACATAGGGATATGTGGGTGTCCCTGCCGGGCCGCACCGCACACTAAGGGCGTTTATCCACGTATTTATATATTTTACTTTATTTTCAAGTTTGTAAGTGATCGACGAACAATCACAACTAATTAATATGTCATAAAAAATACGAATACGAACTGAATAGCCTTTTGCAATACTTTGTTAATTTCCTATTGCATATCCTGGTGTAACTAGGGTCACGGCACTTTTCTTACCAGTACCTGAAAGCAAAAGGTTTCCAATGATAGTTTTATTTGACAAAGGGCTGATTTTTCAATCCTCAGATAACATATATCTGTCAGTTTAATTAGTAACCATATAAAAACAAAAGTAATTCAGACAAACGTGTGACAAACACTTGTAAAAGTGGACAAGCGCTTCCCTTATGTCAATCTGTTATGTTGAATTGTATAAGTACAACAAAATTATTTGCTATGCTGCGGGCGGGTCGCACGAATACAGGCCGCTATTTGACGACCGCTGCTGTAAACATTAAAGTTTGGTTCATTTAAGATTCCTCTGCAAAGGACATCAGGCACATGAGACCCAAAAGTGTATAAACATAATTCTGTTATCTATAAACACTTTATGTTACTAGAATCATAAAACAGTAGCAACATTATTTTTTAACTCTTTAATTTAGCTTTAATTAATTATTGAAAAAAAAACAGAAGCATAGGTATCAATGAAACGGACATCTTTGTCAGCGACTGCACAAGTGATTGCGCATTAAAAAAAAGAATTTCTGCCGGCTGTCAGTCAACTGTCAAAAGCGTTTTGTTACGTGCGACACATATGCACAGATTTTCCGTTTGATCAGAGGCCTTACCATCAGCAAATAAGAAACCGTTCAGTTCAAAAGCAGGCCTTAAACAGGACTTCTTAAGGCCTGCTTTCATACTAACCTTTGAGGTCATAGTACGAAAAAGTCAAGCAGTTCAATATAAGTCCTGCTATAAGATCTTATAGTAAGGCCCCTGGTTCTGGCTCGTACATTGTGGTGCTAATCTGTATTACTAACGCAGCTAACGAAACGTGTTGGTCGTGGTACTGGTGTTGCTATTTAGTGTCAGGGTTACCAAAAAAAAACCGTTTTCAAACATAAATAACTCTTAAAACATAAATCTTCGTAAAAATCTGAATGTTTTCTATGACTTACTAATTACATGCCTACATTTTGAAAAAAAAACAGAAACTCTATACATTCTTTGGTTTTTTCTATGAGACTCTGCCTGATGTCCATTTCTTAAATGTAATAAACCGTTTATCATCCCAATCTGTAGGTAACAAACACTCAAATGAATCATATGACAACTTCGGGGTCGCGTCGCATCTGTGACCTCAACAATTCGCTAACGAAGGCGAAAGCGTTATGTAACCTTTCTTGTCATTGAGTTACACACAAGTGTCTTGCAATACGGTACGGAATAAGTAATTTAGTAAATAAATATAAATAGTATGTGTGAATACAGCTAATGAATAAATAAAATGGTCTTTTGACACAAGTTAAATATACATAGACAATATACAATCAATGCAGAGCACCAGTATGTTGAGTTTATTTACTTTACATCATACTGCTCGGCAACTAGGATTTACTAGTATAGTAAGAGGCCGTGTAAGTTGGCATGTGCAACACAGTGCATTGTTTAGATAGAACGTTCCATTTTCAAATCACTTTACAATTCAAGCATGGGTGAATGCTTTAACTGTAAAGTAACTTTACAATTCAAGCTATGTCAAACTCCTTAGTGAACCAATCTCTTTTCTTATATTATAAACTGTGGAAACTTTTTACTGAAAAAAAAACAATAAATATGGCGGCATTTCATTTCCGTTCAAGCTATGCAAAACTCCTTGGATTTTGATTTTGATTTTGATTTTGACTTTTTGATTTTGATTTTGATTTTGATTTTCGATTTTCGATTTTCGATTTTCGATTTTCGATTTTCGATTTTCGATTTTGATTTTCGATTTTCGATTTTCGATTTTCGATTTTCGATTTTCGATTTTAGATTTTGATTTTGATTTTGATTTCGATTTTCGATTTTCGATTTTCGATTTTCGATTTTGATTTCGATTTCGATTTTGATTTTGATTTTGATTTTTTTTTAAATTTTTTTTTTAATTTTTATTTTTTTTTTATTTTTATTATTATAATTTTTTTTTATTTATTTTTTTTTTTACTTTTTTTTTTTTTTTTTTTTTTATTAAATTTACCTCGCATGAATGATGTAAAGTAGTATGCTTACCTCGGTTGTAAGTAGCTATTACACCCTCGAACTATATTCGCCCTCGCTCGCTTTGCTCGCTCGGGCGTCTAAATATCTCGGGTGCACTCGATCCATTAGCGCCCTTTGCGAGCTGCGCTCGCACGGGCGCCAAATTGGATCTTGTTCTGTAATAGCTCACTTACGTCCCTTGTGTAACAAACTACTATTTCACCCTTTCAAGTTGTGCAAACAAGTGCATGCTTGCAAAAACAAAAATATAGAAATGATGACATAAATCATCAAAATTCTGGTTTATTGAAGACACTAGCGGCCGCCGGCGACTTGTTCTGAGTGAAAAGGTTTTTTTCTATCCCTCGGGAACAGTACTTTTTTCGGGGTGAAAGGTACCCTATGTCCTTCTCTGTACCCCTGACAACGTGTATGCAAAATGTTATGATGATTAAGTAACAAACTGACTTTCGCATTTATATTATAATATCAGTAAAGATTTTACTGAGTTTATTTGAATATTTAAATAAATAAAACAAACTACAAACTTTCTATCGGCCGATAGTTGAGTCGGGCCTTTAATCAGTATGAAGAAGTATGCAAGTGCACGATTGTTACAACGATTTGGTATCGGCCGATTCTGCATATAAAAACCAACTATCAGCCGATAGAAAGTCTGTAGTCTACGAGAGTTAAACACATTTTTTTAAGATTTTATTCAGTTTATTGAGTAAGTAATCCATTTTAAAGAAAGTTACCGTCAAATGAAGTGATCGAGATTGTGTTAGCATATTACGGTAAAACAATGTTAGCAAGATTTGCATTGAGGTGAGCGTATTTCAATCATTGACGCGTGTTTTGGTAAGCAATACCGCGCGGATTTGATACACAATCAAATGTATGGATCATTCATGAATAAAGTTGTCACAAACGGAACTTAATGTATATCGATATCGACAGAACACGCTGTCCCGCTATGAATGTATGAAATCTGAAATCATACATTTCCTGTTTCTGCATATCTATTCCATGAGCACTGTTGCTGATTAGTTTGAACCTACCAATATTATAAATGTGAAAGTTTGTGGGTTTGGATGTTTGAATGTTTAGATGTTTGGAAACTTTGGATGTTTGTTCTTCAATCACGCAAAAACTACTGAACGGATTAGGTTGGAGGGAACACAGATAGTAGAAAGCCTAGATTAAAACATAGAATACTTTTTATCCCGATATTCCCACGGGAACGGGAACCACGCGGGTGAAACCGCGGGCGGCCGCTAGTGAATAATGAAGTTTGAAATAAATCAGATTGGTTCGCTTATAGTTTGTTTACGTACAGTTTTACTAGTTTCGGATACCGCGGGGTGCCTAGCTTGTAGTTCTGAACTGATCTGGTAGAAGCTGGTGGCTCATTGCAGATTTGAGAAAAAAACTTGTACTTTTATAATAAGGAAACTGAATTTGTATTAAATTATCTGTCAGGTTTGATAACTGAAACATTATGAAACCAGCGGCGGGCACTTAATACATGTACTACATACATACCTATCTCCAATATTTCAGAGAAAAGAACTTGCCATTTCGATATTCTGCTAGTTCGCTGTCGACTTAGGACTACGATAAAAGCTTCAAACTGGAATATCTTTATTTCTAGACTTGTGAAAATCGTATACTTGGTCAATCTATTAAGGGTGCACCGAGCGTCCACTAGCGCCGCCAATCAAGAAAAAATCATTACAACGAAATAACTATGTTTAACAAAATTCTCAAACATATAAAAACTGAACTATTTTTGTATGCGTAAAATTCTAAGTTTAAATGCGTTCGTGTGGTTAAAATCTGGATTAACGCCTAAAGTAGCCACTTTAGGCGTTAATCCAGGTTTTAACTACACAAACACATTTAAACCAGGAAAAAAACGCATACAAAAATAGTTTATAACTATTACTAGTTTTTATATGTTTCAGAATTTTGTTAAACATAGTTATTTCATTGTAATGATTTTTTTTTGATTGGCGGCGCTAGTGGACGCTCGGTGCACCCTTAAGGAATTTAAGTACTACACTGTAACATATTTTTCATACCAATACGCTTAAAAAATATGTCAAAAAAAATTGTATAGAGGTTTGCCATTGTTTTTTGCTCCAATAACTTTACGTAATCAAAACGCTAGTGATTGAGTTTAATATTTATTTCGTTGTATGCTTATTACTGTATGTTTATTTTTTTATTCATTTTGATAAGCATTGTCATACATGTGAATGGAATGTTTACGATTATTGTATGATCGATTTAACTATTTTAATGTCTTAACTATAGTTGTTCTATCTCACGAAGTTCGTTAGGCTATGAATGTTGTTAGGCGTGCATATACACATTGTTTTAGTGTGCGTCTGCACGCTCTCGAAGTTACGTATTACTATATCATAATGTTAAGTATTACTATTATCATAGTTTATGCAGACAGAATAACTTATTTATGTTTTGTTTCAGTTCTTCAATCACGTTCTCATACTCGGAAAAGAAGAAAAAAACCTATTGATATTCTCCAAAGTATTCGAGCTTATTTACGAGTTGTATCAATGCTGTCCATCACTCTTGCTTTCGGTGTTGCCTCAACTCGAATGTAAACTGAAGTCAGCTCAGTTCCAGGAGAGGTTGAGCGGCGTGGCTCTACTTGCTAGAATGTTCTCTGAACCGGGGTCAGAGCTTGCCAAGCAATACCCGGCCTTATGGCGAGCGTTTTTAGGTCGCTTTAACGATATATCGGTGCCGATCAGGATCAAATGCGTACAGTACTGCATGCATTTTCTCGTGCACCACCCCGATTTAAGGAAAGACATAACAGAGACATTAAAGATGAGACAGCACGATGCGCATGAGCAAGTCCGTTACGAAGTCGTTATGGCTATCATTGCAACAGCACAAAGAGATTTCCCCGCTGTAGCAGAGTCTGAGGACCTCCTACACTTTGTGAGAGAAAGGACACTCGACAAAAAGTTTAAAATTAGGAAAGAGGCCATGTCAGGCCTCGCTATGATATACAAGAAATTCTTGACAGAAGAAAGCGTCCCCCCTGCCACTGAAAAGGCAGTGCAATGGATCAAAGACAAAATTTTACACGGCTACTACATGACGGCGTTAGAAGACAGATTGTTAGTTGAGAGGCTATTGAACACTTCACTCGTACCTTACACATTGCCGGCTCCAGTCCGTATGAAGAAACTTTACTACTTAATGTCTAATATTGACGACAACGCGACCAAAGCGTTCATAGAGCTACAGAAGCACCAGTTGGCCGTTCGTCGCACTGTAGCCGAATGGGTAGAACTTCACAGGAAACCGCCTACGCCGGCCGTTCAAAAAGAATTGATCGCTAAGGTCTTACACATAAGCTCTAAGTTCTTGCCGGAGTCTGTAAAAGCTCAGGAGTTCTTGAACAAATTTTCTACGCATATGAAGCAGGCACCTGAGTTACTGCAAGGAATGGAAACTATACTTAATCCCAACGTGAGCTGCGAAGTCTGCGTTCGTACAACTGTAAGTAGCTGTCTTTACTGCAGTTATGTGTTATGTTTATTAAGGCGGGCTCTGACGGTTCAATTCAATGTTCAATTTATTATCAATCAAGCTTATTGAAACGTCTGATTACACTTTCAATCAAGTTGAACATCGATTGAGGTGAACCAGAATTGAACGCTTAACATTCCTTTCAATCAATCGAATGCTTAGTTGAAACTGAAATGGAAACGTCATAACTGCAGTCGCTTTTAAGTACTGGAGCGAGACGCACGTGTTTTCCGCCAAAAATGACGATTACTAAAAAACGCCGTTCAAATGGCGTGATAATGACGTTGTAATGTTTTTAGAGTTTTATTAACAACTTGAATGTCTTTGGAATACCAAACATCAAGATTTTTAGAACAAAAACGAGAGTGAAAGAACCTTCGAATTATTAAAAAATAATTTGGGGTTAGAAAATTAGAAAATCCATGGGAAAACCCACCATCTACGTCGTTTCACCTTTTTCGATATTTATTAACTTAATTCTAAAGCTAAATTCTTGTATGATCTAAAATCACATAGTCAAATTAGTCAATGAAACGTCTGTACTCAGCCATGGCTCACGCGTGATTGAACATTATTAATTAATTGATCTAGTGAGAACAACTTCTTCAATAAATTGATTAAATAAGCTTGAATTCAAGAATTATTGAACATTGAATTGAACCGTCAGAACCCGCCTTTACACGAGACCCCTTATTTTCTAATCACTTTCATTTTGAATGAGGTTTGAAACCAGTTAGTAGCACAATTGAACAAATATTTTTAAACAAAACTTGGTTGTGTATTATTGGTATGAAAAAACACGGGAGTGGCTGTGGTGAGCCCGCAATGATAAGACAATTTCGTGGTTCACGTGACCAGCTCCCGTATTATGAGCTCTGAAAACTTGTCAATTTTATGAATAGCTATCAACGCGTCTCTTTTTTGTTATACATCGAGAAAGAGATGCAACTACATTTATAGACCTGGCAAGATTTAAGAGCTTGTAATACGGGGGCAGGCGGTAAAATGTAGTCATAACGGGTGTAACGAGACCTTCAACGAAGCCGAAGTCCACGTATTCCGCCCATCATCAGGATCATTTTTGTCTTTTAGATTATACCTGGGAAACCAATAGCTACGAAGTTATTGAAGGTTAAAGTCATTTTTTTTTCAATTTTTTTATGAAATCTTATTTTATTCGTTATTGTCTAATTTTAAGTATTTCGTAACAAACAATGGCTTCAAAACGTCGTCACTCGATGCATCTCATGAGCACGCATACAAACGCTGCCTTTCAACTCGGCCGCACGCAGCTGTGTAGCATACATACACTCGCAGGCGCGGTCTGTTGTACGCGTTACATTGCGTGGTAAAGTATGCAATGATTTTTTAACACCAAAAATAAAAATCGTTTCCCAGCAATAATTTTGAACAGAAATGGTCCTGATGATGGGCAGAATACGTAGACCTCGGCTTCGTTGAAGGTCTTGTTACACCCGGTATAATAACCTAATTTATCGTATTCCAGTCGAGTGTCTTAAAACGCCTCGGGCAGCCAGTGATGACGAATTTATACTACAACACGGTGAAGATGCTACTCGAGCGAGTAAGCTCGGTGATGATCGACCACGAGTCCCTGCTCATACTCGTGGGGTACGTCGAGTCCGCGGTCAAAGGCACCGACACCATCATCGCCGATGAGTGTGGTCAGTCTAATGTGGATTTTATTTTGTTAAGTTTTTTGAGACGAGATTTTTTGAGAGAGAGACATTTCTCTTTATATAATCTTAGCTAATTCGGACTATTTTGTTACACGTTACCTATTGTAGTATTGATGTAGATAGAGCTGATGTGTCCATTTTCTTCACACAATAAAATTATTAATATATTTAAAAACAATTTAAGTTGTTTTCTTATTCTTATATTTATTGTATGTTTACTTGGAAACAACATTCGTTCTGCTTTTGTATTATCATAGAAATTGACGATTGGCCCCGGGTCTATAATGATATAAATAGAATAACAGCGCGAAAACGCTACAAAAAATGGTTTTCTTCCTTTAAAACATCTTTATTTCCACAGGAATCGACATGGACAAGTGCGCAGAACGCGGCTTGAAACTACTAGTGATGCTCTCGTTCGTGTTCCCCGCACATTTCCTACACGAGGACGTGCTGAGTCGTCTGACGTCACTGCTGGAGCTGGACGATGAGGGCGTGGCCCCTCACATACTGGCCGCGCTCACATTCCTCGGGAAGTACCGCCCGCTCAGTGAGTATACACTATCTATACATATAAAACTCTAAATTGATTGACTGATTCACTGATTAGGCGTGGAGCCCTAACGGCTGAAGGTAGAGACACCTTATTGGAGGGTAGATACCTTTCATGATGTAGATGAGCACTAAGAAAGGATTTCAGAAAATTCCTGTTATACAGGGTGCTACAGGTTGTTCCAGTTTGTACATGAATTTTTATGAGAAAATTTAAATGTGTGAAATGAGGTCTACAGATAAATACCTAGGTATATTGGCAATCCGTGACTTTCTAAATAAATGCAAAACTATCTTAATCACGCGAACGAAGTCGCGGGCAAAAGCTAGTTTTATATAAATACTATCGAGCGATAAACGATACGGAGGACGACAGGGAGTCTCACTCCGCGCTTAAACTTTTTTATTAGCCTCGCGGCTGACTCAGTCGAGCCAGCGCACGAGGGATGTCATGGGTCGGTTGAGACAGAGCTACGCGACAGGAAGAGAAGCGCTTCGAAAGCGCTTATAATAATAGGCACGCAGTGCTGTGCAATTTGAAATTGTACTTTATTGCCGTGCTGCGAGAGTAGTTTATTATTTGATTATCCTCGCGCGGATGAGCTTCAATACGTTTGGTACTATTATATTATGACACGACCAACGACGACTTTTTTGTACAATGGATTACTGCATATACTACTGAATATAAGGTAGGTAATGAAGATCATATAGCGGACAGGGATCTTTTTAAAATTATCTTTGTTAGCCTTTATGGTGACCATAACCATACGTGTTATGTGTAGAACTGTCAAATAAAGCTTTGTGTATGGCCATTGGCCACCATTAAGTGCTTATTTTGTGACTGTCTAAACAACTACAGCCAGCCCAACTCAAAAAAGTCGCCAACTGCCCTCGCTAATTGAAAATTAATGAAAAAACGAGTTCCCCTTTGAAAGTTTTTCGAACCAAGGGACTCTGCACGGACTGAAGCGGGAAATACATTAAGCAGACGGGCCACGTATGACGATCTGGGCGCGTCCAATAATGTACTCTATGTGCGCGTGAGAAGACATGCGTCGCGTAACGTGGTATGGCGTCGTAAGTCGTGGATACACGTGGATGTGGTGTAGTTTTAAACGACTAGCCACTATGTTAAATGTATGGGGTTTGGGGTACCGCCCAGATCGGCGGCGTACGTGGCCCACGTCGGCTTATGTAGATCCCGCTTAATAGTCGGCCTTATCGCCATTTCCTAATGTGATAAAGGTCGAGTTTTTGGCGCCATTTTGTCGAGTACGGTTTGGTGTCTATTTTAATTATTTGAAAATTGATTCATAGTGGATATTGTGTCTTAAAATTGGTGCAGTTTTGTGGTACAAGTGTCTACGCAACTGAACAATATGTGGGATAATTGAAATAGGCTCGATCTTGGTTGTGTGAAGCTGAGACTTTTATTGTAGTGGTAGCTGCCTCGGCAGAACTTACCGAGTAAACTCTCTTGATATACTTGTTGCCAAATGCTCCAAGCAGCATTGGAATGCAATGCACCTGCATTCTAATGTAAACTTAAACTGAAACAATACCTACCACTAAACTATTAAACACTTGACACTGGCAAAAATTACTTCCAAGAGGAAAGTAGATTGCCAAAATAAAAATAGAAGAAGAGAAGAGATAAAGGTCAAACCCTAATCTCTTGTGTTGCCAAATTCAAAAACAATTTACTGGGCACCCGTCCTTTTGCCGTAAAGTTGAAGAAAAGGTTTATAACAAACAATCCAATCAAACAATCGTCGATCCGTCTGCAACATACTGACGGCGTGTAATTTGCAGGTGAAGCGTGCCCAGCGCTATTCCCAAGACTGATCACACTATGCAAGGCGTACGCTGAAGTCGGCACGCCGAAACAAGCCAAAAACGCTGTCAGGTATTTATAAACTGGTTTTTTTTTACTTTATACCTATGTTACTTTTATAAATAGAAAATTAACAGTTTACTTTGAATATCACCATTTATTGTAAAAGACGATTCATAGTTTTCCTTCATGCATTGGATTGTAAGATAAAATAGGTGTTAAAATCGCTAGCGTCAATTTTTTCCGAAAAACGATTGACTGTAACTATTTTAATATGTAGTAATGTCGTCCCTTTTTTTTAAATTAAGATATATTGCAAGGTCTTTTCGAAAATTAAGTAAATGTATTTTCTTTACAGACATATCAGTTATTAGCTGAATCCTACTTAATATTAATAGTGGTGGGAAAATACTGTTGATTGATGAATAAAAAAAAATACCGTTTTTCATAAGATATACATATAGTCCAGTCAACGAATGGCTCAAAAGAGGGTGTAGAGTGCGGCAGCGCTCAAAAAGGCCTATAACTTCCTGAGTAGCTCAAAAACCTTCAAACTTTAAATCCCCCTCACTCCGGCTTACCTCCTAGACGAGGGAGGACTTTCAGTATGTTCACTCCCAAAGCACACTTAACAAGTTTCTGAAGGAATAGCTTAGTTGCTCGCTAGCGTACTCACTAGCCCCTTTATTCTTCATTGTCTGGACTAATAATGTAAACATTATGTGATACTCAGATGCCTCTTCGTGAACGTGCCGGAGCAACGCACGCAGATCTTCACGGAGATCCTGGAGACTTTAAAGGCGACGCTCAGCCCTCAGTCAGAACACTACCGCACCGCGATAGTGACCCTCGGACACATCGCACACAACTTGCCTGATAACTTCCCTGTTCACATCAAGAATATTGTCTCACGGAAGGTAATTATTACTTTTGCTCTTCTGCTATTCTTTGAACTGCGATCCTTGCGCCCCCCCCCCCCCCCCCCCCTCACTCCTTTCTGAGGCCAGACCGTAATGAGTCTGGCCATCGATTTTTGTTTAATGACTTAGTCGATAGCTTATCGTACCACATGAATAACTGTGAAGACATTTTCGCGATATCTCTTAAAACAGAAAAGTTATATGGTCTAGAAAACGGATACTTTAACTCGAATTATGACGTCAAAACGCAAGTGGTGAACCTTACATCGTACGTAATAATGCACATAATTTCAAACTGAAATTATGTGCATATAATGATTTGAAGGAAACGCCAAGCGCACTGAAATTTTCAGTGCGCTTGGCGTCTCTTTCAAACCCTTATAACTTGAAAACTGCTCGCTTGATTTATATGAAACTAAAACAGGTGGATTGCTACAATTTAACTATATGGTCATTAAGTTTCAAGTTACTTTACAGACTCATTGGCCTTCGCCAATTTTCCATTGCTCTTTATCAGACTTCATAAAAGTTTTCAATTCGTCGCGTATGTTTTATAGCGGTTCACCGATAACTGCTAAGGCGGCTGAACCGATTGAGATGATTCAAACCGTAATACATGGTTGATTCCATTTTTTAAAGTTCAACAGTTTACAAGTAATCCTTGATAGAAGTAATTTAAGTTACCATTATGTTATTATTTTGAATGGATGTTCAGGCATAACTTCTTTGTTTCTGTTTTACATAGATAGTAAAAGAGCTCCTAGTTCGCGAAGGGGGCGGTGGTCGGAACGCCCCCCAAGGCGAGTGGTGCGCCGAAGACGAGTTGCCCGAAGAAACCCGCTGCAAGTTAGAAGGGCTCAAATGTATGGCGCGGTGGTTACTAGGGCTGAAACGAGACGAGCTCTCCGCGCAGAAGACGTTTAGAATGCTCAACGCATTCATTGTGCACAAAGGAGACTTGTTACAGGTAATGTCTATACTTACACATAGAACACTGCATACACAGATTTTATTAGTAAAATGTATAGAAACCCGCTTCAAGTTAGAAGGGCTCAAATGTATGGCGCGGTGGTTGCTCGGGCTGAAGCGACACGAGCTATCCGCGCAGAAGACGCTTAGAATGCTCAACGCGTTCATTGTGCACAAGGGAGACTTGTTGTAGGTAATGTCTATACTTACAGCTAGAACACTGCATAAACAGACTATTAGTAAACTGTATAGAAACCCTCTGCAAGTTAGAAGGGCTCAAATGTATGGCGCCGTATGGCTGAAAAGAGATGAGCTTTTTGCGCAGAAGACGTTTCGAATGCTCAACGCATTCATTGTGCACAAGAGAGACTTGTTAAAGGTAATGTCTATACTTACAGCTAAAACACTGCATAAACAGACTATTAGTAAACTTTATAGAAACCCGCAAGTTAGAAGGGCTCAAATGTATGGCGCGGTGGTTGCTCGGGTTGAAAAGAGACGAGCTCTTTTGCTCTCTTAACCATAAGACCGTACATACACTATATTACATACACTATCAAATTTTCATGAATTTTTCAATGCTTTTACTGGCCAACTTTTTTCCTATTACTTACGTTAATTAATAAATATTGCATATTTCTAGCAAAACCAGTTATCTCAAGCGGAGATGGCGCACTTGCGGCTAGCGGCGGGCGCGGCGATGCTCAAGATCTGCGAGCAGAAAGGTGTCGGCGACCAGTTCACCGCCGAGCAGTTCTACAACCTGTCGCACCTCATGATCGTGAGTGCATATCTATAGGGAACCAGCTATCTATAGCGGCGATGCTCAACATCTGCGAGCAGAAGGGCGTCGGCGACCAGTTCACCGCCGAGCAGTTCTACAACCTGTCGCACCTCATGATCGTGAGTGCATATCTATAGGGAACCAGCTATCTATAGCGGCGATGCTCAACATCTGCGAGCAGAAGGGCGTCGGCGACCAGTTCACCGCCGAGCAGTTCTACAACCTGTCGCACCTCATGATCGTGAGTGCATATCTATAGGGAACCAGCTATCTATAGCGGCGATGCTCAACATCTGCGAGCAGAAGGGCGTCGGCGACCAGTTCACTGCCGAGCAGTTCTACAACCTGTCGCACCTCATGATCGTGAGTGCATATCTATAGGGAACCAGCTATCTATAGCGGCGATGCTCAACATCTGCGAGCAGAAGGGCGTCGGCGACCAGTTCACCGCCGAGCAGTTCTACAACCTGTCGCACCTCATGATCGTGAGTGCATATCTATAGGG
Organism: Agriphila tristella; assembly: GCA_928269145.1. Taxonomy (NCBI): domain Eukaryota; kingdom Metazoa; phylum Arthropoda; class Insecta; order Lepidoptera; family Crambidae; genus Agriphila; species Agriphila tristella. The sequence goes on from OV743429.1 coordinate 11,754,045, forward strand.
AACCAGCTATCTATAGCGGCGATGCTCAACATCTGCGAGCAGAAGGGCGTCGGCGACCAGTTCACTGCCGAGCAGTTCTACAACCTGTCGCACCTCATGATCGTGAGTGCATATCTATAGGGAACCAGCTATCTATAGCGGCGATGCTCAACATCTGCGAGCAGAAGGGCGTCGGCGACCAGTTCACCGCCGAGCAGTTCTACAACCTGTCGCACCTCATGATCGTGAGTGCATATCTAAACTGTTGGTGTATTTACGTTAACTCGTACAATAGGGAATATGCATCAATTTTTTTTATCAAAATCAAAAGTATAATGCGTGATAAAATCAACTGTAATATTAAAACTTTTTTCTTGCGTTTTTTTCTCGTGATATAGTTACTTGAATTTAGCACGCAGTAGCAACCGCTGAAAACGGACATGATATATGACGTCACATGCCACGTTTCAGGCGCGCGTTTACTATGGAGTTAGCCAAGAATTTTCAATTATCTCCCTAAATTTTGCGTTTAAGTACATTTATGTCATACATAAAATGATTTCTTATTCGATATTCTATCTGACTGTTAAGTTTCTTATATTCGAAAGTGAAAAAAAATCGTTATTTTTCCCTGATTTCATCGTGTGATAAAACTAAAATAAAACATTATTATTTTTTATTTTCCTGTTCCATCATGTTTTTATACGTGTCCGAAACGATCAAGCTCAAATTTATCAAAATCGGTGACTTATGCATAGATATTCCCTATTCAAACCAACCGGCGCGTGTTGAAGCGCATTTTACCTCTACTAGAGGAAAATGAAGCGTCTATAAAAGTAGCTAATTCCATATTTGCATGAAAATTGTCATGCTGCGGCAGCCGGTCGGCGTCGTCCGCAATATGAAATTTAACTACTGTATAGATAAACGCTTTATTTTTCTCTGGCAGAGGTAATAGTACATTACAGTACAGCCGAAACGGGGAGCAAGCGATTGCATTGTCGAGGATGGTTTGAAGCCCGAGCCGCAAGCGAGGGCTTTAATCATTCGAGGCAATGTAAGTAGTTTCCAGTACAAGGCTTTAGTGCTTTTCTCAAGAATGCGAGGAAATTCAATTTACAAAATATAAAAATGAAAATACTTTTTTTATTATTTTTTTCATTTTTACTGACAAATTATGTAGTTTTGGAGTGTGCTCATCAAGGCTTTTCATTTGATACCCATATTGAAAAATAAAAAAAAAACAATTTTCTTAAATTTTAGTGACAAAATAAATAATTTTGGAATGTTCTCATCAAGGCCTTTCATTTGATACCCATATAAAAAAATTGAAAAAAAAACATTTTTTTTTTATAAATTAGTGACAAAAAAATTTTGGAATGAGCTTATCAAGACCTTTCATTTGATTCTTACCCATATAAAAAATTGATTGATTGAAAAACTTGTGCGGGAAGTAAGTATTGAAATTCATTTCCGCACTGAAGAACTGAACGCGTGGGGGTCTGGCCACGGAAATGTGAAACGCCCCGCATTCCTTTTTCATATGGAATGTTAAGATTTCAGAGCATAAGTGAGAAAAATGCGCTTCGATGTGGGCCGGTTGGTCGCATGGGAAAGAAATTACACCCTGTTTAATAAACTACCCGCAAACTAGTCTAGCTAGAATGAGCTAAGTATTTGCGAAAGAAAAATCTTAAAGATTGCGGTCTTCTTTATCATAAGTAAGACTTCTAGACATATACCTGTAATCTAAATTACCAAGTGCGTTCTGGCCTGATTAAACATATAATAATTTACCTTTTTCATTTTAGGATGAAGTTCCTCAAGTACGAGAAGCTTTCGCAGCGAAATTACACAAAGGATTATCAAAGGTATACATATTTTATATATACAAAAATAATAAGATGCCTTGTTGTTTTTCAAATCTTTTCTTTTATCATACTTATTTTTTTTTCAGGGCATTCCAAACAAGTGCCTGCCTCTAGACTTCATGGGAATGTACGCGTTGGCGGGCCGCGAGCCCGACCGGCGCATCAGGGCGCTCGTGCGCCAGTACATGATGGCCGATGTGGTGCGCCGCCGGGAGTACATACGGAACATTACTGTAGGCACCAAAGGTGGGTAGTGATCTGTAAAAAAAATATTAAATTCACAACATTTCCAGTACATTCAGCTAAAACAAGGTTTCCGAATATCCGCCTTAGGGTGGCTGCTTCAGGATGGATAAACGGAATAAGCCAAACAATGTCATAATATGTTGTTTTAACAAACAGAAAAAAAAATACATGGTGATTTTTTTAATAGAAAAAAAATGTAGTGTGGCTTAGAACATTAAACTTAGTAACTTTATCTATGGGACCAACTTAATCAGAGCAAAAAATAATCAGCTGTTCTATATATTTTGGTCGAGTAGATATTGACGTTTTCTTTGGAACAGCTAATATTTTTTTTGCTCTTGGCTCTTGGCCACATGACAGTACAAAATTGGTCGACTGTTTAGTTTTCGATTTCACCTTGAAAGATCTAACGGGTGTAATAAGACCCTCAAGGAAGCCGAAGTCTATGTATTCTGGTCATCATCAGAATCATTTTTGTTTTTTAAACTATACCTGGGAGACCAATATCTAAGAAGTTATTGAAGGTCAAAGCCAAATCTTTTTTCCTTTTGTTTTATGAAATCTTATTTTATTCGTTATTTCCTAATTTTTGTCCAAAGTATTTCATAACAAACAATGGCTTCATAACGTCATCCCTCAATGTACCTCATGAGCACGCACATAAACGCTGCCTTTCAACTCGGCCGCACGCAGCTGTGTAGCATTCACTCGCAGGCGCGGTCTGTTGTACTGTACGCGTTATATTGCGTGGTAATGTATGCAATGCTTTTTTAAAACAAAAAAATTAAAATCGTTTCTCAGCACAAATTTTAAACAGAAATGGTCTTGATGATGGGCAGAATACGTAGACCTCGGCTTCGTTGAGGGTCTTGTTACACCCGGTATATAAAGTACATTGTTATATTGTATGTGTGTGGTACAGTGGAGCGCGCCGTGAGCCAGCTGCCGCACATCCTGCCGGACTACATGCTGGTGTTCGCCGTGCCCGTGCTCACGCACGACCCCGCCTTTACCGCCTACGACAGCGTGCCGCAGCTCAAGGTGACGCCATCGCCAGTATACATGTGGTACAGTGGGGCGCGCCGTGAGCCAGCTGCCGGACTACATGCTGGTGTTCGCCGTGCGACCCCGCCTTCACCGCCTACGACAGCGTGCCGCAGCTCAAGGTGACGCCATCGCCAGTATACATGTGGTACAGTGGGGCGCGCCGTGAGCCAGCTGCCGGACTACATGCTGGTGTTCGCCGTGCGACCCCGCCTTCACCGCCTACGACAGCGTGCCGCAGCTCAAGGTGACGCCATCGCCAGTATACATGTGGTACAGTGGGGCGCGCCGTGAGCCAGCTGCCGGACTACATGCTGGTGTTCGCCGTGCGACCCCGCCTTCACCGCCTGCGACAGCGTGCCGCAGCTCAAGGTGACACCACCATCATCATCCCCTGCCCTTCATCATATCAGCCGCACGACACCCACTGCTGGGTATAGGCCTCCCCTAAGGATCTCCACGACGATCGGGCCTGCGCTGCCTGCATCCAGCGGCTTCCTTCACCAGATCGTCGGGCCACCTTGTCGAGGGCCTACCCACGAAGCGTCGTCCGGGGCGCGGTCGCCATTCCAGAACGGTTCCACCCCAACGGCTATCGGTTCCTCTCGCTATGTGTCCAGCCCACTGCCACTTCAGCTGAGCAATCCTTCGAGCGATGTCGGTTACTTTAGTTCACCTGCGGATCTCATTTCTGATTCGATTACGCAGAGAAACGCCGAGCATGGCTCTCTCCATCGCAAGCTGGGTGACCTTGAGCCTCCTTATGAGACCCATAGTTAGCGACCACGTTCCACTACCGTAAGTTATCACTAGCAACACACACTTACCCCAATTTATTTCGGTCGATGCAGTGCTTCCTTCTCTTTCATTCCTTTCTGTCACTAGACATCTCCTCATCCACTCAACATTTATATCCATTCCGCACACAATCCATCCATCTTTTCTACGGTCTTCCTCTTACTTTTTAGCCCTCAACACCCATACCGATTACTCTTCTAGTAACATGCCTTTCATCCCTTCTCATAACATGCCCATACCAAGCCAGACGATTCCCTTTCAACTTTTCTGTCACTGGTACTATTTTCAAACTTCCTTTTCCATACTCATTTCTAATTTTATCCATTCGCATCTACCTCAGCATTTTCATCTCTTCTACATGTAATTTCCTTTCATCCATCTTCCAGCTCAAGGTTAAACCACAAAATTAAAAAGTTTGGGAAATCCCACGCCGGATGTTTAAACGTCATCGAAAATTAAATAACTTTTTAAAAGTTCCCCTGACTGTAAGATTAAAAAGTGTGCCACAGAACGGTTTTCGACTGCAATGAAGTCGGGGCCCTCTTAAAAAAATCTTGAATAATTTTTATATGATGTTTGAACATTCGGCGTGAAATATCTCAGATTTTTTTAATTTCGAATTTATTTTAAACTTTTTGGTGGTCTACTTGTGATATCCAGTACTTTTCGAGGAAAATAGTAGCAGATATAAATACAAGTAGGGCAATTTTTTTGATAACACAATTGCCGGGGCAACACGAATGGAGCAATTAGTGGAGCAACATAGAACAATATTGGTACTTTACACCTATTGCCGGTAACTGAAATGTTGCCTCTAATTGCTCTTTTAGTTTTGTACAAATTGTTAAAAGATATGACTAGGGAGCTTAAGCTTATTGCAATTTTGGACGATTAAAATGAGAATTCTGAAGTTATACCAAAGATTTTTTGGTAAATATAGGTAACCTAAAAGACAACGTAACGAATTTGGTTTTATTGTTCAGAATTAGCGCTATTGGGCCCCAGGGGCCCTACCGCCTAACTCAAAGCTTTAGCCAGAGCGATAGCTATGCTCTATCCGTCCTTGTCATATCATAACAAGGACGGACAGTGCACTGATGTCATAAACTAAAGCCAGAGTCAAAACGAGAGAGTTAGGCGGTAGACCCGCAGGACTACTTTTTTACGAGCCATCTTGTAACTTCCTGTTTGTTGTGATACACAGATAGTGAAGAACTGCCTGTGGTTTATACTAGAGCCGCTGATCACGCGCAACGACTTCTACTGCTACGGGTTCTACAAGAGCCTCGTGGAGCGCATGAAGAACCACAAGGACGCGCTCAACGAGACAGACGACTTGCTCAACTACGTGAGTCATACTATTTATCACCATGACTATAAATCACCATATCTATTTATCATCATATCATTTATCACCATGTTTGAGAAGCCACGCCACCTTTTCTCACATTATTTAGCAGCAATGTAGATTATTTTGCAGCACATATCCTGGATTTAGCAGCAAAATATATCGCGAGATATATCAATGTAAAGGTGGCTCAGTCTAAACATCAGGATTGAGGAACCACTCTGGAACTCGCTAAGTACTAGTTGAATTATTTTTGAAGATTAGTGCATCATTTAGCAGCAATTCTGTATAGTATTTGTTAAAAATTTGGGCTCAGTAGTGCTGGAGTTCATACTTTTAGTAATCTATATTGTCGCAGCCATCTAGCTTTACCAGTCGTCCAATTAACGGTCTTAGCAGACGCCCTTCAATCTGCTGCGGCCTAAATGATATCTAGCTATAAGGGGTTTCAAAAAGATATTTTCAAAGGGATATTCGGATAAAGTTCAGATGTTGTGTATTATGGAAAAACACTTTTTTATCGAAAAATCCAAGGATTTTGAGATTAACCAACCTTGAAATGTAATAGATAAACCATGTTTGGCACAATTTCTAGTTGGCTTGCCTGCATTACAAACGTAATTGACTGCTTTTATTGGCAGGGATTTTTGTAGAAGCATACACAATCTTATTTATTTATATCTGGCGAATGCGCGGCGAATGCTCGTGCGCAGCTCCTCTCGAGCTGCACGAGTGCCGTTACTACCGTTGTTTGGTGCGCTTCATTAGCGCAACTCAGGAATTGCTTGTATAGTGAGCGCGTGCTGTGCGCGATTTGCGCGCGAACTGGAGCCCTATTTTTGAATCATTAGAATTCCAAATCGTGTATGAAATCGCAAGATTCGTATGCGTATCCCTAAAATCGCTATTTTTGAATATTCATACTCGTGAATTTTGCAACGAGTGGTCCGACCCACTCGTTTTCGATATTCTACCAGTAGAAATGACGTGAGAGAGAGAGAGAAATATCAAAATCAAATGACTGACAGACAATGTCATTATAACTTTTTAATTTACGATCCAGTCCCCCGTAACTCAAAACCGGTTTTTAAAATCAACGAGTTATGGCTTTCCGGTTCTTATTTTTTCTGCGTGAAATGAAAAATGTTATAAGTTTCGAGTTTTAGGGTAACACTCATTTCTGTTGTTTCAAAAATGCGTAAAATTGGGAGCAATCGAAATTGATTTCGTATACGTTTTGCTTTCGTGCATGAATTTAAGATTCATTTCTAATGATTCAAAAATACGTCCCCTGGACTCGCGCAGATCGCGCACAGCACGCGGGTGAGTTGGTGCGGGACTTGAGAGATAGGCGGGAGGAAATAGGTGCAGCGCGCGAGCCGCGAGCGCGCGGTTCTTGCGCAACTCGCGAGCCGCGCAAGCACGGCGCGTAGAATGTGCGCGATCGGCACGCGGGCGGCGCAGGAGCTACGCACGATTCAAAATGCACGCGCGCAACTCACATGCGGCTCGCGAGTTGCATATTCGCCGCGCATTCGTCAGATGTGGACGCACCCTTACATACGTTGACATAAGGCCTATTAAACCCTATGGGAATATTCTCATTTTAAGAATTTTAAATATTTTATGAAAAATAATATTAGTAAACAATCTATACTTATAACAGTGTGATATGTGTTTGTGCAGAAACTATGGGCGGTGTGCGACCTGGCGATGTCCGTGATCTGGTCGCGGTCGTCAAGCTTCGAGATGCGCGAGTTCCCGTCGGACGCGCGCATCCCCACCATGTACTTCGCGCCGCAGGGAGAGTTCTTCGTCAACACGCGCGTGTTCCTGCCGCCAGAGCTGCAGGTAATCACACACACACACACACAATAATACAGGTGCTGACAAACTCAGTGAGCTGCAGGTACTGACAAACACACATAGTGAGCTACACAGGTACTGACAAACACATTAAGCTGCAGGTACTGACAAACACAGTGAGCTGCAGGTCTGGTACTGACAAACACAGTGAGCTGCAGGTACTGACAAACACACATAGTGAGCTACACAGGTACTGACAAACACATTAAGCTGCAGGTACTGACAAACACAGTGAGCTGCAGGTCTGGTACTGACAAACACAGTGAGCTGCAGGTACTGACAAACACACATAGTGAGCTACACAGGTACTGACAAACACATTAAGCTGCAGGTACTGACAAACACAGTGAGCTGCAGGTATGTTACTGACAAACACAGTGAGCTGCAGGTACTGACAAACACACATAGTGAGCTACACAGGTACTAACAAACACATTAAGCCGCAGGTACTGACAAACACAGTGAGCTGCAGATACTGACAAACTCACAAACACATTGAGCTGCGGGTACTGACACACACACACACACACACAATGAGCTGCAGGTATTGACAAACACACGCACAATGAGCTGCAGGTACTGACAAACACATGTAATAATATACATTATAAATCAAATAATATCTGTTTTTTGAGAGCAACCATGAACTTATGACAAAAAACATCAAAATGCAAAATAATGTCAAATGAGACTGAACATTTTTTTATAAAGATACACGTCAAAGCGTTTATTAACGACAGATTTTGATGGTTAAAAAGTTGCAACGTTCTGACGTTTGGAACGGGAAAGTTCGAAACGTCACACAGCACTAATGTTTGGAACGCCGTTAGAGCGTAAAGTGGCACTCGGGAGTTTTGAACGCGCCTCTGTATGTGAAGAAAATAATCAATTTATCTATCTATATCTTAAATGTTTTCTGTCCTCAGTTCCAGCCTAAACGGCCAGCGACGACGGCAGACGCGAATCCGCGCTCCAAGAAACGGCTGCGACTACTACCGGAAAGGGAAAACACTAATGACGTTGAGGTCAGTATGATATTTGGTGCATTCCAGCAGACCAATAGCTAAGTCATCGAATAAAATTTTACCATGGGTTGTAATTTTATTTAAGTACCATTCACTTTACTTTCCATGGTTAAAATCTACTCTATGGCGATTGATGACCCAGCGATTAGCCTGCTGGAATGCATTCTTTGCGTGGCAAGTGGTTTTGATACTTAACGTACCGACATTAGAGCTAACTTGGACGTTGCGTCACTAACATAAATGCACAAGGATGGTCGCGGATTTAAGAGAATTTTGTAGTAACTCGACAATATTATCATTTGCACGCTTGGAGTTCAATAGGGAATATGCATCAATTTTTTTTTATCAAAAGTATAATGCGTGAGAAAATCAACAGTAATATTAAAACTTTATTCTTACGTTTTTTCTCGTGATATAGTTACTTGAAGTTAGCACGCAGCAGCAACCGCTGAAAACGCTCCATACAAAACGGACATGATATATGACGTCACATTTTTACTATGGAGTTAGCCAAGAATTTTAAATTATTTTCAATTATCTCCCTAAATTTTCCGTATAAGTACATATGTGTCGTACAAAAAATGATTTCTTATTCGATATTCTATCTGACTGTTAAGTTCATTATATTCGAAAGTGAAAGAAAAAACATTTTTATTTTACCTGAATTCATCGTGTGATAAAACTACAAACATGATGGTACAGGAAAATAAAAAAAATCAATAAATTATTATTTTTTATTTTACTGTATAAAATAAAAAATAATAATTTATTATTTTTTCTGTATATTTCCTGTACCATCATGTTTTTATGCGTGTCAAGCTCAAATTAATCAAAATCGGTGACTTATGCATATTCCCTATTGCATTGTAATCAACTTTGGTTTCTAATGGCGTAGCAACACAATCGATCACATTAAACCTTTCCCTTTGTTTATATGCGTCGTGAAAATCACAAAAGTAATTGTGTCACTTATACAGGGTGAAACCGAAAGCAGTCTTAAATTTTTGTGGTGTCCTCTTAGACCGTCAACAACTTTGTCTATGGGACCAACTTAATCAGAGCAAAAAAAAATCAGCTGTTCCATACAAATGTCAATTAAATATGTTATATGAAGAGCAGAGTCTTTTGGTACAAGTATTTCTATGCTTAAAAGAAGACTCTGGCCACTCGCTACTGTAAAATGATATTTGAAGGTAAATAAATATTTTTGATTTTTTTGATTTTTTGACATTTTGGTCGAGTAGATATTGACGTTTTCTATGAAACAGCCGATTATTTTTTTTGCTCTGATTAAATTGGTCCCTTAGACAAACTGTCCAGTTTGACGGTCTAAGCCACACCACAAAGTTTGTTGAGTGTTCAAAAAATCAATGTTGAACACGAAGGCAACATAGAGGATATTGCCTTCGTGTTTTTCAACATCGATTTTCGCGTGCAAACGTGACTAGTGCCGGGTCATTGTACAAGGTTTTATTCGGCGACCGCAATACTGCCATTCAAATCCTGCTTCATAGGTTTTCTATACTCCCCGACTAATGTAGTGTATATGTAATGTTTTCATGTCTATCAAACCCATCAACAATATTAGATAATTTGGCTGATTCACAAAAGTCCACCAGTCGACGCACTACCACCAACTTGGCGCTAGTGTAGATGTAGACCTGTCACTTAGTCGTTCTACAATTTTTTTGATGTTGGCAGCGAATTTTCGTAAAAAATAATTTTAGTTTTCTTTAATTCGATCTTTAACTTTTACTGTCCAACTTACATAATAATAATAATTTTTATCATTTTTATCAACTATTTTTAGACATCATTGAAACGCAACGAATTCATACGTACGCACACGTACAATAAGTCTGCATCTACAGCAGCGCCACCAAGCGGCATACATTTTCTGTCATCCTGCCATTGTATAACACGATTCAATCTTATTGGCCGCTGTAAAGTTAGCAACTATGTGCGTAGCCGTGCGTTTTGTGTTCTGCGCATCGTTTCGCGCGATGTTCACAGAATTCATAAAGTTTGAATCGTGCTATACACATTTTTGAGCCCAGTTCCAAATCTTACCTTGTACTTGGTTTCGTTCTTTAAATGTTCATGTCGTGTTCGTCGGTTGTATCGCTTGAGGTCTCACTTGTGATGTTGTTACTAGCTTACCACTGGACGCTCGGGCAGTATCGACCTACAGGTAAACACATTGAAGTCTCTATTTTATTGACACTCGGCAATCTTCGACTGTTTCCGATTGTTGTCGTGTTTAAATAATTATTGCCATGGTCCAAGAAAACAAGGTGTGGCATTCCGGGCGATGCACAGGCATACGTCACTATCCAGTTGCGCGATTTTATAGTAATAAGCAATGAATGAAGGATTTTTTCTGTCACACTCATTACAAAATTATTATAGTACATTTTAATTGTGATTTGTTTCTCTTAGCAAACGAAACAGTTCAATTAAAGATGAATTACATTATTTTCAATACTGATAGCGGAGATGACGTGTGCTTGTGCAGAGCCACGTCACTTTCTCTGTCTCGGAGTGCTAACTGGCTCAGTATTTAAGACCGTTTTCACATTATCCGATACGATATCGGTATCCGCCGCCGGTACGATATCGGAGGAAGTAAAATGTATGAAGGAGCCACATATTTCGTACATTTTACTTCCTCCTTTATCGCATCGTTGTCTGATGCCAATATCTTATCGGATAATGTGAAAACGATCTTATTGTACCATGATTAAATATTGCAATCTATGCAATCTTCGACTATTTTCGATTTTTGTCGTGTTTATTAATTATTGCAATCTTTGAACACTAAGGGTTACTATCCCTTATTTGTAAGAAATGAATATTGCCGAGATTTTTTAATAAAATAGGAGCGTTTTACCTACCATTAAAACGCATATTGTGTCTGAAGCCTTATTCGAAGCCTTGGTAAACAGATTGAGAATAGCGAAGCCTTTCCGTTTCCCGTTCAGCATCATTATTATAGGTCTATCTTACCAAATTACGTCACATCCGTATCCGACCTCACCCCACTATGTTCACCAGGCGGCCATTGCTGGTTTTCGCGCTCATTGCAGTCTCAAAATCTGAAAATACTTTACAACTAATTAGCATTGAATGCATACCAGGCAGCCCTTGAAGGTAGGCTTCGAATAAGGCTTCAGACACAATATGCGTTTTAATGGTAGGTAAAACGCTCCTATTGTGTCCTATTCGCCGTTATTCGAAGCCTTGGTAAACAGATTGAGACATTGTTTGTTATCGCCTGGTGAACAGGGACAGGACGCCAATGTGACACTTTAAATCATAAATAGTTTATTACTCTTAAAAATTATTTTAATTTAGATCAAAAGAAATCTTTCTTTAAAATTAGTAAAGGGATGAAAAACAAAATACAAAAACATAACAATTAAAACTGAAACAAAGTCCATTGACAAATCAGCTTTAAATAAATTCTCATAAAATTTACTTAAGTAATTATTTAACATACATTATCTAACTCATATTTTAGTCATGTTATCGTTTAATATGACTGCTGGCTGACAGTGCATCTCTGCTTAAGTCGCGTCGATCGCCTACTTCAAAATTATCTTGGACAAGACAACGTTTTCTTCTCAGATTCTTTAATTACAACTGTGGTGTCAGTTGCTGCACAATTATTTCACTTAAAGATACAAACCTTACTAAAAGATCTTTATAAAATCCCTAACTGGATTTAGATATCATAATAAAATAAACCTTTGTGAACGCGATCACAAAGTTATTACTTCTATATCAGATACTTGATTAAATTACTTTAACGTAAACTGCGAACTGAACTCAATAAATACCTACCCAAAAATAAACGTTATACGACTGACTTAAGCCAAAGGTAACTTTTTTAGATTTAACCTTTGGTGTTGATTAACTTAGGCCGACTAGCTAGCTAGAGAGCACACAGACATGTGTGCGCCACTGTTTGCGACATCTTGTTGTGTCACGTCTAACATAAATTTTATGTGTAGGTGGAACAAGCACTAGTATTACACGTAAGTGTTATATAAATTGCTATCGAATATTAATTAACATTAACAAGTCCCTTTGAATTTTTACACTTAATAAAACATTTAGTATTCGATTGGTCAGCAGTAGTCAGCACACAGCAGCTGTGTTAGCCAAAAACAAAACAAAAAATAAATAGTTAAGTAGGTACATACTTATTTAGCTAAGTACTCACTACACTTAACTGTAACATTTTTAATTATCCTCGCAAAATTAAATGACATCTTAACATTGGGAATCAAAATACTAGGTATAGACAAAATAATAAATGTAATAGATAAAATCAAAAGATGTATTAAAAGAACAAATATGACAGTACTGCATATCAAAGAAAGAAATATGACTTTAATTATTTCAACATGTCTTTACTTTCTGTAGACAAAGTTTCGTCTTTTGTAGGTAAAGGTAAGTAAATAAAATATTTTATTTTTATCAATCTATAAAATAAATATTTAAAAGAAAATTAAATCAATTAAGTTTCTAAATGTCATAGTTTCTATGGCCATCGGAAAAACTGCACGCAGCATAAACTTAATACTTATATAACATTCGTTTTGAACTTGAATTTCTAACAATATAGCAAAAATGTTGCATATCAACAATGATAGTAATAATAATTACAATTAATATACTTGCATTTAATTATTCAATTAAAATCACATAAATACTTTGGAATCATCCACCAAGAAGATTACCTCTGTTATCTAACAAATCAAGTATTAGCACCCGGATAAATAAACAAGAGCCGGGTGCCAGTGCTGCCCCATGGTAATTAAGCTTTGATTAGGAAAGCATATTTAAGTAACTTAATCGCAGACACCAACCAATATAACATCAGATCGACAGTGTTTACAACAACTGAGTTATGTCAAAGTGCAATTAGGGGTATTATTTTAAAATGATTTCCAGAATACCTATGGTACATGTATGGTAGCTAAATAGAAGTGCTTTCATATTCTACTGAAATATTCAACAAGTATTTAAGTAAGTATACAGGGTGGCCCAAACGGTGACACTAAAAATTTTTTTTTTGATTCCTCACATCTAGTTGTACCCGGAAATACCCTATGTATGTTCAGCGATTTTTTGTAGTTTTCGAGCTATGATTTTTTTTTTTAATTTTGAGATTTTTTTACTTGACAGACTAAAATTTTTTTTTTACCGGAAATTATACATCTTTTTTTGAATTTTTTTTTTGTTACATAGACCTCATGACTTGTTCTTTAACACATAAAATACCCAGCTTCCTGTCATCAAAATAAGTTCCAAAAATATTGACCGACAGTAAAAAATTGAGGTAAAAGCAAGTCATAGTTAAAATTTCAACTTTGAATTAAAAATTAAAAAAAAAGGTTCCATGACTTTTTAGTAATTTTAAAAACTTAACAAGACCCTAAGCTTTAATTCTAATTAAAAAAAAGTGGTGCTTAATAGGCTTTTTTTAGCCGAAATCTGCCTTCAAATGTACAAAGGTAATTTATTTTAAAAGCACTCATTGTTATTATCTAAGGTTAATTAGGTTTGATATAACATAATAATTGACATTTAGTATAGTTTATAAATTTAGAGTTCTAAATTAGTTTAGTGGTAGTTAGTATGTTGTCACTTCAACAGCACAAGTTGGTCTTTGTACAAAGAAAATGGTCTTTACCTCCAACCGGTTTATCTTTAGCGACATCATAAATAACAATAGTTCTGGCAGACACTAGAATCACAAACAATAGACTTCCCGCGCGCCGAACAAAAGAAGGGGGACCAACACAGCGTCGTCTATAAGCACGTCCTCTCTTTCTCATCTAGGCCGTCTTGCTCTATCTATCTTGCTGTCTTGCTCTATCTATCTTGCTATCTTGCTCTATTCATCTCATGTCGGTCGCATTCCTCCCTCCTTCACCTCAGTTGTTCACAGCTTTCGCTCGTGTTACTACTACTCCTGGTTTTGTTTTCAATTCTGATACAACTACTCTCGCTTGCTAACTGGACTCTGATTCTTCCTGTGACTGATTTACCTGTGCTTGTGTTTCGGACTTTGATTACCTACCTTGTGATTTGGACCTTTGTGCTGCAACATGAGCTATTCTTTGCGTGAATACGCAGAGATGCACTATTTTTACGGTGTTGCCCAAGGAAATGCTAGTTTGGCAGCAAGGCTTTATCGAGAGCAATTGGAACGGCGAGGAGAACAACGGGAGCATTACCCGAATTACAGAGTATTTCAAAATACTCACAATACATTTATGGAGGGACGAATTCCTGGACGTTCATCTCAGGAAGGAATACCCAGAATGGATCCAGATATTATGGATCAAGTCGTGGAACAAGTGGAAAGGGATTCATCGACTAGCACCAGAGCAATCGCAAGAAGGACTGGTGTACCACGAACCTCAGTTATGAGGATACTGAAGTCAGGTGGGTTAATTTCATCTTGTCTTTAAACCTCATAATTACGCACCCATTAGCTCGCCCACTATGCCCACGTGCTATTTTTTTTAGCTGTAATTATTGTGACTTAAAAAAAATAGCACGCACGTGCTTTATGAGCGACTTTTTGTAGCACGTGGTCTTTTTAAGTATTGAACTCTGACTGAATGTGTATTTGGCAACAAAATAATCACTCGCTAGTGGGCGAGAAAGCGTGGTACATACCAGTGATTATCACTAGCCTACTATTTGGTGAAACTGAAAAAAGACTATCTTACCTATGCTTTGAATTTACAATTTCGGTGTTTTTTTTTTCAGAGGGATACCACGCTTTTCATATCCAACGCGTGCAACAATTGCAACCTGCAGATTATCCAAGACGAGTGACTTTCTGTGAAACAATGCTTCAAAAAACTCAAGACGATCCTGATTTCTTCGACAAAATTTTGTGGACAGACGAATCACGCTTTGAAAGAACCGGAGTTTTCAATATTCATAATTATCACAGTTGGGCCATTGAAAACCCACACAAGGCAAGACCATCCAATTTTCAAACAAGGTTTAGTGTAAATTTGTGGTCAGGAATTGTCAATGGGGAATTTATAGGACCATTTGAATTGCCGGCTAGGTTGAACGGAGCGCAATATTTGGATTTTCTACGAAATAGCTTGAACGGTTTATTAGAGGATGTGAATCTACTAACAAGAAGAAGAATGATATTTCAAAACGATGGTGCTCCGTGCCACTATGCTAGAGAAGTACGAGAGCACCTTAACCAGACTTTTCCGAGACGGTGGATTGGGCGTGGCGGCCCGATTCCTTGGCCTGCGCGTTCACCAGACTTAAACCCCATAGATTTTTTTCTGTGGGGCTATTACAAAGAGATGGTTTACGCAAACGAAACAAACACTGAAGCAGAGCTGCGTCAAAAACTAAGAGAAGCAGAAATAAAAATCAAAGAAAATACTAATGCTTTCCGAAATTTAAAACAATTTTTTTTAAGGCGATGTAGGTTGTGCATTGAAGCGGGAGGGAGACATTTTGAAAACTTATTCGGAAATAAATTTAATTGTTGAATTTGTAGTAATTGTTTTATTTAATATGATTTATCCTTAAAATAACCAAAATAACTATAACTAAATGACATCGATGTTACCGCTTCGTAATAACATACTTTTAAAGGTTGTTTTTAATTCTTTATTCAATAAACAGTACCATTTTAAACTTTATTTTGGTAAGAATCATTTTGTGAATGACAAAATAGCCAATAAAAAATCTTAGAAAATTTCACCTTTGTGCATTTGAAGGCAGATTTCGGCTAAAAAAAGCTAATTAAGCACATTTTTTTTTTAATTAGAATTAAAGCTTAGGGTCTTGTGAAGTTTTTAAAATTACTCAGAAGTCATGGAACCTATTTTTTTAATTTTTAATTCAAAGTTGAAAATTTAACTATGATTTGATTTTACGTCAATTTTTCACTGTCGGTCAATATTTTTGTAACTTATTTTGATGACAGGAAGCTGGGTATTTTATGTGTTAAAGTTCAAGTCATGAGGTCTATGTAACAAAAAAATAATTCAAAAAAAGATGTATAATTTCCGAAAAAAAAATATTTTAGTCTGTCAAGTCAAAAATTCTCAAAATTTTAAAAAATAATTCATAGCTCGAAAACTACAAAAAATCACTGAACATACATAGGGTATTTTCGGGTACAACGAGATGTGAGGAAACAAAAAAAAAATTTTTAGCGTCACCGTTTGGGCCACCCTGTATAACAAAATGTTAACTTGATATCTACACCGTGCTAAGATTATAATCAAAATATAGAATGATTCAATCAAGGTCTGAGTAAAATCGAGATTCCACAAGAATTAAATAGGGTTTATATCACAACAAAACATTTACAAGTTAAAGTGATTTTTAAAATTCCTATCTATTAATGTACACCACAACGTGGTCAAAGTACAATAAAAACTAGCACTTTATGTATTAATGTACATACACATTACACGCCCCCGGCAAATCGGATATCAATGCACTTTGTAATAAAACCAACATCATCAGACTATCTTCATAAAATTTAAAATGTAAAACAAGCACAACCCTTGCAGTGACCACTTAACTAAACCCACAGCTTTAAAACTAGCTAGGATATCCATGAGTCAATATTAGTCTTCAAAGCATACAAATGAATTTAAAATTTTCAAACAAAACATAATATCTGCTACACTTATTTTGGTTACAGTGTATCCAAAAGGGACATCACCAGTTAGGTTAGATTAAAACTGTGACCTTTTGGTCACAAAACGGCAAAATAAAGCGCGAGCCGAGCGAGCGCATCGAGTGTGCCACGGCAGCGACCAGTGAAGCACCAGAACGCAACTGTTGGTGAACCTCCTTTGCGACACCCGGACTTAGCTAGCACCCGGTTCGATATTTTTAATAAAGAAACATTTTAAATAACTGTAAAATATATTGATTGAAATATTCAATCGTAATAACTTGTTTTACCAGGTCCACGGTTATAAAAATAAATATTAATAAATAACTCACCAAAGAAAATTTCAAAATTTCATCTTCTGGTTGTTCTGTACGCAGCAACTAGTGGTTGTTAGAAACATGGTGCCCACCAGAAGTACGGGAATATCTTGGATGATCCCCTTTTTAAGTTCCTCCCCCTCAGGGATTAAGGACAGTATTTACACAGAATAATTAAATAAAATAATAAGATAAAATAAGTTAAAATATGTACGGTGCCTGGACGGTGCTCATCAAAAGCAACCGAAATAATTTTTATATCAAAACATCAACCGACGGTGCTCAGGAGCGACCGGCCGAATTTATGTTAAACCATAATAAATGTTTATCGAATGTAAATATATTTATTGATATTACATAATTATAATGACGGTGCCCATCAGAGGGTGACCGAATTTATGTTAAATAGTAAGATACTTAATCAACGGAATCCATCAGGAGTGACCGCCAGAGTTCAATCAACGGTGCTCAAAAGCGACCGGATAGATCCAAATTAAAAATATTGTTATAACTCACACAGCTCTTAACATGTGGGGCTTACTACCATAGAGGAAGTAAACAGCATGTTTTAATTACAAAATTATGTAAATACAACTTTCATAAACTTGTGTCAACGGTGCCAGGAGCAGCCGATAGACCTTCCCCGGTTCAGTTGCGGAACAAGCTGGAACCGAGGGGTATAATAATAATAATAGAAAATATCTAATTACTATGATAAACTTCGAGTTGCCTGCAATCAAAAATAGATTTCAAATTATTTAAAACAGTTCCCACAATTAATTTTATTGATAGAGCTGTACCTGACAAGCATATATATCAGTATCACACATATATTCAATCAAAGGTTAAAACACGTTTTTTTTTTTTTTTTTATTATATATATATTTTTTTTTTTTTTTGGGCCGGAACCTTCGGTGGTGTACGCAGATAAGGTCCTTCAAGTTTCATCACAATCAAATTAATGGTTTTGGAAAGCATACAAATAAAAAGCATTCATTTTTATTTATACACAAGAAAAGATTAGTACGCTCATTTTACTGGGAATTGAACCCGGGCCATTTTGCGCATTGATAGCGTTTACTGCCGCTGCATCAAATACGCCATCAATTGTAATATTCCGCAATCAAGTCAATATCTGACAGTTTAAATGTTTTAATTAAACACCAATTTACAGGCAAGATTCTTTTGTAAAACCACGACTACTTATTCTTGTTCAAAGTGCCTCGTTACATATCACTAATCATATTCAAAGCAGTGACTTAAAAAAAATATATACTCGTTCAAACGACTACGGCTAAACAACATATCTCAATAAAATAGGGCACAATGGTTAATCTCAACACTGGTCAAGTAAAACTATGAGTCGAACGAAATGCCACGGCAATGGCCGGATAGTGCTAGGATTCAAGCAGCATACACTTTTTTCATATTTTTAGAAACACAAGTATTTGTGTACTCAGCTCACATTCAACACGATATAGCTTTACCAAAAATGAATAGGAATCGTACGAAACTTGTTTTCCGTAACATAAAAATTTTCATAAGCATTAAATTTGTCAAAATTATAACGTTTTTAGGAGATCGCATAGGCCAAAAGCGAATATCACTCATGAACGGCAATTTTACGAATGTAAGAATTAACAGAAATTATTTTTCAACATATCGTGGGTAGAATCATATCATTATTAAATAATGGAAAAATTTCACTGACCTTATGGCGAGGCGTTAGATTACCTCAATCCAATTCAAATCACGCGTCATATTTACTGTAGATCCATGCCCTCGCCCTCGTTCTCTGCTACTCCACGAACATGACGAAAACGGAGACGACACAAAGTCGGACCCAACTAACACTGATTTTACGTATGGTTTTTTGGAATTTCTACGCACACGCATTTTAAATAACCGAAAATAAATCGTAAGATGTTACTTTTCAACAAAAATATGTAATATAAAATCTAAATTCGAATTAAGAATTTTACGAACGCTAACAGCGTTTGACCTACTTTAGAAAACTTTAAAATTCGAATGCTAACAGCATTTGACCTACTTAGGCAAAATTTTTAAATTTCGAACGCCAACAGCGTTTGACTAGATGTGAACGGTTGCGAAAAAAGGACGCCAATGAGCGCGAAAACCAGCAATGGCCGCCTGGTGAACATAGTGGGGTGAGGTCGGATACGGATGTGACGTAATTTGGTAAGATAGACCTATAATAATGATGCTGAACGGGAAACGGAAAGGCTTCGCTATTCTCAATCTGTTTACCAAGGCTTCGAATAACGGCGAATAGGACACAATAGAAGCTCTGTAGTATAGTTTATTTATTAATTTATTTTATTCAAACTTTATTGCATATGAGAATACAATTGGCGGACTTAATGCCGGGCATCTCTCTCTAACAGTCGATATATTGAGTTCTTGTCTAGAAAACGTTACATTGCTTACGTGTTGTGAATATTATAAGATAATGTTACTATCTTCTGGATAAAGCCGAAGTTGTTTCGTTTTTTGTGCGAATGCGAAGTAATTTGTTTTATATTATTTAAGTGACGACTTTTTTTGTAGTGTTATTGTTTAATATGCAATAAAAAAAAATAAACACATATAATGTGTTGTACATAGGCCCAAAAATTTTTTTTTGATCTATGCACCTGACTCGTGAGTGATGATTGTTGTATTGTTTATGTTGTTGTATCTCAAACCTTTTTAGTTTCGTCGTGTCGTATGATAAGCTATACTATTGTTTTTTTGTAAAGAAAGGTTCTCTCCACATCTTCCGACCCAACCTATATGTGCTATCGAATTGGTCGGAAATTCTAAATCGGAAGGTGTGGAGAGCTCAATAATCTATGTTCCTTTTACACTATACCATTTTGCTTGGCATTTTCGCTGGATTTTTTATACATAAAACGTCAAAAACAGACGGTTAAAACTTAATCAGCTGTTTATGCATTGGTGAATTTCAGCCTGATCCGAATTCACCAACTCCTTAAACAGACGATAAACAGACGGTTAAAACTTAATCAACTGTTAAAGTGTTGGTGAACTTTACCCTTAGCCGTCTAGAGTTAAGTTATTGTTGAGTTAAGTTAGAAGTTTTTGGCGCCATTTTGTCGAGTACGGTTTGGTATCTATTTTAATTAGTTGAAAATTGATTCATAGTGGATATTGTGTCTTAAAATTGGTGCAGTTTTGTGGTACAAGTGTCTACGCAACTGAACAATATGTGGGATAATTGAAATAGGCGCGATCTTGGTTGTGTGAAGCTGAGACTTCTATTGTAGTGGTGGCTACCTCGGCAGAACTTACCGAGTAAACTGTCTTGATATACTTGTTGCCAAATGCTCCAAGCAGCATTGGAATGCAATGCACCCGCATTCTAATGTAAACTTAAACTGAAACAATACCTACCACTGAACTATTCAACACTTGACACTGGCAAAAATTACTTCCAAGAGGAAAGTAGATTGCCAAAATAAAAATAGAAGAAGAGTTAAGTTAGACAACTAACATACCATTTCACCCCGCAGCCGTCCGAGGCGGCCGACACACAGATCCAGCTGCCCGGGCTGGAGCAGACGCCCGAGACGGAGCTCGAGGAGCCGCCCAAGGGCAGCGCGCCCGAGTGAGCCCACACCACCCCCAGTACACACTTATACCAACACTGATTCACACTTAACTTGGAACGGTTTTATTTCAAATGACGTGTTTGTTTTGCTCTCGGGTCAGTGAACTTTAGGGTCTTTATACCTGGTTTATACGGGGTCAGCAACATGGCAGTACAGTAACCCAGTCCAGTGCTGAATCCTCGCTCGCAAGCCAGTCCAGCTGACTAGCCACCCGTTCTATTTTAGGGCACAGTACGACTTACTGCTGATCCTGTCTACATGTACCTAGTAACTGGGTCAAGTCACTGACCCCGTATAAACCAGCCCTTACTAATTTGCCGGTACAGCAGCGGTACGTCATCACCTTGCCATAGTAACTCACCTCGGTAACCATGGAAACCATGCCTGTTTGCTATTGCGAGACAATGGGTCCATTCCAACAGACAAATCTCTGAGTCATGGATCGCCATAGAGTACATTTTAATCATGGAAAGTGAAGTATTGAACATTCTATACAGATTACTTTCCATGGTTAAAATTTACTCTATGGCGATTGATGACTCAGAAATTTGTCTGTTGGTATGCACCCAATGTCATACCGCTACCGCGTCTACAAATGAGTAAAGGCTCTTAGTTAGCGGTATAATGACGAAACAACTATTGAATCATGAATGTTTTTTTTTCTGATTTAGTACCTTTTGTAAGAAAATGGTACCAAATGTTAAAAAAATTCGTAATATGGAATGGTCTAAGGTTTCAATGGTTTTATGTACCATTTGTATCAAGTGCTGACCTTTGAAATTTAAAATTATGCAGTAATTAATTAATATTAACCAGAATAAATTAGGTACATTTATTTTATATTTTTTTAAATTGACATCATCGAAAGGAGATTGCCTGAAAGATTTGCAAATATTTTTGAGTAATGGCCTAATGATTAATTCATATTATGTTGGCTTCAATGAGGATCAGTAACGATTTTTGTTTAGTGGCTTATCAAAAAGCTTATGCCAACACATGATTAACTGTGAAGAAATTTTTGCGATATCTCTTAAACCTGAGAAGCTATACGAGCCAAAACATGCTAAAACACTGTTATTTTGGGGGGTCCTTATGACGTCATCGCGACGTACGCGAACCTTATGCCGTACGTGATAAAGCACATATTGCATTAAGTTTGGCATTTCCTTCAAACCCTTAATAACTCAACCATTTCTAAACGGATTTCAAAAAATCTTTTACTAAGTTTCATAGCTATTAATATGATTTTATATTATATCAATAAAATTCAAACCTGTTACTGATCCTCATTTTAATTAATAATTTATGCGTGAATCTAGTGATGTATATTGCTCTACTGGGCTATGTGTAAAATACTGCCAGTTTATTAAATAAAGTATTCTATACCGAACTCTGTGTTTTCGAATGTCGTGTACGCACGAATCAATACGAAATCAAATGTATGACACAATCAACTTTGTATTATAATAATACTTATTTTTGACAATCAACTAGGAACAATATGTGGTTTTCAACTGATGTTTTTTTAATGAACATTTTATGTTGATTGAGGGGGCAAGAACAGAACGGCTAGTCAACAAATCCGTCATGTATATTTTTACAATGAATAATCTTAATGGCTGTATGTATCTTTACAGTTCAAAAAAAACTTCAACGACAATTATGCGACACTTACTTTTGTTATTAGAAATCGTACACCGAAAATCACAACAAAAATTTATGAAATTTTTAACATAACAAGCCAGAAATATGTTTTGTTCCCTAGATAACCTCAGAATGACTTTTTACAGAAAACTAAAAGGTTTGTCGATATGAGATGAATTTTTTGACACATGTCAAAGCCGGGAAATACACATACCTGTTGCTGACACATTTGGATGAGACGTGAAAGCGTGCAAGGTGCATTTGCAAGCTACTGTCAATACGCTAACTGGACTGAATATGGCAAGCATTTTATTCTGTAAAATCTACTGGTATGCAATAAGTTGCATGCAACTTGCGCCTTGCAATCAGTTGCAAGAATAAATAGCTAATTGTTAGTGGGACCATATTATTATACCAGTTGTACAGTATAAATGCAATCTCATCTCGTTGAAGTTTTCTTGTAGCTGTAAAGAACGTCAAACAATAGCTGTGGAATTTTACTACTTTTGTTATGCCAACTCATTAAAAATGCGTTTTGGCAGTTCAAACCTATGAAGACATACGCTTAGCTCTGATTTTAGACATTTTAGCTAATGGATATTTTAAAACACTAGTGTTTTATAGATAAGGAACTCATTTTTAACGCCATCAACAACTGGCTTTTAAATAATCGAGTTTATAAAATTACGAGTAATGACATTGAAATCGATTAAATTTTAGAACTATTTGCAAGATTGTTTTAAACTTTTACACCTTCGATTGCGCACTTCTTGATTCCAGAAGATGGACCAATGATCTGATGAATTTCGCTCCTATAGGTTAGATTTTCATTCGGTTAATAATAAACAATTTCTATTCTTTTTAACTTCACAAACTATTCAACACTTGACACTGGCAAAAATTACTTCCAAGAGGAAAGTAGATTGCCAAAATAAAAATAGAAGAAGAAGAGTTAAGTTAGACAACTAACATACCATTTCACCCCGCAGCCGTCCGAGGCGGCCGACACTCAGATCCAGCTGCCCGGGCTGGAGAGAAATCTATTTTATAAACGGTGTCACAGAATACATAATAGTACAAATGGTGTCTGATTGGAATGTTTTCTTCATACACAGATGAATCTTATTTATTGCCCGTTAATTTCTAAAGGATGTGGTTTAAATAGTTAGCAAAATATTCGTATTTGGGTGAGCAGAAAAATATAATCGGTTTAATGAAACCATTAAACCGATTATATTTTTCTGCTCACCCAAATACGAATATTTTGCTAACTATTTGTACTTTTATACGAATATTTTGCAAAAGTTGTTGACCAACAAACGTTGGTCAACAACTTTTGGCTAGCAAATATTTCTAAATCAATCAGCAAGACTTTAAATCAAATAATGGAACTGCTGATTTATTTGCTAACCATTTAGATTAATGGCAGATCAAAAATATACGTTCCATTTCTAACGGCCGAATACTCAAACGCTAATTAACTTTGAGGGGCTCTCAAACGTCGTCCTGTCGCATTAAATGTCAAAGATATGACAAAGACAGCATGCTGTTTGAGAGCCGCTCAAAGTTAAGTAGCCTTTGAGTATTCGGCCATAAGTCTCATAAAGATTAAAAGATTTCAAAAAATTTTAGCCTCTCAGGCAATGTACTTAATACTTATATAAACAATGTGTGTTAAATTACAAGTTAAGAGTTTATAACAGTCTGCAAATAGTAATAAAATATTTATGGGCTAACGCTCTCAACTATATTACGAACAAAAAATACCCGCCAAAGAATGTTTGAATAATGAAAAAAATATTAAAAGAATAGATGGGTTAATTACTTGGTTAAAGCATCCTTTTTTATTAATTCAGGAATCCGAATAATACATCAAAATCTGGTGGGTCGAGGGAGAAATATTTGAGTAAACATTCAACTTACCATGGTAATAAAATCGGAATATAAAATGACAAATAAATGATATAAATTCCATCAGATAAGGATTTGTAAATCCTTATCCATTTATTATACTTACTTACATGTCATGTTTATTTTGTCTCAATTATCTTTATGTGAATACTTTACTGTATGATAATAATGTTGAGCTAACGACCAATAAAATTGAGACAACAGTTCATCATTGAATGAATTAGTGTTCTGGGGGGTCACTCCCGACGAAATCGAGAATATAGAGATCGAATTTGAATCGAGTAAACGTCAAAACGGTACCATGTAAACCGTTTCCAAAATAACAGTTCTTCTGACGATTATTCGATCCTAGAGCGGGGCTGTTTACTCAACCCAAAAAACAAAAGAGTCGCGTGATTCACGGTATTGACGAGTTATTTTTAACTTTAGTGTAGAAAATGAAGCGATCTTTTGTATGGAGACCCCAACATTAAATCCTCAGTCGATGGAACTTTGCAGGGATGTAATATAGGATGAACCAAAAACTATGTACAAATATCCAAAAACAAAATTTGGATAATTTAAAAAATATGTTTCATTTATGATACTTTATCATACTGTAAAGTTTCGTCTACTGAGGATTTACTGTGGGGGTCCACTACCTTCCTTTCCTACACTACTTTCTGAACATTTGACGTCTTTGGATCATTCGATGATAGTGTAAGATGGGACACTGATGGTATAATCAAGTATGTTTTATAAATCATATATACTACATAGTATAGTTCCAAAACCTAAACAAAGAAATGTTACTGTGTAAAAATAAAAACAGTGGTATCTCTTTTTCAGTTTAAGAATTACTATGAATTTTATCTATATGGCAGTGTCCTAACAAGCGTATTTTTATATTAAGTAATGTTTTTTATTTCATTATGTAAAGAAGAAAATGGACGATTGAAAGCTATTAAGCTTAAGAGAGAAGAGTCTGTAATATAGTTCTTTTTAAACATAAGTTGTACTATCGTCATGTTTGTTTACGTTGTTTTTAATTATAATTTAATTCGGCTGGTCGAAATCTTATTGTATTAATTTGAGGGTATATCGGCATACGAACGCATTGGCACCTAATTTAAATAAAAAGTTATTTTACTTACCCGCACTTTAAGATCGGCGTAAATTTAATCTTATTCAAAATTTCTGTAATCTGTCAGTTGCCAATCAAAAGTCACCAGTATGCACCTTGCTATAAGAATTGCATTTGTTAAAATAACGTTTATCCAAACACCGATCTGGGGCCCTATTTTTGAAAGGCGGCGGAGTTTTTACTACTCGTTTTCGACGGATGCGGTTTATCATCACAATGGAGCAGTTTCATGATGTTAAAACTTCATAAAATTAAAATATAGTCTAAATAGTGAAAAAAAATTGAAATCCGTCAGTATAAAGCAATTAAGTTGACGAATTTTTGCGCGATGCGATTGTAAGGGCGTGACGTCATCCGACCTGTTGCTTGTATGGCGGTGGCGCGGCCGGCCGCTGGAGATGTTTCGTAAATGACGTCAAGCTACCGGTTCCCGTTGAAAGAAATTATCTTAAAATCGTAACTTTCACGTCCTGTAAATTTTTCATTTTTAGAGATAAATTGATAATTCTTCCACTGTTGTGCACAGAGGAAATAATCACTACGTTTTACTGTTGTGTATAATTTGGCCTTAGTTTTAATAATAGGGAATAAAAAAACTAGGAAACTTCTCCATAACATATACATAATGTACAACGTAACGTAACATAACATAACGCACTCGAATAACACAAACTTACATGTGGCGCTACCATGAGTTGACGCAAACTGCGCTACCTTAAACTATCGTTTTCTCTCCTTCACTCGCATTGACTGTGAGCAGTATAACCGATAGTTAACAGTAGCGAAAACAGTTTGCATCTACTCATGGTAGAGCTACTGAGGGCCTAGCCAAAGTAACATTGGCAAATCTTCATTATCGCTTCGTTTTCGAAACATGTATGGGATTGACGTAAGGTTTCGTTAACTATCGAATTTTAAAACGTCAAATCCATACATGTTTCGAAGCGAAGCGATAGCGAAAATTTGCAAATGTTACTTTGGCTAGGGGGGCTGATCCTTTGATGGCGTCGTTATAGTATAATGTAGTCGTCCCGTATTTATAAACCGCTCTTAACGTTAAGAGCTATCTAGAGATCATACTGTCGCTGTGTGGGTAAATCAAACTGCAAATCCACAATGATCGTATAATTCAATAGTAAAAGTAAAGGGAAAAGACCTGTATATCGCAGGTCTTTTTAATTAAATTCTTCAACTAGGTGGTTCATTTACACAATTTAATTTATAATTTAGTTGTGAAGCCTCAAAATGTTCTCAAAGGACTGACGTGCAAAAGTAAATAGACAAGTATAATGACACAAACATCAGATTCGAATTATTAGTTTTTCAGAACAGAATAAAAATTTCATCTTTCTCAAAAATAAGTTTTTAGTCTCTGATAAGGAGGTCGCATGGCCATGTTACAATACTAAAGGAACAGCATCATGTATGATCTCAAGATAGCTCTCAAGAAACGTTGAGAGCTGTTTATAAATACGCCTTAGTTTCAGTTTTGGCCATCGGGTTAGGTAAGTTTGTGTCACTGTACTACACTGACAGCTACGTCTCATTTTCATTGGACAGCCATTCTGTGAAATGCCATGATGTGAATTACTAAAGAACGCTCGCCGCCTTTCGAAAATAGGGTTTTGACGCAGATCGTCATTTTCGCAAATGGTCATCGCGAAAAATTTGGTCACTTTCGCAGAATGTCATTTTCGTAACTGGTCACTTTCGTAAAACGTCACTTTCGCAGAATGTCATTCACAATTTTTTCTCAAACTCACAACTTTGAGGAAAAAAAAGAAAAAAAATAATAATGACATTCTGCGAAAGTGTCCTTTTGCGAAAGTGACCAGTTGCGAAAATGACATTCTGCGAAAGTGACCAAATTTTTCGCGATGACCATTTGCGAAAATGACGATCTGGGTGAAAACCGAAAATAGGGCCCCTGTATTAAAGCAGTTTTAATTGTTTAACGCAAGTTTACTTTAAGGTAATTCGTGTGATGTAGGTTTATTAATTTAATTACGACGCATTCAGTTTGTTACTTATGCGATTCTTTTAAGTTATAGCAATGATATAACGATAAGAGTTAGGGATAACGTTCTTGAGTTATGTTGTGTAAGTTTTAATTAAGATTAGATTTATTATGATCTTTTAATAGGTTATTAGTGTAAAACTAAATCCTTTAGGTTATGCTTTTACGATCTTATTTAAGGAAGTATTGTTTTGACACTTGCATTACCTTCATGAGAATGTAAAATCATTTACGGAAAGTAAGGAACCCAATTAGTTTTTAACCAGTATAAAAGAATCGTATATGAAAAAATCCGTCTAAATTATCAATTTTTGATATCTTTGATTATGACAATGGATATCACTGTATTTTATATGTATTATCACTTCAAAATTATGAATAATTTTTCTTTCTTATAAAGACAAGACAGTGTAAAAACGTCATAATACCTCATGTTTATTTACACAGCAATATTGTCATACAATTTTAAGTTCAATAATGTCCCCCTTAAAATATTGTCTCGCCATAGACCGTCATTTCATATTTTCTATTTATTTTCGTACGTACACAAGTCGCTTGATGTAAAATCACCACAAAATTTTAGTTTGTTTTTTAAGTTTACCAAAAACGTGTGGAGATCGACGCGTACGCCGTCGCAGTGATGATTCTCTGTAGTTATGTATTAAAATAAAATTAATAAACTTATTAAGTATCTTTTATTTACATTAGATTTAAGGAAAACAGAGTACTATTTTATAACTATAAAACAATAATTTATAATTATATATGAAAACAGCACCAAATAATTTATTTCACAATAGTAATAATAACTCTGAACATAGGTCCTATGTTCTTTGGAGAAAAATTGTTCAGTTAATAAGCAACACTATCAACTATTTCAGTACCTACCTATATTGTTACATAATTTGGTTCCACCTTATACAAGGTGTTAGGTAAAAGCCTTATAAAGCCGAATGTGGTAGATAGGGACCATCAAACTAAACAACTTTGATACTATGGAACCAACTCGTGAAATCGCGTAAAAAAATTCAGCTGTTTCATACAGTTTGATATTTTCGTTATGAATTTTTGTATGAAACAGCTGATTTTTTTTTGTATACTTGTAGCCATTTGAAGAGATTCCTCATCACTTAATTTTTTTTAATGATAGGTCACTATGGCATAATCTCATTCAAATAAGTACTTTGCCATTTTACTTTGAATTTATACATCAACAGGATCCGGTTCTTTCCAAAAGCTTTGTATCTCTCTCAAACTTTTGCCCTTCGTTTCTGGCACCCACAAAATAGTGTACAACACACCAAATAGTGTAACAGCGCTAAATATGTAGAAGACTACGTATGGCCCGAACTGTTTCGCGATGGGAGTGTAGAAGAGGACCGTCATTGAACTGCAGAAGAAGGAGAAGCACATAGTGGCACCCGCCATGCGCGCGCGCATCTGTAAATAATGTTACTGTCAGTTTATGGGCCTTGAATAATGTTAACGTGACAATCGAGTCTCAATGGTGATTAAATAGTATTTTTGAAAAGGGATTAAAAGGTTCTTGGAGGGATTTTGATAATAACTAAGACAAGACTAAAACACAAAACTACTAACTACTAACTAGCTAAAAGTGGCCCTTTAGCAAGTGGACCAGTAGCCAGCACCTAACCATTAAGAAACGAGAACTATGTCAAAAACATTACAATTCACAATTCAAACACAATTGAAACACGATTATGATGTTAACAATAGCAGACTTGGACCCAGGGGGTCAAGTCCGCTAATGTTTTCGTCAAAATCGTAGTTCAATGGTGTTTGAATGGTAATGCTTTTTGACACAGTTCTTATGTTTCTTAAACCCAAAACGGAAACATAATTGTGTCTTGATTTTGGGTTTAAGAAACAAGAACTGTGTCAAAAAGCATTACCATTAGAACACCATTGAACTATGATTTGACGAAAACATTAGCAGACTTGACCCCCTGGTTGGTCTCAAGGAAATTGTTGAAGCACAGAGGTCAGAGAAGACGGCAGATAAATCTATTGCTAACCACGTTTTAAATTAATTCCATTCATTGATTTAAAAAATGTATGAGTAAGAGCAAATGTAGGAGGTGATTTTTGATTAGGCGAGTCGAGTTGTCTTCTCTGACTCGATGGGAAGCCGGAGCTCATGTCCTCTAAACCTCTTAAGCGCCCTCAATCGGGTCCTATGGGTTCTAGCCACGCGCAATGGCGACCAGTGATGCCACTCGCAATTTCGAAGTACATTTCGTGTGATGCAGCGAATTGTGAATTAACCTCTGTGCGGTGAACATGTCATATCGAGCACGCAAAAGGTAAAGTAAGCCGCAGCGCACACGAGCAACTTTTGTCTCCGCACCTATTTTGTCTCTCACATCAAGTCTACGGCACAGAATAAATAACGGGTTTGTATGAAAGTGCGCACACGAAGCGACGCGACAGTCTGCAACTTTTCATACAAACCATGTGAGAGACAAAATAGTTGTGGAGACAAAAATTGCTCGTGGGCGTTCTCCCTAAGTACCTGGAATGTAAAAACTTCAGTCATGATGACAAATGGCACGGGCGCGAGTCCCAAGCCGTAGAACAGGAAGCACACGCAGACAGCCGCCGCGGGCAGCCACGCGACGCGCGCGTTTACCGCGAAGCAGGTGGCCAGCGTCGCCATACACACTGACGCTACTAGGGAGCTGCACCCGAGCGGCATCTGGAGGACAACATGACACTGTCAGTCCCAACTTAAAGAACAGAAAGCAGACGCAGACAGCTGTCGCGGGCAGCCACGCAACGCGCGCGTCTACCACGAAACAGGTGGCCAGCGTCGCCAGGCACACTGACGCGACTAGGGAGCTGCACCCGAGTGGCATCTGGAGGACAACGTGACACTGTCAGTCCGAACTTATAGAACAGGAAGCACACGCAGACAGCCGCCGCGGGCAGCCACGCGACGCACGCGTCTACCGCGAAGCAGGTGGCCAGCGTCGCCATACACACTGACGCTACTAGGGAACTGCACCCGAGCGGCATCTGGAGGATAACATGACACTTAGTCCGAACTTACAAAACAGGAAACAGATGCACACAGCCGCCGCCGCGGGCAGCCACGTGACGCGCGCGTCTTCCGCGAAGCAGGTGGCCAGCGTCGCCATGCACACTGACGCTACTAGGGAACTGCACCCAAGCGGTATTTGGAGGACAACATGGTACTGTCAATCCATACTAATGACAGAAATGCTGCTTCTCCATGGTCCTACTGATAGAACCACGGACAAAATAATAATTTGAGGTGGGCGCTAATAACTGTAACACAGTCTTATGACTACAACCTTACTACAACCATAATAATAAATTCTTATGCTACAAGGGTTGTTAACGCTAATATTTTGTACCTCTACATGTCATGATTTAAATAAACTTCAATATTATGATAAAAAAATCCCTGTGGTTCTATAGTAGTAGGAAAACGCAGCAAGCAACAAATGAACGTAATGAAATTTGATCATTATTCACTGGACTTAAATTTGAAAATCTTTTGAACGCCATCCAGTTAAACTTTGATCAGCCATTTTGTCTATCGTGTGAACGCGTACATAGGTATATTACTATTCTATTCGTTCTCGCCTGTAGCATTCTATGCACTAGAACAGGCTGTTTCGCATTTTGTTTCGTTTATCGTACAGCTGACAAGTCATGGAGGAACCTACTGCGGTGTTTCGCGGCGGAGAGAGGTGTGCTACTAATACTCTTAAAAGTTAAATCTTGGGTGATTGTCGTGTAGTGTCCATAGTGTGAATGCGACCAAAAGTGTCCAGTTTAAGTGTCTATTTCTTACCTTTCTCCCAAATTTCTCTATAGACACTGTAGTAAATGCAGAGCCCGCCAGTTGCAGGGACGCCATCAGAATGGCGAGCGCGTTGGGGCTCCACTGGCTGCCCGCGCGCGTGAACACGTCCGCCGCGTAGTTCATGAGGGCGAAGCACCCCGACAGGGTCTGCATCGCCATCAGCATCAGGGTCATGCGGAGGGCGGAGAACGTCGCTTTGTCTTTTACTGAAATTAAAACGGTAGAGAATAAGGTTAAGGGTAGAGGTATCTATCTACCAGAAATGGGCGGGTTTGTACCTGACCATGTTACCAAACTTGTAAATAAGTAGGTAGGTAGGTACATTGCGCTTTCCCGTCGGAAAGTGAATCGAATGCACGCACGTCGAATGTTTTTGAATCTATCGGAGGATTCGGAGGATACGGATTCGAATCGAATGCTTTCGAGTAGATTTCCGACAATCGTGAATAACCCTACCGGTGACGTCGTCGCTATCGTCGATGTAGTCGACGGCGAATCATACGTAATAAATTATGGAATGTATTTAATTGCACTTTAAATTTGATGAAAACAGCTATAAAATTGTATATCAGCACTTTAAAATAATAATAGATCTACAATTTATTATTTTCACTACAAAAATAATTGTTTGCACTATAACTGTGTCCCAACCCAACTCCAAAACCATTTAGTTTCTTTCTGTCCAACCATGACAACTGTCAAAAAGAGATGGCAAGATGATAACATACATGCCAGCAGGTCGGTTCTCAGCTTAACTATAGCATGCTCTAAGGTTCTGAGTCGGCTGTTTCATCTTGCTCAATAAACTTGCTGATAAAAGTCGGACGTACTTTACCGATACTCTTGAGCGTGACGTCGGGCGTGGCGTCGATGAGCCGCTGCTCTTCCCGCAGCTTGTCCAACTCGTCGGCCACCAGTTTGCTGCTCCGCTTCACGCCGCGGAGCCAGCCAACTGTTCTCGCTGCACGCTGGAAACGAGATTGCGACTTAATTCAAGGGTCAAATTATCGACTTTGTGGCCCTTACACGATGTACCAGAGTACCAGCCTAGATACATTAGGTCTGGTATTGAAAAATAAGTAGTTGTTTTTAAGGACTTTTGAAAAGACTTGACCATTTTTTAATGGGTTTGGTGTTAAGCCTCCAGTGTTGCTCAAGAATAATCCAGTTTAAAGGAGCAAGCTACCTAGTTTTTTCTATTGCGTCAAGCTCGTGAACGGGTGCTGCCAGTGGGAATAGGTCTGCTTCTGAGTGCCTATCTTAACGCATATTGAATTGTAAGAATTGCGTTTATTTTTATTTTTTATGTCTTGTAATATGTGTTTTTTAGTAAATTTTGCCTACTTAGGTGCACTTTTGTTAATTATTGTGATGGAAAATGACCTCACTTTAAATGTGGAGCTCATTTTCAGAAAGTCATATTTTAAGTAGGTATCCGTCGATAATTAACATACATGCTAATGAAGATTCTAAGTATGCTATCGATTCGTTCTGAATAGAAACCTAGTAGGCATAACAACATTCTTTGAAAGAGACTCGATATACTTAGCATGCCATGAAAAATATAAGGCCTTTACCTCCTCTTTCCCGATCTTCAACAAAAAATTCGGCGTTTCCGGCATGAAGCAGAACACCACCACGTGTGTCGCAGCTATCGTTAGATACACAACTTGGTTGGCAGTGTACGACAAAAACATGCCCACGACGTACACGAAAATGACTCCAATCTTGCACACCGTCATGGTTAAAGTGCCCAACGCCCCTCGCCAGGAGTCTTCGGAGACCTCCTTGATGTAGACTGGGACAACTACCAGACTGCCCCCGGCTGCTAGCCCAGCTATCACACGAGCTGCTATGAGTGATGATACGGTTACGGAGGATAGCTTGAGTATCCATGATATCTAAAATAAGAAACCTTTGGTCAAAGAGTCATTGGTTAAAACTTGAGATAGTCTTAATTCCTTACATTGCCGAGGTTGAAGGCGCTAATCCACAGTGCCACTGACTGAGAAACCAAAAAAAAAATGCATTTCATCTAATATGGGCATCAAATGAAAGGCCTTGATGAGCACATTCCAAAACTATATAATATGTCACTAAATTGTGTGAAATAAAAATAAATAAATAAAATATTAAAAACACGACTGCCCTGCCAAAAACGAGCTAAAAAGTTAAACAACAAGTGTCATTGCAGTCGGGGGACCTCTTTGATCAAAAATTGTTCCATAAAAAAGTCCCCCGGCTGCAATAACGTCTTGTCTTGTTGTTTAACTTTTTAGTTTATATATTTTTTGTATTATATTATTGTGTGCGTCCGGCCGACGCATGTCGCTCGCTGGTCGCAGGTATTGTTAATGTTTTTTATTACAATGTTATCGTCCGAGCCGAATGTGCAACGCTTGGACAAACCTCGTATAGGTTTATAAGCATAAAGTCATTGTTAGAATAAATTGTAATGTTATTTGGATAATTAAATAAATAAAAAAGGGATCCCACCCAGCTCTAGTGGCTCGTTGGGATATCGAGAGGGGATCATACCAACTAAAAACTCTGGTTTTTGCCCTTTTGCGGCTTGTTGGCCCGAAGGGACCCTTGTCCTCCTCATTAGTGCTACTGAGATATCAATAGAAGCCAAAAATCTACGAAACACCTAAAGAAAAATGAACTTACGCAAGACAAGAAAGAGACAGCAATCACGGTGATCTTCCTCCCAAACCTATCGGAGCTGTAGCTGAAGAAAGGGACGCCGCATATCGCCGACAAGGGCAGGGCAGCCGCCATCCAGGAAATGTCTACGTCACTAATAGGCTCGGTCGCTGGTGAAGACTCGGACTTGAGGAGAGGGCCCATTGGGGATAACCAACCGATCTGCACTCCGTATGTGAACGTCGGGATCGTTGCTGTGTCAAACAAAACACGAAAAATTAAATAAATTATTCGACATCATCACATAATTGCACATTGTTTCTGTTCCAAAGTAGCTAAACTGCTAAAACACCCTTAGGCCCTCCGCACATATAAATTCCCTCCTCCCGAGATCCCATCGAACCACTGGGTTGGGTGGGATCACGGGAGGCAGTCGTGGAGGGAGCTGCAACGCCGAAGTTGCGGTCTCCTCCT
Organism: Agriphila tristella; assembly: GCA_928269145.1. Classification (NCBI taxonomy): domain Eukaryota; kingdom Metazoa; phylum Arthropoda; class Insecta; order Lepidoptera; family Crambidae; genus Agriphila; species Agriphila tristella. The sequence continues at coordinate 11,788,531 of OV743429.1, forward strand.
GGCGAGTCCCACATGCCCCTTCCCGATATCACCTGCGGGAAGGGAAGCGCGTAAATGCGGTTTCCTTCGGCATACAAAAAAGAGGCCCTCCGCACATGATTCGTAAGCATAGACGTCTCGTAAGCGTATCGTAGGCATAGATATTGTTCCAGAATATAAACTAGAGCTTCACGTTGACGAAAATTCATCACCAAACATAGGTATATAAAGTATTTTCTACGCTTGCTTTTTGACGCCAGTACGCTACGAATATCGTATTGATGACAATAAAATCTCATATGATACGCTTACGCTACGAACACCGTGTGCGGACTTCTTTGAACATGACGAGACGCTATTGAGGTTTATTGGTGGCTTGGATTGGAACATCGCGCAAGACAAGTAGGTTAGAGAGTCGAGTACTTAGTGGCTAACTTTACAACCACCAATAAGGATGAATGAAAAATTCGTTACTAAGTTGACCCAGCAGCTGATGGTGATCGAGCCTGGGAACCTCACAGAATGACGACTCTATAAAAACCAGTTAATACACCAACACTAGGTACTCTACGGACAAGAATGTAAAAATTCACGACCACATTCCAGACCCCCTAGCCAAAGTAACATTTGCAAATTTTCGCTATCGCTTCGCTTCGAAACATGTAGGTATGGATTTGACGTTTTAAAATTCGATAGTTAACGAAACCTTATGTCAGTCCCATACATGTTTCGAAAGCGAAGCGATAATGAAGATTTGCCAATGTTACTTTGGCTAGGCCCACAGGTTCGAATCCTGTATGGCAACGTGTGGTTTTTTTTGACGCTCGTCTGTGAGCTACCTTAGTGAAGTATTTCACTTAAGTAAGTAGGTACTTCTAAGTTCTGTTCGCTCAGTTGCTCTAGCAACTGGGCGAACAGCAACTGAAGCACATATTCTACTTAGGGCAACTTTCAATATTTTTGCCATTTCCTTGTGAAATAATAAATATTATATTCCACTTAGGTAGAGCGTGGAAAAAAGTTGAAAGTTCGACTTAAAAATGTAAAATAGGTATCGCGGTTGGATCCATGCTCTAAAATTAATTTAGAGACCTACTTTATTAATCATTAAAATTAATAATTCTATGTCTTAGTACCTACCTAGGTATATACCTACCTACCTAGTAATTTACTTAAAATCTAAAAACAATTCATCAGGAATTTTCTATTTTTTATATTATTACTCTACAAAGTTAAAAATAATACTCACTTACCCAATATTGCTGTTAAAAATTGTTTTCGAGGATTTCCTCTTTTGTTTTGCCTGTATTTATCCATATTTGTAACAAAATAAATATTTTCTTGGCGGCAAACTGCGTTTCCTTCTTCCGATTTCACATTTATAAAAGTAATAGCGTTCCAAATTTAAAAGAGGAAAAGTTTTGAGGTTATTTTTTTCACCGTTTCTTTACGCGTGGAACATAAAATTAGAGATTTTTATGACCTAAGTTTAAAACATTTATTTTTAGTCAACTCGTTCTGGCTTTATGGGGTGACTTAGAAGTTTTTTTTTTCTTGGAAACTTTATTTTTATTATGTCGCTAACTAAGAATACCAGCGCTATGTTGCGGTAACGTGAGCTGACTGCTGGCTGAATGAATGAATTAATGTGTGCACACAACTTCATACTCTTCAAACAGTTACGTGTTACGTATTTTAGCAATTTAGTCAAAACACTTGAAAACAAAGTACGGAACTGTTAATCAATTGCGATAAGGTCGAAAATAGTATGATAATTTTTATTTTGAGAGCTCCGTTATATCGGTCCGACTGACCAAGGTCAGTGTTCAGTCGTTCGTCAGTGTGTTTCGCAGAAATTTCGACCTTATTGTAAACTTTGACAATTATTATTTGTATTATATTGTTTAGATAACATAAATTGATGTTGTGCAAAATTAAATTGTTTGCAAAGTGGTTTGCAATTTTGTTTTGATCATGGATAGGATGGGATGGGACATGGACATGGGACCCAATCAGGGTATTCGATCCCGGCCCTTATCCCTGATCCTGGGATTTCGAGACAACTCTTAATCAATCCCGGGATTCCGAGATTATTTCGGGATTGAAGGTTAAAAAATACAGAGATATCTTACAAAAAAAATGTTCTTTGATCAACAAATAAAAATAGACAAAAACCAACTAGGTAAGTACTTATAATTAAAATCCTTTAAGGGCGTTAGGACCAAGGTGCTAAAATGACCAAAGTGCTGAAATGACCAAAGTGATAAAATGACCAAGTTGCTGAAATGACCGAGCTGCTAAAATGCCCAAGGTGCTGAAATGTCCTTATTGCTGAATTGACCATAGTGCTGAAATGACCAAGGTGCTGGAATGACCAAGGTGCCAAAATTGCTTATCTGCTTAAAGCGTGAAATGCACAGAAGCGACGCAGCTCGGATTCGGCGGCGATACGGTGCAGATGTGAGACTTTCGTATGCTTTTGGAAAAGGAAATACTTAAGAGCTTATTAGATCATCCTGAATTAAGGATCCGGAATTCAGAGTCCGATTTAGGACGAGAAATTCAGTCGCCAATTAGACCGTCCTGAATAACGGATCCGATATCACAGCTTAACGATCATACAGTCGTTATACAAATGTACTTGCGCAGAGCAACGGAGGGGAAAATACAGTGACCGTAAGGCTGGCCCCAGACCTACCGGTTCCGTTTCTTTGCTTTGCTGTGCTACCTTGCTTGAAAGACCGCCGGCCAACCAGGGTAATTTTCAATCTATCGCATTTTGGGACTAGACCAAATTGGCAAGATAGCCATTAGCTTGGTTTTATCAAATATCATCGCCTGGATTGCGAAGTAGGAAGCTTTTAGGCGACATGGCGGTGGATATGGCAATGTGGCGGTTCGGGATGTTAATAACAAGTCTGACTGCGATCAATAACTGATTTATTAAAGTAAAGAAATGGCTTATATACGAGGAGAGATGAGTGTGTGTAAGTACATATTGGTACACACACTACACCTCCCCCCTAAAAAAGAAAAAAAAATACATGAAAAGATTAACTTTTTTCTAAATATCAACATTATTATTTCGGAGGATTCTGATTCAATTTTCTTTCTAAAATAAAACGAATTGAAGTTATTTATTTTTTTCTAAAAGGTACATAAATCATTATTTAAAAGAAAAACATAAGTATATTTTATATAAGAAAAATATTCAACAGATATCATTTTTTTTTAGAAGATTTCAAAAGTTATGTACTAATTTGTATAATGAGAGTAAAGAAAATATACATAGTTACATAAAATGAAGGTACCTATCTATCATTTATTTATAAGGATTATTACATTCTTATCTTCCCATCTTCAACTCTAACATGACAACACTAAAATTTATTTTATACAAAAAAAAATTGACACATAAAATAAACGAAAACTTTATACCTACCGAAACAGTTAAACATTATTAAAAGGTATTTAAAAACTGTACTCATATCTATTATATGAATAAGGTCACATATCTGATAAAGTTATTATAACTAACATCCAGTTCTGTAATATTTTATTAGCAAGAAAAAAATTGAATTGTTAAAAAAATATAAGCTTACTTAATAAGCATTCCGAATTGTATACCTCCTTAACACTATAATATCGATTTCATAACAAGTTACAAACAATAACGTGAACACCACGACAACATAAAAGTACCTAGGTACAAGGTACAAAGTTAAAGTAAATTACAGATTTCCAAGAGATACTTATAATACTAACTAATATCTGTGTTCGTAACATCCTTACATTCTTATTAAACTTCCATAATTCACATTTCAAAGTTAGTTTTTTAAACCAAAAGTTTATTAGTCATTTCTTAATAATTATTAATATAAAACATCACTACTACATTAGGTAACCTTTCGATTTATATCGAAATAGATTGCACTAACTAATAGTAAAACATTCTTATTCCTTGAAAGAAATAAAAAAAAACCCTTACACACTCACTAATTACTTTTTTCTCTTCTGTCGTTGATAAAGGTAACTGACTTCAATACAAATTCAACTTTAAATATCTGATTAAAATATTCTACTTTCCTTATGTCTCTTTCATAAATAAAACTTCCATTTCAAGTTACTTTTTGCTAACATACCTACCTACACATACATAAGAATTTCACTTATCATTCTTCACTCGCATTTACATAAAAAATATTCTATCTTTCAATTTTTTTTTCATCATTCATCAACCTTAAATCATGTTATTACATAATAATTATCCTCTTCCATTTCCTATGTTTATCATAATCATAACATAACTTCCCATATTTCAATATTTTTATCTTTCGACATTATATCTCTCAAGATTCATAAATGCTTGTGGCAATATTCCTATACCTACAATTACATTGCAATTATAATAATTAATTCACTTCAAATCCTACTCTTGCTCGTTATATCTCTATAATTCATAATAACACCTATCGGTACACTTATTTACACATATCACCTACTAGGTACTCACATACATAATTCGCCCGGCGCCGGCGTACTTTCATTTTTATTTAACTCATCATTTTTGGTACATACTTTATCATATTTATTTATAGTCGACTTCATTATCATCATAAAAATGGACAATTGCCATTTTGGGCTGTGGCCACAGCTCACTTATTAATGGGGGCAGTTTTTAAGTTTTCGGACTCCAACAAATCTCACAGAGGAAATCTCGTTTCGCACCATGATCGACTAGAAGGATCTGACACCCCACGTATGTACCATTATTTAATAGGGTCATGAATTAAGACACATACTAATTTGGTCTCCAAACAGGATTCAAAGGGGAATCTCGTTCACACCTTGATGCAACTGAAGGACCTGATCCCTATAGTACCTCTCCTTTAATGTGTACCGAGCTTTTATCTTAACCATTTCATTCCAAAATCTATCAAATAAACTAACAATCCTAAATTGAATATAAAGTAGATAAGAGATTCATCGCTTTTGGGTGATCAGTCCAATCGCATGTGAAACCTTATAAACCGTATATTCCCTAACTTCTATAAATAAATCCTTACCATCATTCCAATCCTATATAAAAAAAAAACGCATCACATTACCTAACCTAAACCTTGCTGTACCTAATTGCAAACTAAAAAGCTACAAAAAGATTTTTAATACAGCTACATTAACTTTCCTACAATATTCCTAATACCTATAAAAACCTATACCTTTCCTTTATTCTAGTCATCATAGACTTGCTTTCAAACTGTTCCTCGTAAATTTTTCCTTTCAAACCTCAAGTATAATTTCCACAAACATACTATCTCAATCATTTTTATCTCAAAAGAAACTTTCACATCCTAAATTAATAAGTTCCATAAAATTTTATTTTCCATTGAAGTTAATACACGCGTTATCTTTTCCAATGTTATAACAATAACAATGTTTTAAATTACAGCTTGACTAGCAAACCCGTGTGATATTTTGCGACAAGATTTATATTACTGCTTCACCTAAATTAAATATCAACTTGCATTAGTGCAACTGCGCTACTTCTTTGTAATCTACCGATATCGAAATACAACACTTAGACTCCAATACCTTGTTCGTTAAGTTTATCAAAACAATATGATTGCATTACTTCTAAGAATAAATTTTGTCACATGATAATTTGTCATCGATACTTATTAAATTGAATTGCGTAGGTTTACTAAACTCATATTGAAACAAATTACAAATTTCATCGCTATTCAGGACAATAATGAAATATTATAGTTTTACTCTCATTTGTGTGGTAAATCAAGTGTTAATATTTAGAAATAGAATATTAAATAATATAGAATAAGAATACTATATAGCTAACCATAGTATTAAAATAATTACCTAACCATTATTTTCGATCATTAATTCCTAAAACATAAAAGAAGCCAATTTCTCTACAAAAATGAATAAATTTAAATTTATATCGAGCATTTATTTACTTACTATACATAACAGCATTATACAATACATAAATAAAATACAATTACTTATGTTATTCGTAAAAATAGAGCGGAAATTTATCTGAAATTGTGATTGTATGTAAAGTACTAATGTAAAGTAATGAAACCTAATTTTAGTTTTGTCAAATTCATAAATAATATTAAGAAAATAATCAAACTCGTAAATAAAATTTTGTCAAGCAAACTCCAAATTCAAAAGGAATTTTCGAACTTCCTTATTCTTCATAATTTAATTAGTTATTTCGTAAGATAGAATAAAGTTATTATAAATTACTTGTACACCTACATAAATATATGATATACCTACCTAGCAAGAAATGTACGAAGACAAAAGATAGTCTCAATAAGATAGCTAATTTCCTAATTAGTTTACGATTTTATAAAAGTTACTACTAGTTTAAAAAAAATTACAAGTAAAATACTTAGGTACCTACAATGTTATGAATGACACTTTCCAAATCCATTGAAAAATTATTAAAATGTACATAAGTAGGTATGTCATAGTCATAATGAAAAAAAAATATATAAGTATTGAGTTTCATAGTCTGATAAAATATTATATAGAAATAATGAAAAGCAATAATATACCTATGAAGAATTTATTTATATATAAAATACGATTATTTACTACCTAAATAAAAATTGTTATTAACATAGTCATGTAAAAGAAACAAATCTACTATTCAGTCCGTTATGAACCTTTTTGCAATTTCAATGAAAAACGTTATTTATACATTCTTTACAAACTTACTTAATTTACGATAGAAAAAAAAAACTCAATTCTTTTGGCTTAACAAAATGATGCCTATTTAGTTCGCTGCTACAATATCACACGTGTCGCTAAGTCAGCAATTACGATGTCGTTCACCTATTTATAACGCATTACGAAATCCAAACTTTTATGCAAATAAAAATAATTGACATCGATAAAGTAATTATTAAAATGTATTTGAGAAAAGGTAATTCACAAAATTACTTAAGTACTTGATTTTGAATAAAGATTATGGCAAAATTAAACTACAAAACCTCGAAAAAGGAATAAAATAATCCGTATTCATACTAAAATTGTATCTCAAGTTAAATAATCAAACTTCATAAATGAAACCTAAGAGTTACCTTTATCAACCACGCTGATTCTCTGGAAAACTAGCTGTGAAATAAAAACCAGACATATATAAACCATCATCAAATCATCATCACCACAAACAAAATTCAATAACGTTACTTTTTATGTGCAATCGTATGCCTAAAATACAAAATAGAAAAAAATCTAACCTATTTAACAAAAGACAAGTTAAAAAAAATAACGTAGAATATACCATAAAGTTAGATACAGCTACCAATTTTTATGCCATCAAAATAAATTTTCATACATTTGTGGTTAAACATTTTTAATAAAAATACTAATACCTAATTCACGTATTATAATAATAACGTCAATACTTATCAAAATAAAATAATCAATAAAATCTTCAAATAAATTCTTCAAACGTTATCTAATTTACTTTTACTTTCAATTCATTGGGAAAAAAAATACACATATCTAAATTATTATTTCGAAAAACCAAAAACAATTACGCTATAATTTTCTTTAAACAATGGCTGAACAGCTGAAATTCCACCAAATATTATAAATCAAACCGTAAAAAGTCATTGAAGTGAATTTTGATTCATTTTTGAAGTTCTGTTGCCCACTGCTTGGCCACTCTTCGATGGTAAATTCGGCTCCAGTATTGCCCTCTTATGACTCCATCATCGGCCGGCAGCGTCCACTTCCGACACCATGCGTCTCCCGGCACCCTGCTTCATCATCTCCACATCACCAGCGTCACAGTAGCAATATCAGTACGCGACAACGATCACTAATAGTTCACATTGTTGATAATTTGAAGTTCATTATAATTATTGTTCATAAAAACTGGACATTTGAAGAATTTATTTTAATAATAGTTCCTAATTATTGTCATTATTATATTTATAATTTTATGTCTATTTCAGTTCATTTTTAGCACCCACTTCACTTTATTTATATATAGTCCAAATATAGTCCAAATTATTTGTATTTAAAATATTCACTTTACGGTAAACCGGCTGCACAGCGCCGCCAACGCAGGCGGCACTGGTAGGGTCGCCATGCAATGTGGCGGTTCGGGATGTTAATAACAAGTCTGACTGCGATCAATAACTGATTTATTAAAGTAAAGAAATGGCTTATATACGAGGAGAGATGAGTGTGTGTAAGTACATATTGGTACACACACTACAGCCACCCTGAACATGGACTCCGATCGTTAAAAATAACTCGATCGCTTATTTATACAAGATGTTTGGTAAAGCCCTATAAAGCTGAATATGGTAGATAGGGACCATAATACTGAACAACTTTTACTATGGGACCAACTCTGAAATCGCGAAAAAAAATTAGCTGTTTCATACATTTTGATAATTTCGTTATTAATTTTTATATGAAACAGCAGTTTCTTTTTAAACTAAAACTAAAACTTCGCATTGCAACCCAGACAACGATATTTGATAACACCAAACTAATGGCTATCTTGCCAATGTGGTCTGGTCAAAATATGCGATAGATTGAAAATAAGCCTCTTGGCCGGCGGTCCATGGTAGAACAGCAAAGCAAAGAAACGAAACCGGTAGGTGTGGGGCCAGCCTAAAAATACATGTAGGCAGGAGGTATAGGTATGTAGGTAGGTAGTAGGTACGTGTCAATATTAATCTGAACTGGGTTTATTGATGTAGGTACTAGTATGTAATTTGCAAATAACTCATCTAATAACATACCTAAAATCAATTTTAAAAGCAAATACCAACAGATAACAGCTGTCAAACTTAAAACAGCAATATCTCGAAAAGTACTCATCCTAGACTGGTGGTGTCTTTGAAGAAATGAAAGGTCTTGGTGAGATCTTCATTTTCGTTCCAACTTGCGGTGAAAAATGGAACTAGGTACGTTGCAGCCGTAGTTTTTGACACTAATGACATTCTGATGTTCACTATTAAAATTTGTTCACCACTAGCGAAATAAAAAAAAAGGTTAAAAATAATAATAATATTGTTTATATGTTTTATAAGTATAGCTTTTCATTAACCAAAGCTTTTATGATATGTTACGCAGTTCATTTAAAAGAAAACAACCCTAATTGTCAGAAGAGAGAGAACGCGATAGAAAGAGAGGCAACTTCTAGGTTAACTTCGCGACGCGCAACGCCTCGTTTAGTTTGGTTGAATTTTCAAGTACCCAATAATTTATCTTTATTTTTTAGGGTTCCGTAGCCTAATGGTAAAAAACGGAACCCTTATAGATTCGTCATGTCTGTCTGTCTGTCCGTCTGTCCGTCCGTATGTCACAGCCACTTTATTCCAAAACTATTAAAATGACACAGTTGAAACTAGGTACAGCTCGCGCAACATAACTTGAACCAAACCATAGACAAAGAAGCTTGCGCAGTAGCAATTTTCAGTACAAAAATTGTAGTGCGCAGGTCACGTGGTACTAAAAATTGGGTCAAGTTATGTTGCGCGAGCTGTAGGTAGGTGTATTCTGTGAACCGCTTTACGATTTTTACACAAAATAAAAAAAATAAAAAAGATAAAGGGGGCTCCCCATACATGGAACTGAAACAGTACAAAAATCGTCAAACCTATATGTGTGGGGTGTTTATAGATAGGTCTTTAAAAATGACATTGAGGTTTCTAAAAGTATTTTTTCTCAAAGTCAACCGTTTGGAAAATATACACTTCCAAAGAAGTAAAATGTGTCCCCCCCCCCCCCCTCTAACGTTTAAACTAAGAAAGTGAAAAATCTAAAAAAATATATATGTTGTAGATCTTTCTAAACACTATCTACGAAAATTGGTTTGAAAGAGATATATTTAGGAGATATAGCACATTTTCCAAAACCGCACAAATATAACTTTGTTGTTTATACAAACACTATAAAAAACAAAGTTATTTTGCAGATGAAAATGATAGTGGTATTAAATAAGGTGTGGTATATGGTAACTACGGAATCCTACTGCGCGTGGCCCGACACGCACTTGGCCAGTTTTTTTTTATTCAAAATAGCAAATCACAGAGTGATTATGCCCTTATACACTTAGTTTTGTCGTTGCGCCAACTGTCTATCTAGACGAACGGCGGCTTTTTTTTCACCAACATAAAAAGCGTTGACTGACTGTATACTCTTTAGGCTGTGGTACTACTGTGTCGGAGCAGAGCGTCCTGAATGCGATTACACTGTCCTAAGTGCTTCCGATTTAGCATCCTTAACGCCGGAGACCATTTCCTATCCTAACTAGGATCCTACCTTCCTTAATGCAATTACACTTCTCTGAATTAAGGAGCGACTTCATTCCGGATCCTTAATTCAGGATGATCTAATAAGCTCTTTACACGTATCGCTGCCGTATCTGCGCCTTATCTCCGCCGCATCTCTTCTGTGTATTTCACGCCTAAGGCTGCTTTTCGTCAAAACGGTCGTATTGTATAGGGGTATAGCCAACAAAAACTGAAAGATGCGATTGTTAGCTGTAAATTCATGTTTATGACCTTATTGACATTTTTTCATTCTATTGATTTTCTGCACTTCTTTGTTCAGCACATTCTTTCTAATATAAAAAAAGACCCGTCCGTCCTGTCCTGACCCGTCTATAGGTACTTTATCTCTGTCGCTCTGGCGCTAACATTATTGTTGTGCCTGTGCGAGCGCAATGGCAATATGTTAGCGCACGAGCGAGTATAGAGGGGTAATTGTAATTTTTTTTTCTGATTACGTCACCTATTAGGCTGGCCCCAGACCTACCGGTTCCGTTTCTTTGCTTTGCTGTGCTACCTAGCTTGAAAGACCGCCGGCCAACCAGGGTAATTTTCAATCTGTCGCATTTTGGGACTAGACCAAATTGGCAAGATAGCCATTAGCTTGGTTTTATCAAATATCATCGCCTGGATTGCGAAGTAGGAAGCTTTTAGGAGATATGCCACCCTGAACATGGACTCCGATCGTTAAAAATAACTCGATCGCTTATTTATACAAGATGTTTGGTAAAGCCTTATAAAACTGAATATGGTAGATAGTGACCATAATAAAATTGAACAACTTTTACTATGGGACCAAATATGAAATCGCGAAAAAAAATGAACTGTTTCATACATTTTGATAATTTCGTTATTAATTTTTGTATAAAACAGCAGTTTTTTTTAAAACGAAAACGAAAACTTCTCGTCGCACCCCAGACGACGATATTTGATAACACCAAACTAATGGCTATCTTGCCAATGTGGTCAGGTCAAAATATGCGATAGATTGAAAATGAGCCTCTTGGCCAGCGGTCCATGGTAGAACAGCAAAGCAAAGAAATGAAACCGGTAGGTCTGGGGCCAGCCTTACGGAGATATTAAATAAAAAAGTGATTAAAAATATAGAAGTTAACCTTCTCCGTATTTATGAGATCCTGGTACTTTGGTGATGTATTGTATTACGAAAAATAAGGAAGAATGAGAATCTGTCTTTTTGAGGATCTGTCCTTATGAGAATAAAGTATATTTTGCAAACTTGGTCATTTTGCAACCTTGGTCATTTTGCAACCTTGGTAATTTTGGAACTTTAGTCATTTTAGCACCTTGGTCATTAGACTTCAAAAAGATATTAGTCATTTTGCAACTTTGGTCATTTCAGCACCTTGGTCATTAGGATCCGAAAATATTAGTAATTTAGCTACCTACTTTGGTCATTTCAGCACCTTGGTCCTAACGCCCCGAAAGGATTAAAATTTGGCCAAAAATCGACATAGATTACGATAAACATCTAGGTAATAGACGCCCCGAAAGGTTCACTCTAACTAATCAAACTTAAACTCAAAAGTTTGGTTAGTTTGACTCCCTTTATTGTTTTCAAGAATGAATCAGATATCTTTAGACTTCAAAAAATGGTTTAATACTTACTCACTAAATTACTATACTAAATTACAAATAAACTTTGAAAATTGTCAATAACCGCTTATAACATCGACCAAATTTAAACGGCTTTCATGTAAAAACCTAGTAAGTAGGTCTAAAGTAAGTTTCTTAGCAAAGTATTTGAATGAAAATAATACCTATTGACCATGAAAACGAATCTTCAAGAAAGGTCTGTGGTTTCTACATTCTAATTAAGCATCAGAAAATCGATTGACACCCGCAAAAATACAATAAGTAGTACATTATGAGACGCTCACAAGTTTCATACGACGTTTATCAACACATTTGCGAGGAAAAAATTAAAGTAATTTACCACACAGCAACAAATACGACAAAAAATATTACAAAAATATCGGACTAAAAACATAAAAATGGACTAGTAAAAACAGACTAAAGAGTAAAAAATATTTTTTTCTGTAAATATTTATAACCTACAGAATATTTAAACCTAAAAACGTGGGGCGCATGCTAAAGAGAATATTGATAATAAATTTTACAAAATGTGCCCCACGTTTTTAGGTTTAAAATTTCTGTAGGTATAGGGTTATAAATATTTACAGAAAAAAATATTTTTCACTTTTTAGTCTGTTTTTACTAGTCCATTTTAATGTTTTTAGTCCGATATTTTTGTAATAATTTAGTCCGTTATAAAAACGTGTTTTTAAAAAAGTTATTTTTTCAGTAAATTATTATTTTCTGCTTTTTAGTTAACGAGCTAAGACTAAAAATATACCATCTCCTATCGGAGCACTCGTCAAGACGATTCAAATGAGCCCAAACTCGATCGGGTTGCATGGTTTTATTACAGAGTCCCAGTGGCCTTCTTCCGGCTCCATCATCAGACCCTGGAAACTATTTCCTAACAAAGTACTTGTCAAGACGATTCAAACGAGCCCAAACTCGATAGGTTTGCATGGTTTTATTATAGAGTTTCTATAGCCTTCCTCCGTTTCCATCATTAGATCCTCGGACACTATTTCCCATTAAAGTACTCGTCAAGATGATTTAAACGAGCCCAAACTCGATGGGATTGCATGGTTTTATAACTGAGTTCCAGTGGCCTTCTTCCGGCTCCATCATCAGACCCTGGACACTATTTCCTAACAAAGTACTCGTCAAGACGATTCAAACGAGCCCAATCTCGATGGGGTAGCGTGGTTTTAATAAAGAGTTCCTGTGTCCTTCCTCCGGCTCCATCATCAGACCCTGGAAACTATTTCCCAACAAAGAACTCGTCAAGACGATTCAAACGAGCCCAAATTTGATGGGGTTGCACGGTTTCAATATTGAGTTCCTATGGCATGGCCTTTCGGCTTCATCATCAGATCCTGAACCTTGTCTCCCATTAGAGTACTCGTCAAGACGATTCTAACGAGCCCAAACACGATGGGGTTATTCCAAAAATGTACATTAATAAATTCACAAAATAAAATTATAAATAAACTTAAACCAATTAAAATTTTTGTTAAATATTAATTTCTGAACGACTTTAAAAATTAGGTAGGCTCACGACTACGAGTAGCTCCAGTCCCCGCGACATAAAACCTCTTTGTTGTTAACTACTAAAAAAATATAACTGTATAACCCGGTTAAATTGGGAATGCTCTGTTTACTCGCATAGAACTTGAAGTAAGGTACTTATTTAACTTTGTAGGGATAATTCTATAATTAACTAGTGTTTTATAATATTACTGCACGCGTTTGTTATAGCTCGGTTTATGGCCCTAAAAGCGATGTATTAGGACTCACTTTACGAGATGGTGTTAAAATAGTACATTACGATATTAGTGCGTTATAACCAATACGCACGTATATCGTACGACGTTTTTTAACAGATTTGCGAGGAAACAGAAAAAAAATACGCCAAAAGTACATTTTTGGAAAATGACTTGGCATTTTTCATGTTTTTCCACTTCAAGAAATTTTCATACGTGTTTATGTATCTGTCCTTGGATATTGACGGCAGCAAGCTGTCGCATGCGGTTCGCGCTTCTGTTGGAGTTGAAGTAATATATTGCTCACCTTCATTATTGAAAGTTGTCATTTTTAGATATTCACAATACAAGTACAAAGAAAAGAAAGAGAAAAATGGCGCGAGGATTATTTTCTGCCGTGGCTGCGTGAAAATGTTGACAAAGACGCTAGAGCATGCAGCCAAGTTTTTAAATTACCGAATAAACTGTTTTATTTATTTTAAATAAACTCAATCTGTGAATGCACTGTCTACTGACTAGCGCCGCGCAGCGATAGTTCGAAATTTGAATAGCAACAGCGCGCTGCTCACTAGCTGGAGTCGTGCGGCGGCGATCAATTCGATATTTGAAATGGCAAATAATACTGTTATGGAATTTGTATGGACTATAACTTAACTATTTGCTTTGGTAACACACGCGTTTTTTATGACCCTGTCTGTTGAGCTTCAACTTACATGGCTATCGTAATCGCTTTCATTTGACAGATGGATGTGGATGTGACACATTGCTACTTGTTTTTGGAACAAATAAAATCTTACCAAAGAAAAGTAGCAATGTAATGTATCACATCCATCTGTTACGATAGCCATATAAGTTAGCCGGTAGGGCCCTAGGTACAGGTGCCGTACCGGCTAACGCTCCGAACTTCAGCAAGTCTGCCGGGCTTCAAATTAAAACATATAAATCGAGCCTGATCGGCCAATGTGGCGAACCCCACTTTAAGATGTTACACGGACATCGATAACTTCCAAATAACTTCGACGAAATAGTACAAAACGAAATTCCGTACTTCGATTTATCTGTTTTAGGTTGAAGCCCAGCAAATTTGCCGAAGTTCGGCATGTTAGCCGTACAAAGTACCTACACTAATATACTTAGGCCACTAAATAGTCAATAATTAGTCAGTGCCATTTGATAGAGGCTAGGCTGTTACCTTATAGTACATTACGATATTAGTGCGTTAAGATGGTTATAACATGCGAGGCGGAATTTCAGCCCAAGCCGAAGGCGAGGGCGTAATTGAGCCGAGCATGTTATAACCAATACGCACGTATATCGTACGACGTTTTTTAACACCCTTGCGAGGAAAAAGAAAAAAATACGCCAAAAGTACATTTTCGGAAAATGACTTGGCATTTTTCATGTTTTTCCATTTCAAGAAATTTTCATACGTGGTTATGTATCTATTCTGTCCTTGGATATTGACGGCAGCAAGCTATCGCATGCGGTTCGCGCTTCTGTTAGTATATCCGGTGGAGTTGAAGTAATATATTGCTCATCTTCATTATTGAAAGTTGTCATGTTTAGATATTCACAATACAATTACAAAGAAAAGAAAATTTGAGAAAAATGGCGCGAGGATTATTTTCTGCCGTGGCTGCGTGAAAATGTTGGCAAAGACGCTAGAGCATGTAGCCAAGTTTTTAAATTACCGAATAAACTATTTTATTTTTATTTTAAATAAACTCAATCTGTGAATGCACACTGTCTACTGAATGGCGCGGCGCGGCGATTAGTTCGAAATTTGAATAGCAACAGCGCGCTGCTCACTAGCTCCAACTAGTCGTGCGGCGGCGATCAGTTCCATATTTGAAATGGCAAATAATACTGTTATGGAATTTGTATGGACTATAACTTAACTATTTGCTTTGATAACACACGCGTTTTTTATGACCCGCTTTACATATTTAAAACCGGTGGAATTACATCAGCTTTACGAGCAAGTGTGTTAAAAAATATATTATCATTTTGGTTCAAAATACTTACAACACTTACAAGAAGTTTTATTCTAAGAAACCATCGCAAGCCCTCTGAGTTAATTTGTGCTGCTTGCTTCTTGAGTGCTTTTCTTAATAAATGATAGCCATCAATTCTGTTAAGAGCATTGGCAACGACTGTTTATATACACGCAGTCTCTTTTGCAACTTTATTAAAAAAAGTCAATCCCGAAGATCCCGGGATCACTTCGTTGGGGATTTGATTATACATCATGATGACGACTGAAAGGTATCTGTTTTCTTTTCGGGTGTTGTTGGAAGGTCGCATTTGGCAAAAAAGGAAAGAACCGAAGCGAAGCGAGGGCGGGCCGCTAGTAGATCATGATTGATAAAACATTAACAAAAAAAACATGGGTGGAATTTTTTAATGCCACCTGGAGGGAAAGTACCTACTCTAAACAATGGAGATAGCAAATTTCACTCAAAAGAAACATTCCTTTATGTTTAAAATTGTTTCAGCCAGTAAAGACAATACCTACAAAACCGAACTGTGTTTTACTAAAAGACCTAAATCAATTCTATTATTCTATATTTTAGTTTCTATAGTCAGGCATGTAGTGATTTGGTTGGGGTATTTGATCACCTGAGGCGAGGCGGTGGCGACCGTGCTCTGCCTGATGTACGGCCGCACGCACCTGAGAGTCTATCTCCTTCATGGCGTCGAGCAAGTCTGCCTCCGTCTTGTACGACTATATCGTTGACTTTACAAAGTCTCTGGTAACGTTTTCAAGTAGGTTGTCTATGTCTTACTTACTTCAAGGTCCAAAATTCCAATCTAAGTAACAGTAAGTACAGTGCGAGGCACGTATCTTAAAATCGGGTGGGGATTGCGCGAAACGCGTATTTTGGGTATGCGTAGCGGTGAGGGGCGCGGGCGGCGGGAGAGGGGCGCGCGCTATTGGTCGCTCACAAGAGCACATGAGCGAACTTATCCCCACTCTGTCGAAAAAATTTCAAGATACGTGCCTCGTACTGTACCTATGTAGGTATTTCTATACTAATTTCATGATAATTCGTTCTGCTACGCTAGTTAGGTAGGTAGGACACAGAATTCCTTCTTATAAAATAGGTTTGGATAAGGGGAACAACTACCTAAGTAAAAAAAACGATGTTCATAATTAATCGTATTATTTTATTACAATCGTGTTACATGATTGTAAGTTATCGTCTTCAATCGTGTCTGTAGTCAGGCATGGTGATTTGGTTGGGGTATTTGATCACCTGAGGCTTGGCGGTGGGGACCGTGGTCTGCCTGATGTATGGCCGCACCTGAGGGTCTATCTCCTTCATGGCGTCGATTAGATCCACCGCCGTCTTGTACGACGATATCGTTGACTTTACGAAGTCTCTGTTAACGTTTTCAAGTTAGTTAAGATTAAGGCTGCCTACTTTCTTATCAATTCAATTCAAATCAATAACCAAAAAACTGCATGATGATTGACTTTCGCCTCCTCGTTTTGGTAAAAGCACAAATTTAGCGAAAAAAGGAAACAGATAATGTACTAAGTAACTAGCGTCACAGAATAACTGAATATGTAGCGTGCAAAAGTGACATTCATGCGCAATTGGGCTGATTGTCTGTCGATTTTTCTTCTCACAATCATCGTATATCTACCTCCTTCACAGACAGTCAAGCGTTATTTTTTCCATGAGCCATCCTTAGGTACCTACGCTAATGACTTCCATTTTTGACAAAACTTATGTCCACGAAAATACTTATAGTTATAATTAAAAATGCTTGTACCTGAAGTAGAACGCCTTGATGAAGACAGCGGGTTGGTACTCGTGTCCACACCGTTCTGGCCCGAAGCTCATGACGCCCAGCAGCCGGTTCTGTTGCACTGCTGGAGCGCCGGCATCGAACTAATAGCAATGTTTTGTTTCACACAAACTCATTTATTCATTAACTTAGAGCAATGTTAGGTCTGTACCAAGCGCTTTGTCAATACATTTAGGTACTATGCGAACTGCTAAAAAATGGAATGCGCTGCCTGCTCATAAGTAGGTATGTGTTCCCCGATAGTTACAACCTTGGTCACTTCAAGGCAAGAGTGAATAGGCATTTCCCGGGCAAGCATGATACCTAAGACCACATCCTGTTTACCAAGCAAGATCAGTGGTCAAATGCCTGCCCAGTTACAAATAAAAAAATCAAAAAACTGGCTGGAAGATGGATCTTGTGACAGAGTCGTGCAAGTCTCGTGTTGCATTAACTACAGCAGCTGCAGCCTTGTAGGTACTACAAAATAGTAAAGTAGTCTGTGTTTGTTAAGCTAAAAAAAAGCGCACGTCGTCGGCGCCGTTAGATAGACAATGTACAGGAGGATACTGGTAACGAAATTCAAACATTTAAGTCTGACAAAAAATGTAGATAAACACTGGGCACTGCCTCGTTTTGGGAATTTTTAACTTCAATTGCATACAATAGGATACGTACCAGGCAGGCGTCCCTCGTGCCGTTCCTTAATGAGGCGCAGAAGAAGTCATCAGTGAACTGGAATCCGTTGACGAGCTGGTACGCGTCTACACAGTAGCTCTTGGATCGCACTTTCAATCGAGCACTCAGCAGGTCCGTTGTATGGTCACGGAACGCTGTGTCACTGCCCTAAGGAAGATTTTATACTTTGTACTAGCGGCCGCCCGCGACTTCGTCTGCGTGGAAAGTTTTTTTTTTGCTATCCTTCGGGAACTATACTTTTTTCGGGATGAAAGGTACTCTATGTCCTTCTCTGTACCCCTGACAACGTGTATGCAAAATTTCATGATGATCGGTTCAGTAGTTAAGACGTGAAGGCGTAACAAACAAACAAACAAACAAACAAACGGACTTTCGCATTTATAATATTAGTAAGGATTGTACTGTCGTCGGTTTGTACGACGAGCGGTAAAGTTGTTCTGTAGCGTATCAACAATGTTTGCCGAGGCACGAACGGATTGCTTATAAATAAGCAGATTATTGCTCATGAAAGCGCGATCAACGGCGCCAGCCTGAACAGCAGTGGCGAAGGGTCCATACAAGTCGATTCCCATCGGCTTACCTTTTAGAACTCGATGGCTCAGTGTATTATCACATCGCCCTGCGATTGCGGCAGTTATGAAATTTTCGCAATGGTTGGTCATGGGATGCTCGAGCTCTTCCGTTCTTCGGAAGGCAAATGCAGCCGTTGGTTTGGGCTGCATTTGCAGTCGTTAACACACCAATTCGCATTAGGCTCTCAGATTAAGGTAATGGTATCCGTCCTTATCCAACCATAAGCAAGGCCTGGGCTGTGCCCCAGCAGTGGGGACATTAAAATGGCTGATGTGCAAACTGCAAACCCACCCGTGTGGCGCCCCAACCGGACACGACGACGAAACTCTGCGCGAACGGCTCCCGGAGGCCTTCGTAAATCTTGATTAGGTTTACGAATTGGCTGAATTCTGTTGAAAGAAATAATTATCACTTAAGTATGAGGGCTTTTTCTAATTTTTATAAAAAAAAAATAATCAGATATTTACTGAAAAAATAAATCTTTTTTAAAAACACGTTATTAAAATGGACTAAATTACCTATAAAAAAAAAATCGGACTAAAACATTATGTATTCTGTGCTAAAACATTAAAACGGACTAGTAAAAACGCATGCTAAAGACAATATGGATGATATACAAAATGCGCCCCACGTTTTTAGGTTTAAAATTTCTAGGGTTATAAATATTTAAAGAAGAATTTATTTTTTACTTTTTAGTCCGTTTTAATGTTTTTAGTCCGATTTTTTTTGTAATAATTTAGTCCATTTTAAAAACGTGTTTTTAAAAAAGATTTTTTTTCAGTAAATTATTATTTTCTGCTTTTTAGTTACCTAACGAGCTAAGACTAAAAATATACCATCTCCTATCGGAGCACTTGTCAAGACGATTCAAACGAGCCCAAAATCGATGGAGTTGCATGGTTTTATTACAGAGTCTCGGTGTCCTTCTTCCGGCTCCATCATCAGACCCCGGAAACTATTTCCCAACAAAGCACTCGTCAAGACGATTCAAACGAGCCCAAACTCGATGGGGTTGCATGGTTTTATTATTGAGTTCCTATGGCCTTCCTACGGCCCCATCATCCGATCCTCAGACACTATTTCTCAACAAAGTACTCGTCAAGACGATTCAAACAAGCCCAATCTCGGTGGGGTAGCGTGGTTTTATTAAAGAGTTCCTGTGTCCTTCTTCCGGCTCCATCATCAGACCCTGAAATCTATTTCCCAACAAAGAACTCGTCAAGACGATTAAAACGAGCCCAAATTTGATGGGGTTGCACGGTTTCAATATTGAGTTCCTATGGCATGGCCTTCATCATCAGACCCTGGACCTTGTCTCCCATTAGAGTACTCTTCAAGACGATTTTAACGAGTCCAAACGCGATGGGGTTGTATGGTTTCATCATAGAATTCCTGTGGCCTTCTACTGGATCCATCATCAGATCAGCTCAATGACATCATAATATTATTATTGCATTGCCTTCTAGTTCTGATCTATGTTAACACGTTTTTATTAAGTTGCTTTTTCAAAGTTTCAAGTCTCTAGCTCATCGGGAAGCTAGTATAAAATCGTTCGCAAACTTTGTGGAGAAACAAACAAACAAACCCACAAACAAACAAAGAAAGAAACAAACAAACAAACACACAAACCAGAAAGCAACCTAATAAAAACGTGTTAAAAAGGCTTCTTCAAAGTACGACGTTCGTAGTACTATGACCATGAAAACGATTTACAAAGTTATTCAAACACCGGAAACCCTAGTATTTTTTACTTATTTGAAAACTGGTACCTACAGACGACAGCATATATCAGACGTAAAATGATGACCCTCGCCTTTATGACCTTCGTAATGAAAGCTGTTTTCACAGTTCAACGGTTTGACTTGAATTGCTGTCGAGTGTACATACATTGCTACGATTTCAGGATAAAGCTAGGGTTTCCTAGGATAGCGGTGGTGCCGTCATAATATGACATAATATTATTACGGCCGTAATATAGCGGCGTTGAATATTGTCTATGTAAACAATACAGCGCGGTTTCCTAGAGAGCGGTGCTGATGGACACCGTCAGAAAGCAGTGCCGCTATTTTCGTGACAGCCGTCATGACGGCGTAAAACAGTTCGCCACCGTTTTTTCAGGATAGCGGCGCCGCGACGGCGAAAGAAAATAAGTTTAAACTGGTGTAAAGTATTTTCTAAATTTCTCGTCATTACACATTAACAGTAGACAGCAATGCAAAAAAATCTCTTTTTTGCATCTGTACCTACCACGAACATGGAATAAATCATCTTCCTCCATACAATTATTTTCCTACTTAATGCTAAATCAAGATCGTCCGTTTTCTTCTCAGAATATAGGTATGTTTCTGGAAAAAATACGGTCGTAACAGTGTTGTTACTTTCCACCTTAAGCTTTCCACCTTAGAATAATCTTTCCACATGACTCCACCGTAAAGACGGCCGTCTTTTTACGTCCGTAAAATTACGGCCGCTATGTGACGGCATCACTTTGTTAGGAAACCCTAGCTTAAGTAGCTAAAGCACTTATGTTATGATAGTTAAAGCCAAAGACGCCTAATTCCACTAAACCCCAAAGCCATTGTTCTCGAAACTTTACAGTTCATACATTCATTCCACTAATAAACCCCAAAGTACTTATACGTAACCAAAAATGAATAAAAAATATTTCCATACTTCAGTTTCTTGGGGTTGAAGTGGAACGATTTTTGGGGTTAAGTGGAATAAGCCTTAAAGACACGTATTGACCTGAAATCTTCATAGCTACCAAAACTAGCCGACCTTAAATACATAATACTGATCAAGAATTTATTGTTAATACCTACTATTTGGTTTCCAGCTCACCCCGGTTTTGTAGCGCTACATTAATATGCAGTGACTGCGCAATGCTCATGCGTACCAATGTGACCCTTATAGCATGCGCTAGTGATAACTCTACGATTACGACCACTTAATGCTGGCACTAGGTACATACGTGGTAGGTCCCATAATGAATTGGCCTAACTGGGTTGTGGTACTAGAAATGAAATAAAACCCGCATTACTTTTCAATATAGTCTTCTATAATTACAACACACGTTTAAGATCGCTGATCCAACATTTCATTACCTTTAAAAAAGTAGTCCGAATTTTTGCCTTCAAAGTGGCCTGAAACGGCCGATTGCAATTCTTCATCATTTTCAAATTTTCTTCCCCGTAGGTCTTTCTTCCAATTCGGACATAAGAAGTCTTTAGAGTGATATAGGAAGAGGAAAACTCGCCATCCAAACGCTGTTTGATCGTAGCGGGCGAATGGCCTTCCTTATAAAGGAATTGAAACACTCCGGTACCCGATTTTCGACAATTTCAGAAAACTATCTACACGTCCTCTTAAATTGGCTGCCCCGTTCAAACTATCAATTGCAGGTTGATACAAGTTTCACAGCAGATTATTAAAGAGTCAAAGATTCGTATACCGCAGTCTAAAATTATTGAACATCAGGCCAGGTCATTATGGGACCGCCTGGTATTAAGTATCGGTACAATTCATCGTACGTTGCCGTTTTTGTAACAAATACTTCAAAGAGGTTCAAAAGCATCAACGTACGAAAAATTGTGCAGGTGCTTGGCGAAATGACTGTAATGCTGGCATAAGAAATCATTGTCCATACTATTCGTCGCTCACCCAAGTTTTCAGCCAGTTTGAGCAATGCCACATCAGCGTGCGGAACAGGCTCCTCTTCAAACTTGGGGTGCCTGACCGCCCCCACCACATCCACCAGCAACCCCCCCTCATGCGCCCAGCTACTGCCCACGCGCACCTTCACGAATTGACCCAGGGTCTTCATTGGGGACACGTGAAGGACACTGCAAGAATGAGACAACTTTATAATGAGAGACTCATTGCCGTACTTCTATTTGCGGTATCTGTTCATGACATTCATATGCCCTTTTTGCATGCAT
Source organism: Agriphila tristella (assembly GCA_928269145.1). NCBI lineage: Eukaryota > Metazoa > Arthropoda > Insecta > Lepidoptera > Crambidae > Agriphila > Agriphila tristella. Next base: position 11,811,196 of record OV743429.1, read on the forward strand.
GATCAAATACAATGCGTAGGTATGTGTTATGGAATACCGTAAGTACAGACAACAGCACGCTCCGCGCTGGGTTTCCACGACAGCGTAATGATAATAAGTAATGATAATCAATCAATTTCATTATAGCTATTAAGGTTCAAAATAAATTACAGATTTTTGACAGTTTTGTAAACCTCAGCCCCCCTAACATGACCACTGAAACACGATATGTTATAGCGATTTATCACGTTTAACTGTCAAAAGACAATGGATTTTGACAGTTGGGTGTCCATGGGCGCCGCTAGGATTTTTGACAGGGGGGTGCATCCATCCCATTTGTTTCTGTACACTTTACTATACCTAAAATGCATGTAATCCTTGATACACTGCGCATCCCTAATAGACAGTACAATAACTTGAAACAAGGCTACCATTTTGAGTCTAGAAGCAAATCGTATTACTTTATGGTAACCGTTTTTTTCTTATTAATTCGACCCCGCTAAATCCAAAAAAAAATTTTTCGTGTACATATTTTTCAAGGCCAGGGGGGTGCAAGCGCACCCCCTTGCACCCCCCTCCCGGCGCCCATGTGGGTGTCGATAAAACGCTATATCACACGATATATATCGTGTTTCGTCGGTCCTGCTAGGGGGGCTGGAGCTGCTCACTGTACATGTTTAAATTGTGTACCGTAGCGAAGACACCATTTTCGACCCGACCGACGACGGCGACGATGGGTCCGGAAGTCGGGACAAAGTTTGAAAAAAGAACGAAAGGAAGACCATAGGTGTACCATCGACAGCTTCATACTTACAGGTAGGAATAAAAGAATGTGGTTGAAATTCGAGCACGGAATGTGATGTGAGATAGGCAGGTAACTTACTAGTTCAAGCAATGCGCCGCAGTGAGGACCCAATTCACATCAACAATGGCGCCAGCGCACCACAGACGTCCGTTAATGAAATTGTGTACCGTAGTGAAGACACAATTTTCAACGCGACCGACGACGGCGACGATGGGCCCGGACTTCCGGAGTCCGGAAGTTGGGACAAAGTTTGAAAAAAGAACGAAAGAAAGATCATACGTGAACCATCGAAAGCTTCATAAAGATAAATAATAAAATAATGTGGTTGAAATTCGCGGGCTGATTATCTAATTAAAAACCACCTAGCGACTGGTTGCAGTTCACAGATGATCGTGATCCATTGCTACTTCTTTTTGGGTTAAAAAAAACATACCAAAGAAAAGTGGCAATGTATGTCAAATGCAATGCAACCGGTATAATCAGGGTGCTGAGCACAGAATGTGAGATAGGCAGGTAATTAACTTACTAGTTCAAGCAATGCGCCGCAGTGAGGACCCAATTAACATCAACGATGGCGCCAGCGCACCACAGTCGTCCGTTAATGATGATGGCTGCCATATAGGGATAATTCTTGGTATCTCCGACGATGCCGCCGCGAATGCGCAGAACTCCTCGGTCGTCCACGCCTCGTGCGAAGTCGTTTCTGATGCGCAGACTCTTTTTGTGGCCATGGTGGCGCCTTCCTTCTATGTCGTTATCTATATCTTTAAGTAAACGATGTTATTTGTCTATCAAATCAAGTTGTTGAGGATAGAAAATTCCGAAAAGGGGTGAATTTTAGAAAGTTTCATACTGGTTTATTAGTAATAATTTAGCACTTAACCCCAAAAAAACTAATTGTAGAAAATTTTCATTACCTTAATGTTGAGCAGACAAAATTAAATAAAGTCGAGTTTATGAGAGTACAAAATTTCTAGGTTTTACACGTTTGTACTAATGTAGTATTACACCAGATTCTCGACTGCAATGGGATCCACTGAGCCTTGTCATTGTCAAGTAGACTTAGTTCTGCTGCTTTAGAAAATAAGGCTTTTAACTGATATTGAAACGGGAGGTTAGTATATTTTAGTTATTTTCAAAGTGTACTTAATGTCTTATGAACTGCTATTGTGGGGCTCAGCTGCCCAGTTGCTGAAAATATTTTGTGCTCCAAAAAAGAGCTGTTCGCGCCATATACAATCTTCGGCGGAAAAATACCTTAAGAGAATTGTTTAAAGAAATAAATATATTAACTTTGGCAGGCCAATACATTATATGAAAATTTAGTTTATGTAAGGAAACACTATGATTCATTTGCTAAGAACAGCGATAATCACCAATCACAAGAAATAAAAATAAATTGCCGTTCCAATATTTATGCTAGCAAAAACTAGAGATTCATTTATGGGGAAAGGCATTAGGCCTTTATTATTAAAGTTCCACACAAGTTATTAATCTTCCTATGGATGAATTTAAAAACCATAATAAAAAGACGCTCAATGCTCATAGGTAAAGATTACACTACAACGATTTGGTATCGGCCGATTCTTCATACAAAACCAACTATCGGGCCAACTATCGGCCGATAGAAAGTCTGTAGTCTGCGGGCACGCAAGTGTTACGATAATTTGTAAATATCGTTACTTATTTCTGTTAAAGCTGATAAGTTTCTTGCGCCCGTTCTTCTTGTCAGTTAAAAAGTCTAGAACGGGCGTGGTAGGAAAATATAGACGAAAAGTACATAATGATTAAGTTTATTTGAATCTTAGAATAATAAAGCCAAGAATGATAGTATCCTAAAAGGCGGTCTGTCAAAAGTGAGGCAAAAATGAAATTTATGTGTGCGTAAGGTGCTTGTGTTTACGCTCGACGAAACGCACACAGCAAAAAACTAATGTTACCAGTAAATGAAATTTTCCCTTAAAAGTAGGGAAATTGAAACCATCGTCGTACTTAGAGTTGCGATTGTGTAGATTTCACCATTTACATGTAACTAGAGTTTGCTTGTCAAAACTAGAGATGGGCTAGGGTTTAAACCGAAAGTCTATATATTATATATATTTTTTAAATAAGATGTCGACTGTGCAATTTTAAAAATGTCAAAATTAAAGATGGTGCGAACTTTTTTGTTTATGAACCGGCGGACAACTTTTTTGTTTGAGAGCCGATTTCGATGAAACTCGGTTCGGGGTATTATTTTAACAAGATAACAGCAACGCAATGTTAAAAATGTAAAACATCCAAGATAGCGGCCAACTTTTTTGTTTCTGGGTCGATTTCGATGAAACTCAGTTCAGGGCACTATTTTCACAAAAAAACAGCAACGCAATGGTAAATATATAAAAAACTCAAGATGGCGGTCAACTTTTTTGTTTGTGGGCCGATTTAATGAAACTCGATCCGAGGTACTATTTTAATAAGATAACAGCAACGCAATGTTAAAAATATAAAACATCCAAGATGGCGGCCAACTTTTTTGTTTGTGGGCTGATTTTGATGAAACTTGGTTCGGGGTACTATTTTAACAAAAAAACAGCAACGCAATATTAAATATATATAAAATCCAAGATTGCGGCCAACTTTTTTGTTTGTGGGCCGATTTCGATGAAACTCGGTTCAGGGCACTATTTTCACAAAAAAACAGCAACGCAATGTTAAATATATAAAAAATTCAAGATGGCGGCCAACTTTTTTGTTTGTGGGCCGATTTCGAAAAACTCGCTTCGAGGTACTATTTTAGCAAGATAACAGCAACGCAATGTTAAAAATGTAAAACATCCAAGATAGCGGCCAACTTTTTTGTTTGTGGGTCAATTTCGATGAAACTCGGTTCAGGGCACTATTTTCACAAAAAAAGAGCAACGCAATGGTAAATATATAAAAAATTCAAGATGGCGGTCAACTTTTTTGTTTGTGGGCCGATTTCAATGAAACTCGATTCGAGGTACTATTTTAATAAGATGACAGCAACGCAATGTTAAAAATATAAAACATCCAAGATGGCGGCCAACTTTTTTGTTTGTGGGCTGATTTTGATGAAACTTGGTTCGGGGTACTATTTTAACAAAAAAACAGCAACGCAATGTTAAATATATGAAAAATTCAAGATGGCGGCCAACTTTTTTGTTTGTGGGCCGATTTCGATAAAACTCGCTTCGAGGTACTATTTTAGCAAGATAACAGCAACACGATGTTAAAAATAAAAAAAAAACAAAGATGGCGACCAACTTTTTTGTTTGTGGGCCGATTTCGATGAAACTCGGTTCGAGGTACTATTTTAGCAAGATAACAGCAACGCGATGTTAAAAATAAAAAACATCCAAGATGGCGGCCAACTTTTTTGTTTGTGGGCTGATTTTGATGAAACTTGGTTCGGGGTACTATTTTAACAAAAAAACAGCAACGCAATATTAAATATATATAAAACCTAAGATTGCGGCCAACTTTTTTGTTTGTGGGTCGATTTCGATGAAACTCGGTTCAGGGCACTATTTTCACAAAAAAACAGCAACGCAATGGTAAATATATAAAAAATTCAAGATGGCGGTCAACTTTTTTGTTTGTGGGCCGATTTCAATGAAACTCGATTCGAGGTACTATTTTAATAAGATAACAGCAACGCAATGTTAAAAATATAAAACATCCAAGATGGCGGCCAACTTTTTTGTTTGTGGGCTGATTTTGATGAAACTTGGTTCGGGGTACTATTTTAACAAAAAAACAGCAACGCAATGTTAAATATATAAAAAATTCAAGATGGCGGCCAACTTTTTTGTTTGTGGGCCGATTTCGATAAAACTCGCTTCGAGGTACTATTTTAGCAAGATAACAGCAACACGATGTTAAAAATAAAAAAAACGAAGATGGCGGCTAAATTTTTTGTTTGTGGGCCGATTTCGATGGAACTCGGTTCGAGGTATTATTTTAGCAAGATAACAGCAACGCAATGTTAAAAATATAAAAATCCAAGATGGCGGCCAACTTTTTTGTTTTTGGGCCGATTTCTATGAAACTCGATTTGGGGCAATGTTTTAACAAAAAAACAGCTATGCAATGTTAAAAATATATAAAAATCCAAGATGGTGGTCAACTTTTTTGTTTGTGGGCTGATTTTGATGAAACTCGGTTTGCGGCACTATTTTAACAAAAAAACAGCAACGCGATGTTCCAAATATAAAAAGTTCAAGATGGCGGCAAACTTTTTTGTTTTACGGGCCGATTTTAGTGAAACTTGATTTAGGGCACTATTTTTCCCAGAAAACAGCAACGCATGTTAAAAACATAAAAATTCCAAGATGGCGGCTAACTTTTTTGTTTGTGGGCTGATTTTGATGAAATTCGGTTAAGCGTACTATTTGAACAAGAAAATAGCAACGAAATGTTTAAAAAAATCCACGATGGCATCTAAATTTTTGTTTGTGCCTGATATCGATGAAAACCGGTTTCGGGTATTATTTTTAAAAGAAAACAGCAACGCAAAGTAAAATACCGGCCAAGTGCGAGTCGGACTTGCGCACGAAGGGTTCTGTACCAAATCAGCAAATAATCACTTTTGTGGTATGGGAGCTTTTCTTATTTGTTTTTCTTTTTTTTCAACCCAGTTACATCGAAATAAACCCAAAAACATAGTTTACCGCTATCAACCCTTTGTCATTTTTAGGGTTCCGTACCCAAAGGGTAAAAACGGAACCCTATTAGTAAGACTCCGCTGTCCGTCTGTCTGTCTGTCACAAGGCTGTATCTCATGATCCGTGCTAGCTAGACAGTTGATTTTTTTACAGATAATGTATTTCTGATGCTGCTACAAGAAAAAATACTAAAAAAAGAATAAAATATATGTTTAAGGGCTGCTCCCATACAGCAAACAGTATTTTTTGCTGTTTTTGGTACAAAACCCTTCATGCGCGAGTCCGACTCGCACTTTGTTTTCTTATCAAAATAGTACCCTGAACCAAGTTTAATCAAAATCGGCCCACAAACAAAAAGTAAGATGTTATCTTGGATTTTTTTATGTTTTTAACATTGGGTTGCTGTTTTCTTATCAAAATAGTACCCCGAACCGAGTTTCAGCGAAAGCGGCCCACAAACAAAAAGTTGGCCGCCATCTTGGATTTTTTATTTTTAGCATTGCGTTGCTCTTTTCTTGTTAAAATAGTACTCCGAACCGAGTTTCATCGAAATCGGCCCACAACCAAAAAAGTTGGCTGCCATCTTGAATTTTTTATATTTTTAACATTGCGTTGCTATTTTCTTATCAAAATAGTACCCCGAACCGAGTTTCATCGAAATCGACCGACAAACAACAAAGTAGGCCACCATCTTGGAATTTTTATATTTTTAACATTGCGTTGCTGTTTTGTTGTCAAAATAGTACGCCGAACCAAGTTTCATCGAAATCGGCCCTCAAACAACAAAGTTGGCCGCCATCTTGGATTTTTTATATTTTTAACATTGCGTTGCTGTTTCCTTGTTAAAATAATATTCCGAACCGAGTATCATCGAAATCGGCCCACAAACAAAAAAGTTGGACGCCATCTTGGATTTTTTTATATTTTTAACATTGCGTTGCTGTTTTCTTGTCAAAATAGTACCCCGAACCGAGTTTCATCGAAATCGGCCCACAAACAACAAAGTTGGCCGCCATCTTGAATTTTTTATATTTTTAACATTGCGTTGCTATTTTCTTATCAAAATAGTACCCCGAACCGAGCTTCATCGAAATCGACCGACAAACAACAAAGTAGGCCACCATCTTGGAATTTTTATATTTTTAACATTGCGTTGCTGTTTTGTTGTCAAAATAGTACGCCGAACCAAGTTTCATCGTAATCGGCCCTCAAACAACAAAGTTGGCCGCCATCTTGGATTTTTTATATTTTTAACATTGCGTTGCTGTTTCCTTGTTAAAATAATATTCCGAACCGAGTTTCATCGAAATCGGCCCACAAACAAAAAAGTTGGACGCCATCTTGGATTTTTTTATATTTTTAACATTGCGTTGCTGTTTTCTTGTCAAAATAGTGCCCCGAACCGAGTTTCATCGAAATCGGCCCACAAACAACAAAGTTGGCCGCCATCTTGGATTTTTTATATTTTTTTACTTTGCGTTGCTGTTTTGTTGTCAAAATAGTACCCCGAACCCAGTTTCATCGAAATCGGCCCTCAAACAAAAAAGTTGGCCGCCATCTTGGTTTTTTTTTTATATTTTTAACATTGCGTTGCGGTTTTTTTGTCAAAATAGTACCCCGAACCCAGTTTCATTAAAATCGGCCCTCAAACAACAAAGTAGGCCGCCATCTTAGATTTTTATATTTTTAACATTGCGTTGCTGTTTCCTTGTTAAAATACTACTCCGAACCGAGTTTCATCGAAATCGGCCCACAAACAAAAAAGTTGGCCGCCATCTTGGATTTTTATATTTTTAACATTGCGTTGCTGTTTTCTTGTCAAAATAGTACCCCCAACCGAGTTTCATCGAAATCGGCCCACAAACAAAAAAGTTGGCCACCATCTTATATTTTTTATCATATAATTTTTTTCAAATGAGAACATTGCGTTTTTTCAATGCTAGCAACCATTTTAGTAGATAAGTAGTTGTCGAATTGCGTGGAATCTTAATTATGTAATTGAGATGTGTTTAACTTTTAATTGATCAACTAAGTAAATGCGGGGGAAATTTTTTCCCCGTACTGGCAACATTTTCATAAAATATGAAGTGACAAATATAGTTATTTTTGATGAATGATTTACGTAAAAATGTAAGTGAAAACACGTTAATTAGACGTGAAATGTTATCTACAATCTTTCTAGTGTTTTTTCGATGTAATGTGACCTGATTGTGACATCCGTTCATTGCGCAAACCCTCATTTTTATTGAAATTTTCGGGAGTTGTGTTCGACACGAATATCACTTGAGAAATGGCCGGCCGAATAGTCATACTTAGCCATTCTGGCTCAGTTTGAGTTGCCTCACCATACGGACACGGACTAGGTATCTGTTTGAATAAAGACATTTTGACTTTGACTCGTCCCACTATGTTATTTATTTTTTCAAGTTAAGGACAATAAAATATGATACATAAAACAGTGTTATGTATTTTGCATGCATTGCAGTGCAGTGCATTTTTCTTCGGCATAAAACAGTATTGCACACACTGAAAATATTTTGACAGAGTTGTTTCCTACAAAACTTACCGCCTTTCATAAAACAAGCAAATTTATAGGAGGCTTAAGTATAAAGTGTTTTGTTTCTTTTACTCTTGTGACAAATGATAAAAAAAAGGATTGTTCGCACTTGGTCGGATTCGCAAATGGTCGGATTCTCATTTCGCCGGATTCAGTACAGACAATAACATATAAATATACTAAAAACTAGTTTGTAATTATGTTTCTACCAGTAAATGCGAATTGCATATTTTTTATAAATATGCGGAAAAGTTAAATTATTTTCGAAAACACTTAAAAATGTCTGGTGTTGTCATGGTCTCTGTCACTGATTTGTGATTTATGGAGAAACAAGGGAGAAATATTTGTTATTCTCATTTTTTTTATTTAAAAAAATACATACAATATATAAAAATACAATATATTTAAAAAATACCTACATAATTAATAATGAAATAAAATATTATATTAAAAAATAAAAATAGATTAAGTACCAAACCTACACAATGAAAAATTGTATTGACAAAATACCTATTTAATTAAACAAAAATAAGTTTTAAAACTGAAATGAGAATCCGACCTTTTGCGAATCCGACCGAGTGCTAATCAAATGAACTTTTCTTTAGGACTGTCTTCTGGCGAAATGAGAATCCGACCTTTTGCGAATCCGACCAAGTGCTAATAATTACATACTTTAACGGTGCATTAGCTAAAATTAAATTATTAGACGTTTCGTTTATGAATAAGGCCGTTATATTTTGCGTATTATCCTACTTAATAACATCAATATGCATACCATTACCCAAGTCTGGTTCATCTTCGGCTGATGAGTGTCCTATCCATACAATTAGGCTAATAACGAAAACATGACTCAAATACATTCTTTACTTTATGAAATATACGATTTCATATCAGTTGTAGGTACTTATAGTGCCATTGTGAAATAAAACATTCGAAAATAAATCTGTTTTATATTTTATATGTTATAGCTCGAATATCAGATTCAATTTAAACAAACCGTTGTAAAAAGGCTGTATATATTTAGTACTTACCTACCCAATTATTATTTGCTTAAGAAATATCGTAAAAAAGCAAAGGCCTAGAAATCGATTTGAAATAAAGAGAAAATCCTTTGGAAGCCCCAAATAAATAGAAAAACTTTCTATTTTAAATCTCTTCGAAAGAAGAGTTTTAGCTCATTGCGTCATAAATAGTGTATTATGACACAGAATACACGGTTAGGTAACTAGGTAGGTATAGGCACAGAGGAAATAATCAGGTATAGGTAGGCTAAGTACTTACAGGTTATCGCGTCAATATCTAGCTCGCTCTGAACAAGACACGAGATGGTTTTTCTTGAAAATGTTCTGAAAATACTACGCATGCGCGATGTAAGTTCTGAGTGGGCTAGAAATAAGTTTGGCGCAATCTAAGTTACTTACTTATATCATAAGAATAAATAAAACTTTTATATACAGGGTGTCCCAAAACTTTGCCACACGGAGGGAAAGTACCTTAAATATCGGAGATAGGAAATTTTACTGAAAGAAGACTTCATTTTGTTTTTAAAAAGAAACGAAACTGCATGCTAAGATTTTTTTTAAAATCGCACACCATTCAATACAAATTGATAAAATCCGTAATAATAAAAATTAAAATATTAAACTTCATTGTCTTTCTTTTGTTTAAGATGCTGTGTCACTTTAGAAAAAAATAATTGTTATGAGTAACCCTTTTGATTGGTATCGTAAAAATAAATTAAAAAAATTGTTTTTGGTGGATTTGATTACCACTGGTTAAAGGCAGGCCATTTTTCAAAAATCTTTGAATGCAGTTTCATTTCTTTTTAAAAACAAAACGAAGTATTCTTTCAGTAAAATTATCTATATTCAATATTTAAGGTACTTTCCCTCCATGTGGCAAAGTTTTGGGACACCCTGTATTATATTTATAAAAGTTTTATTTATTCTTATGCTTATACACCCTAACCACAGCCTACTGAAGACTCAGTAGGCTGTGCCCTAACCTAATAGACGTTTTGTACTATTTTATATTCTGTGCTAATTGGCAATAGCCTAAGTTTCACTGGCAGTTAATTTCATACAAAATCTGGGAACCAATCGCGCAAATTTTGAACGAAAAAAATCGTAACTAAATCGTTAGTTTCGTTTAAAGGGAAACACTCGCTTTAGTTTTGTTAAAAATTGTTGAAATCTTGAACAATTTAAATGAGAATTCTAAGTGTCTAGACACACTAAGCCGAAGTTCCGTAAAAAAGGCTACGTAATTATCGTTTCGGCAAATGTGTTGCTAGGCATTCACAAAACATTGCAATGCCTAAAATAGGCCAAACTTCGGTCGTGTAACTTCGGCATAGTGTGTCTGGAGTTCTGGACACTGAAGCTAAACCAAATATTTTTAGGTAAGTAAATATAACCTAAATTAATGACAACATAACGGTTTTGGTTTAAAGTGCGCCTGTTCCATTTTGGTAAATGTAAAAAAGTAAAAAAACATCAAGTGTCAATAAATTACTTTATTCTCACAATAAATGATTTACTAATATTCATCAATTAAGTATCACAATGGAATGAGACGGTACAACAAACATCACACAATTAAGTCATATTAATATCAATCTTTATCACAACATAAATAAAAGTTAAAATGTTATGTCAACATTACAGTTTTCCCAGATTGTCAAACTCGATAGAAAGAAAATTCGACAGGTATTTTAAAGCCAGCAGGCCTACCACGGTAATATTCTTAAGCTATTACATAAAAATAATTACATAAAGCTATTACATAAAGACGCAATTCGTCCATTTAGTTGATATTGAACCTTATTGTGAGCTAACAGCATGCATTAATAAACTGGAACGAACAGTCGTCCGCTTTTCGCGATAGTTTTTATGTAATAGGCCCTGCTGGTACTTACACATATTTTTATGCAATGATCATAAAATAAAAACAATTTATTAATAATAATTCCTAATAGCAATTAAAACCAAAATTATGATGTGTTTTTCATTTTTAAAGCATGGAGTGCTCTTTTGATAAATAGAATAAAATAAAAATAGTGAATATTTAAAAACTTAGTACTTTAGTTTTTTGATTCAATTTATGGGATCACATTTCAGTATAAATGTCACCGGCAATGTATGAAATAGAATGAATATTATTGTCTATTTCACACATTACCTAGGCATTGTATACAATGCCTAGGCATTGTATACAATGCCTGATGGTCCACCGGCAATGTGTAAAATAAAAAGATTTTGATCGAGGGGGGCTCAAGGGGAGGGCTCGAGGGGGGCTCGAGGGGGGGGCTCAAGGGGGCTCGAGGGGGGCTTGAGGAAGCTCGAGGGGGGCTAGGAAGGGGGCACGAGGGGGGCTCGAGGGTCTCGAGGGGGGCTCGGGGGGCTCGAGGGGGTTCGAGGGGGACTCGAGTGGGGATCGAGGGGTGCTCGGTGGGGCTCGGGAGGGCTCAGGGTGGCTCGAGGGATGCTCGGGGGGGGCTCGAGGAGGGCTCGAGGGCGGCTTATTGAGTTTGGAACCGAACCTGCTTTAGTCCTGTAGGTCCCGGGTTAGGTTAGAAATTTAAGGCGAGCGCGTAGCGCAGCGGAGCGTGAGCCTTAAATTTCGAGGTTATTTTTTTATAATAGACAACAGAAATAAACTTATTTTACACATTGCCGGTGGACCACCAGGCATTGTATACAATGCCTAGGCAATATATATAATGAATATCATTTCATACATTGCCTGATCGTTTCAGGTATTGTATACAATGCCGGCGAATACACATTGCCGGTAACATAAATAAACATACTGAAAAGCTATATTTGAAATAAAAAAACATATGGTAGTTAAAAACTGATAAAATTAGCAATTTTTGCACGTTGTAAAAATAGTCCACAATTTTATTAGTTTTTACATAAATTATCGCATTTTTAGTGCCACAAATGAAAATGGTTTAAGTATCCTTAGAAATAGGTGGGTAGTTAGGTAGGTACCTAACAGCTAGGTATATCACTTTAGCAACTGGGATTTATTTTACATCACAAAGAAAATTAAGTAGGTAGGTACTTACTTACAAATAAATGAGACATGATTCTTAAGGTAACCTACCTATATATTTTTTTATATTCAGAGGCCTATTACAAAAAAGCATAGCGATAAGCGTACGATATTCTGTGACATTATTAGCTCATATATAAAGTTCAAAATTAAGTACCTACATAAATCAATTTATTAATATCGCCCGAATGTTTATTACAATGTTTTATAATGTTTATTATCATCGCCCGATTATCGTTATTACTTTTTGTAATAAGCCCTCAGGCTAGTTCGTTCATATTGATTTCGTAATTTTTTTTTCGTTTTTTTCATCCACTTTGAACGTAGTGTGATTATTAATTTATTTTCATAGTTCAATAAGTTAGTTTGATAGAAAATCATGGCTTTTTATTATTCATCGGCTATACAACCGAATGGGGAATGTCAGAAAAAAATACAAATTGCCTGAATATTTAATAGGTAGGAATAAACTCCTTCATTATTAGGAAAAATGTTTAATAAATTAAATCATAGTCTACGCCAGCGGTTCCCGAATTCTTTTAGCTACTGAACCCATTTAGGTTCACCGCTTTTGGGCGGAACCCCAGCTCTAATCAGGGCTCAAAAAGTAAACTAATCAGGGTTGCCACCTTCAGGAAGAGAAAACTGGACAAGGGGGCGTGGCGAGCGCGAAGCGCAAGCCGCGAAAAATTTTTGGTTCTATCTAAATGTACTTACGTTGAAATCATTACCTGGCAGTTAAACTATTGTAGAGTCTAGTAACTGGTAAATGAAGGACATGTTAAATGTATGTGAATGTTTATAATTAAAATACTTACTCAAAATTTCCATGCATATTTTGTATTGCTACGAGCCTCTCTCATTAATTACGCATCATTTTTATTACTTAAGAATTCCGAACAAGACATGTCTTTTGCAATTCTGCTTAGAGCAACGATTTCTGACATTAGGACATTTAAGCGTCATTTAAGCGCACATTTAAGCGTCATAAGGGAAAAACCTCACTTAACATAAGCATTTGAAGGAGATACAAAGGAGATACAACGCAAAATAAGGCATTTAACTTGTAATCCTTTATGCTTTTAAACATTTAGCTCGCTATTCACTTCTTGTAAGTATAGTTTGACTTTTAAAGAAGGACTTTTAAGATATAAAATAGTTATTTAGTTAGAACAAAAAGATAAGTAAGTAGGTACCTATACACCTATCTTGAATTTATACCTAAACTCTTAAATTTTCGCGGAACCCCTGAGAGCCTCTCACGGAACCCTAGGGTTCCGCGGAACCCCATTCGGGAACCGCTGGTCTACGCAAATGTATGGAAGTAACAGCCGAAAAGAGATGATTCCCTAATCACCACATATTAAAAAAATTAAAAGTGTTTGACTTTGACATAAATATGTGGTGATTCTCCAGGGAACCATCTCCATTCTGCTGATACTTCCGTCCATTTGCGTAGACAGTGATTTAAATTTTTTTAATAATTTTTCACGCATATTCACCAAAAATTTTGAATCTAGTTTATTTCAATAATTATAATCGGAGCGACCGAAATTCCTAAGTACCAATTCTAGTAACAAAATATTTCTTATCAAAATCGAAAGGAACCCGAAACGGCAAGTACCTACCTAAGTTACTGTTCATATAAGCAATAAAAATATTTAATTAATCTAAGTATTTAACGTGTTACGAAAAACCCCTATGCCGAATATGGTAGATAGGGACCACCAAACTGGGGCCCTATTTTGAATCGATCGACTTGCGTCGAGTGCTCGTTTCTACTGATTTTCGTTCGACAAATCAACTCAAATGTATGAGCTGTCGAACGAAAATCAGCAGAAACAAGCGCTCGACGCCATCCGAGCGATTCAAAAATAGGGTCCCTGAACAACTTTTACTATGGGACCAACTCCGAAAGTCTATGGCTGTTTCATATATTTTATTATTTCCTTTTTTGATTTTTGTATGAAACAGCTGATTTTCGAGTTCAGATTTGGTCCAATTTCAGAGTCAATTTCAGTCCATCTCGATTTCAGAGTTGGTCCAATAGTGAACTATTTGATAGTCCCAAATATCTACCATATTCGGCATTGGGTGTTTTTTTGTAACACGTTGTATAAAATTATTATTTAATTTGTACGTAGGTTTACGTTCGATAAACAAATATTTTATTATTAAAAATGGTTCCAAAATAAAATCCTGTTACTGCCAAAGTCTCGTTAAAATCTCATTCATATCGGAACAGGGTGGTAATTGTCTAATTTCAAAATCTATCGCAATCGCTTTCAGATGCATATGCTACTTTTTGGCACAAATAAAAACTTACCAAAGAAATGCAGCAATGTGTCAGCAATGTCGGCATCCATCTATCAAATGAAAGCGATTGCGATAGATTTTTAAATTAGACAATTAGCCCCCATATCTCATAGTCTACTCATTTCTTTCCCGGTCTCCGCGTCTTTCGTCTCGTTCTTCCCTTCTAATATCTCGTAGATTTCCTCCACCGTTCTCCCCTTAGTTTCTGGCACCCACATGATGGTGTAGAATGTTCCCATGAAGCAAACTACTGAGAACATTATGAAGACCCAATGGATTCCCAGTAGTTTCAAGAGAGGGTCATACGATTTGGTTTGCACGAAATCGCTTAGTGCTGTCCCTGAGATTATGAGAGCCGTCGCGATTCCACGATACTGAAAAGAAAAAAGTTATTTTGGTGATAAACATAACAATGCATTATTAGACGCAGCGAACTAAAATCTATGGAATAAGCATTCTGCTCAAAAAATGGCACCAGAAGAAAAGTAAAACTAAGTAGATAGAGCTAAAAATGCTGGCATTTAATTATGCAGCACAAAGCGTCTCAACACTGGTTGCTTATTAGCGACCATAATTTGTATACTCATAGATATTTTGTATACTTAAACGAAAAAATCAGGTACGTTTTTTCTGCATCTTTTTACTGCCTTCTTTGCATCTTTTACCCCATTTGACTATAAAGGAGTAAGGACGTCATTTATAAAACTCTCTTTCTATCTTTTCTCTACAATACAAACTGCAATTTATTGAAAAGAACACTAACGTCAGTCACTGTGGCTGGCCCGACTAAAGCTGAGCGGGTTGTACTTTTTCGGCGGTTGTACTTTACCGTGGTGCCATTTTTTAAGAAATATTTGTTTGCAATTACACTTCCATAGATTTTTAGTTCGCTGATTAGACGTAACAATGCATTTTAGCTATGTCACACATATGTCTCGTGTGATATAGCTAAAATACATTGTTATGTCCTGTTTTTATTTACGAGTACTTATAACTTGTTTGTTTACTTTGACTGTTCAGTAACTTCTTAGTGAGCGTGACATAAGTGCGATATATGTCAGGTACTTCAAATTATTACCTACGGATCAAAGATATTAGAATTTTTAAATCATTGCTATGGATGCTATTGTTTTACAAGTTACCTATAAATAATGAAATGAACATGCACAAAAAGCATACATTTTTTATGGTACAATGGGGTAGTGCGTGGCCTTTATCTATGACGGACGATAAGGCCGAAGGTGGAAGCGCACTACATACAGACGAACAGAGAACATCCTATTTCTTTTATGTCGGTTTAAAAATTGATTTCGTATCTTTAAATTAGCAGTGGAAAATTGATTTTTTTCCACTGCAAATCGCTAGAAAATTCTCCACGGAAAGGAGTTGCATCATCAATGCATTCATCAATGCATTTTCAGAACTCTCAGAAGGACAGATATAATAGTAGAATATAGAAGATACCTAGTACCTAGTCGCTAGAACATACCTCTGTCTATAAAAAACTAAAAAGTTCCTAATCAGTTCCTTCTTTCCACTTGAAACCCCCGTCTAGACCCCCTGGGATGTTTATGAAAACTGGCTAACTTTTCGAACTTCGGCGGGTCTGTCGAGTTTCAACTTAAAACTGATAAATCGAAGTAAGGAATTTCGTATTGTACTATTTATTTGGAAGATGATGATGGTCGTGTGACATCATGAATTGGGGTTCGCCATTATGCTCTGTTTGGGGCTCGATTTATCTGTTTTAATTTGAAGTCGAAGTACGGCCCTAGGGGATCCAAAAAAAAGGCCCACTCAAATCAGACCGGTATCATGTACCAATGGCGGTAACGATATCCCGATGGGTATGCGGTAACGCGCTGTTTAAAGGTGTTCCGCAACAGCTGCGGTAATGCCATTCAAAATACCGTTCGGGATAGCGGTCGGGTATACCGTTACCGCCACCGGTACAGGATACCGGTCTGGTTTAAGTAGGCCCTAATTATAAAATGTATATTCCAGTTAAACCCCATGGGTCAAAAACGAGACAATGAAAAGAAATAGTTGCATCATCCTTTCCAGCTATACCGGCTCTTCTCATTACAAAGTCTTCCGCTACGGCGCGCCGTATAGTTTACATAGACAACGTTCTACGCCGCTAAATTACGGCCGTAATATAACGGCACCGTCATACTAGTCAACCCTAGCTTTAGAGCTTGCGAATCAATGGCGTAGTTTTTTTGCCCTTCACAAGAGATGATTTTGAATTCGACATTGCTCACCTGAAATGAGAACAGCTCGGACATGATGACGTAGGGCACGGGCTGGTAGCCGGCCGCGTCGGCGAATATGCACGTGCACATGGCCAGCACGGGCAGCCAGCCCGGCAGCCACGCGCCCGCGCCCGTCGCCAGGAACCACCCGCCCAGCGTCAGCATCGACACGCCCGTCACGAACGACGTGCAAGCTAGCAGCCACTGCAAGGAGTTTATCTTGGAAATGCTGCTGTGTATCGGGTCATTTTGAACTTACCATCCAAATTTTAAGGAATTGTCCAGTCCATGAAACAACTTTTTTCTTTCTTTTTCAAAACAACTTTCTCTAAGAAACATGTACTAAATTGATCCATACTAAATTGATCACTGATCACATACAAAAGTCAATTTTTATTTTACATATTTGACCATGTGTTCCTTAGAGAAAGTTGTTCAGTTCCATGGACTGAACACATCCTCAAAATTTGGATAGTGAATACAAAATGACCTTAGTATTATCGTCAATTAGAGTAGCCAGAGCCAACTAGGCAGCCACGCGTCCACACCCGTCCCAAGGAACCACCCGCGCAAAATCAGCATCGAGACTCCAGTCCAGTTACGAACGAGGTAATACTCGCTAGCAGCCACAGGAGGATGGCTCTGAAGTGAAGGCGTACTGGCTGGTAGGTATTTAGACGAGTGTTTTATAATTAGCCTCGGTCTCGGCCTCAGTGGTATTTCTCTGCGTGATCGAATCAAAAATGAGGAGATTCGTAGGAAGAACTAAAATGATCGACATCGCTCTAAGGATTACTTAACTGAAGCAGAGTTACCAGGGGAACCAAATAAATAAAGTGGAAATTTTGCAAAACCGTTAACAAAACCTAAGGTTGAGAACCAAAAAAAGGCTCCAGGTTACATTTTTAAATAATCAAAGGGTCCCCTTTGATCAATATTACCGATATAAAATAGTAAGGAATAGTAGTGGCGTCAGTAGGGTGAAAAATACGGCGTTTTGTGAACCAGAGATTTCCTTTGGTAGGATTGGTCCTTAGGACCCTAGGATGGATATAAGAAGTGGAGCCACCACGATTTTTGTAGTAAATTTTTTGAAGTTTTGGCTTTCAGCCCAATCTCGATAGATGTATTATTTAAGCTGCTATGCCCAGTTTGATATCATATTCGTATAAATTTAGGGTGTCGAATTCATTTTTGGATTCATATTTGTACGATTCAATTGTTAAACTATTTAAAAAAAATAAAAACAAAAAAAAAATACTTGCTTAATTAAAGAAAAAAATTGCCATTGAATACACAAATTGGAATATTTGAAAAAGAAAAATACCTCGTAGGAGCTCTATTATCCTTTTATTTTTAAAATAATAATAAAAGAAAATATTCTTGTTTTGGCTAATTAAAAAAATAACTTCGTTACCGTTGTAAGGAAGTTATTATTTTTATTAAATATAAAAAATTTAAATATCAATTCGAAACTTGTTTGTGATAGGCTCAAATTATAGCAAATTTAGTAAGTTTTATAAAAGTATAGAATAGAGATACCTGAAAGACGCTTCCTAAAGGTAGTTTTTTCGAAAATACTGAAACAAGTGCCAAGTTTTTCCAGCAGTACAGGGTTTCCAAGGGTTAAAACTTGGGTAAAACTACTCTCAAGGTACCTTACAACATCTGGGAAAAATCGTAGTTACATGCGCGCTTGTGATATTTGCCTTTTTTGTCGATATTGACTGCCATTTTTTGTTTTTCTAATAATTTACCTATATTTTTTAATGCTGCGTTATACTTTTTAAGTTTATTTCAAAACAGTTCCATAAAAGTGTTATAATGTATATATATTTGGAATTGGCTATTTATTACCTTTCATTTAATACCCATATTGTTATAATAAAAAAAAAATATTTCCATAGGTGTAAAAGAAATTGACGGCACGCGACAGTGAATTATTTTACGCTATTTATTGTTAACAAAGAAATTTGTAAGTTATATTTTTTCAAATTTTCATTCTATAAGCTTTGTTATAATATTTTTTGTTTGCAATTAAGAACGTCAGTTTAATATTTACGGTGACTTAAAGTAAAAAAAATGTAGTTGAAAATATTGGTTACTGTGTAATGTTTAGGAAACTTCTTAATAAATTACATTTTTTATACCAGAAACGAGTTCTACGTCATTGATTTATCCGAAAATGATACCAAACTTGGGTTAGTATCTAAACTTAGGCAGTTATTAACCTCGAACTTCGTTAAGGCAGAATTCCCCCCTCCCCCCCACCTGCTTGAAAAATCCAGGTGGCTCCACTTTGTAAACCCATCTTAGGAACCCAAGGATCAATCCTACCGAAGGAAATCTTTGGTTCATGGATAGCCGTATTCTTCGTTTTTTTGCCTCCTACGACTGGGGCTATAGGGGATAATTGTAGACATAATAATTAGACATAGTATTTTAAATTATTTTTATATTTGCGCGAACGAGCGACACATCAGCATCACGCACGCAACCATTTCTTTAGTGTGACGCGCCAAAAAAGTGTCATAGTCCTTGCTCTTTATATTTTTTATCATGGTCAGAACATCAAAAACTTGGACTGTCAACGGTAAACGTGGACACCTGGCAACCCTGAGCTGAAGTGGCAGTGGGTGGGACACTCACTGAACTGGACATATAAACTCACCTTTCTCCCCGTTTTTTCAACAATGCAGCTGGCCAGTATCGATCCCAACAGCTGTAAAGTGCCGACCACTATCGTCTGCTTATTCGGACTGAGTTTCAAGTTGATCGACTCCGAAGCTTGTTCAAAGATGGACCCCGCATACGTCAGCACCACCAGGTAACCGCACGTCTCTTGCGACAGCATCACGTTCACTGCTATGCGAAATGCTTTGAACCTCGTCTTATCTTGTACTGTAAGCAAAAATACACTTTATAGATGTTTATGAAGCGCTCATGGCATCATCAACCAACTTGACAGACTGATCGTACCCGATCGCGTATTGCCATACTGTATATCAGTATAGACACCCATAGTCTGTGTTCGATAACTTTGTGCTCATTAAAATATCGAATATGCTGAAGCAAACTACGTATGAGTACAGACGAATCTGTATAAATATCAAAGACTTATTATATTATTGATAAATATACAGTTTGCTCGCATATTTCTAAAGCAAAATACCTATCACCTTTTTATTAAGCAAAATACCTATCACCTTTTTATTATATTGTAGGTAGGATATTAAAATTGATTGCGATATTTGAGTATTGAAAAAATAAAGCACTCAGGTAAATAAAATTTAAATATTTTTTGGAAGGTACAAGTAGAAGTTTACTTTTATTGTATTATTTGGTCTTTCATCATATCAGCCGCAAGACACCCGCTGCTGGGTATATAGGCCTCCCCCAAGGATTATTTGGTATTTAGATAAATTCATGACAACAATGAAAGATTATGAAAAGGTAATTTACTGAATGAATTTTATTATTTTCTATAAAATACATATGATGTTTCTTTGTATTTGATATTTAGATATTTTTTGACACATCTCTTCTACTTTGTACGCTGCCTTTTCTTTTTATTATCCCTATGTTTTCCGATTTCTCCTTACAACTTATTTTAGTTGACCGCCTATTTTTATCTTAGATCTAGACACCTTAATTCTAAGAATGTCAAGATAATTTGGCTTGCTCTACCGTTTCTATTAGTAAAACATAACGGAAAATACAGTTTTCTAATTATCAATTAATTCACCAGAAATATTGTTTCTTAATGTTAACTGGGCAATATTTTTTCTATTTTGCGAAGTTATGCGTGGAAAACTATTTTCAATAAAACATAAAAGTGTACACTAACTTCCGCTCGTACATTTAAGGGGCATTTAAGTACAAAACGCTTTATAAAAAGTTTCAAAGTCGCTTTCGGATTAAAGTTTAAATTGTCTGTACTCTTATGTTTTTCGCTCTTACAGATTAGAGTAAAGTGTATTTTCAGAATCTCTCTGTACTGACATGCATTATGCTCTCCAGCTACAAGAGCATATAGCGTGCGATTTCAGAGCAACTCCTGTCTGTAGTAGTACACATTATGGCAATACGCTACCCGATCACGTTTGTTAAGCAAAGCTCGGTCCGGTCAAGTGTCGGATGGGTAACCGTTAAGTGGTATTACAACTGAGCGCTTCCATGCTTCGGAGGGCACGTTAAATCATAGGTGTCGGCTGTTGTCATCTGATAACAGTCGTCAAGTAGAAGCCTTACAGGCGGCTTGATAAACTCTAACACCAGAGGTGGCCACTAATCCTCATTCGATAAGAGGAAGAAGATACCTAGATGTTTTCATTTTTTGGAGAAGTTTATAGTGTTTTAATGAAAACTAGGTACTTATACCAAATAAGCAAAAGATCTCATATTAACACGACAGCCATCAAGTTAAACAGATGAAATTAAGAGTTGAAGAAAGCCAAAACAGCATTTATTAAACAGGACATAAAGCAGTCCCAACATCAACATGTTATAGAATGATGTGTCGTAGTCTGTACCAGCATACCTATGCAAATTAAACTAATTAAATATGTAAAAAAAATATTTTCCCTACACAAACGTATATCAAGGTTATGTTATTGTTTAAGCAAAAAAAGTCATTAACTTTTATATTTTATACAACGAGTTTGAAGCCGATTGACACATTTTTTTAAATGGTCGAGGAAGTAATAATTATGTCTCATATGAAAACATTTTGCTTTCACAAATACCTATGAAGGTTCCGTATATTGTCCATTATTAGAATCAGTTCACACCATGGGCGATTTTTTTAAATTATTTAAGTAGTTTTTCACTGAATTCAGACATAAGTAAGTAATCATCTTCAGAATTGTCAAATCGCACAAAGCTAACTGCTGCATGAGCCTCTTCTAAGAATCTCCTAAGGACCTTCGTCACCGTGACCTACAGGATCGTCAGTCCACCTTTATACTCGTAGTTATGAAAAAATCTGTATCTGTAGACCGTAGGAGAACAAAAGTTACAGACATCGCTCGAAGGTGTGAGGTCAGCATTCCAGAACCTTTGCGCCCCAACAAAAATAACAGAATTAACCGTCGTTTCTTCTCGGTATGTGTCCCACCAACTACCACTTCAGCTGAGCAATCCTTGTAGCGATGTCGGTTACTTTTGTTCTCCTACGGTTCTCCTCGACTCGATCGAAAGTAAAACGCTTACTTTACTTACTTTACTTAATTCTATCCATGGTAAGATAAACCCAAAAATGACTAATAAAAAAATTTAGCTATACTCCAGCCATCTTACGGAAAGAATGTTTGTAAACAACACTTTGAGTATTTTTGGTAAATATTCCACAAATAAGTTGTTAAGAATGGAGAAAATTCAGATCCCCATACACACCCAATTGATCTGATCAGCATTCTAAGAGCTGTAAGGATAAGAGTTATCAGTTACAGCATTTCCATACATTTTAATGCTATTTTCCTGGTTTTTTTAAACATATCCAAACAGCTCTTAGAATGCTGATCAGATCAATTGGGTGTGTATGGGGATCTGAATTTTCTCCATTCACTCCCTGGATGGCCATCATCAGATCACACCACGTTTAATCCTGGGCGGAGAACCAATGCTTCTAAGTTACCTCGTTTGTATGAAAATAGACCTCTGTAGTACTTATTTTTGCAGGCCAGGTAGTTATGACACGTGCAATAAAAAAGTACTTTTGAGGCATAGACTTTATTATATTACTAGCATATTTTGAGGTTTAAATATGGGTGGTTTGTCTGTGAACATTCTTTATGTAGGTAAGTTGGCTGGAGTATAGGTAACATAAATTAGGTGCAAACGGGGTAAATGAATGAATCTGCATAAATATTCTTTAGTTTCTGTACCTACTGTTAGTTCTAGTTAAGTAAGAAAATGTCTTAATTTTGTATCTAAAGTACCAAATGAACCGTTGCATTTTTTTTGCGAATCGTATTCTAACAATTTAGCGAGTGCAAAAACCTCACGTACCGGTCACAAATAAAAAAGTTTCACAAAAATGAAGTTCATCTTTTGCAAACAGGTTTATATCTTAAGTGAAATCTCGTTTTATCCTCATGTAGGTCATATAAGTTTATTTTTGTAAAGTATTGAATTGCCATTGCTTCGAATGCTTGGTGCGAAAGCTGAACTCATTAAAAAGGCAAAGACTGAACAACACATGAGTAAATAAACGGAATATTTACTCATGTGTGAACAATGTCACTTAATTGATATAAAAGTTAAGTATTTTTTTTTACTGGAAAAAGGTTGTTTTACTATTCTATTCTTTTAACGAGAAATAAGTTGTTTCCTGTTTTAGTGTCGATTTGCTATACATAATATGTAGTTTCGTATTCAAGTTCATTACCTACACGACCTACACTAACTTTATTAACGCTGAAATGTGTATGGAGCTCTTTATAATTTAGCTTGTTTATTGACATTTTTATACCAAAGATTTTAAATCTTTGTTTTATAAATAACAATTTGTAATCAAAATGACACGTTCCAAATTCAAACGTTGTATCGTTTTTTTTATTAGCTCTATTTTTTTTAAGCCGGCTACATACAGACGTAATCCCGATTCGATATTCCCTGAATATCGATAATGTATGAAAATTCCTTACGGAAAAATCCCGCATGTGTGTGGTTAGGTCCATAGATTTGTATGGATTAACTGCGTTCGGAATTACGTTTGTACATAGCCAGCCTAAAGGTACGCGTATACCGGGACGTCTATCGTTAAGCTGAGTTTTGATCACTTAGCTATGTTATGTTTAAAACATTACAATATAAAATGAACTAACTTAAACTACAGAAGCTGGCTTCCTTCATAGATTTGGTGTATTCTTCTTCTCTTTCTAATTCCTTAATGGATTCTTCTAAATTTTTGTCATCCACTGAAGTGTTCCTCAGCCAGGCTAACGCTTCTCTTGCTTCCTGTAATTAAAATAGATTTATATTTTTTGAGTCATTACATACATAACACAGCCCATTATACATTGCAAAATGTAAACTTTTCCATGGGAGAATTTAGTCTCGACGCTTAGCAGCAACGAACTACCCAAGATGGCAGGCGGTTTAGGGTTAGGGTTGCCAGATTTTTTAATTCATATTTCAGGAATATTTTTTATGCCTGAAATACGGGACGTCCCGAGCAATACGGGACGTCTGGCAAGCTAGTTGGGGATCGCAGTATTGGCTTAGGGCTACCAGATGACAGGTTTTTTCTGACATGTCAGGAATTTAAGGCATCCGTCAGGAAAACAGGGAAAAACTGTAGTTGTCAGGGATTTTTCGAATCCCAAAAAGTGTAAGTACTTAATGAAAACACATAATTTGTTCACCATTTTGGTGAAAAAAAAAAACAAACGTCAACTAAATTAAGAATGTAGGTTCATAGCAGTAGATGTGTATGTACAAAGTGTCGGGTTTACTGAAAAGTCAGAGAAAAAGTCAGGAAATCTCAGTATTAGACCTGGTAACCGTTTATTGGACCGTTTTCATCGGAAGCAGCTGCTGCGCTTATTTTCATCAAATCATTAGACTTTTTTTACCAACCTCTTTGGTCCTCTTTGGTGCATATATCGAAATAGGTAATTCACATAAAAATGGGACAGAAAATCTAATTCAGATTAGCTGTATTAAGAAAAACATGCGGCGTATTCAATTGTTATATTTGAATAGGTATATTTCATGGGAATTTTCAACACCATTTTTTCTTTATCCAGAACGAATTGATTATTTCTTTGAATGTAGAACATAATTTATGTCTTTATGAACACAAAGGCTGATATGAAAAGATGCAAACACAAACAGTGAATTTATCATTATGAAAATAATTTATTGCAACTTTAGTTTAACTGCACATGGGGGAACAAAGAAACGCCATTTTCTCGGTGGTCATAAAAGAATTGCTTCTCATAGTTATCTACGTCTGGGACAGCTGTTAAATAATGACTTTCTGATGACTATGAAGCATAACGTAGGTATTATACTGTCTGACTGTATGAAATAAAACACTTTTTAACGGATACTAGCGCGGTTTTATTGAAAGTACTGTGGTAATTAGTTGGTATTTGGTTTGATTTTTTATTTTCCCGACGGTTCGGTACCTTTGCAGCTGCCGTGGTCACGGGCGACTGAAGCTACTCGTGAGTCTACCCTCAAGCGATGAATTTATAAGACGTTCAGAAATTAATATTTAATAAAAAAATAATTGATTTAAGTTAATTTATAATTTAATTTTGTGAATTAATTAAATTATTACCTAGTCCCAAGCAGGCGCGGTCGCAGCCTGAAATTTTGGAGGGGGTCACTAAAAAATATTAATACAATTGCTTTTATTTTTGGCCGGTTTTAGCACTACCAGCGCCCTGGGCGATATTTCTACGGGGCGCCCCCTATATGCGATTCCAAGATATTACATTTTGCTTGTTAGTTAAAAAACGGCCGCGCAGCGCCTTTTTTTAGTCAGATTCATCTACTAATCTTGTAATCTTGCTTGTTTATAGTTAAAAAAAAACGGCCGCGCAGCGCGATTTTTAGTCAGATTCAACTTTCAATCTTGTAACCTTGCTTGTTTATAGTAAAAAATGGCCGCGCAGCGCAGTTTTTAGTCAGTTTCATCTGCTAATCTTCTGATTTTGTTTATTACAAATTAAAAACCGGCCAAGTGCGAGTCGGACTCGCACACGAAGGGTTCCGTACCAAAAAAACGGCAAAAAATCAAGTTTGTTGTATGGGAGCCCCACTATTTTCTTCTATTTTTAGCATATGTTGTTAAAGCAGCAATAGAAATACACGATTTGTGAAAATTTCAACTGTCTAGCTATCACGGTTCATAAGATACAGCCTGGTGACAGACAGACAGACAGACAGACCGACAGACAGACAGACAGACCGACAGACAGACAGACAGACGGACAGCGGAGGCTTAGTAATAGGGTCCCGTTTTTACCCTTTAAAACCACCGCGCAGCGCCATTTTTTATTCAGTTTCATCTACTAATCTTGTAATCTCGCTAGATTATAGAAAATTATTGCACTAAAAAATGGCCGCGCAGTGCGATTTTTTGTCAGTTTCATTCGTCGCTCATCGCCAGGCACGATTGATAGTCGACCGGTTGTCGGGCGTTTTCGGCGCCCCACACACGAGGGCGCCCAGTGCAGTCGCACCGCTTGCATCGCCCTACTGTCGGTACTGTATAGATTTTTTTTCTATTTGACGTGTACGATTTTGGGGGGGGTCATGACCCCCGTGACCCCCCCCTTCGGACCGCGCCTGGTCCCAAGTCGGATCCTTGTGAGATAAGCAACTCAGCCTAATTTTGGCCAGAAAGATCGGAGTCTTTGGCATCATCAAGAAGTCAACCACATGCAGCAGAACAAAGTAGCACAAATCAGTGATGGCAGCGAGGAAAGGTTGAAATTTAAACCTAGTTCGTTAATATTTACCTATTTTACCCGCCTCTGTGGTCTCTAGTGTTTCGCCACCCGTGTAAGAACGCAGGGGTTCGATTCCCAGGGGAGGTTCAATTTGTACTCGGTTTGATTGGTGGTAGGACTTATTTCAAGTCCGCCTGGCTAGCTACCACCATCTTACCCAAGTCTGACGCCATAACAATAATTTAAAAATGTTGTGTCCGGCAGTTAGAGGTAAGATAGCCAGTACCTCAGTGATGAGGATTCGGGGTGTAGTGCGCTTCCACCTTCGGCCTTATCGTCACTTAACATCAAGTGAGGTGAAGGCCAAGCACTACCCCGTTGTGCATAAAAAAACCTTATTTCTGACCAAAAAGGCCGGAGTTTCTGGCATCATTAAGAAGGCAAGCATATGCAGCAGGAGTATAGCTGCACATATCTACACTATTGTGTAGATTAGCAATGGCAAATGGGGAATGTCCGAAAAAAAACAAATTGGCTGAATATTTTTCTATAGGTAGGAATAAGGTCCCTTAGTAATAGAATAAATTTTCATAACTTTCGGTTTCGTGAAAAAATTTCAAAAAATCAAAGTCTCTTCGACTTCACAAATGTATGAAAGTAACAGCAGAATGGAGATTGTACCTTTGCCAACACCTGCCACAACCACAACATGGTATTTAAAAAAAAGTTTCAAGACAAAATGTCAAAACTTTTTTTTTTTAAATACGTGTTGTGTTTGTGGCAGTTAGCGGCAAAGGTATAATCTCCATTCTGCTGTTACTTTCATACATTTGTGAAGTCGAAGAGACTTTGATTTTTAAAAACTATTTTACCCAACCGAAAATTCTGAAACTTTTTTCTATTACTAAGGGACCTTATTCCTACCTGTAGAAAAATATTCAGCCAATTTGATTTTTTTCGGACATTCCCCATTGCTTTGACTAGCAGTAGGTCTAAGGATACATATATCATCAGGTAGCCTGGGTAGAAAATCACAGTCTGTACTTTTTCAGGACTCACCTTAATTTTACCCTGTTTCACCAAGAATACTGGAGTCTCTGGCATCATCAGGAAGGCGAGGACATGCAGCACGGGCACAGCTGCGCACATCCACATGACAGCCGCAAAAGGCATCATGTCACCGCACACGTATATCACTAAGTAGCCCAAATTCTGGGCTAGGATGAACAAGGAGCCTAGGGCACCTCGAACTTGGTCTGACGCAATCTGCGAACAAAATTTAAAATCTGGATTATAATTATTAGTTGCGTAAGTCTCTCACTAATTTGAAATGTAACATAAGTTCCCCGAAATACCTTTCATTACCAAAATGATCACAAATATCCGATCATCGGAGGTAATTAAAGTCGAGACCAGTCTGATGCCGGTAGCAAAACCACTTAGGCAGACGTAAAAGCTTTGCAGAGGACGAGACCAGTCTTATAGGTTTTCAGTTATATTTTTGTGAACACAGTACAATATATTAGGTGCTTAGAGACTAATATTAAGTGACAAATCGTATTTTTTTAAATTATAATTTAATGAAAAGTTGAATTCTTTCCTTCTCCTTTTAAATTTGGAAATTTGTGTAAAACACCAGTGGGTTATGGTAGTTAGATAGGGTTATTAACGATTGTCGGAAATCTACTCGAAAGCATTCGATTCGAATCTGTATCCTCCGATATTACAAAAATATAGCTATTCAAAAATACATTCGACTGGACATAAGGCAGAAAAGAAGATCGAAGACTATAGACTTTCCGATACGATTCGGAAAGTTGGTTTCCGATAGTCGTGAATAACCCCCCTGATGGGGTATCTAACATTGAAAATACTAAATAAAAGCTTGTAATAAAAACCTCACCTCTTTCAAATAGAGAGGTGTGACGACATAGCACGTGGCGCAGGCGAAACCGGCCACCGCTCGTGACGCGATCAGCGCCCACGGCCGCAGAGAGATCAGGGTGATGGTCCAACTTGTCTGTAACAATTTTACATAATTTCACTTTTGTTACATATTTGAATCTAGAGGAGCTCGATGGCGCAGTGGAGTAGCTCCTGGCCCAGCGATTGCGGAAGTTGTCAACATTCACTAGGGTTGGTCATGGAATGCGTGACCAAAAATTTATAATCACTAGCTCCTCCGTGCTTCGGAAGGCACGTTAAGCCATTGGTCACAGCTGCATTTGCAGTCGTGGTGGGTTATGGCCCATTCTCCTTATCAACCCATAAGGATGGCCTGTGCCAAAAATTACTGATGGTTGTGACCATCAGTAATTTTTATTTGAATCAGAAGTCTGACAAGTTGGGCTGGTTCTTTTTAGTTACCTATTTAATTAATTTGTAAATGTCGTTCAATAATTATTTCTTATTTATATTTAGTGGTTCTTCTAAAGTGGGGTTCGAGCTTTCAGGTAAAATAATTAACTATGGAATGGTATTTGATTACTTAACTTGGCTATGACACAGATCAATTATAAATTAGGTATAATACTTTATTATAACCACATTGTGGGAATAAATTATTTTTTTGCAAGCTAAATGTTAGATGGACGCTCTCGTGTATTTTTGTGTTTGCCATACCGTCAACTTTTTTTCACTGTGGCTTATAATAGGCATGACGAAATTTTTTATTATTTTATGTTACATAAATTACCGCTCAAAAAAAGAAACATTGGTAAAATAATTATTTCGCTAGCGTGAAAACTGCCCGAGATATCACAGTTTAAAATGCACACAAATTGGACTCACCCGAAAACGCTCCATACTAACGGCTACCCTAGTTATGACGTCACGCAGTAGGTAGGTGTTTGTATGCAACGCGTAGGAAATTTGTTCGGCAGCTATATTAAATATTGTGTTTATCAAAATGGTTTCTTAGACAAATTTGCTATAATTTTTACGGATTAATTAAAGGTATTATTTATTTTAATACATTTTATACTTTTTAAATGGACTTGTCCGCCCAACTTTGAATGGTTATAAAACAAATAATACGCAATATATAAAACCAAAAGGTATACAAGCTACTCTAAAAGTTCAATATGTTTACGATTTTTATTAGTATTTTGTTATTTTATTCATTAGTCGTCATCCCTATTATAAATATTTTAAGGAGTTCAAGCTGCAGAAAACCAGCTATGATTGTCGAAAAAATAGAAATAGAGTTCGTAGAAACATTGTCAAGATCTGTTAAAATCTTGTTCTGTGGTACTGGTTATATTGGTAATAATACAAAAAATTATTAAATACATACGTGTATTTCATATAAACTTTAATGCCAAATGTGACTAGCAAAAACCTCCAGCATTCGTAGTTTTTTTTTACGAAGATTTAGATTTTTTGTGTAGAACAGAACACTCTGTGTGGTGCCCAAACGGTCGATCACGAGAGGTTTTAAAGTCGATCGCCAAAGAAGCTGTTTATGCACCCAATATAGTTTTACTTATGCAATTTCTTTTCTTGATAAATACCTATATGGTAGGTTAAACGGTCAAAATGATTTTACTTGTGCAATTTCTTTTCTTGATAAATACCTATATGGTAGGTTAAACGGTCAAAATGATTTTACTTGTGCAATTTCTTTTCTTGATAAATACCTATATGGTAGGTTAAACGGTCAAAATGATTTTTGCTAGGTCGATCTTAAGAAAAGTATGGGCACCCCTGGTCTAGAAGGTACCATTTTCTGCGGCACTTAAGTGATGCTAATAGTAATGATGCTAAACATTAATTGCCCAGATCAATTCTGAGCTGAGTGGTTACGACTGCACTGCACCGCACCGCAACAACCGAACGGTGCGAGTTTCTTCTCAGTCGAAAGTTGGTTCAAGCAAGAATCTTTAATTGTAACACATTGTAATCATTAGAAATGATACCAGTTAATTGAATGACGTAAACCTATAAGTAATTAAGACTAGTAGCTCCATGAGCTGTAGAACTCTCGTTAAAAAGTAACTCAAATTATAAATTGTTAAAAAAATAGTCTAAAATTTTTCGCCACCTCTTTTTCCTATACTGCTCACGAGGTTTTCAAAGCACATAGTAGGTAGAGTCTGTCTAAAAAGTCTGTTTACATGTGAAATTCTTAAATTATTTATAAAAACTTCTGGTAAGGTAACCCTGTTGGTGCTGTCAAAATTCTAATTGTAAACATATTTATTTATTTAGATGGGTATTGCTGGGGTGGTTGGGGATTTAGGTGGGTAATAAAATTACCTTTGAAATTACCTACGTAAACAGACTTTTTAGACATACTCTACGTGCTGTTTCGTATATTATTTGGTAGGTATATTCGCATGGATATGCGATGATAGATGGGATCATCAAGCGCTTTTAATTTTGAAAATTTTTCGTAATGTGTATATTTTTGATCGAAAAACTGGCTCGATTAATAAATGATTTATAATTATTCAATCTGCTCAAAAAATTTCACGAGAATCGGTTGAGAAATGCGACCTGTAGATGAGAACAGACAGCGCCGGTAAGCCGGACTGAAATATGTCTTTTGAGGATGCCTGTCTAGGATATGCACAAAATGCCAGATTTTTCAGAAAAATGCTAGTTTAAGTATAGTTAAAAAAAACGGCTGCGCAGAGTGATTTTTGTCCATTTCATTCACTAATCTTGTAGTTAGTCGTTATACATGGCTACACAAAAGAATTTGAAATAAAAGATATGTAACTTTTGTTTTCTTACAAAAAATAATTTTTCTTCTTTTTCGGTGCCCTACAGACGTGATGCCTTAAGCTATTGCTTAATTTGTTTAAGGGTTAATCCAGCACTGGAGATAGTATACAACGTGTTAATGAATAAACCCAAAATGGGAAAACCGTTTCTTCGGACCATCGAACTGAACAACTTTTACTATGGGTCCAACCATAGATCTAGATCGTGGTCCAACTTTGAAATCGCGAAAAAAAATCTGCTGTTTCATACAAAAAATATTAATAACGAAAATAGCAAAATGTATGAAACGGCTATTTTTTTTCGCGATTTCAGAGTTGGTCCCATAGTAAAAGTTGTACAGTTTGGTGGCCCGAAGAAACAGTTTTTCCATTTTGGGTTCACTCATTAATGCGTTGTAAAGGTCAGTGTGACCATTTCAGACCCAACCCAACTTACCGCCAAAAACAGCGACGTCAATATAGTGAACAGCTTCCTCCCCCACTTGTCTATCAATCCCCCCATGTGGAACCCGCAGAAGATGGGGGGGAAGAACGTCAGCGCCGCCATCCAGGACAGGGTCTCGTCGGAGATGGGCTCGGGGGCGGGACCCCCTGGGTCTTGGAGAACTGGGGTCATGGGGGACTGCCAGCCCAGGAGCATGCCGAAGTTCAGCACTGGGATGGTCACTGGAACAAAGAGAATACAGTAAAAATAACCGGCCAAGTACGTGTCGGACTCGCGCACTAAGGGTTCCGTACCAAAACGGCAATAAAAACACGTTTGTTGTATGGGAGCCCCACTTAAATAATTGATAAGGTATTTTAAATTATTAATAATTGAGAACATTGCCTAAAATTTTTAGATTTTGGGTTTGCAAAGCTTACATGGAAAAAAAATCGATGTTTTTCTCGATTTGACACGAGTAGAAAGAAGATGAAGATATTTTTACCCAATAACTTTGATGAAAAAATATTTAATTTGATATACCGCACGATATTCAGTTGTCTCTCTTTATCCTTTAGTTGCAGTAGTTCGGCTGTTAGTCCGGTTAACCGAACTAATGCAACTTTTTAGCTGCATTAGTTCGGTTGATATAGATCACCGAACTGTTGCAACTAATAACTGTTAAGAGTTCGGTTGTTAGTCCGGTTGACCTAACTAATACAACTTTGTAGTAATAGAAATCATTACCCATGGCACTACAGAGCAAGTGGCACTACTATTTTTTAACCGACTTCAACAAATTATACGGACGAGGTTATTAATTTGATGTACCAAACGCAAAGATGTTAAGATCTTAGTCATGAAGTAAAAATACGACACAGAAAATCCTAGGTAACTAAATCTTACTTTGTTCATATATTGTTATGCGATAAATGAAGTTGTTATTTCTAAATCTTACTTTAATTTACCCAGTATTGATGGAGTATACTCGTAGTTAAATTGAATGATTAATAAATAACTAAATCCTTGTCAAAGTCAAAGTCAAAGTCAAATAAGCTTTATTCAAATAAACTTAATTATTAAGTACTTTTGAATCGTCTATATTTTCCTACCACCCGTTCCAGACTTTTTTTAGCTGACAAGAAGAACGGGCGCAAGAAACTTATCAGCTGTAACAGCCATAAGTAACGATATTTACAAACTTGAATATATCGTTACCAGATAATTACAACAGGGTGACAGGATTATTGGCAACAACATAGACTTATTATATTACTTCAACAAAGTACTTATAGTAGCAAGTTATGTGTTACATCATTTCCATGCATTTTTATCTTTAAGATAATCATCTACTTTATAATAACCTTTACCCATGAGCGTTTTTTTAACATGGATTTTAAATTCATGCAAAGGCAGATCAATCACTTGTTGCGGAACTTTATTAATAAAGGCTATGCCTTTCCCCATAAATGAACTTCTAGATTTTGCAAGCCTAAATCTTGGAACGGCAAGTTTATCTTTATTTCTTGTATTAAACTGGTGAATATTGCTGTTCTTAGGAAATGAATCATAGTGTTTCCTTACATAAACTAAATTTTCATATATGAATTGGCCTGCCAAAGTTAAGATGTTTATTTCTTTAAACAATTCTCTCAAGCTATCTCTTCGCCGAAGATTGTATATGGCGCGAACAGCTCTTTTTTGGAGTACGAAAATATTTTCAATACTGGCAGCTGAGCCCCACAATAGCAGTCCATAAGACATTACACTGTGAAAATAACTATAATATACTAACCTTGCCGTTTCAATATCAGTTAAAAGCCTTATTTTCTTAACAGCGAATGCTGCTGAACTAAGTCTACTTGACAAGGCTTCAATATGTGGATCCCATTGCAGTCGAGAATCTAGTGTAATACCTAGAAATTTTGTACTCTCAATAAACTCGACTTCATCGTTATTCAAATTAATATTTAATTTTGTCTGCTCAACATTAGGTAATGAAAATTTTACACATTTAGTTTTTTTGGGGTTAAGTGCTAAATTATTGCTATTAAACCAGTATGAAACTTTAGAGAGGGCGCTATTTACTTCGTCCGAACAGTTGTTACCTCTGTTTACTTTGAAAACTAAAGAAGTATCATCCGCAAATAGTACTGTCTCACATAAATTATTCGCGTAATTGGGAAGGTCATTTATATAAATTAGAAAGAGCAATGGGCCCAATATTGATCCCTGTGGCACACCCATATTGGTGGGGGCTCCAGTAGATTGAGTTCTATTAATCACTACTTTCTGAGTCCTATTGTACAAATACGATTTCATAAGGCTAACTGATTTGTCAGAGACACCATAATGTTCTAGCTTCTTTAATAGTGTTTGGTGATCAACGCAATCGAATGCCTTAGAAAGGTCACAGAAAATGCCAATTACTTGTTTTGCATAACATTTCCTGATAGAACGGACGTCAATCGAATCTTCATAACTAGAAATTTAACACCATCGAGGAAGAGTTATCAAGTTATCTTGTCGCCGCCCGTGACCACAATGCGGTCTGAAAAATTGCATTGTTATGTTTAATATTTATAGTTTAATAATATAATAAACATACGAGGTTTTGTACTTAGATATTAAAGTTTCAATAGATAGTGATCCAATCGGATATTGAAAATGAAATAAAATATTTCACACATATAGTAGGCATATAGGCATAGGCATTTATTTTGCATGCCCAAAAATGGGTGAATGTGTCTTGTGCAATATATTTTTTTAGAACTAAGAGCTCCATCGGTACTACCACTTTCTGGCATAATAAAAATGTAGTATGTTTATGTTTAAGTAGGTAACATATCTAGATAACATTTTATTAGAGATAGGCTACCTAGGTAACATTTTTGTGGTACGTTCATTATCATTAATCATTATTATTATCAACGAACTAAGATACTAAGGAAGTGTAATTACACTTCCTTATTTCCTTCCTTCCTTCCTTCCTTCCTAGCGGAATTCCGCTCAAAAAATAGCACCACGCAAACTAACACAGAGTGGGCGGGGCTAAAAAAGTACTAGCGAAGCACGATTAGTCATGTCTGCCACGCGCTCGGCGACAGTCGTTAGCGTTACCACAAAAAAATAATTAGAAAAATGATTAAAATGACGTCATGTGTGGTCAAGTGGCGAAAAAGACCAAAAGAAGGCAGCAAAACTATACAGACATAACATAACATAGGAAAGTAACATATTTTTCGTTTTTTAGAAATATCTATGAGCGTATACATACAAAATATGGTCGTTATTATGCAACAAGTGTTCAGTCGCTTTGTGGGGCAGAGTCAAATCTTCACATTCACTGCTATCACACATTTTTAAACAAGAATAAAACTCTCTCATGGAATTCAGTACAACAAAAAAAAGGAAAATTTAAATCAAAATTTTGTAATGCTAAAAATGGCGCGTCCTGCAATATGCAATACATAGAAAACGAGTAATCTGATGTAATCTCCTTGTTTTTTATTATTATACAGGGTGTAACAAAAACGCTGTCCAATCCGTGAAGGGATGATTAGGTAGGTACCTGTAAAGATTCTATTCACGCAATCCTCTTTGATTAATGAGTAAAAATCCCTGGTTAAAATAGAATAAATAAAAAATGGAGAACTCACATTGCAACACCGAAGGCAGCAGAGTGGCACGACAAGTAGTGACGTCATGAGGTCAAGACCGTCAGATCAGAACACAAAGTAATGACAATTTCCAGAAACTATGATTTTTATGCAGCTCTGAAAACAGCTTTTTAATATGGAGTTATCCGCGGATCATTCTGCTGGAACCCTAATGTGAGATCTGCTGCGAAAATGCTACTTTATATTTCCACCACCAATAGAAATACATGCCTAGCAACGGTGCACTAGATTGTCCCGAACACTTTGCAGCATACCTGTATTCCACTTAATTAGTACAAATGTGGCTGTTATTCGCAAACGCATTACGGATTCACTCTCACAAATGTTTTTAAACATCAACTGTAAACATGACCTCACAAATAAAAATCAAGGGGTGTCAAATCTGGAGATCGCGCTGGCTACGGAGTTGGTCCACCTCTTCCAATCCACCGTCACCCATATTGCTAGTTTAGGTATTTGCGCACCGGTCAATAAGCATGTTAAAATAGTCTGCATTTGAAAAAGATCTTGACAAGAATAAACTTTGACTTGGTAGAATACGCTGCTATAAAAAATACATTACGACAAACTGAGAACCTCCTCCTTTTTTGAAGTCGGTTAAAAAGGTGTCGCTATAAGAATTTTGTATTGCCAATTAAGGCATGCTTTTTTAAGTAAAAAATAAAAATAAAGCGACGTATTAATACTGTTGTTCTTTATCAGTCACACCTCTAAAAGACGTATTAAGGTGTTGCTCGCGCAAATGTGATAATTATCTACATAATAATAATATGTACTTACATGTTATGAAAAAAAAATATTTACAGAACACATTGTCTTTTATCAAGCATACCTATTTTATTTCAATAGCTTGCCTAATTTTAGTCCTTCTTGAAATCATATGTCTTACCAATTCGTGACAAATAATATGATCATCATTCATCAACATCATCATTTTATAATTTTCATAAAATAAAATAACAATAAAATCATCACAGCCGAAAGACGTCCACTGCTGACATAGGTCTCCTTTAGTTTTTTAGAGCGACTAGTTACAGGCGACTTGCATCAAGCGTATTCGAGCGGTCTTTACCAAGTCGTCCGTCTACATAATAAAACAAACATTATATCTAACAAACAATAATGTACTAATTTCATAAAACAATTTTATGATGCCGCCCAGCGCGCCGTAGTAGGTTAGGTGTACTGACTGCATTCTACGTTACACCGTCCTCGCCTCAATGACAAAGGCACGACAACGGCCCAATGAGTGACACGAGGCGAGTCAAATATCCAATCATGTTTGATCTGCGTTTAAACCCCAGCCAATAGAAAACGTCATATGCGTTAGAATTCAATCTAATGCCGATTATGCGTGCATTGTAATAAGGTATGTTTTTACTAGTTCATTGTTGAGTTTGCGACCTTTTGTGTTACAGAATATGTGAAGGTGCCATTTTTTATGCAATATTTGTTAGGAGTTAGGCTTCCTTAGATCTTAGTTCGTTGATTATTATCAACGAACTAAGATACTAAGGAAGTGTAATTCCGCTCAAAAAATAGCACCACGCAAACTAACACAGAGTGGGCGGGGCTAAAAAAGTACTAGCGAAGCACGATTAGTCATGTCTGCCACGCGCTCGGCGACAGTCGTTAGCGTTACCACAAAAAAAAATTAGAAAAATGATTAAAATGACGTCATGTGTGGTCAAGTGGCGAAAAAGACCAAAAGAAGGCAGCAAAACTATACAGACATAACATAACATAGGAAAGTAACATTAGTTCGTTGATTATTATAGTAAAAAATAACATTTTGCGACCGTCCAGTATGATTCAATTTATAAATATGTTATAAAAACCAGGGCTTTCTAACGTTACCAATTAACAGTATAAATAACGTTACGTAACGTTATTTTCAAAATGATACCTTGATAACGTTATTTTTGTAACGATACCTAATAACATAACCTTAATATAACGTTATATTAATGTCGATAACGTTAAAAAATAACGTTATTTTTAACGGTAATTTTATAAATATTGCGTATTGTAGGTAGGTACCTCTACTACCTAGTACCTACCGCAGAGACTGATCACGTCACGGCGGCGTCAACGTCAATTACACATTGCTTTTAAATATTTTTATACAGTAACATAATAACGTTATCAAGGAACGAAAAAAATAACGTTAAATTCTGTTTTACCGTTATTAATTTCCATTTTTAACGTTACTAATTTTTAAACGATATTTGAAGCCCTCATAAAAACTAGTTTAATTTCTGTGTTTGAACTAACGCGGAAGTGTATTTAATAGATAAGCATAATTATCATACAAAATAATGTTTGGTATATGTTACTGTTGAAATTTTGTTATAAGTAGGTACTTGAAAATTATATGTTCATAGCTAGCATTTCAGAATCATGTTATCAAATATTTCTTGTTTCAATGTAGAACAAATTTGATTCTTTTCGGTAACCTTTTTACATAACGTTTAACAATGCCGATAAGATTTTCGCAATGTTTGCAAACTTTCGTACAAATAATCATAAATTCACCGTAAAACATACCTAAGGATTTATTCGCTGCTATCGGAAAACATGCTGATAAAACTACTGTT
Source organism: Agriphila tristella (assembly GCA_928269145.1). Taxonomy (NCBI): domain Eukaryota; kingdom Metazoa; phylum Arthropoda; class Insecta; order Lepidoptera; family Crambidae; genus Agriphila; species Agriphila tristella. The sequence continues at coordinate 11,848,669 of OV743429.1, forward strand.
TTGCGAAGAAAGTAATTTCTTTTCATAATGTATGTATGAATTGAATTTGTTTTATTTTTTATTTTTGTGGACCAACAACCTTACAGGAGTTATAGATTTAACTGCCTCTGTGGTCTGTGGTTCGCACACCCGTGTAAGGGTCCCGGGTTCGATTCTCAAGGAGGAGGGAATATTTGTACTCGGTTCGGTTGGTGGTAGGGCTTATTTCAAGTCCGCCTGGCTAGCTACCACCATCTTAACTAAGTCTGACGCCATAAAACAACAATTTAAAAATTGTTTTTCCGGCAGTTAGAGGTAAGATAGCCAGTTCCTCAGTGATGTGATGAGGGTTCCGGGTGTAGTGCGGTTCCACCTTCGGCCTTATCGTCACTTAACATATTGTGTGGTGAAGGCCAGGCACTATCCCGTTGTGCATTAAAAAAATACTAATATCATAAACAACAATTACTTTGTTCTACAACTTTTACCAAATCAGACACAAAAACCGGCCAAGTGCGTGTCGGGCCACGCGCAGTAGGGTTCCGTAGTTACCGTATACAATACCATATTGAATACCACTATAATTTTTCGTATGCAAAAATAACTTTGTTTTTCATAGTGTTTGTATGAATGACAAAGTAATATTTGCGGTTTTGGAAAATGTGATATATCTCTAAAAATTATCACTATATCTCGTTCAAACCAATTTTCGTTGAAAGTATTTATACGATCTACAACATATATTTTTTTTAGATTTTTCACTCTCTTATTTTAAAAGTTAAAGGGGGGGGGGACACTCATTTTACCACTTTGGCAGTGTATATCTTTCAAACGGTCGACTTTGAGAAAAAATAGTCTTAGGAACCTCAATACCATTTTTAAAGACCTATCTATAGACATCCCGCACGTATAGGTTTGATGAAAAATTTTTTTTTCAGTTTCAGTTTCATGTATGGGGAGCCCCCCCCTTAAACTTTTTTTATTTTTATGTGAAAACCTTGAAGCGGTTCACAGAATACATCTACCTACCAAGTTTCACTTGTCTAATCCTAATACTTTCGGAATAAAATGGCTGTGACATACGGACGGACAGACAGACAGACAGACAGACAGACATGACGAATCTATAAGGGTTCCGTTTTTTGCCATTTTGGCTACGGAACCCTAAAAATCGACTTTTCATACAAAACTCAATCAGCTGTTCGGACATTTGTATGGCAATTCGATTATTTGTTTGTTTTCGAAAAAAATAATGATGTTTTTTACGATGTTAGTTATCTATTGCTGCGAAGTTACAAAAAGAAAAAATCGACTCACCCGTAGCAACTCAGACGGGATTTTTCCATTATTTATTCATCTTAATATAAAAATAGCATTGTGAATGCAAAAATCTAAAAAAGTTTAAAATTACAAAAAGAAAAACCTTATATTAAAAACAAAAACACCTACAAAATAAAATAGCTCTAAAAAGCAAGAAATAATATTAAGATCACCAATACGCATATCAATATAAGTAAAAAACGTCTAATGAAGTCGGGTGGGTCTGGGTGGAGGACAACTTTTTTTATTCAAAAATCCCGACCCGATTTTTATGAAAATTTATATGCGTAGTGATTTTTATATTATTTCTTGCTTTTTAGAGCTTTTTGTTTTTGTAATTATTCTTGTTTTAAATTTAAGGACTTTGAAGGAGGTTTTCTTTTTTGGAAAAAACATTTTTTTCAACTTTTTTGTGGTAAGTATGTGCGTGTAGGTATTTTTTTTAATTTATATATTTTCAAAAGGCCCATAACTCAATTTCCAAATTCACGCTGTTTGTTTTTGAGGAGTTTTTGTGCCTTCGTAGTCCAAGTCTATTCCAGAACGTCGCAGACCATAGCTCGGTTTATTTCGGATTGTCATAAACCTGCCAATATCTCAATCACTATACATATCCTATTTGAGTTTGAGGAGTTCCCTTGGATATCTTTGAAGTCCAACATCTAATGTCAATCCCTATTCCAATAAAAAAAACGTGTAATTCAGTTCATAAATAACAAAGTCGTCAAGGTAGTTAATGCGAAATCATAGTATTTTCAGGATTACATGAAAACTACTGAACTGATTTAAAAAAAGGGACCATATCGCAAGAAAATTCAATCAAACAAAAAATAATCATCAAAATCAGTCTATAAAGGTCAAAGATGCGCGCGAACAACGATAAAAAAATATAACATTGAATTGAGAACCTCCTCCTTTTTTGAAGTCGGTTTAAATGATATATTATTGATGTGTCTTTTCTGTACAGTCAAAAAGGAAACTTGCTGAACTTTATTATAGCAACATTTCTGGCTGATGTATTACAGTTTGAATGAAACATTATACAAAAAAGGTATAAAGGTAACATTAGACAACAAAGTACAAAATTGTTAAGCGCCTTTCGTCAGTGGCGGATACAGAGGGGGGGCGCAGGGGGCGCGCGCCCCCCCCATGCGTGCCCCGCGTCACTCACATGATATAAATGATGAAAATAAAAATAATTTATTTCCGGCTAGTACACTTAACTAACCAGTCTAAAACAGTAAAAAAACAGAAAACAATAATGCGGGACGCGGGTGGCGGGCCACTAACCATCAGAACAATAAAACAAAACAATAGATAAAGAATTTGCCAGCAATCCTTGTTGATAATAAAAGTTGGGGATTTTTGTACAACATCGCATCTGTGGAACATCTGTTTCATTTGATCTTTGATTTTTTTTTATTTCATCTGTTTACGAAAAAGCAGCATGTCTTTGTAGAATGTTGTTAGTCCTCGAAAAATAAAAAATAATACAATGGTATTCTTTTTTTTTCCTATGAAATTGCCCATATTGTTTCACAAACAGAGAACCACCTAGCTTCTTTGATTTAAAATATTCATCTATTTTATTAAATAATGGCCATGATGCAACTATCAGTAATAAAAAAAATCTAATTTTAGTTTTCTTAACATTAAAAAAAATTGCTAATCGACTCCATTTTTGTTAGCAAAAATCAACAAAAAAAGGGCTGTAGGTAATTTGTTACTTTTAGGCTTTTAGTGTTGTTTTCTCAAGTAGGTATTGTAATTTTTTAACCGACTTCAAAAAAGGAGGAGGTTCTCAGTTCGTCGGAATGATTGTTTTTATTCTAAAAGCCGCACCCGACTTCATTGGACGTTTTTAATTTATTGATTGGAAAATTATTTCTCGCTTTTTCAGAGCTGTTTTTTTAGGTTTTTGATGGAGGTTTTGTTTTTTACAAACTTTATTATTTTCAACTTTTTTGTGGTAGGTAATTATAATACGTAAGCGATGATATTATAAATAAAACGTTTTAATATTTCACATTTTTCAATGGTATACCTACCTTAATTACCTAGCCCTAGTAGGTAACTTGACTTCCACATTCCGCGCTGTTTGTTGTTATGGAGTTCCGTTGGGCTTTCGCAGTTCAATTCAAGTCTAATAGTCCAGAACGTTCTTGACAATAGACATTTTGTAAAATTGTCTTTAGCATGCGCCCCTCGTTTTTAGGTTTAATATTTCAGTACAATAGGGTTATTTTTTTATAATATGAATATTTACTGAAGACTTTATTTTTTACTTTTAGTCCGTTTTAAAAACGTGCTTTTAAATAAGTTTTTTTTAATAAATTATTATTTTCTGCTTTTTAGTTAACCAGCTTAGATTAAAAATATACCATCTCCTCTCGGAGCACTCGTCAAGACGAAGGAGCCCTGATTCAAACGAGCCCAAACTCGATGGGGTTGCATTTGCATGGTTTTATTATAGAGTTCTAGTGGCCTTCTTCTGGCTCCTTCATCAGACTTCAGACTCTGGAAACTATTTCCTCACAAAGGACTTGTCAAGATGATTCAAACGAGCCCAAACTCGATGGGGTAGCGTGGTTTTAATTAAAAGTTCCTGTACCCTTCTTCCAGCTCCATCATCAGACCATGGAAACTATTTAACAACAAAATACTTGTCAAGACGATTCAAACGAGCCCAAACTCGATGGGGTTGCATTGTTTTTTACAGAGTTCCAGTAGCTTTCTTCCTGCTCCATCATCAGACCCTGGAAACTATTTCCCAACAAAGTACTCGTCCAGACGATTCAAACGAGCCCAAACTCGATAGGGCACGTGGTTTAATTACAGAGTTCCTATGTCCTTCATCCAGCTCCATCATCAGACCCTGAAAACTGTTTCCCAACAAAGTACTCGTCAAGACGATTCAAACTCGATGGGGTTGCACGGTTCTAATATTGAGTTCCTACGGCGTGGTCTACCAGCTTCATCATCTGACCCTGGACCTCGTCTCCCATTAGAGAACTCGTCAAGACCATTCTAACGAGCCCAAAACACGATAGGGTTGTATGGTGGTATGGTTTCATCATAGAGTTCCTGTGGCCTTGTTCCGGCTCCTTCATCAGATCAGCTCAATGGCACCATATAATTGCATTATTTTCCAGTTCTGACTTATGTTCGAAGTTTCAAGTATCTAGCTCATCGGGAAGCTCGTATAAAATCGTTCGCAAACTTTGTGGACAAACAAACGAGAAAGCAACCTAATAAAAACGTCTTAAAAAATCATTTCAATCGGTTCAGCCGTCTTCGAGTAATCGGTGTAATATTTATTACACCGATTACTCGAAGACGTAGAATAATATTTTTTTTACATGTAGGTATGTATTTACATACCTACATGTAAAAAAAATATTACAATACGCGACGAATAGATACCCTATTTTTCAAATTTTTGAAGTCGGTTAAAATTTTTTACTTCTCATAGATCCCCCCCCCCCCCACACCCCGCCTACCTTGCGCCCCCCCTTTGAATTTTTTCTGTATCCGCCACTGCCTTTCGTTGCTAGCCATCCAAGCATTCGGTTGGTTTTTATTTGTTTTTAATTTGTTAAACTATTCTCAGGTCATTGTACCAACATTTTGCCAAAAGTTAAGTAATAATAAATTGTGACTATTTGTGACTTTCTAACGAGGTGTGTTATTTTTTTTTTAATAACACCGAAGATAGGTGGTGATTGTTATAGTACAGACTCATTGACGGATGTCATTACAATACAATGGAACAGATGAAGGTCGTTATACTTATTACACTCGATAATTTGTGACATCGTAACACAAGTGAAATAATTGTGTTATGAACGTAAGCAATGTAACACATGCGGAATAAATGATATGGAGGAAATCATTAAATGATTAATGTCAACTTTAAATTAATAACAGATCTCGCTTAGATTACGAGTAATGTAGCGTCTAACAAAAATAGTGTTTAAAAAAACACTTTTTGGCGCAATCAATCACTTATGTCGACCAACTACACAGCCTTTTTATTTTGTGATAAAGGGGTAAGTGAGCCGAATTCAGGTATTTCTCTTTTAAGCCAAAATTAATTTATTACACTGGCAACCCAAATAATGGTTTTCATGGTACCTAAAGGTTAAAAGCGCTTTGCGCTAAACTAATTGACTTTCTACGAATTCAGGTGAATACCAAGTTGTCTCGACTTAAATAATGGAGAATGTCCGAAAAAAATCAAATTGGCTGAATATTTTTCTATAGGTAGGAATAAACTCCCTTGCGTGAAAAAGTTTAAAAAAATTAAAGTCTCTTCGACTTCACAAATATACAAAAGTAACAGCAAAATGCAAATTATACCTTAGCCACCACCTGCCACAACAACGACACGAATTAAAAATAAAAAGATTTGACATTTTGACATTTGTCATTTTTGAAACTTTTTTTTAATACCATGTTTTAATTTTTTTAAACTTTTTCACGCAACCAAAATTTTTGAAACTTTTTTCTTTTACTAAGGGAGCTTATTCCTACCTATAGAAAAATATTCAGCTAATTTAATTTTTTTCGGACATTCCCCATTCCAATCAAATCCATAAATTGTTTTAATAATATATATTTAACCACTAATTACTATATTTTCTTTTTTTATCATTATTTTTGAACGTCCCTCAACTTTTGATGAATATGTGTTCATTATTTATATGACATAAAAGTAAATTGTTACCAAGTAACTTGTTTCGCTTGCCGTATTTAATAGCGCTACCTATACGCTTACTCCAGTAGGTAATTATGTTATTAGAATAATTACTCAAAACAATATTATTTCAAATGAAATAGCATATCATAAAACAAACAACGTAAAACGTCAAGGAAAGAAACACGTTACTTTCAATACCTATGCAAGTATATCATCGTATTGTTAACTTATGGGGTTTTAACTAGAAAAGTTGGGTTTTCTTATCATCCATCAGTGAAACAAATGGTAAATGTCATTTGAAAGAAACATAAAAATTTTTGTGTTCATGAATAAGGCAATTTCATGGCTGTTGCATTAATTCGCGGTGTAATTTTATCAATGTGCAATGTTTTTACAAGGTTTATGTACGAATTTCCTCTAATTTTCAGTGCGATATCTTGTGAAGGCTCCTGTCCTGATATTTCCCCCTACTTTATTTAAGTATTTACGTAAGCATGATATTTTGTACGCTTGTAGACTTCTGTGCGCGCGTATTTTTTTCCGGTTTCAATTATTTTTGTATGTAACTGTGTATGCGATTCAGCACTCAAAAAATCATTGAGTGGAGTTTTTTTTGTCGAAACTAACTTTCGATGTTTCGAAGCTTCGCCGAATTTTAGATGTGAATAATTTGTATGGAAAAATACAACTGTTATTGTATTTATCAAATCAGTTTTCAGATTATGCGGCAGATGACTCGAAAACATGTATTTTACCCCCCGGCAGCCGATAGGATAAAAGATAAGATACAATAGTAATTTCTCTGAACGATAGGTTGTTAAGTTATCATCATTTTGGGAGATATTTTTGTAGAGATTAAAACTGAGTGAAAACAGTTGACATATGAAACGGAAATGACTTACTTTATCTTTTATCAGTGTGTAAAAGTAAAGTAGCAGATCTAACACTGAAATATTTTATGTAAATAACAACAGTCATGCCTTAAGAGGCTGTATAAAGGTCAAATACACATTATTGAGCAACGATTTCACCCAGTAGGTATTACTTGATTTATCGGTTTCAAAAATAATGTAGAAAGTAGATTATAGGTAGTACTCAGTTATGTGATTGGTAGAAACATTATTATTTTAACTATAACTTTTCTCAGTAAAAAAAACGTAAAGTGATCTCCAATTTTGTAGTTTTTCAATTCTGTGCCAACCATTAATAAATCTTTAATCATGAAATAATAATAATAAAAAACCTTAGCTAACTCCCTAATTTTGTGATTGACAGTTATCCAAAATAAGAAATAGTTTATTAGTTATCAATTAAAAAACGATAAATTAACGATTTTTTTTGCAAAAGTGAATTAGCTCGGTTGGAAGAATAATTTTAATTTTGCTCAGTTGAGCCAGTTTCATAGGTTTTGGACAGCATATAAGTAAATGTCCAAATTTCTTAACTTCTTTTCATCGAGCAACGAAACAAGTAGTAGGTAAATGTCGTTTGAAAGAAACATTAAAAATGTTGTGTTCATGGGCAAGGCTATGTTATGGCTATTATATTATTTTTTTGACTGTAATGCAAATTTTAAATTTTTAGATTTTTGCATTCACAATGCTATTTTTATATTAAGATGAATAAATAATGAAAAAATATTAGAAAAAATCGGCTCACCCGCAGCAACTCAGACGGGATTCGAACCCGCACCCTTAGGATTCCGGCCCAATGCACTACCAATTATGCTACTGAGCCACTAATGGATTTGGCGAAATTTTCTAATACTTTTTACTTATTTTTTTTTAATATTTTTATTTTTTAATATTTTTTTTCATTATTTATTCATCTTAATATAAAAATAGCATTGTGAATGCAAAAATCTAAAAGTTTAAAATTGTATGACTGTTTCACCTTAATTGATTGTCTGGCACCTGCAATGGGTGCTACATTCGAATGTCGAAGTAGTTCTCTTCACATTGGTGAGATGGCGCTGATCTTCAGCGGAAATGTAAAAAGTATTAGAAAATTTCGCCAAATCCATTAGTGGCTCAGTAGCATAATTGGTAGTGCATTGGGCCGGAATCCTAAGGGTGCGGGTTCGAATCCCGTCTGAGTTGCTACGGGTGAGCCGATTTTTTCTAATATTTTTTCATTATTTATTCATCTTAATGTAATGCAAATATCACTTGAAGGCTCCTGATATTTTCTCCCTACTCTATTTTCGTAAATGATTTGTAGGCTTGTAGTTTTCTGTGCGAGCATATTTTTGAAGTAACATAATTTTTTGTATGAAATTTTTTTAAGGACTATCACCACTCGAAAGCGCATTAAGTTGAGCTTTTTTTATTTGTGACTTGTCAACAAAACTCGCATTCAGTGTTTCGAAAAATAATCGTTTATTTCTAGGTATGCAATATTTAATCTAAGTGGTATTTTAGTTTTAGAAGAAAGCTTCACCTAATTTTAGATCTGAATAATTTGTATGAAAAATGTTATTGTATTTATTGAATCAGTTTTAAGATAAAAAAAGATAAGAAACAAGAGTAATTTCTCTGAATGACAGTTTGTTATCATTATTTAGGAAAGATTTTTACAGAGATTGACTGAGTGAAAACATGACATAGGTAACAGATGAGTAACTTCATATTTTATCAGTGCGAAAAAATAGCAGTTTCAACACTGAAATTATTTTATGTCAACTATCAACGGTCACGCGTACTTAAAAGGCCGTACAACGTCACATACACATTTTTGAGCAACGATTTCACACAGTATTATTTTTTTTTGTCCCAAAAATAATGTAGGAAGTAGATTATGGTACTCAGCTTTATGTGAATTGACAGAAACATGATAGCTCTTTTCTCGATAGAAATAATTGTCACCTAATAGTTTTTCAATGCCAACCAATGCCAACCAACCTTTAATCTTGAAACTATCGTATAAAAAAAACCTTAGTTATTTCTTATTTTTTATTGTCAGTTTTCCAAAATAAGAAATAGTATATAAGTTATTAATTCGATAAATTAACAACAAATTCTTGTAAAAGTAAGTTAGCTTGTTAACTGTTGTGTTGGAAGAATAATTTTAATTTTGCTCTAAGGTAGAGCCAGACTGAGCCAGTTTCATTGGTTTTGGACATTGCATATAAATGCAATGCAAAATTGATATAAATCAAATCAAATACTTAGGTGTTACCATGGATGAAAACCTACAGTGGCATCAACACTTAAGTGTTGTATCAGCCAAAGTCCGCAAATTAATTTTTGCTTTTAAACAGCTGCGTCTTGCTGCAGATCATAAACTCCTAATAGCAACATACAAAGCCCTCTGTCAATGTCTTTTAACTTACTGCGTATGTGTATGGGGAAATGCTGCCAAGACACACATGATCCAGCTTGAAAGAGCTCAAAGAGCAGTTTTAAAAGTTGCACTCGGTCTTCCTTACCGGTTCCCTACAGAAGAATTGTTTCAAAAGGCCAAAGTTCTTTCTGTCCGTAAGCTTTACGTCATGCTAACACTGAGTCGATTCCACTGCAAAATAGTTCCCCATACGCCTTTAATAAGGAAAAGAGTCCTTCAGTACAATACAGCAATAGCTCATTCAACTTTTGCTAAGCGCCACTTCAACTATCTAGCTTCACGTCTTTACAATAAAATACTGCTGTTAAACAAAAACCTTACACAATATAATATTAGAAAATTTAAAGAAATATCAATCAATTGGCTAAATGAATTTAATTACGACAACTTAGAAGAACTGATTAATGAAATGACTAGATTATCTTAGACAATTGATGTTATGGGATATACTATTATTGCACCTCACCAACCCCAACCAATAAAATTTTTACACACAAATAAATATACAAACATACGCACAACACAAACACACACACTCACACACACACACATACACATACACACAAACACACTCATACACATACACAAATTAAATATCATAATGTAAAAACCTTTTCTCTATAGCATAAGGAAATTAATGTAAAAAAAAACACTATTGTTGAAATTGTTATTATTTATTTGAGGAGCCTGTCTCTTATAACACAGGGTAACCTTATATGAGAGCAGTTCATATTTTGCTTTGTTATGTGTTTTCCTGAATAAACTGATTTTTATTTATTTTTTATTTATTTAAATCTGACAGATCTCATGCCTTTCTCATTCTTAAGTGGTGTTCAAAACCAGCGACAGAGGCTCTAAATAATTCAATTTCTTGATAAAGTCCGTATAGATCTACTGTTTTGTTCTACCAGTAGGACTAAACGGAGAAAAATATCCGTTTATAAGTCTAGAGGATAATTGAAGGAACTGTTTGGTTCTACTAGTAGGACTAGACGGAGAAAAATATCCGTTTATAAGTCTAGAGGATAATCGAAGGAACTGTTTAGTTCTACTAGTAGTACTAAACGGAGAAAAATATCCGTTTATAAGTCTAGAGGATAATCGAAGGAACTGTTTAGTTCTACTAGTAGTACTAAACGGAGAAAAATATCAGTTTATAAGTCTAGAGGATAATCGAAGGTCTAAAGTAAAAGGTGGTCATTTAAAAACGCAATAGTGTTATATGATTTCCTATTCATCCTTTACAAACTGCATCTATACAAAACCAGTAAAGATACCGCAACTCGCAGATTTTCCACAGATAACTAAACAGGGACATAGCTTTGCGTTATTCTTAGCAGCTGAACTTGGTTGACCCCACTTCCTGTCACAGACTAGGGCCTACTTATACAACCTCGTTTTGAAGGGGTAAACCTGTTGCTAGAATGTTCGAGAAAGAAAGGGAAGGTGTCCATTGTCAGCGACGCTAAGCGAACATTCTAATGTGATTTGCTTATTTGACTTTGACTTTGACTTTGACAAAGATGAGACAAAACATGCGCCGAGTTAAGTGTTTGTAGCTGCTGCGCATCTTTTGTCTTTATCTTCTTGCCAAGTTACGTACCGGTAGATATACCTAAAAATTTCCCAGCGACCCTAGCATGACCGACGAAATACGATAGTCTAGGTCATGCTGCTATTGCGTGATAGAGTCTGTCTAAAAAGTCTGTTTACATGGGTGATTTCAAAAATAATTTTATTACCCAACTAAATCCCCCACCCACCCCACCAATATCCATGTAAGTAAATAAATAAATAAAAAATATGTTTACAATTAGAATTTTGACAGCACCAACAGGGTTACCAGCATAAGTTTTATAATTTTATAATTTCTCATGTAAACCGACTTTTTAGACAGACTCTATAGCATTTATTCGATACTCAACTGTCAAACTCCTTTTTGACAGTTAAACGTGATAAAACGCTATATCACGCGATATATATCGTGTTAGGCTCCGGCCAAACTGACACGAGCGAATCGCGCGATTGGGGCATTTTGACAGATTTTGATCACGTAACTCAAAGCGATAGCCATAGCCATAGCCATTGTCAATGAAATTGCTAGAGAATTGCTATGGCAATGACTATGGCCATGGCTATCGCAATCGCGAATTTCGCGCGGAATTCGCCTCAGTTTGTACGGAGCTTTATGCTGGTCATGCTGGAGTTTTCGAATGTCCATGCGGACGAAGTCCGAGCGGAAGCTAGTATTCACAACAAAATAAAGTTTATAAATAACTTTAGGTATTAATTACCGTTCTAGGGAGGTAAGTATGTAGGAATCGGATCCACTTTTCATTTCGTGCATAATATAAGAGATTTTCTGCACTTTTTTTCACAAATATTTCTAATACAGTGTAAAATAACCAAACTTTGAGACCGTAAATAATTTCGTAATTGTCTAATTTGTTCCGTATAGTTAAGTGATTATAATTAGCAACACGTGTACCTTAACATCTTCACTAGTATCTTTTCATTTAATTTCCGCAATATTTACAACTTGACCGCAAAAACCCAAGTGCGTCTTTGTCTCACTATTTTTTAAATTGTTAACTTTACATTGACTATTGGGAGTCTCCTTGACATTGTTTTTATATTGAAAAATAATAATATAACAAAATTTTATTTCTTGTCTTTTAGAGCTGTTTTTAAGGATTTTGAACTAGATTTTGCTGTTTTAAAAAAATCTTTTTTTATTTTAAACTTTATTGTAGTGGTCCAAGGTCCAATGCCAATAAAAGTAATATGATATCATCTGTAAAGTATCTTCTTTCAAACAAAAATCGGTTCAATAAGTTATGATCGAACATACTTCTAAATTCATAGGTACAGGGCTATTTTTATTCACCGCCCAAAAAACTTAGTTCTGGCTGATACTAAAGTTTCTTACAGATCCACCAAAAAACGTGACAAAGAAAAAAATATCAAAATCAATGTTAATAACATAGGTAGGTAGGTACATTATTCTTCCTAAAATTATACTTGAAACATGAAAACTTAGCGGGTGTTTACGTAAATGCCTTTATTTCAATGTACCTATCATAACATGTCTAATCTAGTGTTCGCGGAAAAACGAGAAATAGTCGTTGCATTTCACAAAACATGGCTGATTGACGTCCTGTTTTTACTCGGCATTAGTACATTAAGGCTGTTATTTATTCTGTGAGTCCGTAGCACAAGCACGAAATATAAATGTAGATAGAAGGACCGCTCGTAACAAATTTCCATGCACGCACACTACACCTTACGTATACAGACAATCTCAGGCCAAACAGGGCTATCGACAGTACTGTATTGCCTAGCTAGAGTCTAGACTAGACCCTTCGATCAACAATACCCTTTCAGAGTTTCAAATTGGCACCTCGAAATCACACACACGAAAAATAGTTACTGTATGTACCCAGATAGATTTTAGAGTTGAATTTTGAAAGAATAATAAAATTGTATCCCCTAAAAATATTCATGTGGGGATTCGAAAAAAAATCGCTTTTTGTTTTATCAGTCATTGCCACACTAGAGCACAGAATACATGACTAGAGCCACATTTGCGTGCTGATTTCTTAAAGCGTTATCTAGGATAAGTATTCTTGATAGAAACCTAGACCCAATAACATTAACGAAACAAATTATTGTACTTACGAAAGGACGGTCCATCATTTCTATTACAAAATACTACAAATCCGCGTGAGTGACGGGCCTTATCACGCAAATTTGCAACAATAAAAGTAAATTAAATACTATTTCAATTTTGTTTACAGAAAAATTGTTGGCCGTTTGAGTAAAAGCAGTGCTTCTGTCTACAAACAGATTTTTATTCTGTGCCTCAAGTGTCGGGTCGGGGTTCGAAGGAAAATAACGTTCAATATTATGTAAACCAAGATACTATTTGTAAACTTACAATCCCACCGAAAACATTTTCATGTATAATGCTGCCAAGACCTCGCACTGTCAAAAAGTTATCAGACCCCATGTAGAGCCAAGCTTCTAACTCTATACGCCCTAACTCCAGAACCCCTTACTTTCAAAAACTTTAAACCTTAGTCAGAATATGTGGCTTGGCCGTTTCGTTACTACAAGAAATTGTTTATCAGAAACGTTTCCACGTTTTTGACAGTGCCAGGTCTTGGCAGCATTATACATGAAAATGTTTTTGGTGTGATTTTACTTCTTTTTGAAAGTAACTATCCATAAACCGGAAAAGCAAGGTGGGGTCAGAATTGTGGTCTAAAATCGTTTTAAACTTACAATCAGTAGAAGTCTAGCCAAATTTTTTCAAATGCCTTTTTAACAAAGCAAGATTTTCGATAGATAAATGAGATTGACGACTCCACGGTTGAGTGGTTTGTACTGTACACCGGTTTTCAAGGTGTCGTCATCTCTGAGGTCCCGGGTTGGATCCCCAGTTGGGTCAATTTAGACTAGTGGCTCCGTGAGCTGTAGACCTCGCGTTAAAAAGTAGCTCAAATGGTATGTTCTTTCAAAAACAAATAACACAGATTAGATAGAATAGTTTTTTCAAATAATAAGTATCTACATCATTGACCTCTTAGAAAAAAAAATTCAGGTCAGTGATTGACATATACAGTACAAATAATATACGCAGTCCTAGGTTCTGTCACAAAACCAGGGGGGGGACACTCTTGACACTCCTATACTAAGTGACATTATTGTAAAGGAAGTGCCTTCATCTCTCATTGGCGAAGATCATTACTTCATACAATTTTTTTTTTATAAGAACTCCCTCAACGGTCAAGCAATGCTTGACAAGCACGTAAATGCTTGTCAAGCAGTTTATGGTTTGGGAATAGACAATGATTTTCTAATAGTCATTAGCGAGAGTACATTCATAAAGGTAGGTATACTCTTTTTATCAAAAACAAAATTTAATTGTCAGAATTTTCCTTTAGCAATATCACAAAAAAAAATTTCTGTGTTTATTTCGCACGTTTACTTATTTCAGTTGCTCCTTTCCACCGTTTCCCAACAAAAGAATAAGGACCCGGATAGTTTTAAAGATTGGGTAGAGATTGTTAGTGAAAATGTGTTGACAAGTTAAAAGAATGGGGTCTGCAACCAGCACCTTCGCCAGCAGGATAAGGCCTGTAGGCGTAGTACCTTCCCTTCACTTACCGGCAATTCATCGTGTAAGTTTTTTATGTAGGTACTAGGTAGGTACCATAGTAGAATCAAATTACTACCTCCTTGATTAAGGGTGCGTTTCCACTGAAGCAACATCACGTAAATTTTTTTGGGGCTTTAAAAATGGGGCGCTTGATTTTGAAATTGAAATAAATATAACTTTGTAGAGTTTCATAAGGCCTTTCAAATGATACTATAACCCCGGCGCGGAAATTTGTATTATTATTTTAGTGTTTATGAAAATATAGTTTTTTATGTTATATTTTTTCAGGCAACCAGACCCATCCCAGTTCCAGACCCATTTCAATTCCAACCCATCCCACTTCGTCTTCATATACCAGAAATATCATGTAAGTTTTGTTTACGCAAAGTAAGGGTAGATATTTCTCAAAATAATCGTTACGTGCAGGTAAAACGCAGTTACTTTACGCACATGTTTTGTTATGAACATCGCTCCTCTAGAATTACAAAGACGTAACTGCAAACATCATGCATAATGCCCTCATTATGCATCAATTTCATAAGCTACAATATTTTTAATAATAAAATTACAAACTTTTTTTTTCAGATCACAGCCCACCCCCATCCCACTCTGTTGTCATCCTGATACAGGTGCAGTACGAGCTATCGAGCAGTTTAGTTGTGGCAACCGCAAATGATGAAAATTTTTTTTTTTTATAAAAAACAAGTATTATTACTTGTTTCAATTCCGGGACTCTTTGGCTCCATAATCGTTTTATAGACTTAAAGTAAGGGTGTAAGTAAAATGATTGTATTATATCTCGTAATAATATATAGGACTTCGTATAGGTGTCAGTTAAATTATTTTGGTTCGACCTTGCACCATCCTTCCTGTTTTTCTATGCGGAAGTATTAATTGCTTGGTTTTAATGGTTGGAATGGTTTTAATATTCAGTTATCAATTACTGGCTGCGCAACATGTTTTGATGAAAATGTATTTTCATTAAAACTGCTAGCAATACTTATTAAGTGTTAGTGATGTGTTCTTTAATAGGTTACATTTAACAAGATTATGTTATACTTACCTGGGAAAAATTAATGGCTGTGGCGAGGGGTGAAATTATGGCGAAGGTAAGCCGTTCAACAAAAGTGTTATAATCTGCATAGTGGATCGGTAGGGTGGGATTTCTAAAAGGTAAGCCAATGGGAATCGTCTTGTATGAACCCTTCGCCACTGTGTAGGTACATTAGTATACCTAATACTACTAGGTAGGTATACTAATGTACTACACAAACACGGTCAGGGTACCTACTACGCTAGTAGGCACCCTGACCGTGTTTGTGAATGAATAAATATTAAGAAATAAGAATATGAACAATTTTGAATAAAATTATCCCTAGGCATAAACTGAGAGGAATAAATAAAAACATAATGACTCTTTCACTTAATTGTTTAATTTTGTGTCCTTTTCTCCCTTTTGTAATTATGTTTTTAACTGTTTTGTTCTAGTTATCTCTTATAACATTTGAAACGTTTGTTCTCATGTGTTAGTTATTTTCTTCGGAAAAAATACTAATACTAGTGAACATGGCGTTTAGAATGTTATAAAAGATAATTAGAACAAAGCCGTAGGTAGGATTGCTAGATTAGGTACTAAAAAAAAAAAAAAAAACTAACAAGAAAATCGCCGATCAGAGATGGCGCTTCAAAATGAGTAAGTTTTAAAATCGCCAGAGGGCTCTCTACCCCTATTTTTTTTTATCTTACTCTATGCACAAAACACAACCATATTTCTTTTCAAATTTTGAATATTGGCCAGAAATGTATTGATTGATGAACTTTTGAGTCTTCTAAAAATAAAAAATAAAAACAAAATTTACTTTATAATCCCCGTCAATTGGTAATGCGCTGGAACCTTGTCAAATTAACATACACATCATCGTCATCCGCAACTAAAAATGACAAAAAACAGTAAAATTCTAATAGGTAATATAATATATTAATTATTGAATTCTTATTTTCAATAAGAAAGGGTCTAGGTATATGAGAAAATTACAATTGTTTTTCGTTTTTGAGGTTAAAATCATGGCCGCCAGGCGCATTACCAATTGACGCGGGTTATACACCGCTAACAAAAAAGGTATTGTTACATTTTTTGATTAAAAATTCCTTGAAAATTCCTTTTAAATTATTAGATAGATATATGAATATACAAAACACGCACAAATATCTCATTATTCCTAAAAAAAATACTTTAGAATCTTTAAATACCAGTAAAAAAACATGTCAAAGTGTACTGATTTGAGCATTTTTTAATATTTTATTTTCTCTGTGATTAAAAACATTTTTACCATTGAAAATGGTTATCAGATGCAAATCGCCTGAGACGTATTTTTGACCATATTATCTCCGAGAATTTTGAGAGGATCGAGATGGGAATAGTACCAAAAGTTGAAAAATGTATCGAGACACGTGTGAACGTTTGAATTTTGAAAATCTGCTGGTAACTTTTTTTTTGAAATTTTGTAAAATTCCAAAAATTTCGGTTTTTTGGGGGGTGTTTGTTTACTAAATTGTAAATATTTCGGAAAAAACTGACTTAAGAAAAAATTAAATAAGAGTCCTAGGGTATTAGTTTAGCTACCAAATAGCGAAATAATTTTGAAAATCGGTAAATGATTGTGACCTGTAGGTGGTCCCTTTAGATTTGGAATTCTAGAAAAACGGGTGTTTCCGTACATAAAAAGTTATGTAGGTTCTATGATTATTGACCGATCGTCATGGTAATAGTGTTAAAAGATGCAAAAGCAGACGAGAAGTGCATTCGTTGGAATTTTGAAAATCGGTTAATAATATTTCGGCTGCGTCGAGGCAGTTAGCAGGCGCTTTTCGACACACGAGGCGGAGTCGAGTATCACAATCGTAAAAATAAATAGGTACTACCTAGGTAACTTTAAAAATATAATAGGATTTTGCATTTGATTTGATTTAGTATTTTTGGATTTTTTCGTAAATTTTTGTATTCATTTTCAATGCTCCGATTCTTGCGGGGACTGCAAAATCTGTGATTTATTTATATTTTCTCTCTAAAGTGCACTCCTTGACAATACAAACAATAAGTGAAAAAATAAATATGAGTCGTATTCTTATTTGTTACAGCTGAAACGTTTGTGAAAAATACCTCTGACAAGCAAATTTGAAATTCCACTTGAACAGATTATCTTCATTTTAAAATACCCTAAGTAATAATTTATTAGGTTTTTTTCTCTATGCGACACTAATTTAAGAATTTTGCTTCCTAAAACTAAAGTTTGCATCAATAGCTGCTGCTTAACTGCTTTCATTCTTTAGATAACTTCTTTAAAAAAATGCTAATTGCTTTGAAATGTGGATATAAGGGTTCAAAGTCAAAGTCAAATAAGCTTTATTCAAATAAACTTAATTATTAAGTACTTTTGAATCGTCTATATTTTCCTACCACCCGTTCCAGACTTTTTTAGCTGACAAGAAGAACGGGCGCAAGAAACTTATCAGCTGTAACAGCCATAAGTAACGATATTTACAAACTTGAATATATCGTTACCAGATAATTACAACAGGGTGACAGGATTATTGGCAACAACATAGACTTATTATATTATATTACTTCAACAAAGTACTTATAGTAGCAAGTTATGTGTTACATCATTTCCACGCATTTAGATCTTTAAGATAATCGTCTACTTTATAATAACCTTTACCCATGAGCTGATTTTTTTAACACGGTTTTTAAATTCATGCAAAGGAAGATCAATCACTTGTTGTGGAACTTTATTAATGAAAGCTATGCCTTTCCCCATAAATGAACCTCTAGTTTTTGCAAGCCTAAATCTTGGAACGGCAAGTTTATCTTTATTTCTTGTATTAAACTGGTGAATATTGCTGTTATTAGCAAATGAATCATAGTGTTTCCTTACATAAACTAAATTTTCATATATATATTGACCTGCCAAAGTTAAAATATTTATTTCTCTAAACAATTCTCTCAAGCTATCTCTTCGCCGAACATTATATATGGCGCGAACAGCTCTTTTTTGGAGTACAAAAATATTTTCAATACTGGCAGCTGAGCCCCACAATAGCAGTCCATAAGACATTACACTATGAAAATAACTAAAATATACTATACTTGCCGTTTCAATATCAGTTAAAAGCCTTATTTTCTTAACAGCGAATGCTGCTGAACTAAGTCTACTTGAGAAGGCTTCAATATATGGATCCCATTGCAGTCGAGAATCTAGTGTAATACCTAGAAATTTTGTACTCTCAACGAATTCGACTTCATCGTCATTTAAATTAATATTTAATTTTGTCTGCTCAACATTAGGTAATGAAAATTTTACACATTTAGTTTTTTTGGGGTTAAGTGTAGTAGTAGTTGGGAAGGTCATTTATGTAAATTAGAAACAGCAATGGACCCAATATTGATCCCTGTGGCACACCCATATTGGTGGGGGCTCCAGTAGATTCAGTTCTATTAATCACTACTTTCTGAGTTCTATTGTACAAATACGATTTCATAAGGCTAACTGATTTATCAGAGACACCATAATGTTCTAGCTTCTTTAATAGTGTTTGGTGATCAACACAATCGAATGCCTTAGAAAGGTCACAGAAAATGCCAATTACATCTTGCTTTTCTTCCCAAGCAACAAGAATATGTTTGAGAAGTGCAATTCCAGCATCAGTAGTATTTTTACCCTTGGAAAATCCAAACTGATTTTTATGAAGAATGTTATTGGATGTGAAATAATCTAATAATTGGGAATATATAATTTTTTCAAATATTTTACTAAGTGCTGGTAGTATAGATATTGGCCTAAAGGTAGTTGGGTCACTTTTATCTCCAGATTTAAAAAGAGGGATCAATTTACTATTTTTCATTAAGTTAGGAAAGACCCCTTCTTACCTCTATCTGGCAGAAACTTGATGCTCCGAAATTTATTTGGCAGAACACACTTGGCAGAACCTTGTTTAAACGAATATTTTTAAGGCATAAAAAATATTTAATATAATTATTGTTTGGCAGAATGTTTACATGTCCGAATTTACAATGGCATACTATTCAGATGGCTGAAATTTATTTGCCTGCATGTAAGGATGCATGCAGCATGAAACATGCGTGTAAGAAATACAAAATTATTCTAGAAATGAATTTTCTATTAAATGTATGCCAAAAGATGATTCTGACTATAAATAAACTGTCTGCAATATGATGGTTCTGACTGTGAACTTTCTGCGATATGATGGTTCCTACTATTTAATTATTATGGATATGAAATGAATGCCAAAAGATGATTCTGGCTTACAAAATTATGCGTTTTAAGTGTATGATAAATGAGTGTATGCCAAACGATTTTTGCGACATGAAGTTTATGCCATTAGTTGTTATGCATAATAAAAATATGACATAAAAAGTTCTGGCATAAAGGGTAGACCAGGATATAATTCTTAAGCCGTTGGTCCCAGTTGCATTTGCAGTCATTAATACCCAACTTGCATTAGGCCTGCGTGGTGGATTATCGCCATTCCTCCTTATCCAGCCTTATAAGGAAGGCCTGTGCCCCAGTAGTAAGGACATTAAAAATGGCTTATGCCAAAGTACTTAACTAGTAGGTACGTACATGACTGTGTGCGTGCAGGGAAAATTTAATGAAAACTAAATTAATTAGGAAAATGAATTCCTCTTTTTTGTTAAAGATTTTATTTATTACTAGCGGCCGCCGGCGACTTCGTCTGCGTGGAAAGTTTTTTTACTATCCCTCGGGAACAATACTTTGTTTCGGGATGAAAGGTACCCTATATCCTTTTCTGTTACCCCTGGCAACGTGTATGAAAAATTTCACGATGATCGCTTCAGTAGTTAAGACGTGAAGGTGAAACAAACAAACAAACGGACTTTCGCATTTATAATATTAGTAAGGATTTAATGTTATCAAAGTTTAATTGCGGATATACAACGTGTTACAAAAAACCCCCTAAGGCCTAATATGGTAGATAGGGACCATCAAACTGAACAACTTTTACTATGGGACTAACTCTGAAATCGCGAAAAAAAAACAGCTGTTGCATACTAAAATTAATAACGAAAATATCAAAATGTATGAAACAGCAGATTTTTTTGCATTTGAGAAATATGTTTTCTTTTCTCTCTATATGAAAAGTCATTTTCTCCTTCCTCATTTTGCTTAGGTAAAAACACACTATTTTATTATCTAGGTTTATGTATTTCCTATTAGGTAAATTATGATAATATTGTTTAGTTTGCGGTTGTTATTGCTGTTAAATGTAATGGATACAATTTTAATTCTTCACAACAGGAAAATTATTTTCAGGTTTCTAACAGAGTTTACAGAGGTTTTAATATGCTTATAATATTTTTACAAGGGGTTAGATTTTACCATTGAAAATGGTTATCAGATGCAAATCGCCTGAGACGTATTTTTGGCCATATCTCCGAGGATTTTGGGAGGATTGAGATGAAAATAGTACCAAAAGTTGAGGAATTTATCAAGACACGTGTGAACGTTTGAATTTTGAAAATCTGCTGGTAACTTTTTTTGGAATTTCATAATATTCCAAAAATTCCGGGTTTTTTGGGGGTTGTTTGTTTACTAAATTGTAAATATTTCGGAACAAAAACCGACTTAAGAAAAAATGAAAAAAGGGTCCTAGGGACTAGGGACTAGTTTAGCTACCAAATAGCAACATAATTTTGAAAATGGGTTAATAATTGTGACCTGTAGGTGGTCCCTTTAGATTTGGAATTGTAGAAAAACGGGTGTTTCCGTACATAAAAAGTAATGTAGCTTCTATGATTATTGAGCGATCGTCATGGTAATAGTGTTAAAAGATGCAGAAGCAGTCGAGAAGTGCATTCATTGGAATTTTGAAAATCGTTTAATGATATTTCGGCTGCTTCGAGGCAGTCAGCGGGCGCTTTTGTGACACGAGGCGGAGCCGAGTGTCACAATCGTAAAGATAAATAGGTACTACCTAGGTACTTTAAAAATATAATAGAACTTTGTTTTTGATTTGATTTTGGTTTTTCGTAAATTTTTGTGTTCATTTTCAATGCTCTGATTCTTGCGGGGACTGTAAAATCTGTGAATTTTTTGCTTATTAGGGGTAAAGTGCGCTTGGGTAAAGTGCGCTTCCATTTTCTTCTCTTCGTATCGATCATCAGTTCACTTGTCAACGTCAATTGAGATGAAGAAACCAAATTAACGGAAAAAAATTCACAGATTTTACAGTCCCCGCAAGAATCGGAGCATTGAAAATGAACACAAAAATTTACGAAAAACGAAAATCAAATCAAATGCAAAGTCCTATTATGTTTTTAAGTTACCTAGGTAGTACCTATTTATTTTTACGATTGTGACACTCGGCTCCACCTCGTGTCACAAAAGCGCCCGCTGACTGCCTCGACGCAGCCGAAATATTATTAACCGATTTCCAAAATTCCAACGAATGCACTTCTCGTCTGCTTCTGCATCTTTTAACACTATTACCATGACGATCGGTCAATAATCATAGAAGCTACACCACTTTTTATGTACGGAAACAGCCGTTTTTCTACTATTCCAAATCTAAAGGGACCACCTACAGGTCACAATTATAAACCGATTTTCAAAATTTGATAGATGCCATTTGATAGCTAAGCTAATACCCTAGTATTATTTTTTTTTTTCTTAAGTTGTTTTTTTTTCCGAAATATTTACAATTTAGTGAACGAACATCCCTCAAAAAACCCGGAATTTTGAAAATTTTGCAAAATTCCGAACAAACTTACCAGTAGATTTTCAAAATTCAAATGTTCTCACGTGTCTCGATAAATTCCTCAACTTTTGGTACTATTTTCATTTCGACCCTCCCAAAATCCTCGGAGATATGGCCAAAAATACGTCTCAGGCGATTTGCATCTGATAACCATTTTCAATGGTAAAATCCTTAGAGCATTTAACCAATTATAAGGTAAAATCGGACAATTGAGAATCTGACTCAAGATAAAGTATCTTCATAGATCGAATTCGGTCTTTTAATTTTAATTGGGATATTTATGGCCCAGCTGGTTTCCTGCCTAACTTATCTATGTAACGCGAAATACCCCATGGGGTACTTAAAGTCAAAATATGCGACAACAATGGCCGTAACATTTGATTTAGCTGACTTAGAAACTCGATATTTTTACAACTCCTAGGGGCCGTTGACTTTAGTAAATTTATTTAAATTTCAACTTGCTACCTTCACGCGTACTTGAGAAAAACGGAATTCAAAACAGACAGACAGCCAAGTGATAAATAAAGACCCGTTTTTTAGATATCTACCGAGCCACAAGAATTAGCTTATGTACCTATGTCAGAAAATGTTAATAAAAAGGCACCTTCAAACGTGCTGTGTTAATTCTCAGCTGTTGTTCAAACTCAAGGATAATTTATTATTCAGACGATTCCTTCCTTATTCTCTTAATTTTTGCCCTACTTTCCTTCTTCTCACCTATAATAGCATCTGGTCAACAAAGCCAAACTAACTCTTTTTGCATCTACTGTAAGCTCGAATTGGTTTGATTATCTCCAAAGTTTCGATTAAACAAATTCAATGGTACATAATTTATTCCTTTAAAACGTACCGCCGCCGTATTGACGACTTCCTTGTAAATCAAGATTTTGTTGTCAGCTGTGAATACAAAGCTAAGTTTACTATTATGTAAGAATTCCTTTGTCACGTTTTTTCGATTGACAAAACGGTTTAAGCCTACCAATTACTGCAGCTGACATGCTTGGGTTCGTATTTTTTTAAGTTAAGCATTCAAAATTCAAATGCATGATTAAATGACATATAACGTGAACTAATTTCACTTATGTTTAATATTTCACGTACATAATTTGTAATCCTACTAATATTATAAATGTGAAAGTTTGTGGGTTTGGATTTTTGTTCCTCAATCACGCAAAAACTACTAAACGGATTTGGTTGAAATTTGGCACACAGATAGTAGATAGCCTAGATTAAAACATTGAATGCTGTTTATCCCGATATTCCCACGGGAACGGGAACCACGCGATTGAAACCACGGGCGGCCGCTAGTTAATAATAATTGTATGGGTTATACTTGTTGGCTAAGCTAAAGGTAATGACTAGAGTCAGGTAACTAACTAAGGATAGTAGTAATTCCGAGTTCAAGTTTTCACATGTACTTGAATATTAAAAGAAACGAGGATTTATCTAATTTCTCTAAATTATTTTAAGTTATCTTTCATATTTCTCTTAATTAGATTAATTAAAAATTTAAGACACACTGTCTTGCCAAGTGATAATAGAAGTGTAACGTGTCTTTTACTTGTAACTAACTAACCGGTAACTGGGTCTCGTAGAAGGCTCAAGGTTACCCAGCTGGCAATACTGAGAGACATGCTTGGTCCTTATTTCACAGAACCAGAAATGTGAAGATCCGTAGGTGAACTAAAGCACAAAATAATGAGAGGATAGAAGTCTCTTTGAGAGATATAACTAACTAATTAATTGCACCATTTTTTCTATGAAATTTCATAGAAAAAATAGTACAGCTGGCAGCCTTGCATCAGGGTGTCAGTCTGAATGATCGTGTAATCTCCCTCTTTGAACCTTTGTACCTAACATACTACGCACGCAACGCACACACACATAGACAGCTCTAACCGATTGACGACACTGCGTCACGTTATCCAACTCGTTTGAGATTCTTCTGAGATTCCGTTATTCTGTGGTAATAAGCTTGACTTCTGTCCTGTCTGTCCCTATTTTGTGGCTAAACTACCAATACCAACCATTCAGAATATTTTAGCTGATGAGTCGAACGGGCGCAAGAAACTTATTAGCATTGTAGCGAAATTTACAATCGTAAACCGACGATCTGGTGAAGGTCGCGGGAAGCTGCTGGTGGCTGAGAGCGCAGAACCGCTCGTTGTAAAAATTTTTAGGGGAGGCCTAACCCAGCAGTAGGTGTAGGTGTGATATGAAGATGATGCTGATCTTACCCATGAGTGCCATGAAGAACTGGTTGGCGATGCCGCCATCGTTGAGGGTCGCGAGCCATCGCACGGGCAGCAGCATACTGCGGGCTGCGTCTCTAGGCGCTCATGCCTCACCGCTTCTCAGCCTCCTGAAACAGAGAAATATGTCAACAAAATACCTTATTCCTGTAAATCTTTATTATTTTCTTTGAGATAAAAGTTGACAGACATGTCCTTAAAGATGTAACTCAAGCTCGATAAACTTCTTTTTCACTCCTCTTGCTCAAAAAGTCCATCATTGTAAGGTACAAGAGTCAGGATAAAATAGCATAAATACCCCTAGGGGATAAAGTTTTTTCTTTTTTAAAGTTTGTCTATTACCAATGAACCTACTAAAACGAAAAAGTCTTTATTCATAATTACGAATAAAAACTCGCTCGATTTTTGAAAATGGAACTAAAAGCAGCGATCTCTTCGGTGAAATCAAGAATCTTATATTCATATTGGGTGAAATCATAGACTTATTTATACTCTGTGACTTTTAGTTTAAAATGCGTGCATTGTGTTTCTTAGCGGCTACAGTAGAAATTAAAAAAGGCACTGGCGCGAAATCATTAGAATTTTTCTCTAATTCCAAACTGATTGAATTGTGTGACTGTAAGTAAGTAATAGGATAGAAATAATTTTAATCTTTTGCCGTCAAGCACAAATCATTTATTTAAATACTGTATGAAAATTTTATGAAGTGGAGGATAGAAAAACGAGTGGATTCGTTTACGGAAGTATAAACTATAGGTATTTAATATTGGATTTTATTTTTTCGCAATCGTAGTGAAAAGTAGAGTGCAACACACGACGCTAAAACCCATTGTAACTCGGTTTCTATTTATTCCCTCGCTAAAGCTCGGGAATAAAACTACCTCGTATGCAATGGGTCATTTTAGCGTCTTGTATAACAATCTACTATTTAACCACGTTTCCATTTTTCTTTGTGTTTTTTAATTTTTATACAGGGTCACTGAAAATACGTCCTATTTTCAGTGTTTTTTTATTATCATTACTTAGAGTGTTTTCTATCCCAAAATAATAAAAAAAACCGGAATCAAATGAGTAGTTATCTTTTATTTAAAATGTTTGTGTCTGAAAACGTACTTTTGTTAAAAAAAAATTCTTAATTTCAATTAACTCAAAAACTATTAACTTTTTGAGAAAAAGTTATGTAACAAAAACTATTTGTTTTGACCTCATCTATAACCCCTGTGACCCTGTATATTATTGTAGAAGGGTTTTAATTTAAGCTTAAATACGATGTTACTAACCGCATGGACGTCGGAAATGAAAACTTCAAATTAATTTCAAGCAAGTAAGTTTGTATCTACTTAAAAATATTGTTTGTTTTGTTTTTATTTTAATATAAGAACTCTCAGAATTTTAATAAATATATCTAAGTACTTAAGTCAATATAAACTCATTATTAGATACCTTGATAGAAAATACCTTTCACTTTAGATCGGAAGTGTTATATCGTAAAAGGTCAACATTGATAAAATATTATTTGCAGTCCGTTGCCATTGAGCAAAGCAAATACCTTAGAGACTATTATGATCATTGACACATTGAAGAACATTGAGTGTGAATCATCAGATGTGACTTTTTGATAAGTGTCATAGATCTAATAAAACAAAAAACTTCCAAGTGCGGTACAATGGAAAATTTGCGCCGCTTTATTGAAAAAATCTCTCTCTATGTCGTGGAAGACCGCAAATTATAGGTTCTTTATGAAATTGGCGATTTTTTGTTAGACACTATTTATTAAGCTCATGATGCATTAATTTCTCAACATTAATAAGCGAATTATAAGCAAATTACAAGGTCTTTTTCGTTGTAACTTAGCTCATAGCTGTGAGTTTACATTATTTTCTTAAAATTTGTGTGGTTGGGTGTTGGTATTGGTATTGGTATTGGTGATGGGCTCTTTTTTCCGCATTTAGACTCTCATTTGGTCCGTTATGCGTGAACACAGCATTGGTGTGGCTAGTCAAGCCATCTCAGCTCCTTCCAGAAGCGCAGAAGCCTCCTGGGGCGTTCACAGGCTTCTAGGAGCGACCTCACGTCTTTGAGTATCCTATAATCACATACGGAGCCGCGGTTGGGTGTTTTTTGTGCAGGTTTGTTACATAAGAATTTTCGATTGTAAATAAAATAAAATGAAAATGCAACTTTTTTAATCTTTAACAATACGGTAGCTTTATAAGTAAATACCTTTTATTTAGTAAATAGAATTCCGAAGGTTTCTGTAAATGTTGTTAATTTGTGAAGGCGATTAAATGCCGGAAACTTTAAACCATTAAAGTATAGTCTGGTCAACGAAAGATGGAACTGAAATGGCGGCGCCACTTTCCCTGCTAAATTAATGTTTAGAGGTTATATCTAATAAATCGCAAAATTTGTTCCATTTCCAACCGAGTCTCATCTTTCGTTGACCAAACTCTACACGTGTGAAAGATTTACCCTACGCTAATGGTGTTGTAATACTTATAATCATTATTATAAAATTTAAAATCTGCACAGTGATATTATTCAATTTTGCTATAAATAATATTCCGATGCATTTAATTCTTAAATAGTATAGTGGAACTTGAAGTATGTTTAGTACTATTCTGTAAGTGAAGCTTAATTTATTTCATAACCCAAGCACAGAGGTCTTGTCATGTTAATGGCACAACGATATTTTACTTAAGTACAAGGTTTACCTTTAGCAGGGTTGTCGAATAGCAATTTTGAGGGATCTATTAATAAATGAAAATGAATTGCCAAAATTGTAAGCGCATGATTAGAATAACTGCACCAAATCCGACAGTAATTTTTTTGTTATTTTATTATTATCGGCACAAGGTTTGATAAAAGAAAATTTTCAATAAATTGTACGGCAAGACGTAAAAAAGTCATGATTCTCTTTTTCGTTACTTTAAATCGCAATACTACTAAAAGATGGCGCCACCTGTGCGAATAATACAATAGTAAAAAATACAATAGAAAAATATTTCGGTCAGGTTAAAGTTATTCTTCGTCCACTGATCGGCATCGTATGCAACGGACGCATCGATTCAAACAAATGAAAAGCATTGTGAATGCAAACAAAAAATAGCATTGTGAATGCAAAAATCTAAAAGTTTAAAATTAAATGACTGTTTCACCTTAATTGATTGTCTAGCACCTGTAATGGGGCTGCCTTCGAATGTCGAAGTAATTCTCTTCAAATTGGTGAGATGGCGCTGATCTTCAGCGGAAACGTAAAAAGTATTAGAAAATTTCGCCAAATTCATTAGTGGCTCGGTAGCATAATTGGTAGTGCATTGGGCTGGAATCCCAAGGGTGCGGGTTCGAATCCCGTCTGAGTTGCTACGGGTGAGTCGATTTTTTCTAATATTTTTTTATTATTTATTCATCTTAATATAAAATAGCATTGTGAATGCAAAAATCTAAAAGTTTAAAATTATATGACTGTTTCACCTTAATTGATTGTCTAGCACCTGCAATGGGGCTGCCTTCGAATGTCGAAGTAATTCTCTTCACATTGGTGAGATGGCGCTGATCTTCAGCGGAAAAGTAAAAAGTATTAGAAACTTTCGCCAAATTCATTAGTGGCTCGGTAGCATAATTGGTAGTGCATTGGGCCGGAATCCCAAGGGTGCGGGTTCGAATTCCGTCTGAGTTGCTACGGGTGAGTCGATTTTTTCTAATATTTTTTCATTATTTATTCATCTTAATATAAAAATAGCATTGTGAATGCAAAAATCTAAAAGTTTAAAATAATATGACTGTTTCACCTTAATTGATTGTCTAGCACCTGCAAAGGGGCTGCCTTCGAATGTCGAAGTAATTCTCTTCACATTGGTGAGATGGCGCTGATCTTCAGCGGAAACGTAAAAAGTATTAGAAAATTTCGCCAAATTCATTAGTGGCTCGGTAGCATAATTGGTAGTGCATTGGGCCGGAATCCCAAGGGTTCGAATTCCGTCTGAGTTGCTACGGGTGAGTAATACGTTGCGAACGAAGAGGAATAATGAACGTAGTCATATAGGTAGCTACGTCAAACCTTTTTTTTAAGTAGGGAGAATACTTTTACGCATGGTAAGTGCCTGGTTCGCAACTGGGGTTATGTGGGAATCGACAGGGCCATACCCATTAATCTCCCTACTGTGCGCCCTCAGAGGCTACCCTGCGGACATGCGGAATCCGGAACTGACGTTCACGCAAATGCTGTCAGTCAACCCTACATCACATACGGATGGCGGCGCGTGCGATTGCGTAGCGCGCATGAGACAGATGGCTGCAAACAGATGCTGATTATGCAACTTGAACCATTAGAAAATAATCACTGTGGATTGTGGTACGAACAAGCGTCATATGATTTTATAATAATAGGCAGATTGCTCTGAATAAAAAAAAATACTAGTTATTCAATTATATTTTTTGAGGCAATGAATGCGTTGCGTTATTGCGTACGATGCGGACCAATGGATGCTTAGCTACTTTATCGGCACTTTATCGTACGTTGCCGGTTTTGTAACAAATGCTTCAGAGGTGCTTTAAAAGCATCAACGTACGATAAATTGTGTCGATGATGGGCTAATGTAGTGCCGGCATAAAATATTAAGGCGACTATCACCCTCAAGTAGCGGCCTCATCTTAATTAAATTTATTGCTCGCTAAGTACATAATGTATCAAAAATGCATATGTACCGATTGAAGATAAGATTCTATAGTTTATTTACAAACAATAATCTCAGTAAAATATAGTTCGTTGTAGTAGTAGTTAGAAAAAGAGCAAAAAACCGGCCAAGTGCGTGTCGGGCCACGCGCAGTAGGGTTCCGTAGTTACCGTATACAATACCATATTGAATATCACTATCATTTTTCGTATGCAAAAATAACTTTGTTTTTCATAGTGTTTGTATGAGTGACAAAGTTATATTTGCGGTTTTGGAAAATGTGATATATCTCTAAAAATTATCACTATATCTCGTTCAAACTAATTTTCGTTGAAAGTATTTATTAGGATCTACAGAATATATATTTTTTTGATTTTTCACTCTCTTATTTTAAAAGTTAAAGGGGGGGGGGGACACTCATTTTACCACTTTGGCAGTGTATATCTTTCAAACGGTTGACTTTGAGAAAAAATAGTCTTTGGAACCTCAATGTAATTTTTAAAGACCTATCTATAGACATCCTTTCAATCTTTTATTTTTTTTATTTTTATGTGAAAACCTTAAAGCGGTTCACAGAATATATCTACCTACCAAGTTTCACTTGTGTAATCCTAATACTTTCGGAATAAAATGGCTGTGACATACGGACGGACAGACAGACGGACGGACAGACAGACATGATGAATCTATAAGGGTTCCGTTTTTTGCCATTTTGGCTACGGAACCCTAAAAAGTGGCCACTTTTGCTAAGTACTAGGTAGGTACTACATCGAACTATAGTTTACTGAGGTTATTGTTTATAAATAAACTTAGAATAGAACCTAAGCTTCAATCGGTACATGTGAATTTTCGATACATTATGTACTTTGCGAGCAATTAATTTTATAATGATGAGGGCGCCACTGAGGTATACCTATAGGGGCCTTATGTAATGCCGTGAACCCTTTATCGCACACGATTGGCGCGTGCGCATCGTTGCGTAGCACGCATACGACAGATGGCTGCAGATGTGGACAGATGCGGATTGTGTAACTTTGACGACTAGAAAATAATCTATTATGATTTGTCGAGGGGCTACTACACGTCATTTATTATTTAACTATTGTGATAACTTGAGACTGCTTTGAGATTTAATTGAAAACAATTTTATTGACAGTATGACTATTAGGTAAGATTAAGATATACCTCCTTACCTACCTATTGCCGTTGCGTTTAGTTTTACCATTTTTACTCAGGGATAATGAAATGAGAGCCTTATTTATGTAATAAATAATTATTCGTGTAATACTAAGGAAATAACTAAAGTAAATTAATAGTAGTTTATGAAACTGATTCATAATATCTACCTAGTTATGTACAATTTCATACACTACTTTATCTACTCTCATACAATTTGTGATTAAACCGATTGAACCTACAAAATAAAATATCAATGATAAAAAGATTACGTACTTTCTCTGTACTAGGTTAAGTAAGACGTTTTTCCGTCGCCGCATCTAAAATATCGGGTGGAGTCAAATTTTCACTCACTCTACACTCACAACTATGATATTTTTAAGCAAAAGTAAAAATTAAAATCTGAAAATGGCGCGTATTCAAATAGAAAAATAAATAATGAGATGAGTGCATTCCAGAAGACTAATCGCAACGCTGTCATCGATCACCATAGAGTACATTTTAATCATGGAAAGTATAGTATGTGGGATTTTCGTTGTTTGTTTTTAATATCACGGCACTGACTTCTTCTTGGATTTGCCCTGTATCGTAATGAGAAAAAAAAGTTATTTTATAACATTGCTTTAGTATAGCGAAGGTATATCATAATAGTAGTTTGTTACACAAGGGACGTAAGTGAGCTATTACAGAACAAGATCCAATTTGGCGCCCGTGCGAGCGCAGCTCGCAAAGGGCGCTAATGGATCGAGTGCACCCGAGATATTTAGACGCCCGAGCGAGCGAAGCGAGCAAGGGCGAATATAGTTCGAGGGTGTGATAGCTACTTACAACCGAGGTAAGCATACTACTTTACATCATTCATGCGAGGTAAATAAAACATTGACAATGATATTTTTCGTTCATTAAAAACCTCTCGTGGGGTTGATCAGACCATCAAACTGAACAACTTTCAGTATGGGAAAAATCACGAAAAAAAATCTGCTGTTCCATACAAAAGTAAAATGCCTACTCCATCGAAATGTAAAACAGCAAATTTTTTTTCGCGCTTTCAAAATGAATGTTATCATTTTATGAAAAAGAAATTGTTTGACTCAAGCAACTTGCATAGCTTTTCAAGCTATGCAAGTTTTGCATAGCTTGAATTTTCATAGTTTTTTTTAGTAAAAATTTTCGTCATTTTATAAGGAAAGAAATTGGTTCACTAAGGAGTTTGACATAGCTTGAATTGTAAAGTTACTTTACAATTAAAGCATTCACCCATGCTTGAATTGTAAAGTGATTTGAAAATGGAACGTTCTATCTAAACAATGCACTGTGTTGCACATGCCAACTTACACGGCCTCTTACTACCTATACTAGTAAATCTTAGTTGCCGAGCAGTATGATGTAAAATAACTTTTTAATTTTCTTTCGGTATTGCGTGTAAAAAGTATGTCAATATAAATTCGGTTTGAAATTCCTATTTCGAATTTTACGATATGAGAGTAGATAAAGATTTTTTTCATACCTCAACTTAACCAAAATGAGAACGTTTCGGCTTTGGTGTTATCGTTCAAAATTAACGCGATCGGGTGCATATTTTTATCAAAGAAAGCAAATCAGCATTGTCTTGTTGGTCAATTGCTTATAATCATATTGAATATGGGAGATAAGGACCATCACACTGAACAACTTTTACTATCAGAGCAACTCGAAAATCGCGAAAAAATTTTGGGGGGTTATTTTGTAATAATTTGGCCTTTGCATAATTTTATAGATTAGCGTAAAAAATAAAGAAGCTGTTGGCCTTCATTCAACTGATAAGCGCACATCACTCAACAAAACATCTTATCTCTTCTAATAAATGATAGCACTTGTCTCGGTAGTACCAATTATTTCCGGTGTTAGTTGGTTGCCAGTTGCCGGCATGTAGATTGGCCATATAAATTGATATCAATTAAATAGCTTTTTTATCTTCTTCTATCGTTGTGTAGGAGCGTTGTTTTGTAGTAAAACATTATAATGCTGTATAGATTGTTAGTAAAACTAAAAGTATTTCGTCATATTGCAATAGCAAATAGATTGGAGGATGACTTTAAGGGGCCGTACAATGTAAGATACACATTTTTGATCAACGATTTCACACAGTATTTACTTGATTTATCGGTTCCAAAATTATGTAGAAAGTAGATAGTACTCAGTAGTGGCGAGGGGTGAAATTATGGCGAAGGTAAGCCGTTCTACAAAAATGCTATGATCTGCATAGTGTATCGATGGGGTGGGATTTCTAAAAGGTAAGCCGATGGGAATCGACTTGTATGGACCCTTCGCCACTGGTACTCAGTTAATTGATTGACAGAAACATGATAGCTAAAACTTGTCTCGATAGAAAAAATCGTAAAATGAACTCCAATTTTGTAGATTTTCACGTTTTGTGATTTCCAAAATAAGAAATAGTTTATTAGTTATTAATAAAAATTATTGTATAAGAATAGCGTCGTGTCCCTCAGTTATTGGACAGCTATTTTCGAGCAAAAGTGCGAAGAATTTTTAATGAAGATTCTTAACACGGAACTCAACTGGGAAGATTAAACAGTTACTCATATGTATCTATGTAGGTTTCCTTTGGATTTTCATCCATTTAATTGATATTAAAAACATTAAATTGATATTAAAAACATTGATTGTGTAGTGAAACGTAATTTCAAACAAGTGTGTATAAAGTAGTTTTGATACAATCCCGAAATAGTAACACAGTTCTGAACTTTTAGTGCAATTAAAATAGTATTTAAACAGTTGTTTCATTATGTGTACAATTGTAGCAAACAGAATTGACTAATGCTTGAATTATTTTATTTTCCTCTGGTTTTCTCGACCATTCAAAATTTGGGTAAATATTGTTTAAATATTTACTTACGCATATTATTTGCTTTTCCCCGTTCAAAATATTGACAAATAGGTTTAATCGGTTTAATATTAACGAAATTTGTTTAAATATTGTTTAAATATTACTAATGTGTATTATTTGCTTTTCCTCGTTCAAAATATTGACAAATAGGTTTAATATTAATGTTAATACGACGTCGACAGGGTCGATCGTGTTAGTTTTAATAAAACCAAACATTTAGGTTTCGTTTAGGTACTGAAAATAATAATTAGTAGTTTTGTTGAAGTTGACGCAAACTGCATCCTGGGATAGGATTCTTTTAAGAAGTTTACCAAAAAGCGATTCGGTAGTGCGGGCTTTTTTCTTCTAACCAAAAAGCTAACTTTCTTTTGTGGTGATTGGTGAAAAAAAGTTCATGTCTTATTCAATCTTTCTTTATTAATTAGTCATACATTTATGAAACTGCCAAAATTAATAACCTCCGTAGATTTTTTGCTATCTTACGGTTGAGTTATGTGAGGTTCGATGCCCGGACGAGTCAATATCGAAAATCATTTTAAGATGTATACGTACCTATGTGGATAGAAAGATAGAGACAAAAGCGGAAAAACTATAATTTTTCCACCATAAATACAAAAATCAAATTACTTATTCCGAATACATAAGTACAAAGAGTTACGACTGTTGTTTTCTTTAGTTGTAAGCTGTAATAACATAACTCGTAACTTCCTTTGTTCCACATGTTGATGTTGCAATCATACGTAACTTAAAAATGAGAAGGGCCTGCATTACTAAACAACCATGGCGTCAATTCTGTAACGAAAACATATTTGCTTTGCCTTTATACATCGTTTAGTTATAAAAACACTTTATTTCTGCAGACGGCTAGTTAAAAAAACATAGTGCGGTGACTTATACACTCGCCGCGTCATTTTATGCCAGGCTAAAGGCTGGTTTAGACTACGCCATTGCCTATTAGGTTGATAATTTTAGACAAAATTTCAAACCATGACCAAATCGATTGGGTTTTGCCGGCTATCCCTAATGGGGAATGTCCGAAAAAAATCAAATTGGCTGAATATTTTTATAAGTAGGAATAAGCTCCCTTAATAATAGAAAAATGTTTCAGAATTTTCGGTTGCGTGAAAAATAAAGAAAAAATTAAAGTCTCTTCGACTTCACAAATGAACGAAAGTAACAGCAGCATGGAGATTATACCTTTGCCACCTGCCACAACCACAACAAGTACTTATTTAAAAAAAATGGTTTTGACATTATGTGTTGTTTTTTTTTTATTACCATACCATATTATACATATTAAGAGTCGCGTTGGTTTCAGCAGTATTGCCTTGCAGTGATATTTTTCAACATTTTGAGCACCTAATAAAAGACAAACAATAACTTGGATATGTTGACAATGGCCACTCCATTTGACGCCAAACTAGGTAGGATGTTATACATATTTTATTGTGGATTTATCGCCTCGTTAAAGAAACTTTCAATTTGATTGGATCTATTGCTTCCTACTTCACTTAGGCTGCGTACGCACCGACAGGTGGCTAGTTTAGGGCCTAGCGCCTATAGGTAGATATGTATTTTGTTTTATCGAAACCTAGATAGTATTATATTAGGTATTTATCGATACGTCAAGTGCGGAGTGCGGCCGGTTGCGAACATTCTTGAACGTTCCTTTTGCTTTGATACTTAGAATAATTACACCTAGAATAGAAGCCGTGTCCGTGTATGCAAAGTGAGGCAACTTATACTGAGCCAAAATGGCTCAGTTCTCAGATTTATGTCCTTCATACGTTACCTAATCGTAACTAAAATCCAATAATATAATAATTAACCTCTTTAAGTTAGGGAAATGAAACTGTTTTGTACTTATTAGGTATGATTATGTAATAATGGACAATAAAAATCTGAAAACAGCGCCAGTTTGGCTGTTTTAGTTGCCTCACTTTTGACAGCGCGCTTTGTAGGGAATTATCGTTGTCGGTGTAATTATTCTAAGCTTTGATACATATCTATCTAGGCGCTAGGCGCTTATCTAGCCACCTGTCGTTTCGTGATTGATGCATGAGTGTACCCACCTTTATTTTTGCAAAAAAATCCGCCTTGAACCTCAAATACCTGTTTTATGATGATCTCATTCAAAATGCACGTAGTTTCTGTTACTAACATTTTTTCTTTTTCAATCGTATTTTGCATATTATAAGAACTATTTTGCATTAAGAGTCTGGCGATTAGTGAGCTTCCCATACAAACGTAATACCAAAATAATTTGCAATTTGAGCATAACTCTTCTAGTGATGTTATTGAGATTAAGACAGTATTTGTCTAGAGTTCTATTAAATGAAAAATCTAATATACCAAACCAAATAAAAATTAATGCGTATTACAGTATGTATGAAATATTAAAAAAACACGTTTTTAAAATGAACTAAAATAAAGTATAAAAATCGGACAAAAACAAAAAACGGACTAGTAAAAACAGACTAAAACGTATAAACAAAATTCTTCTGTAAATATTTATAACCCTATACCTACAGAAGTTTTAAACGTAAAAACGTGGGGCGCATTTTGTAAAATTTATCATCAATATTGTCTTTAGCATGCATCCATAGAGTTCCTGTGGCCTTCTTCCGGCTCCATCATCAGATCAGCTCAATGACAACATATTATTGCATTGCCTTCCAGTTCTGATATATGTTCAAAGTTTCAAGTCTCTAGCTCATCGGAAAGCTATTATAAAATCGTTTGCAAAATTTGTGGACATATAAACAAACAAACGAGAAATCAACCTAAAAAAAACGTGTTAAATTGTGAGATTTGTGAGTAAGTAAATGGCATTTATTTTGAAATAGGGTTAGTATTTTGGATTTTTTTATTTCATAGAACTGTCTTGTCTTGTCTGTCCGAATAACATCACAAGAAGAATCTTATAATCATGCTCAAATTGCAAATCATTTTAGTATTATGTATCTATGGAAAGCTCACTGTTCGCCGGACTCTTAAGCTACGGTTAAGTACGGTCCTAGGATGACGGTGCCGTCATATTACGGCCGTAATATAGCGGCGTTGAATGTTGTCTATGTAAACAATATGGCGACACCGTAACGTCAGAAACCGCGCCGTGTTGTTTAAATAGACAACGTTCTACGCCGCTAAATGACGGCCGTAATATGACGGCACCGTCATCCTAGGAAACCCTAACTTTAAAAGTGTAAAGTCTACATAATTTGTGAATAATCAGTTCACCCTATGAGTAAGGCTATTGAGAAGATAAGTTCTTGAAACAAAATTATCGTTTTTCTTATCCGCATGGCACACTACACTATTTTCGAGATATTAGTTGAACCACGTTGAACGGTTCTTAGAAGAAGATGATGAATTATGAGAAAATTTAAAAAAAGTTAATCATTCTTTGAACTGGTTGACAAGTATCACTGCGACGAAATTATTATCTTTTTGATGATTATAAAGTCTGTCTTTTTCTTCATTTTTATATAACTTATGCTAAATATGAAATGTATTTAATTAAAATGTAAGGTAAGTATACTACGGTGTTTTTTTACCATTGAAAATGGTTATCAGATGCAAATCACCTGAGACGTATTTTTAGCCAAATCTCCGAGGATTTTGAGAGGATTGAGATGGAAATAGTACCAAAAGTCGAGGAATTTATCGAGACACCCGTGAACGTTTGAATTTCGAAAATTTACTGAAAACTTTTTTTGGAATTTAGCAAAACTCCAAAATTTTTTTTTTGGCGGGTGTTTGTTTACTAAATTGTAAATATTTCTGAAATAAAACCGACTTAAGAAAAAATGAAAAAAAGGGTCCTAGGGTATTAGTTTAGCTACCAAATGACGAAATAATTTTGAAAATCGGTTAATAATTGTGACCTGTAGGTGGTCCCTTTAGATTTGGAAATTGTAGAAAAACGGGTCTTTCCGTACATAAAAAGTGATGTAGCTTTTATGATTATTGACCGATCGTCATGGTAATAGTGTTAAAAGATGCAGAAGCAGACGATAAGTGCATTCGTTGCAATTTTGAAAATCGGTTAATAATAATTCGGCTCCGTCGAGGCAGTCAGAGGACGCTTTTGTGACACGAGGCGGAGCCGAGTGTCCCAATCGTAAAAATAAATAGGCACTACCTAGGTAACCTTAGAAATATAATAAAGTATAAACAATCGTTATGACTCACACAAATTTCGTCACATTCGATATTTTTTTTAAATTACGTCTTAGTACAATTTTATCAACGTAGTTTCTACTGGTATTTCCAATAATCTGGAATTTTCTGAAAGCAATGTTAAGAGAAGCACGCATAATACGAGTGATATTCTTCATGACCTTACTGTAGTAATTTTAGATACAAGTGATTTCTTAACATGCGTTAAGGTAAATTAATTAGATTAGTTGTCGCATCGCATAATAAATACTTTGTACAGGACTTTTCATTTTATGTTAGAAATAGCTCCATTTAATGGTTCATTTTTTTAAGTATCAACTTTCTCTATTTAATTTCTCGCGTAGTTAAAATCAAAATACACTTCTTAAGTAATTATGCTTTTCAGTAACTTTCTTATACTACACACAGCATCTGCAAAGCTGTTAAAGGGAAATGCAATTCAAATCAATACTTGGGCATTGAAATAAAAAAAATCGCATTTAGTATTCGTAAAAAGTGTTTTATTTCCAAAATTTCAATATTTTTCTTTTTTAATCTCGCACTTTGCAATTTGTTGTGTAAACTAAACCGAAACGGAAACGATTTAGTTTTGGTTTTATCGTAAAAACTCAACTGAAGTACCCAATACAAAACGAGATAAATAAAACGGACTCAAGTAGTTCGTGATTATAAATAAATATAACTTTAAATACCTACATAAGTATTAAAAGTAGGTATTAGTGAGATACTTTTACATTTTTGATAGGCTGTCAAAGATGTCATCTTTTTTGTTGATTTTCTTCAGCAGGGAGTTGATTAACACGCCCTCTAGCAATAAATGATATATAAAGAGAAATATTTGCTGTTAATATAGTTTATATCAATTGTTAATACTTTTGGAGTTTAAGGATATTAAATTATAAAAGTGGTTTATTGTCTATGGGAGTTGATCTACCACACCTATAGAAATGAATAATATATCATAAGAATGGTTTTTATATGATAAATATTTGCCGCAAACATACTTTCTATTAATTGTTAGTATTTTCGGAGTTTTAGGTCATTAATGTTAAAAAAATTGGTCAAGTTTAGAGCGTTATAACTCTCAAAGTACTAATAGTTGACGTTTATAGTCATACAATAAAGTGTTTCCAATTTAAATACCTTTCCAATGATGTAAGATTTATTGCTAGAGGAGGCTTAGATCAAAATGCTCATCGTACTAAAGGACCCCCGAAAACAATTCAAATAATTTGACTCAAACCTTATGTTCTGATAAATAAATAATAATAATAAATATAAAACTTTATTGAAATAATCTTACATCACATTTACAACTAGTTTAAACATAGATAATATAGGAAAAACAAATAATAAATAATTTTTAAAATAATTTTATACTATGTGCTTGACCACATGCGATGTTGCCGTTCTGCTCAACTTCAGGGCTTGGAAGATATGACTGTGACTGAACCCATCCTTAAAATTTGGATGATGAATACAAAAAGACCTGTTATACAGTACTTCATACAGACTTGTCATAAGATGTCATAAGAAGAGCATCTGAAGTAATGATCTCAAGATACCTCTCAATGTTGAGAGTGGTTTATAAATACGGGCCCTAGACTAAATTAAAGTAATTAGTATCGTAATCTACGTAACTGAGCTTATTTAGAAAACAGCTTTTTGTACTCGGCTAAGTGTGCCGCAAGAATGTTAAGATTGCGAACAGTCTCTATAGCTTGTTACCTTGAGGCTATGTACCATTATGGACTAATAGCTAGCCCCGGAAATAGGTGGACAATTTACAGAGCGACGAAAACCCTCTTATTAGTTTGCCATACTATCATTATTAACAGATATGGGCACCGGGCAGATTTTCAATGGTAGGGGTGGGAGTGGTTGAGCAACAAAGGGTCTGAAAAGCGATTGAAGGAATACAATTTACAGAGCTCTGGATTTGGTGTAGTATAGGTAATAGCAAGCCAATCATCTATCTAAATAGAATATAACATTGCCAGGAATTTTGACTGATGGAAAAGTATTATCCCCGTCAATTGGTAATGCGCTGGAACCTTGTCACATTAACATTTTTAGTTGCGGCGTGATCCGCAACTAAAAATGTCATGTGAAACAAGAAAATTCTAATAGGTAATCTAATATATTAATAATTAAATTATTATTTTCAATAAGATAGGGTCTAGGTTTATAAAAAAAATACAATTGTTTTTCGTTTTTGAGGTTAAAATCATGGCCGCCAGGCGCATTACGAATTGACGGGGATAGTAGTGCCAGGCGGCATCAAAATACGCGAAAAAGTGGTAAAGTTTGATGCCGTCTGGCACAATTTTTTTTTGCCAAGCCCCTTTGCACAGCCCCTTTTTTGCTCAACCACTCCCACCCCTACCACTGAAAATCTGCGAGGTGCCCAAATCTGTTAATAATGATAGTATGACTATAGGCCAACCGGTTAAATGAGTCCTCGCCCGCGGGGCACAGGGGCGCGGGCGGAGACGAGAACGGGAGCGATGCGGGCGACGGGCGGCAAACACCTGCCGCCCGCATCTCTCACGACCCCCGTTCTCGTCTCCCCTCGCGCCTCTGTGCCCCGCGGGCGAGGACTCATTTAACCGGTCGACCTATAACTAACTAGAGGAATTTCGTCGCTCTGTAAATTGTCCACCTATTTCCGAGGCTAGCTCTTAGTATATTAAGACTTCGATTTGATTACTGTAGACAACATAATGCATGGGCCGATCATGCTATGACGACAATGCTATGCGAATATTATTATTCTTACGGTTATAAACATTTTTTTGTTTCACTTTAGTAGGTTGCCTTATAAACTTGACGCGACTGCCTTTCTGGCCCTAAGGCAAATTTTGATGATTGTATAAATTGAAACATATCGATATTCCGAACCGAGTCGACCTATTCGTTTTTATTATTTTCTTCAATTCTTACAAGTTATTCTAAATTCGGTTGTTGTCACTTTAGCAGTTAGCTTTTTCCTATTCTTGTGGTTGGTACAAAATATCTAATCCTTACTCCTTACTGATATTGCTGATTTTATAAATGCGAAAGTCTGTTTGCTTTTTTTGTTACGCCTTTGAACCGATCATCATGATTTACATACCTACAAGTTGTCGGGGAAGGACATACAGTACTTTTTATCCCAAAAAAACTATTGCTCTCGACGGATAGCAAATAAACTTTCCATGCAGACGAAGTCGCGGGCGGCCGCTGTACGTTATAAATTAGACAAATTAAGTACTTAGGTACTTTTGGAAAAAAAAAAGATTGCTGGTACTTAATACTTATTATAAAATATGTTTAAATTATAAGGCTTTGTTAGGGTTTAAAGTAATGTCATTTGCTGCCTGGCCCGGCGATTGCGAAATCAACTTTCGCAAAGGTCAGTCATGGGATGGGTGACCAAAAATTTATAATCTCGTGCTCCTCGTGCTTCAGAAGGCACGTTAAGCCGTGGTCCCAGCTGCATTTGCAGTCGTTAACACCCACCAATCCACATGGCGACCGAATGGCCCATCCTTCTGATTTACCCATAAAAAAATGAAACCCAACCATAAATTACTGATATATTTCCGAGCGGTTGTTTTTCTTTTCGGTTTAATCATCGCCAATAAAGTTTTTATATAATTATGTTTTAATTATTTGTAATTTGCGATAATTAACTCGTATTCGTATTAATCGTGAGCTATCAATTACTTTTAGTACAATTACCTAATATTTTAAAACCGTAAAAAATTTATTTATAATTTTGTTTAATTACCATTAGTTAATTTTAATAATCTGAATGTTTTCTAATTCTCATTATACACACAACAATAACCTATAATTAATTGTGTTTGGGTTTTATATTTATTTCTGATCGCACCAAAATCGGTGTGTAAGTGTTTTTTCGTTTTGTTTTTCTATTCTAAAAAGAAACAAAAAGCGAACATTGCATAAATGGTTTTAAAATTTAATATATCATATGATATAACGATTTATCGACACATAACTGTAAAAATCTATATTTTGACAGTTAAAAGCGGTAAATCACTTTATCATATCGCGATTCGGTAGTCAGTCATGCTAGAGGAGCTGAAATCCATCTTAAGTGTTTAGTTAGATAATTGTAAAATCTAAGTTAAAAACTAAATAAAATAAGTATTTCTATCGACATTATTTGTTTTCAGAAACTTATTAACAAAATACTAATATACAATATACTTACTACGTTTATCAAAACAATAGCAGTAATTTAAAAGTCCATACACCTGTGTACACATGTCATAACCC
Organism: Agriphila tristella; assembly: GCA_928269145.1. NCBI lineage: Eukaryota > Metazoa > Arthropoda > Insecta > Lepidoptera > Crambidae > Agriphila > Agriphila tristella. Next base: position 11,890,424 of record OV743429.1, read on the forward strand.
CTAAATTAATTTCCATTTTAATTACGAATTCGTTTCATGAAGTTGAAATTTCATACTTAATTACAACAAAATTTAATTTTGATCAATTTCTTGAGAATTTAATGATTGCCATCGATGCTCGTTGTTTTTTCAAGAATTATCATAGCTGGAATAGGCATAATAGGCATAGGTATACATGTAGATTTGGAACAATGACGTCACTTAAATATTAATTATTGCAATACAATGTAAACAAATGTGGGTATACTTACTGATTAATATTTTTTTAATGTAAAAATTGATAACACCGTATCAAAAACTATGAGGAAAAGTTTTGTTTACACTTACATGTGACTAAAGTGTAAGAACGTTAATTTAAAAGCAATATTTTGTTTTTTATTATATTAAATTATATATTACCTTTTATTACATTCGTTGTTGAAGATCTATTCAGGCATAAAAAACGAGCAACGCAGATAAAACCTTTCACTTTTTGCAATTTTTTTTTGCTGCACTCGGTATTACCACCAAAAAGTCTTTAACACTTCTAAATCAAAATTAAAAAGAAAACTAAACAACTTTAAATTGACAATCAATTATTTAAAAGCTTGACGTTCGAATTTCGAAAACGTGCGCGTATTTAAACGGTTGTTCGGCGGCGCAGGCGCGTGCTTCCGCGGCAACCTTCGTCCATTCACTAAGTCTTATGTACTCACTCGCTCGATCGTTTTAACCGGTTCATTTTGTAAATAAACAAAAAAGCAGGTGATTAATTGTTAGTACGCGTGCCTTCGCGATAATTTTGCGGTTTGGTGAATTTTTGAATAATTTTATCGTGTTGTGTTATTGACGTATGTATGAAAATAACGAATTGGAATTGACTAATAGCTTATTTTTTATTAAGTGGGTACTTATATGGGCATAGGTACATACTTTTTTAAAATAAAGATTAATAAAAAAAAATCTGTTAAGTTTTTTTAAATACTCAGTTTTCGATACCATTTTCTTAGACTCAAATATTTTTTTTTTTACAAATTTTAATAGTAATAATTAACGATAAAATATGTATTTCACTTACATAATTAAGAGTTCCTATCAATATCGGTCTGTACTATAATGTACCTATAATTTAACATTGATATTTTCCGCAACGCGATGCCAAAATTCTAAGAATTTATCGCATGAGATTTAAAAATAAACTTTTTATCAAAGGTCAGTGTTTTGATTTGTATAATTAGACATTAGGAAGCGCACAAGAAGCGAATATGAAATAAATACTATTATTTAGCTCTAATGTAAAGGCCGATTTACACTTTCATAAGTAAGCTCAACTGTCCCTCTACTTATTTACTTAATCGGAAAATGGCAAGTTTTGAATTAACTTCAGCAAGTACTAAGGAAGTCATAAGACGAGCGCTCGCGTCGGATGACGACGACATTGCTACCCTATAAATAATTTTCTCTTGGGACAATCAGAGATGTAAATTAAAAACAAAAAAAGGGCCATAGGCAACAGATAAGAGCCGTACACGATCAATATACATATAGGGTTAATACGGTTGAGCATTTTGCTTAGCCTGTGGTTAATGAAATGTCTGTGAGGCAATTTAGTTAATTTATTTCTAGATTTAAATATCTAGAAATAAATTAACTCCCTTTTTACATATTTTTAAGTATTTAATGTTTTTTGAGGCTATTAGCGTTATTAGCGATTAATTCACGAATTGTTGACAGATAACGGCCATTTGTTGCAAGATCTACTCCTTCCTAATACCAAAAACCATCCAAAAACTAATACTTACCAAAAAAAAAAAAAATAGTTTATTTTTTGAATCGTGCTTTGTGCAAAAAGTTTGCTTCTGTTTGCCTTTATATTTATAATATTAAATTCCCTTCCATTACGTAGCCTTTTAATTGCTTTACTAACCAGTTTTACAGTCCCTCGTTCACACTAATACAGGATGATGTGTATCTTTATTTCATTTACTTTTATCCTAAACTAGTCATTAATTCACTTTGCAACTTTACAGTTTTGATCAACCTGTTACAGGTACCCAAAATTTCAGCCAAATTGACCGATTGGCTTTTTTCGAACATTTTGTGCCCTTTTAATAACTACAAGATGGTTCTGTCACGCGGTATTTTTGAATTTGAATTAAATTAAAGAATGAAATTGTTTGTAAATATTTAGCTTATAAAGTCAGGGTGGAGGGTGGGGCAAGCGCCCCACCTTGCACCATCGTGGGTACGCCGAACGAATGCACTTCTCGTCTGCTTCTGCATCTTTTAACACTATTACCATGACGATCGGTCAATAATCATAGAAGCTACATAACTTTTTATGTACGGAAACACCCGTTTTTCAAGAATTCCAAATCTAAAGGGACCACCTACAGGTCAGAATTATTTACCGATTTTTCAAATTATTTCGCCATTTGGTAGCTAAACTAATACCCTAGGACTCTTTTTTTCATTTTTTCTTAAGTTAGTTTTTTTTCCGAAATATTAACAATTTAGTAAACAAACACCCCCAAAAAATTCGGAATTTTTGGAATTTTGCTAAATTTAAAAAAAAAGTTACCCGTAGATTTTCAAAATTCAAACGTTCACACGTGTCTCGATAAATTCCTCAACTTTTGGTACTATTTCCATCTTGATCCTCTTAAAATCCTCGGAGATATGGTCAACAATACGTCTCAGGCGATTTGCATCTTATAACCATTTTCGAATCGGCGACGATTCAGTTAACACGACATAACTAAATTGACAGGACTACTTAATAGTATTATTGCACAGCGAGGGCTCTAATCTAACAGGCACGAGGGCAATATAAATTACTTAAGGCGAGGTGCATAATCTGCTTTTCTTTCAACTATTACCTATAGGAATAGTAGATAAAAGAAACTCTCCCGCCAAATCACTTTTTTAAATTAGAGTTAGCAGCAATAATTTCTTAAATTTGGAACAAGTAGGATAGAAACGAATACTACGTACGTAAAAAAGTATTGATATCGGCTGGCTGACTGAATAGAGCTAATCCATTGAGATTGGCACCTTTTGGTGTGATTAAAAAAAAATTCAATAATGAAATTTCATACATAGAGTAATAAACTCTGGAGCATTAAAGACTCACTTTGTACTGAATTTTTAGTGTGATTGTGATGAAATTAAAGCATAGTTGGAAGAAAACTTAATTTTAGCATTCTGTTCTTGTCTTTTCGATACAGAAAGAAAAGGATGGGTAACTAAATTTAGTTTAGTCCTGTCAATTTAGTTAAGCCGTTGCCAGCCGAATCGACATCATTATCTTTCAAAGTTTAAAAAACACATTAACCTTAGTATAACATTTTATGCTGCCGATTGTACAAACAAATAACATGACATGTGTTACACTTGTCATATTAAGTCAATATAATGAAACTTGGTTTTACAAGTTTACTTAAAAATCATAAATTTGGTCGGAACTTTATATTGTTAGTACTGTGTGACTGGCATGCAAAATGTGATTTATTTATCAACTTCAGCTAGAAAACTAAAATATGGAGATGATTACAGTAAAATAAATTAAAGAATAAACAATTTACGAACCAACTCTATTCAAATTCGAAAAATCAATCAAATTTTCAAGGTAAGAAGTAGAAAATTACAATGCATTACATTACATTCATAACACCTCACAGCTAGATTCTTACAACATCACCAAACATGCATAAAAACTTAAAAAACTTTGTTTTTCTTTGTAATTTTATTTCTTGATTTCTTTTGTTTTCTTGTTATCCACAAGGGAAGTAGCGGGTCATTCCCAACCCAATACAAGTATTTTTAGATTACTTACATTACAGTCTGTTCTGTACAGTAATGTTTTGTATCAAAGATTACTGAAATAAATGCATTTTTATTTTATTATTTACACCCCACCGTTCCACTATACAGATATTAACATTTTTCTTCGCCATATTGACAACCTAAAAATTTTGAAATATCTCAATTTCACCCCTCGCCACTGGTTACCACCTATTTTTGACCGAGCGAGCACGAAGTGCGAGCGAAGCGTCTCTGCTTCAGCTTGGGCAAAAATTCTTTCGTATGTCTGTATGTTCTCTTCTACAGGTCGCATTTCTCAACTGATTCTCGTGAAAATTTGTGAGCAGGTTCGAAAATTATATAAAAATTTTTTGTCGAGCCAGATTTTTTAATTTTTCAAAATGGCGGAGATATGTTAAAAAACAGGTTTTACGGCTTTCCAGCGCTGTCTGTTCTCCTCTATAGGTCGCATTTCTCAACCGATTCTCGTGAAATTTCGTGAGCAGGTTTGAAAATAATATATATTTTTTTGTCACGCCACTTTTTCGATTTTTTTCAAAATGGCGGAGATATGTAAAAACAACATATTGCAGTCCAGCTTCCCGGCTCTGTCTTTTCTCCTCTACAGGTCGCATTTCTCAACCGAATTTCGTGAAATTTTGTAGGCAGTTTCGAAAATCATATAGATTTTTTAAATTTGAGACAGTTTTTCCAAATTTTTCGTAATGGCGGAGATATGTAAGAAAAATTTATTTCAGTCCGGCTTTTTGGCGCTGGATGTTCTCCTCTACAGGTCGCATTTCTCAACCGATTCTCGTGAAATTTTGTGAGCAGGTTTGAAAATAATATATATTTTTTTGTCACGCCACTTTTTCGATTTTTTTCAAAATGGCGGAGATATGTAAAAACAACATATTGCAGTCCAGCTTCCCGGCTCTGTCTTTTCTCCTCTACAGGTCGCATTTCTCAACCGAATTTCGTGAAATTTTGTAGGCAGTTTCAAAAATCATATAGATTTTTTTAATTTGAGACAGTTTTTCCAAATTTTTCGTAATGGCGGAGATATGTAAGAAAAATTTATTTCAGTCCGGCTTTTTGGCGCTGGATGTTCTCCTCTACAGGTCGCATTTCTCAACCGATTCTCGTGAAATTTTGTGAGCAGGTTTGAAAATAATATAGTTTTTTTTTGTCACGCCACTTTTTCGATTTTTTTCAAAATGGCGGAGATATGTAAAAAAAATTATTGCAGTCCAGCTTCCCGGCTCTGTCTTTTCTCCTCTACAGGTCGCATTTCTCAACCGAATTTCGTGAAATTTTGGGGGCAGGTTCGAAAATCATATAGATTTTTTTAAGTTGAAACAGTTTTTCCAAATTTTTCGTAATGGCGGAGATATGTAAGAAAAATGTATTTCAGTCCGGCTTTTTTGCGCTGGATGTTCTCCTCTACAGGTCGCATTTCTCAACCGATTCTCGTCAAATTTTGTGAGCAGGTTCGAAAATTACATAGAATTTTTTTGTCACGCCAGTTTTTAAAATTTTTCATAATGACGGAGAATTATGTAAAAAACATATTTCAGTCCGACTTTCCAGCTGTCCAGTTTCCTCTACAGGTCGCATTTCTCAACAGATTCTCGTGAAATTTTGTGAGCAGGTTCGATAATTACATAGACTTTTTTAATTTAGCCAGTTTTTCTAAATTTACCAAAAATCACCATTTCGAAAAATGATTAAAATTAGAAGCGCCATCTAGCTGCGAACATACCTACCAAATAATATCAAACAGCACGTACCGTACCTACTACGTGCTTTGAAAAGCTGCCACAGTGTGGGAAAAAGGGGTGGCGACATCTTTTAGATTAAAGAAAAAAAAAAAAAAAAAGTCTATGGTACTGCACATGTTTTCCGAATTTGTAATTGTATTTCATATAAAAATACGATCTACGAGTCATTGTTTTAACAGTGTGATTGGTTTTAAATACCACAAGTGAAACACAAGTGAAGTCTGAAGTCATCTCGTATCTTGGGAGTTTTTTTTTGACTGGACTCGGTGTCTATATCTACGCTAACAGGATCCATTCATTTTCGTACGGAAAGTGCTTTAATGAGATCTCTGAGTGCTGTTAAGCAAGAAGAAATCGTTTGCACCAGCTACAGTACAGGGTACCACAATCGAGAGACTAAGTATTGAAACTATATACCTATACTTCATAAGTTCATAACCTTCAAAGTAACATTTGGGCTATTTCCTGTTGGAAGGACTACATACTTAAGTTATTATTACAATAGCCTTCACACTATCAAGAAAATGACCCCTCAAAAAACTAGTGTCATAGAAAAGTGTACTGGGTGCTTGAAGAATTTGCCAAAGAAATTATACATGCGATGTTCGGCCTGTAACGCTGCCTATGACCTTGATTGCATTAATATGAGTTCACAAAGGTTTTACTCATTCTATATGATGGATAAACAGCGCCGTGATAATTGGCAGTGTCCTCATTGCATTACTAAGCAGCCCAAAAATGATAATCAAAATACTCCTGCTCGTGCTAATTTACCCTCGACTATATCAGAGTCTGAGATGAGTAGTAATGTTACTGAGCGTGTTAAGCAACTTACAAAGGGCCAGCATGACACCAGTTCCATACTCGATGATGATACGGACTTTACAAAAAGTCCCACACCCACACTTGAAGATCCAGTGGGTGATCTGAAAGAATTCTGGAAAGAGTTGAGGGCCATGCGTAAAGAGTTTCGTATTTCCCTGAGTAACATAGAAGCTGCTATAAAGTCACAGAACTCTCGCTTGGATACGCTTGAAATGCGAATGGAGGTGCTTGAGAATAAGACTAACAATAACCCGCAAGATTATGATATTTCTCAGCTCGAGGAGACGATAGTGAAACTAAAGATGGAGATTGTAGAACGGGATCAGGAGATGTTGGCTAATGATATTGAAATAGCATGTTTCCCTGAATCAAACAATGAAAACTCGACGCATGTAATCCTTGCTATTGCAAAAAAACTTGGTGTACAGATTAGTGAAAATGATGTGGTTAGCGCCCGTCGTGTGGGAGTCTCAAGGGCAGCTATGGAGAATAATGATAAGACAGCTATACGCCCTCGGCCCATCGCGGTGCGACTGGCTCGACGTACTCACCGGGATGAACTACTGCAAGCGGCACGAGTTCGACGCCACCTGTCTACAGAGAACATGGAGGTACCAGGGGCTTCATCACAGCCCTTTTATATTAACGAGCGTTTAACTCGTCATCATCGCCAGCTATTTCAAAAAACACGTGATATAGCTTCTCGACATGGCTGGAAGTATGTATGGACACGTGATGGTCAGATCTTTGTACGCCAAGAAAATGGGAAGGCACGCCACAGGCTTCGTGCTGATATTGACCTTGTCAAGGTTTTTGGTGAAGGCACTGTTGGTGCTGTTGGCGCTATTCAACGTGGCTGACTGCTTTTTGGATCTAATTGGTTTCAATTTTGGATTTGGTGTGAGCTTGTCAAGAGGCTTATATCATAACAATAGTAAATTCAGCGAGCTCAAGATATCATCTGTGTTACCTATTGTTTTTTATATCTTGTTTTATGTCATAATTTTGATTCATATAGTACACAAGAGCACTACTCTGATAATTGTGTTCTGTTTTGTCGGCTGTTATTGGTTTTATATACTTGGGCTGTCAAGTCAGAATTATTATAAACAAGTAGTTTCTAGTTTTAAGTTAAGTTTTATAAGAAGCTTTTGTTCATGCTACAAACAGCGGATGAAGCTTAATAAGTTGTGTTCTGCTAATACTTATATGTCACTAATAATTGAGTACTATAATTATTATACGAAAAGCAGTGTTCTTGCTTGGAAAAGTTATGTACTGCTATGTTATGTTTTTGATAATATGTCAATGTTAAACTCTTTACTACTAAATTTGATATTTAGAACTTATGTTGTAATATTACTTTGTAACTATCGGGGTATTGTTATTGCTTGGCAAAGGTATGTATTACTGATTTATGTTCCTATAAAAAAGGCAATGTTAAATTTATTTTTTATAAATTGTTTTTTTAGATTTTTTTCTAAAATATTATTTTGTAACCATAATAGTATTGTTCTTGCTTGGCAACAGTACTCATATGTAAAACTGAGAAATGTTTTCATTGGAAAGCCAATGTTAAACTATGTCACATTGAAACTTTTTAATGTTATCTTCTACTACAATGTTGATAAAAGTTATATTACTATGTACATATTATATTTCACTACTCAATGTGTGTTAACTACAACTAGTTTGGTGTTTTCACAACTGAACTATTTTACTGAGTTAAAGCAATGTATAAATGTTTTGTTAGTGCTCAAACTTTATTGCCTCTATAATATCAGTAGCAGTTTCATAAATTGTAAAACTACTTCAAAATTTATTAATGTCATTTATAATCTATTACTGTGTATACCTAACAGCAAAAATGCTCTCTAAAAAATTCTTTCGGGTTGGTCTCTTTAATCCAGGCTCTCTAGGGAGGAATCACGATGAGTTGATTGTATCGGTCCTGGAGCATTGTATAGATATATTAGCAATTAACGAAACTTGGTTAAAGCCTAATGAAGAGGGTAAAGCGCCGTCCATTCCAGGGTACACTTTACGCAGTATCCCGCGTCCGTCAAACGTACGTCGCGGTAGAGGTGGTGGAGTTGCTTTCTATATAAAAAAAGGTATTAATGCCAGCACTTGCAGCCATCCTGTATCGCCTCAGGTCGAACAAATGTGGCTTAATCTAAACATAAATGGTACAAAGACAGTAATTGGCACGGCATATAGACCTCCTTGGCTGGATGTTGATGTTTTTTTGGACGCCTTGACGGACACTATTAACTCTTTTTATTATGACAGTCTCATCCTTCTGGGTGACTTTAACATAGATTTGCTAAAATTGGATACAACAAATGCTAAAAAATTTGTAGATTTTATTAATCTTTTTAATTTAAAACAAGTTGTAGATTCACCCACACACTTTACTGAACACAGCGAATCTCTTATTGATGTTATTTGCACTGATGCTCGAGTTCGATCTGTGTCTACTGATGTTTTAGGAAATAAGCTATCAAAGCATGCTCTGGTCACTTGCGATCTGAATTTTAAAAAAGTTGCTATCAAACCTATGCGGGTCAATTATCGGCCACTTAAGAACATAGATAGTTTACAACTAAAAAGTGATTTGCAGCATTTACCTCTAGCGGGTATTGAGACTTTAGACGATGTTAACGGCATGGTTACTTATTTCACGAATTTGATTAAATACATATTTGATATTCATGCACCTCTAAAATCAATTGTCATTAAACATAGATCTCTTCCTTGGATAACAGATGTTGTCAAAATCATGTGTAGGTTGAAAAATGAAGCCCACATCAAATACCTGAAAACGAAAAAGCCTGAGCATCGAGATTATTTCAATAGTTTCAAAAAATTGGTAAATTCTGCTATTGATAAGGAAAAAAGAGCATACTTTGAGTTTCATATTAATAAGCACATAAAAAATCCTATAACGCTATGGAAGAATCTGAAGCGAAATGTACTCCCACCAAAGCAAGAAGTAGAACTCCCTGTACACCTTCAATCTGTTGAAGAAGTTAATCAACACTTTCTCAGGGTACCCGGCACTGTAGATGTGGACTTGTCTGTGCTGACCTATTACGAATACCATAGGGCTGTACAAGCATCTTTCAGTCTCAAACCTGTAGATACATCACTAATCCTGCGCATTATCAGTGGTCTTAAATCTAATGCTGAGGGCGTTGACATGATTTCCCTAGACATGATAAGGCTTACTCTGCCTTTCACTTTGCAAGCTATAACAACTATAGTAAACACTTCTATTGCTACTAGCAACTTTCCGGATCTATGGAAGACTGCAGTTGTTCAGCCTCTTCCAAAAACCCTAAATCCATCAATCTTTAAGGATCTGAGGCCAGTGTGTATCTTGCCTTGTCTGTCAAAGGTATTGGAAAAGGTGGTATGTCTACAGCTCACAGATTACCTTGAGTCAAATAATATTCTTCCACTCGCGCAGTCAGGATTCAGAAAGAGTCGAAGTACCACTACCACCTTGCTTGATGTGACCAGCAATATTCTCGAAGCCCAAGATGCAGGTATGGGGACTATCCTTGTGTTGCTCGATTTTTCGCGAGCCTTCGATGCAATAAATATTTCACTACTTTTGTCCAAATTATCCTACTACGGTTTCGATGCGCCATCAGTAAAATGGTTTGATAGTTATCTACGCAATCGTTCTCAATTTGTAAAAATTAGGAAAAGCGATGGTTCTGAGATTTTTTCTAACTCAGCGAGTGTTGCTAGGGGAGTCCCACAAGGATCCATCCTAGGGCCCCTTCTTTTTATTCTTTATGGGGCAGATATTATTAATTGTATTAAGTATTGCAAATATCATATATACGCTGACGACTTACAGATATATTTATCATGTCATCCTGATGATTTTCCTATTGCAGTGGAAAAAATTAACGAAGATTTAGAGAGAATCGTCCAATGGTCTAATCGTAATTCTCTCACACTAAATCCTGACAAATCAAAGTACATGGTACTGGGGTCTAAACATCATATTTTGAAGTTCGATTCCCAACAGCTACTGATCGAAATAAATGGGGAGGCAATATCGCGAGCTCATGAGGCACGTAATCTGGGATTGACGATAGACGAGGAATTAAAATTTGAATCTCATGTGAAGGAAGTTACGCGAAACTGCTTTTACCGTTTAAAAATATTATATCGTATACGCAATTACTTGAGCACTGAGCTTCGTCTTAAGCTAGTAGAATCCCTTATTTTATCCAGATTTAATTATGCAGATTCAGTATATGGTCCAAGACTATTGGCTAGGTCAAAATCACTTATACAACGAGTTCAAAATGCATGTGCAAGATTTTGTTATAACATTCCGCCAAGGAGTCATGTATCACCATACATTAATAGAGCAAAGTCGTTGAACATGGCTTCTCGACGCTACGTTCATTTTGCCACTCTTCTTTTTGGCATAATAAAGACTCGCAAGCCCCCATATTTATTTCATAAACTTAATTGGTCCTCTCGAGCTCGTTTGAGTTGTCTTCTGTTTCAGGTGCATAAAACTGTTGCTTTCAAAGGTAGTTTTAAATATGCCGCTGTTAAGATATGGAACAACATCCCGCCTCCTATCCGTGATTCGATATCTGTTATTGGTTTCCGGTCTAAAATGAAAGAATATGCTTTGAAGTGCCAAATTGAAGGTAGAGATAGTCACCTGATCTAAAGGCTACTTAGGTCTTTCTTTTATATTTACATATATTTGCTTTAAATAAATATTTCCTGTGTGGGTAATATAATATGTTTTCTTATATTTAAATTTTGTTAAGTTCACCCAGTAGTCCTTTGTCAATACTATGTAGGTATAGGTACTGAACCCAAGATGCAAATCGTAGGGCTGGGTGGACAAGACAAGCTTATAATGTTATTTTCCATAATATGTATACAACAACAAAACATTAATTTATTTTGTATCATATGCAAGTAGTAGGTCCAATTCTGTTCACCCAGCAGTCCATTGTTATTACTATGTAGGTAGGTACTGAATCCAAGATGCAAATCGTAGGGCTGGGTGGACAAGACGAGCTTATAATGTTCACTACACGTATTTTCTATAATATTTTTATACGACAACAAAATATCAATTAATTCTGTATCACATGCAAGTAGTAGGTCCAGTCCAGTTCACCCAGCAGTCCATTGTTATTACTATGTAGGTACTGAACCCAAGATGCAAATCGTAGGGCTGGGTGGACAAGTCAATGTTTATCATGTTTACTTCATGTTTAATCCATAATATTAAAACAACAACATAACAACAATCTGTTCAGTATCATAAACAAGTACTAAGACCATAAACAGCAGAACTATGGCATATTGTTACAGCCGACTTTTTTTTTTTTTCTTTTCTTTCTATATTTTATATTTTAAATATATTTATGGGTCCAGCTGAAAACCAGCGTTGTGGAATAGACTCCACAACACAAGCTGAGTCTGGTCAGCCCTTTCGGTTGTCTAATTCTATACTTTAATTAAGAATTGTATGTATTGCAAACGCCGAATAAATGCTTACTTTACTTTACTTTACTTTAGATAATTTTTTAAACAACATACAATTTGAGCTACTTTTTAACGCGAGGTCTACAGCTCACGGAGCCACTAGTATTTAATCTGTAAAATGTATTCTTTGATTCTTTGCCATAAATTATCGAGTAAGATGTAATAAAGGAAGTTTCCATAGTTAAATAAATCGCATTGTAATATATTGAGTCAGAGGAAGTCTGAAAGTAGCACCAGTAACAGAAAAGCTGAAAGAGAATCGTCTGGCTTGGTTTGGGCATGTTATGAGAAGGGATGAAAGGCATGTTACTAGAAGAGTAATGGATATGGATGTTGAGGGCTGGAAAGTAAGAGGAAGACCGCTGAAAAGATGGATGGATTGTGTGCGAAATGATATGAATGTGAAGGGAGTGGATGAGGAGATGACGAGTGAGAGGAAGGAATAGAAGAAAAACTTTTTGAAAAAAGGAAAACCTCCTTCAAAAATCATAAAAAACAGCTCTATAAAAAGCAAGAAATAATGTTCAAATCGATTAATTAAAACACGTCTATTGAAGTCGGGTGGATCTGAAAGTATTTTTTTACCATCGCCACTCTAAAAAGTGCGTTTAATTCAACGATAAGAGTGAATAATAAGCGATTTTATTCACCGAGTGAATAAAAATAATTTGAATTTGGAACAACCGCGCATCATGAACTATTACAAAAATGTACCTATAGCTATACTGGCTGCTGTGGAGCTATTCCATAGAGCCAGTTACACAATAAAATTAAAGAAAAAAAAATATCCCGCCAAATTTAATTAGGTTCTTTTTAGTGTCTCATCTTTGGGTTCTTTTATATCTATTAGAGGGAGATTGAATGTTCCGTCTTGCATCAGTCTGTACGATATTCAGTCTGCAAAAATATAAAGTCTATACAGACTGATGAAATGGACTGATGCCAGACTGATCATGTAATCTCTCTCTCTTAGCGTGGTTGTTTTATGTCATTGGAAAACTTCTAATTTCATGCATGGGTCGCATGGGTCGGTCATGGGATGGGTGACCAAAAATGTATTATCTCGAGCTCCTCCGTGCTTTGGAAGGCACGTTAAGCCTTTGGTCCCGGCTGCATTTGCAGTCATTAATACCCATCAATCCGCATTGGGCCCGCGTGGTGGGTTATGGCCCATCCTTCCACCAATAAGGAAGGCCTGTGCCCCAGCAGTAGGGACATTAAAAATGGCTGATAATCAACTATTATACTAAGCATAAAAGGTAGGTACCTACCTATTTGTTTTCTCGCAGTCAATGGTAAAAAGTAGAGTACACAACTCGTGAAAAAAAAATTCATCTCGGTCCTTTGTATCCCTCGCTACGCTCAGGATTCTACTTTTGAATCCCTCGCTACGCTCGGGATTCAACTCTAGAATCCTTCGCTACTCTCGGGATCCAACTTAGTCCCTCGAACTAAATTCCCTTTTTATTCACTTGTTGTATAATCTACTATTTTACTTATTGTATTGTTTATATTCTAAAAGCCCCACCCGACTTCAATAGACGTGTTTTAATTAATCGATTTGAACATTATTTCTTGCTTTTTATAGATCTGTTTTATGATTTTTGAAGGAGGTTTTCCTTTTTTTAAAAAGTTTTTTATTTTAAACTTTTTTGTGGTAGGTATGTAAGCGATGATTTTATAAAATAAAACGTTATAATGTTTCACATTTTTCAATGGTATACCCCGAGTAACTCAATTTCCACGAGTTCCGTTGGGCCTTCGCAGTTCAACTCTAGTCCAGCCAGACGTCCTTGACAAAAGATTAACTTGTTTTTGATTGTCATAACATAAACCTACCAATATTTCAATCACTTTACAGTTCCTATTTGATTTTGAGGAGTTCCCTCGTGTATCTTCAAAATCCAACGTCCAATACCAATGAAATTAATATGGTATCATCCTTAAGGTGTTTTCTTTCAAATAAAAAAAGAATCATCTAAATCGGTTCATAAACAAAAAAGTAATGGTTGAAAATCCGTCTGAATTCATATAAAATGGTTACGAAAACGACAGTATTTTCAAGATTACTTGAAAACTACTGAACCGATTTCAAAATTTCAAAAAATGGGACTGACTTGGGAACAAACCTCATGTTATAACGTTTAAATCATTTCAATCGGTTCAGCCGTCTTCGAGTAATCGGTGTACATACATATATAAAAAAAAATATACGCGACGAATAGATAACCCCTCCTCCTTTTCAAATTTTTGAAGTCGGTTAAAAAGACGCAATGCACCCTAAATAAATTGGGATAAGGGTAAGGGGATGATGATGATGTAATATATTGAATTTATTTTTCTTTTGTTTTATTTAGGTACTTTTTCCCGCATGGTCTCTGAAAAGCAAAATGAAAAAGTAACTGGAAAAAAAATCTTTTCCAAACGTCAAAGTTGGCTGAGTTATAAATTGGTGAATAATGTTTTCGTTGTTATTTAAACGAATTGCATTGTTTTTATTATTGAAACTACGTATGAAGGGAATTCGTATGTTTTATGTTTTTCCCAATTTACGTTATCGTCAACAGTACTGAATCAGGCTAGGTATACTGGATGACCTAAATACCTACAGGTAATAACATGAATTACTAAATAGGTAAGTTATGCATCGTACGTAATGTCGTCGCTGTCAGTTTAAAAGGACGTAAGTATGTAAAAAAAGACTGTTTTCAGAAGACACCTAAAAACTTTTTGAAACCAGAAAATGCACATAGGCCTTTTTGACGATGTCATTCCAGAAAGTCGTATGTATGAACAGACTGTTTCAGAAAACACGTCAAAAAACTATTTTTTGGAATGAATATTACGACTATGCATACGACTTTTTGGTATACCCGCAAGGAAATTATAACAAACGAAAGAGCTTGAATCTGTCAAATATAAACGTAACTCAAAATGTCGTATGTTCGACTTAGGCAATTTTACAAAAACTAAATACTTCTTGGCTATTACTTTAAAGTCTAAAATCGTCCAACACAACTAATGATGCGTCAGTAAATGTAAAAGCTAAAAAAATGTTTAACAAACGATGTTTTTACCACCATCATTTAATTTAAATAGTACTTAAGTACTTTCAGATTCAGATTCAGATTCATTTATTTGCTTTAAAAGTGGTACAAAGGTTAAAATATAATATATAGGTATCTCACAATTAGTCTTTGCAGACATACAAATATTGAAAATAAACATTAAACATTACATTTCATTTCACTACAATACATTTGACTAATAATTCATTTCATTTTATTACAATACATTTCATTACATTACGATACATTTCATTACATTACATTAAATTTCATTTCAATTCATTCAAATTCATTCTTATTTATTATTCTCAATCAATTTCTGTCAATTACAAATAAAAAATGTCACAATTAAAATATATAATAATAATGTCAGTTTAAAATTAATTCATGCATGTCAGATTTAAGATAGAAATCCTTTACTTTAAGGTTTTGTCAGAAAGATATTCATGCACTGTATAATAACACTTATCAATAAGAAGATTTCTTAATTTATATTTAAAAGCATTCAAGGGAAGTTTTTTTATGTCATACGGCAACTTGTTGTAAATATACACTGCCATTGGGTAACAGCTGTGCCTCCATAATGAAGTAATAATTTGCGGTTGCACAAGTGTATTAGGATATCTTCCTCTGTAGTTCCTATTCACAGTGATATTGTCTTGAAACAAGCTGATGTGTGTCTTAACAAACTGGCAAATTTCATATATATAAATACATGGCAATGGTAACAATTTAAGTTTCAGGAAGTACGGTTTACAGCTCGTTCTGGAAGATATGTTACATATAGATCGTATGCACTGCTTTTGGGCAATGAAAGCTTTTCCAATGTCAACTGAATTTCCCCAAATTATGATTCCATATCTCAGGATAGAATCCACGTAACCATGATACGCCAACAAAGCAGTTCTTTCATCGGTTATTTTAACTAAACGCCATAAGGCGTAACAAAAACTATTAATTTTATTGCACAGCTTTTGTATATGCGGCTTAAAGCTGCAGTTATTGTCCAACACTATACCCAAGAATGTTACTTCGCTACTTTCTTCTATGCTCTGATTATTATGCTGAATAGATAGGTTAATGGTTTTGCTATTCCTTTGATTATGAAATTGAATATATTTAGTCTTCTTGACATTTACTATCAGATTATTATTTTCAAGCCAATCTGTAATATCGTGAACGGTAGCATTTACATGATTATTGTATTCATTAGCATCATTGTACAAATTTGGTATCACTACTGACACGTCATCTGCAAACAAAGTACAAAAATGTTTAGTTGCCTTTGGAAGGTCATTGATGTACAATAGAAACAATAAAGGTCCTAAAATACTCCCTTGTGGCACTCCTGACTCTTTCTTTATTAAACTAGACCTATATGTTGTTTCATTGGATGATTCATTGATATTTGTGATTTCTACGTATTGAAGTCTATCTTTTAAGTATGTTTCAAGCCAGTTATACGCGTTGCCCCTAAGGCCATATTTTTCACATTTCCGCAAAAGAAGTTCATGTGAGACGTAATCAAATGCTTTACGCATATCAAAGAATATTGTTGTTACTTCAATAGATTTGTCTACAAAGTTCATAATTTTGTTTACCAAATTAAATGCAGCAAGTGCCGTAGATTTGCCTTTTTGGAAGCCATTTTGATTTTCGTCAAGTATGCCCAATCGTTCGATAAATTTGTTTAATCTAGCGAGCATAGCTTTTTCAAAAATCTTAGACATTATGGACAATAATGCGATCGGCCTATAGTCATCAAGAGTGTAGCCATCCTTAGTTTTTGGTATTGGTTTAATAACTGTCAATTTCAATTTTTCTGGAAATGTGCCATCCACAAAAGATAGGTTGATTAGATAACTTAGTATCGGAGAAATTATATCCTTGTTAGCCTTAATAATCTTAGTAGGTATTTCGTCATAGCCAACAGATGGTTTATTTTTTAAACTATTTATAATTTTACAGACTTCATATTTATCGGTTGGATACAAGTAAATGCTATCTCGGATGTTTTTTACATTTTGCATATTGTTAACACTCGATGCATTTGAGTCCGTACTTAAGCCTACTCTTGAAATGTTTTCATTAAACAACCTTGCTATTTCACTAGGATCAACAATGGTTTCACCATCTTTTGTTATCTGTTTAATGTATTTATTCTTCATAATGTTATTGTTATTTTGTTTTATTAAATTCCATGAAGCTTTGCATATATTATTTGATTTTGCAATATACAGCTTATTACATTTCTTCTGTGAGTAATGAATACATTTTTTCAGTATGGCCGAATATTTTTTGTATCTAGTCTTGTTCCTTGTATTTTGATTCCTATAGTAATCAAATCTTAGCATGCGTTTCGTTTTACAACCTAAACGTAGTCCTTTTGTGATCCATGTGGCTTTTTTAGGTTTGTTTGTCATTCTTATCCTAACGATGGGAAAACACAACCTGAAAAATAATGTGATAAGCTCATGAAAGCTATTAAATGCTTTATTACTGTCCCTCTCGTTATAAACTTCAGTCCAGGAAAGACTTTGCAGGCAGTTATTAAACTTTTCCATATTTTCTGGACAATAATCACGTTTTTTGATGTAGTAGTATTTTAATGTACTTGATTTAACATTTATCGGAGCTTCTAAAGTTTGTGCTGTATTATGATCGGATAGCCCCAAGTGGTGACAGCTTCGGGCATATTACTGATTATCAAGTCAATGCAAGAATTCTTTCTGGTAGGTTCAGTAATATGCAGTTGATATCCATTGTTTTGAAGTATTCTTGTAAAGTCCCTAGAAACACTGCTGTCTTTTAACATGTTTATGTTAAAATCGCCCGCTAATATTATTCTCTTTTTAGTTTTAGTTCGAATTTTATTCAGAAGAATTTCAAAATTGTTAAGAAATGTATGTGGGTTTGAATCCGTGCTATCTGGAATTCTATACAAGCATATTATTATACATTTATATTCAGGTAGTTCTATGCCACAGCATTCGAAATATTTCTCTATAGCCATGTCCTTGACGTATTGTAATTTTTTATATTGCAGGTTCTCTCGACATAATATGCATACACCTCCGCGTTTTTTATTTTTTCGGCAGAAGAACTCAGCCAGTTCAAATTGCCGTAAATGTAGATTAGCTTCGTGACTTGTATTAGATATATCTTTTTATATTTACATAAAATATTTAGACACATAAATTTATTACAATTTGCTCATATCTCGTGACTACAACCTACGCTAATAAAATATTTACCTATGCTTCAAAAAAATTAATGTCTTGCAAGTACAATTGGCAACATGTTCTAATGGAACTACTGCTATTGTGTGGGTAAAGAAGTTTTTTAATGCCACTTTAAACCCTAAATAAAATTGATAGTTATACGAATTTTGAAATGACATCATACATAAAGCTTCATACAAACTGACGCGAGCGAATCGCGCGATTGGGGCTTTTTGACAGATTTTGATTACGTAACTCAAAGCAATAGCCATAGCCATAGCCATTGCTTAACAATTCTTTAGCAATTTCTTTGACAATGGCTAAAGCTATGGCAATCGCTTTGAGTTACGTGATCGCAATCGCGAATTTCGCGCGGAATTCGCCTCAGTTTGTACGGAGCTTAATAGTTAGCAAATAAGATGCATGGGTTCCGGATTCGATTTGCAGGTACAATTCGTACTCGGTTTGGTTGGTGGTACGGCTTATTTCAAGTCCGCCTGGCTAGCTCCTACCATCTTACCTAATAATGACGCCATAACAACAATTTAAAAATTGTTGTGTTCCGTCTGTAAAGAGGTAAGACAGCCAGTTCCTCAGTGATGAGGATTCCGGGTGTAGTGCGCTTCCACCTTCGGCCTATCCCAACACTATCCCGTTGTGCATTAAAAATACTACTACTCTTATAGAGTGGGTAAAGAAGTTTTTATGCTGCCTTTTATAGACAAAGTCACATTTATTAGTAAAATAAAAATTGATAGATACGAATTTTAAAAAGACATCATCATAATAAGTCTAATATAGTTTTAAACTTTTAGATTTTTGCATTCACAATGCTATTTTTATATTAAGATTAATAAATAATGAAAAAATATTAGAAAAAATCAACTCACCCGTAGGAACTCAGGCGGGATGCGGGTGAGTCGATTTTTTCTAATATTTTTTCATTATTTATTCATCTTAATATAAAAATAGCATTGTGAATGCAAAAATCTAGCAACTCAGACGGGATACGGGTGAGTAAATTTTTTCTAATATTTTTCATTATTTATTCATCTTAATATAAAAATAGCATTGTGAATGCAAAAATCTAAAAGTTTAAAATTATATGACTGTTTCACCTTAATTGATTGTCTAGCACCTGTAATGGGGCTGCCTTCGAATGTCGAAGTAATTCTCTTCACATTGGTGAGATGGCGCTGATCTTCAGCGGAAACGTAAAAAGTATTAGAAAATTTCGCCAAATTCATTAGTGGCTCGGTAGCATAATTGATAGTGCATTGGGCCGGATTCCTAAGGGTGCGGATCCCGTCTGAGTTGCTACGGGTGAGTCGATTTTTTCTAATATTTTTTCATTATTTATTCATCCTAATATAGTTTGTCAATCCAGTATCCTAATACTGTCATTACATGACCGACCAATCCTATCCTTTTATGCTGCGAAGTCCTTTATCAATTCAATATAATTGTCTCTGTGGTTAGTGCTAAGGCTTTCAAATCCGCCTGCCTGACTATATCTTCTAAGTCTGACGCCATAACAACAATTTAAAAATTTTGGGTTCCGTTAGTTAGATGTAAGATATCCAGTTCCTCAATGGTTAGAATCACTGGTGTTGGCAGCCCTGTAAAGTCTCATGTCAATCTAGTAGGGGGTTTTTGGCGGCATTTTGTCAAGTTCAGTTCAGTGGCTACTTTAATTATTTGGAAATCGATTCATAGTGGATATTGTATCTTAGAATTGTAATTCTGTGTTAGAAGTGTTTACGCAACTGAACAATATGTGGAATCATTGAAATAAGTGCGATCTTGGTCGTCTGGAAGCTGAGAATTTTATTGTAATGGTGACTACTGCCTCGGCAGAACTTACCGAGTAAACTAACTTGATATACTTGGTGCAAAATGCTCCAAAAAGCAATGGAATGTGATGCACCCGCATTCTAATGCAAAGAACCCTATTCCAACACTTAAAACTGGCAAAAGTATTTCCAGAAGAGGAGTGAATTGCCAAAACAAAAATAACGAGAAGAACCGTGCTCTAGGACGCAAATTTTTTAGGAATGTTGTGGTCAGTTTCGAAGTCATCGGGAAATTATTTCAATAAAAGAACCGCTAAGCCGCTAAAGGGCTTTTCGAGAAATACTTACCTGTTAGATGAGTCATTATAATATTATACTTAAGGGGCCGTAATAGGAAAACATGGTTTACGCGGGCCATTTTTTTATATAGAAAACGTAAAGTTGTAGCCACAAAAAAAAACATACTTACGACAAGATAAAGAGATTACCTAGTAGCTACAAGTATTAATTGCGTATGAACCTCACAGATGATTGTAAAAAAAACTCAGAATATCATCAAAACCGATTTACGCGGGCCATATTTTTGGTGTAAATAATAGCGGAAACGTATTGGATTCTACATCAAAACACACTTTAACGTACTGTGCAGTTGCTCCAATAACTTTTTTTCAACGAAGATAATTGTGCTAAAGATTATGATGAAAAAACAACGAAAAACATCGAAAAAGTGCAGAAGTGAGGTTATTTTCCATACTCTTTACATTTAAAGAAAAAGACAGAGACAAATGATTTCGCGTAACGGAGCCTTAAGGGTGTAGACGCGCAACACGTTCCATTTTTAAATTTTAATACAAATGATCAAAACAACTCTGGGCGACTCTACAAGGCGAACTTTGAAAATTCCTGTTAATTTATTAAATAGATTAATGGATATAAAAAACACGCAATACATTAAAAAAATACCTCATTATTCTTAAAAATATTTAAAAAAGACTTTAGAATCCTTAAATACCAGTAAAAACATGTCACAGCGTACCCACACTGCTCTAATAGCAGTTTTTAATATTTTATTTAATCTGTGAATAAATTTTGTTTTTAATTTTCTCTCCATAGTGCACTCCTTGACAATAGAAACAATTAATGAAAAAATAAATATGAGTCGTATTCTTGTTTGTTACAGCTGAAACTTTTGTGAAAAATACCTCTGACAAGCAAATTTTAAATTCCACTTGAACAGATTGTCTTCGTTTTAAAATACTTGATAATTTATTATGTTTTTCTCTCTATACAGCACTAATTTAAGAATTTTTCTTCCTAAAACTAAACTTTAAATCAAGTAATGCTTTCATTTAGATAACTTCTTTGGAAAAAACTCTAAAATTTCTTTGAAAAGCGGATATACAGTCTTAAGTCATAATGTCAATTTACATAAATTGGTACCCTTTATGATCAGAAAGCCTAACTTGCAGAACGTCTTTAAATTAAAATGACTAAAATACTTAAGGGGCCATAATAGGAAAACATGGTTTGCGCAGGCCATATTTTTATATAGAAAACGTAAAGTTGCAGCCACAAAAAACACATAGATACATACAACAAGCTAAATAGATTATCTAGTAGCTTCAAGTACTAAATTGCGTATAAACCGCACTGATGATTGTCAAAAATAATCAGAATAATGGGAATATCATTAAAAGCGCTTGTCGCTGGTCATATTTTTGGTGTAAATAATAGCGGAAACGTATTGAATTCTACATCAAAATACACTTTAACGTACTGTGCAGTTGCTCCAATAACTTTTTTCAAGAAAGATAATTGTGCTAAAGATTATGATGAAAAAACAACGAAAAACTTTGAAAAAGTGCAGAAGTGAGGTTATTTTCCACACTCTTTACACGTTAAGAAAAAGACAGAGACAAATGATTTCGCATAACGGAGCCTTAATGACTAAAACGATGTTATAAAATTTTCGCTGTTCTGTACTTACCCCTAGCACGAATATCTATCGAGAAAAAAACGCGCGTAAAATTACTCGATAGAGTAAAATTGAAGAGGTGAAACGAAGAGGGGCCCAATCGACAACTTTAAAATTAATTTAACTGATTTTTAAATTTAATTTTCATTTTAATTAATTTTTAAAATAAATTTGTTATTTTATTATGAATTAGTTTTAAAATCAAAATAAAAATTTAAATAATGCATGATTTTGTTTCATTTTTCAAATAAACTGTTTTTTGCCCCTCCTGTAAAAACAGTTATTCTGAAAATATGCCCTTCTTCGTTTCGCCTCTTCAATTGTTTATGAATTTCGCTTTTCAGGGGTAGATGACGCTTTACAAGTTTCCCATACAAAATTGCACTATCGAATTTTTTACACGCGTTTTTTCTCGATAGCTGTTCGTGCGGGTACTGTTTTCATAGGTATTAAATTTTGCACGCGTCTAAATGATATGGAAATCACACAAAAAATGTTCTTGTACTAGGTATTGTAATTGTAGCTGTACTTTTTTAATAGGTAATTAGGAACTTTAAATGTTTTCAACTCCTCATTTTCCTATGCGACTACAAAAAGCATTAGTAAACATTTGACAGCAGTTGTTACACAGGCGTTTTTAACAGACTTAAAAAATTTGAAAAGGAGGAGGTTATCTTTTCGTCGCGTATATATTTTTTTTACTATGTATGTACACCGATTACTCGAAGACGGCTGAACGTTATACCCAAGGTTTGTACCCAAGTTGGTCCCATTTTTTGAAATTTTGTAATCGGTTCAGCAGTTTTTGAGTAATCTTGAAAATACTGTCGTTTTTGTTACCATTTTATATGAATTCAAACGGATTTTCAACCATTACTTTTTGTTTATGAACCGATTTTTTTGTTTGAAAGAAGACACCTTAAAGATGATACCATATTAATTTCATCGGTATTGGATTTTGAATTTATAGATACACGAGGGAACTCCTCAAAATCAAATAGGAACTGTACAGTGATTGAAATATTGGTAGGTTTATGACAATTAAAAATAAGTTAAGGACCTATCTGTTGTCAAGGACGTTCTGGACTAGAGTTGAACTGCGAAGGCCCAACGGAACTCCTGTGGAAATTGAGTTACTCGGGGTATACCAACCATTGAAAAATGTGAAATATTATAACGTTTTATTTTATAAAATATTCGCTTACATACCTACTACAAAAAAGTTTAAAATAAAAAAGCTTTTTAAAAAAGCAAAACCTCCTTTAAAAATCTTAAAAAAACAGCTCTATAAAAAGCAAGAAATAATGTTCAAATCGATTAATTAAAACACGTCTATTGAAGTCGGGTGGAGCTGAAAGTATTTTTTTTACTTATTGCATTGTTTATATATTCTAAAAGCCTCACCCGACTTCAATAGACTAGTTTTAATTAAACGATTTGAACATTATTTTTTGCTTTTTATAGAGCTGTTTTTTTAAGATTTTTGAAAGAGGTTTTGCTTTTTTTAAAAAGCTTTTTTTTGTACATCGCATCCCTAGCTACATGTTAACTCCAGTAGATAAAAAAGTCAATTTAAAGGACATCATCCATGTTTCATACATTTTTGGTTCCAAATAAGGAAGTGCCGGCCAAAAGTGCTTTATTCTGATAGATTTTTTCCATTTAAGCATTTTTTATTATGGCACCGAAGCTGTAGCGCCGCTTCACATTCGTGTCAAAATGTATGAAAAGACAGACTTTTTTAACTAAATTAAAATCAAGTACAGCGCGGTGCTACAGCTTCGGTGCAATAATAAGAAATGCTTAGGCGGACAAAATCTATCAGAATTTGCTTTTTAGCTGACTTTTTTACATTGGTGCCAAAATGTATGAAAAAAGAGACTTTTGAACTTATTTAAAATCAAGTACAGCGGTGCTACAGCTTCGGTGACATACTAAAAAATGCTTAGGTGGACAAAATCTATCAGAATAAAGCACTTTCTTGGCCGGTTTTTTTACTACGATCCAAGTCATCACTTCCCCATTAATCAAAATAAATCCCAAAAATTCGCAATATTTTTTTAAGTAAGTACCTACCTACCTAGTATAAGGTAAGTTAATTAAAAAAAAACAAATACTTATTGCAACTTGAAATTAACAAGTTTTGTTGTTTAAATAGTTTATTAAATAAATTCTCAGCTTACTACAATTTCAAGTCCAATCAGAATTTAACCGGTAAATAATAATTATTAAATAAAATTAATTAAAACTAATAATTTTACAAACATTTGCATTGATTATAAATATTTACACAATTAATAAAAATGCTCTATAAGACTTGGTCTGTACCTATCTTAATAACTATTTTAGCTTTTATTTATCTAATGACTCTATTTTTTAAATTGACTCACTTCATTTATTTAACTTTTCAAATAAAAGAACAATTTACACACTCATTTTTACTAACATTAAAATCATAATTAATATAGCACTTGAAGGTAAAACATTTTTTTTTACCTAATTACATTCCTTTCAAATGTTTTTTTTTTATTATGTCTAAAGCTTGAAACAAGCATTATTTGTATACGCCTGTGTTATAATAATATTAAATAAACATATTATAGTAGCTAAACATTTACAACGTTTTATAGAATAAACGCAAATCCTCTTAGGTGGTGATTGTGCTCATGAATATGAACAACTTTTACTATGGGCCCAACTCTGCCACTCAACAAAATATTCATGAGCTCAATCACCACCTAAGAGGTTTTGCGTTTATTCATTAACACGTTGTATACCCATAGCGAGCGACCTTCGCCAATTTAATACGAATCGTATTAAAGAGGCCATCGAGCGGAATAAAGGCTCCAAAGTGTTCGCGAGAGATCTGTCTATTGGGCAAAGCCAGATGACGAAGCTGAAAACTGACGACGGACGCATCATTTCATCAAAGCCTGAAATCCTGAGGGAGATCGAGAGCTTCTATGGGCAGTTATATTCCACGCAGACACCTGTTGAAAGCAAGGCTAAAGACCCCAGAGCCAAGCTTACCCGACACTATACCGAAGATATCCCGGACGTCAGCCTGTGCGAGATTAGTATGGCTCTCAAACAGCTGAAAAACAACAAGGCGGCGGGTGACGATGGAATCACTACAGAACTTCTGAGAGCGGGCGGTAAGCCGATACTCAAAGTCCTCCAGAAGCTCTTTAATTCCGTCATCGTCCAGGGCAGAACGCCAAAGACATGGAACATAAGTGAGGTGATCTTGTTCTTTAAAAAGGGTGACAAGTCCCTCTTAAAGAACTATAGACCTATCTCGCTTCTGAGTCATGTCTATAAGTTGTTTTCGAGAGTCCTTACGAATCGTCTCGCTCGCAAGTTCGACGACTTCCAACCTCCCGAACAAGCCGGGTTCCGAAAAGGCTTTAGCACCATAGACCACATCCATACGCTGCGGCAGGTTATACAGAAGACTGAGGAGTATAATGAGCCACTTTGCTTGGCGTTCGTGGACTATGAGAAAGCCTTTGATTCGATTGAAACCTGGGCGGTGCTGCAGTCTCTCCAAAGGTGCCAAGTGGACTATAGGTATATCGAGGTGTTGAGGTACTTATACCAAAATGCCACCATGACGATCCGAGTACAGAACCAGAACACAAATCCTATCCAACTGCAGCGTGGTGTGAGACAGGGAGACGTTATTTCTCCGAAACTGTTTACAGCTGCGTTGGAGGACATCTTTAAGCTCTTGGACTGGAAAGGACTCGGCATCAACATTAATGGCCAGTACCTAACACACCTTCGTTTTGCCGATGATATAGACCATGGAAGACCTGAACACAATGCCCGAAGATCTCCGTAGTGCTTCCCAAAGAGTGGGTCTTAGGATGAACATGGATAAGACGAAAATTATGTCAAATGCCCATGTTGTACCCTCTCCAGTTCATGTTGGGAACACTACACTTGAAGTTGTTGACCATTACATATACCTAGGACAGGCAGTCCAGTTAGGTAGGTCCAACTTCGAGAAAGAGATCTCTCGTCGAATCCAACTCGGGTGGGCAGCATTCGGGAAGCTTCGAAAAATCTTCGCGTCCGACTTACCCCAGTGTCTCAAGACGAAAGTCTATGAACAGTGTGTGTTACCAGTGATGACTTACGGCAGTGAAACGTGGCCGCTAACTATGGGTCTCATAAGGAGGCTCAAGGTCACTCAGCGTGCAATGGAGAGAGCCATGCTCGGCGTTTCCCTTCGTGATCAAATCAGAAACGAGGAGATCCGCAGGAGAACTAAAGTAACCGACATCGCTCGAAGGATTGCTCAGCTGAAGTGGCAATGGGCGGGACACATAGCGAGAAGAACCGATGGCCGTTGGGGCAGAAAGGTTCTGGAATGGCGACCGCGCACCGGACGACGCTCCGTGGGTAGGCCCCCGACAAGGTGGACCGACGATCTGGTGGAGGTCGCGGAAAGCCAGTGGATGCAGGCAGCGCAGGACCGATCGTTGTGGAGATCCTTAGGGGAGGCCTATACCCAGCAGTGGGTGTCGTGTGGCTGATATGATGATGATGATACCCATAGCACGAGCTTATCGAGAAAAAAAAGCGCGTAAAAGTACGTGATGGCGTAATTATCTATGGGAAAATTAATTTTGCTTTTGGGCGGTAGATGGCGTGGAACAAATTTCTCATACAAAATTACTCCATAGATTTTTTTCCGCGCGGTTTATTTCGATAGGTGTACGCGCTACAGGTGTAGGTACCACAGTATATATACGAGGTGCACTTGTAACCACTCTCCAAATTTTAAGGATGTGTTCAGTCCATGTAACTGAACAACTTTCTCTAAAGCCCGCCGGTAACGATCATTTGCGATTGTCAATTTTTACGTCATTGACGCCCATTGATGCGAAAATTGATCGTTTACGCGTGCAATTAAAGCGATTGTCATTTGCTCTAACAATGGCATTGACGAAAAAATTGGGGGAATATATAAATGCACTTTAAAAATAATGTAACACACTTTAAAATGTTTAGCTTCAAAATTTATTGAATGAACTTTAAAAGTAATGGTTTCCACTATAAATATGCTAAGCTTTAAAATTAATACTTTGCACTATACAATTTAATTGATTAGCTTTAAAATTAATACTTTGCACCATACAAATTAATTTTATAACTTTAGTAGGTACTGGCAAACAGACGACTAGGTGCGACGACGAGCGGGCGCAGCGATAGAGGAGCCGAGGAGGAGGTTAACAGTGGTCAGTCTGACACATGGTTAAACAGAAATTAGATGGTTTCGGAGCTGGGACACAGTTATAGTGCAAACCATTATTTTTGTAGTGATAATATTAAATTTATAGATCTATTATTATTTTAAAATGCTGACAAATTGTTGTAGTGCAAACCATTATTTTAAAGTGCCGATATACAATTTTATTGCTGTTTTCATCAAATTTAAAGTGCTATTAAATACATCCCTAAATGTATTACGGGCTACTGTACTATTACCTATATATATGTAGGTAGGTACTGTCTAGGTGGTACTGATTAAACTTGAATGATAATTTCATAGAATTAATGGTACCTTTACTTAGAAAAAACAAATAAAACACCCAAATATAGAGCTACCTGTAAAGTATTAAACAGACCCCAAGTTTATAACACTGAACACTGAAACATTTTTTTTAATCGCCCTTTTTGCTTTTCTTAACGACTCAGGGAGGTAACGACTAATATGTCACTTGTATAATACACCTACGACACTCGACACCACATTACAATAATGGTATTTATGTTAAAAAGTCAATCATTCGTCTTTCGTTTAAAATTTGAGGAGTAAGAAAATCAGAAAAAAGGTCCCTATATATTATTTTCTAAACCAAGGCTGGCCAAACCCAGGCCCGCGGGCCACCAAGTGGAATTTTCCCGACAGCAATCGGCCGGCTGACCACCGCACTGTGGCACCGCTTCCACCTGATGAAAACCTAAAAGTGGCCCGGCACCGCCACGATCTAAAAAATGTTGCTCACATGTAAATTTTATTGGCCAGCCTTGTTCTAAACATTACTTCAATTTTAATCACTCCCATATTTATTTTTCATTTCGCAACCTTAAAAAAACATTTGTATATTTGTTTGGAGATACTTGCGTTAATAATAACGCAATTTCAACACTTCACTATAATTAATATAAATATATTAAACATACACAAACATTATTTATTAATTTATTTTTATTGATTTTGTTCGACTGCAAAGTGCGTATTTATTTAGGATCCAGCCTTCATGTTTATTTTATTATATTCTGCTTCTAATCACAAAAGAAGACTCTCATACGTGCAAACTACTTACTTTGAAAAAAAAAACATGCCTAGATGCCAACCCATGTCTACTGTAAAATAGTTTTTAAATTCTAAACAAAAATAAAAACGTATTTTTTAAAAAATTTTACTTAACAGAGCAATTTGTGTTCACTCATCCCTTAACTATCACTAAATGTTTGCATTACATGTTATTTTTCATCCCTTCTATTCGAAAAATGATGCTTTGTTCCTATAAAAGTGGGACCAAAATAGCTCTTTTCTGGTAAGAACTTTTTAGTGGGAGGAAAAGAGATTTGAATTTAGAACATGTATCTAGCCGCGCCCCGCCGCCGGCTGGTATGTATTGACTGGCTGTATAGACGGCGCGGCGAACTGAAAAAAAAACATAAACGCGCGAATTAAGTCTGTGTTCTTGTAATTAGTACATACTTACGTACTTAGTACAATAACCTTTGAAAATCGCGCTAGTGTATTAAACGTAACTATAAATTTGTAATTATTTTTACTTTTCACGTGTCTTTTTTAAATAAAAAACATTTTCATTAATTACATAAACACAGTCTCCTATTTATTTTCTCATAGAAAGGGGATGAAAAGTAGAGTATATGACTCGGGCGCAAAATATTTTTGGCGAGGGCGACATACTTTGAATCCCTCGCTACGTTCAGGATTCTACTGAAGAATCCCTCGCTACGCTCGGGATTCTACTCTAGAATCCCTCACTTCGCTCTGGATTCAAAAAAGTGCCCTCGCCGTAAAAATATTATTTTGCTCCCTTGTAATACAATCTACTATTTTCGATTAACGCATAATTTGACTCACTGGGATAACGATACATTTTATAACTGACATACATTACATATACAGCTTTATTTACAAGACACCTAGGCTTCTAAAATAAAAGCATAAATTATGCTTCATCACAAAAAATAATTATGAGCAATTTAGGGATTATTCACGCTCCATTTTAGGGATGATTCACGCTACACCGTGCCAGATCCGAGCCGAATAACAGTTCGATCCAACGAACTAAGTTCGTTGGTTCGATCCGATACTACATATTTTTATCCGACTACAGCTAAGCAAAAAGGAGGGTTATGATTTTGACCGGTATGTTTGGTTCCCTATATCTTCTAGACTACACTACTTATTATAATTTTACAAATGAGGTATCGTTAGAAGCATCTTGCTTGATCGTCCGCTGTTGTGACGTCACATTAAATTTACTATGACGCCTTCTGGAGGGCAAGAAAGTCATGATCTAAAAAAATATCTTAATGATGATGCCGTGTTCGGCATCAAATGAAAGGTTGAAACATTTAAAAAATATACTACCTATAAATTATATTGTAAGCGTACCCGTTACAACCCCAAAAGTAGTTTAAAAACTAAAATCCAACTACGGAAAAATCGTGCTCTAATAAGTACGAAACAAGAAAATTTCGAGTTTCGAGTCAAAAATTCTAAAAGGATAACCGTAGTCGTGTGTATAATTAGTTAGTGCAATTTTAGTTGTCTCCGAGCGTCGTCGGTCGGTCATGGGTTGCTCAGCGTCGCTCGGTATAGCGTGAGCGTGCTCATACAAAATATTTATATGGGATATTAGGATACCTTTGATTAATAATCAAAGGTATCACTTTACCGTGCTACGATCGAGACTCGGCTCGGACTCGGCACGGTGTGACGTCAGTTATCCCTTAGTCCTTATTTGTAACGCACCAAAAATTAAATGCTTAATTAAAAATCACGGCACAGCAGCAGTTTTGTCCTTATTCCCTCGTCCGTCCAGCTTTGTGTAGATTTCTTCTACTGTCTTATTCCTGGTTTCCGGGAAAACGAAGATTGTGTAGATGGTGGAGATGAAGCAGACGACCGCGAAGAATAGGAAGGCCCAATGTATACCGATCAGCTCACAGAGATCTGTGAACCATTTCATCTGGACGAAGTTGCTGAGTTTAGCGCAGATGTTTGTGAAAGCCGACACGGTGCCACGTAGCTGAAACGCACAAGGCAATAAAACATTACTTACCTAATATATTTCTAAGACATATTTTAACTGACGTCAAAAAGTAGGAGATTCTCAATAAAATTTGTTCGTGAACGCTCTCCCTAAGGCCACGAATACACCTGCAAGAACTTCTGCGAGAACTTACACTGACAGCCTGTCAGCCGTCGTAGCTTATGAACGCGTGACAAACTGTCGCCAGTGCATTTGCTATTAGTTAACACTTGTAACCTACTGTCTGACAGGCAGGACTCTTTTTGCAGAGTTTTCTTGCAGGTGGAAACGCGGCCTAAGAGCTAGCGCGCACGAGCAACTTTTGTCTCCGCAACTAAAATAAGTAGTTGCGGAGACAAAAGTTGCTCATGCGCGCCAGCTCTTAGACTTAAGTATTTAAATTGCTAGCTTTTTTTTTCAAGCTTTTCAAGGAGGTTTTTCTTTATTTTAATCTACAATTTGACTAACCTGGAAGGTAAACAAGTCAGTGATGATGATGTAGGAGATGGGCTGGAATCCGGCGGCGTCCGCGAAGATGCACAGACACATGGCCATCACGGGCAGCCAGCCCGGCATCCAGACGCCTGCCGATGTCACGTAGAACCACGCGGAGAGGATCAGCATGCCGACGCCGACGGCAAACGACGTCGTCACGAGGAGGAGCTGGAAATGAAAAACAACGTACGTAATGAATGGCCGAAAGTGAATCCTCAACCTTGGAGAAACTGAGTAGATATTGTATACGTTGAACCTTCCTATAGTACACGGTTATTTTTAAAGAATATCTAAAAATGAAAAGGGGTGTTCAGACCACGTTAATGAACAACTTTTACTATGGGGCCAACCACGAAATCGCGAAAAAAAAAATTATAATGTATGGAACAGCTGATTTTTTTTTCGCGATTTCGTGGTTGGCCCCTTAGTAAAAGTTTTTCATTAACATGGTCTAAACACCCCTTTTCATTTTTAGATTTACTTTAAAAATAACCGTGTATAGTAATTGGTAAACAATTAAACATACATAGAAAAGATTACTACTCCCCAAAATTTGGTAATAAAAGGGGGGAGACATATAAAAGCAGCGCCATGGAAAAGTCTTCATTAAAATGCATTTTAAATGCTTAATGAGAATCCGACCTCTTGCTAATCTGACCAAGTGCCAATCAAGTAAACTTTTCTTTATTTGCTGTCTTCCGGCGAAATGAGTATCCTACCATTTGCGAATCCGACCAAGTAAGTGTATTGATGTTCTTTATTAAAAAATATCAAAAATCTAAATATGTGGAAAGATTTAACTCCTCACATCGGTGAAATAATGCTGGCTTGCAGCGGAAGAGCGGGATATAAATATTAGAAGAAATTCGACGATGCCACTAGTGACTCGGTAGCTCGGCGGTCAGAGCATTGGACCGGACACTCGGACATCCAATGGTCGCGAGTTCGATTCCCGTCCGAGAATTGATCTGGTGCGAATCGTATTTTTTCTAGTAAATTATAATATTATTTAGTAGGTATAATATCCATGAAGGAAAATTACACATCAACAGCTGACGTACAAATTCACGATGTGTGGGTCTCCAGCTTCCTCATAGGCTATAGAGAAATTCTAAGCTTGCCATATTTTAAAGCATAATAGCAGCAATCAAACTTCCAGACAAAATAATAGCAGCCACCATAAGTTCGTTACCATGAGTTGTTTTATGTGTGTGAGCTGGCGACACGTGTCTGCAGCTTACACATCCCGTTAAGGCAAACCAGTGAGGTTACGGTTTTAGACTATAGTAAAAAATTTAGAGCCTAATTGCAGCAATAAGATCCAAAAAAACTAACCATCACACTCAAATACTGTTGTAACTACGAGCATAAAACTGTGTGCGAGCTGGAGACACGTGTCACTGGCTTGCACATCTGTATTTTCGTAATTACTTAAGGTACGATTATGTTATATACCTCAAAATTCTCAGCCGAATTGGAGCATTAGGCTCCAAATTTATCAAAGCTTTAACTCGAAAAGTTTTTGAGCTACGAGCCGATATCTATGTGTAAGCTGGTGACACGTGTCTCTGGCTGACACATGGTGAATTGCTGTAACTGTATATGTTAGAGTTTCGTTTTAAATATTAAATAATACGTTATAATTGCAGCACACACGAGGCATAATTTCAAATCTCTGGGCCTCTTAGTTTCAAAATTATAAGCCAAAAACCGTTTTCCCGCCAAAAAATTCAAAATAATGGCTCGGAAGCGCCTAATCGCGCCGTTGCCGTTCCGTGCGCTACACTATTGCAATCGAATTT
Source organism: Agriphila tristella (assembly GCA_928269145.1). NCBI lineage: Eukaryota > Metazoa > Arthropoda > Insecta > Lepidoptera > Crambidae > Agriphila > Agriphila tristella. The sequence continues at coordinate 11,923,017 of OV743429.1, forward strand.
GAACCTAAGAGCTAGTATTATTTTGGTTCATTTTAATTTACGCTCTCGATCGTTTTAATTTCTGTACTGAGAATTTTAGTCTAGGAGGTAGAAGCCGAACTGGTTAAGTACCTAATTTTAAAGAAAATCAAAGTCTATTTATTTAGGAATGTTTATATCGCTTTGCTTAGTTATTATACAAATTTTGTCTGTCTGTCTGTATGTTTGTTACTCTTTCACGCCGAAATTTGGCATACTAAAATAAAAAGTCAAATTTAAAATGGCGGCCATTCCAACAGGAGTGGGGATAGACCCCAACATGTGGGTGTTTTTGTCGATAAAATTAGGTGTATTTCACGTCTTTAAATTATCGTTAAGAAAAACAGGTGCAAGCTATTTTCGACCTTATTGACATTTGAAATTCGGTTGGTTTTTTGGCGTTTTCTCATTAACTAACTTTGATCTTTCATTAAAAACAGTGATTTTGATAAATGTCAATAAGGTCGAAAATCGCTTGCACTCATTTTTCTAACTTGTGATCACTAGACAATGTTTTCTAGTAAGAAAAAACAGGTGCAAGCGATTTTCGCCCTTATTGACGTTTAAAATTTGGTTGATTTTTTGCCGTATTCTCGTTTACTAACTTTGATCTTTCATTAAAAACCGTGATTTTGATAAATGTCAATAAGGTCGAAAATCGCTTGCACTCATTTTTCTAACTTGTGATCACTAGACAAGGTTTTCTAGTTAAAAAAAAAACAGGTGCAAGAGATTTTGACCTTATTGACGTTTGAAATACGGTTGTTTTACCATATCTCGCGTTCACTAACTTTGCTTAGCTAAATAGCTTTTACATAATACTTACTAATTGACTTCGTTGTGTCATAAAAGTCCTAATCGAACTAACACAATATAAGGTTGCGCGCGATATTATACTCATACCTAGCGTGCTGCGAGAGAAACGCGCGTAACGCGTCCGGTAACAACAGCGCGCACGCGATGAATGCCCGCGCACCCGTCCGGCCAAGGATGCTACTTGTTGCCACGCGCGATATTCTAGCGCCATAGCGTCTACTTACATAGCGCGCTATGTGCGCTATGTAAATATAGCGGGCTATAATATGGCGCTAGATGCTATATTAACCACCTCTAGTGCTAATGATGAAACAGAGCGCGCGCACACTGATATATTTACACGGCTATAATAATAATTCCTTGGTGCGCGAACAGATGGCGTGATTTTGTTTATAACTGTTTATAGGATTATTTTTATTTTTTGATTGTGTTAATCCCGATTCCAGTCCAGGCCATATTTATATCTGTCTGTATGCCAAATTTCGGCGTGCAAGAGTAACAAACATACAGACAGACAAACAAATGTTCGATGTTTTAATGTAAGTGAGATTAGTGTAAAAAAATTGTATAATAACTAAGCATAGCGATATAAATATTCCTAAATAAATAGACGTTGTTTTTCTTTAAAATTAGGTAACCAGTTATATCAGACGGCTTCTACCTCCTAGACTAAAATTCTCAGTACAGAAATTAAAACGATCGAGAGCGTAAATTAAAATGAACCAAAATAATACTAGCTCTTAGGTTTAAATTCGATTGCAATAGTGTAGCGCACGGAACGGCAACGTCGCGATTAGGCGCTTCCGAGCCATTATTTTGAATTTTTTGGCGGGAAAACGGTTTTTGGCTTATAATTTTGAAACTAAGAGGCCCAGAGATTTGAAATTATGCCTCGTGTGTGCTGCAATTATAACGTATTATTTAATATTTAAAACGAAACTCTAACATATACAGTTACAGCAATTCACCATGTGTCAGCCAGAGACACGTGTCACCAGCTTACACATAGATATCGGCTCGTAGCTCAAAAACTTTTCGAGTTAAAGCTTTGATAAATTTGGAGCCTAATGCTCCAATTCGGCTGAGAATTTTGAGGTATATAACATAATCGTACCTTAAGTAATTACGAAAATACAGATGTGCAAGCCAGTGACACGTGTCTCCAGCTCGCACACAGTTTTATGCTCGTAGTTACAACAGTATTTGAGTGTGATGGTTAGTTTTTTTGGATCTTATTGCTGCAATTAGGCTCTAAATTTTTTACTATAGTCTAAAACCGTAACCTCACTGGTTTGCCTTAACGGGATGTGTAAGCTGCAGACACGTGTCGCCAGCTCACACACATAAAACAACTCATGGTAACGAACTTATGGTGGCTGCTATTATTTTGTCTGGAAGTTTGATTGCTGCTATTATGCTTTAAAATATGGCAAGCTTAGAATTTCTCTATAGCCTATGAGGAAGCTGGAGACCCACACATAATTCACGTGCCTTTATCACGATTTCACGAAACGATGATGCAAAAATTTGTTCCGATGAATGGAGTTCCTTTCAGCACAAAATCTTTTTAACTCCTTTACAAATTATAACAATGAAAGTAGTATGAAATTAAACATGAATGACACGAATATGTTTTTTCAAACAATTCAATAGAATGCATCTTATGCATCACAAGTGAAAGGTATTGGTCCTTTGTATGAGGTTTTGCTACAGAAGTCTTTGTTTTTATAGCAAAATAATGGATAGTTATTATAGTCATCATGACCTTCAGGGTGATGGAGACGAAGTCAGCGTAACTGAGCAATATCAGCCATTGACTCACCAGTCACCTCTTTTTCTGTAGCTCTATGTCGTTCTGTCACTCACTCAGTACGACCGTTCGCTAGAGCAAGAATATTGCTTGGCTACGACCGGGTCAAATGACCCACCATAGTCACCTCTTTTTCTGTAGCTCTGTCTTTGTCACTCAGTAAGATCGTTTGCTAGAGCAAGAATATTGCTTGGCTACGACCGGGGCAAAAGACCCACTATAGTCACATCTTTTTTTTGTAGCTCTATGTCTTTCTATCTTTCAGTAAGATCGTTTGCTAGAGCAAGAATATTGCTTGGCTACGACCGGGTCAAAAGACCCACTATAGCGATCCTCTTTTTTCTGTAGCTCTATGGCTAGCCGCACACACGCAATAATATTGGCTACAATAATATTGAACAATATGATTTAATACTGACATAATCGTCAATACCGCCCGCCAATACACAATATTATTGTCAGTATGCAAATTATTCCCAATAATATTGCGTGTGTGCGGTTAGCCTGTGTCTTTCTGTCGCTCAGTAAGATCGTTCGCTAGAGCAAGAATATTGCTTGGCTACGACCGACCGGGTCAAACATGCTGAAGAGTGCGGACGAGGTTTGGGAGTATTTTCGTCTAGGGATGAGTAATGGAATTAGTTATTAGACTAGTTAGTCTAATAACTAATTCAGTTGAATAAAGGCAGGAGATATGAAAAATGGGAAGAAAATAATTCGAATGATATGTTTTGACGAATAAATTCTAATCTCACCTTTCTTCCAGTCTTCTCCACTATGCAAGTGGCGAAAATAGATCCAAGCAGTTGCACGAATCCGATCATCATGATCTGTTTGTTGGGGCTGAGCTTCAAGGTGATGGAGTCGGCTGCCCTCTCGAAGACGAAGCCGGCGTAGATGAGCACGATCAAATATCCGTCGAACTGTTGCGCAATCTTGATGATCACGGTGATGATGAACGCTGTGCGGGTCGGTTTGTCACGTACTGGAATGAAATAGGTTTCGTATTTGTATCTTTATTGATTGACTTTAGCATCAAATAAAGCAAAACTCTTGAAAATTTTTACCAAGGCAGAGTTTTCTACGCTACCTGGTAAATTTCCCTTCGGCCGTGTTTATAGAAAACTATAAAAAAACAGTTTTTTCTCTTAAATGTATTATTTTATATTTAAGGGTTTTCATGAATTGTGTATTTAAGGCTGTGATAAAACTGTTATTAGGAACTCCACACACTGAACGCGGTGGGGTAGCGAGCCTTGAGTCGCGTCGCATTATTTATTCGTCGCATATCTGGTGGGCATTTGTCTATTGTTCAAGCTCTATTCAGGCTTTAGAAAAATATAAGATCACTTTATTAATGTATCAAGTTATGTATGTACTTACAAATAATACCCCAGACGGACTTGGTTTCCGCCTTGGTCTGTTTCTCCACTCGCACCACGCTTTCTATCTCTGTTTCTAGCGCCCTGTCTACTGTGGACGCTCCTCGTAGCCAAGCTAATACTGCTTTTGCCTCCTAAAACCACAAAACTTTTGTATAGTAACCATTGGAAATAATAACCATGATAAAGATATTGCACGATAATGTTTTGTTGCTTATTTATATTTTTAAAGCTGACATTTGATTCAATTTAATTTATTTTAATTTTTATTTCAATTTTTGTTTTAAATTCAATTTTATTTTTAATTTAATTTTTATTTTTATTCAATCTTTATTTTTATTTGGAGTTTTATTTTTATTTCAATTTTTATTTTTATTACAATTTTATTTTACCTTATTTTAAAAACAAATAATGAAATACTGATTTAAAATCTTTTGAAATATGATAATGCACCTATTTAATAATTGTATTTTGCATACCAGAAATGGTTAGATATGGCGCTCCAATGATTTATAAGACCAACATTTTGTATATACCCATATTTTGCAAATAAAACTATTTGAATTTGAATTTGAATTTGAATTGGCCCTTAAAACTTATGTCATGACCATCAACCGTTTTTAATGTCCCCACTGCTGAGGCACAGGCCTTCCTTATGGGTGGATATGGAGGATGGGCCATAACCCACCACGCGGACCCAATGCGGATCGGTGAAACTTTAAAACTCAACGGGGTCTTAACCAATCCTTAGTATATTATCCTCTTAACTCTAATACTGACGTAGGTAAGTAAAATACTGTAGGTATAAATGTTTCGTAGCCTAATATCTATTTTATATTATTTATTTATTTGTGACGGTGAGAAGTGAGACGCATGAAAACATGACAATAAGTATATATTTCTTGGTTTGACACTGTAAAAGTTTTTATAACTTACATCCATATTTACCGACAAGTTCTACTATAGTCTCACACTGACTGACATAAATGCATAATTTACCTTAATGATCGGGTACAATTTTTGAGTACATGGTACCTAGGAAATATGAAAAAAAAACACTTACGTCAACCTTTCCCTGCTTGACCAGAAACTCGGGAGTCTCCGGCATAAGAAGCAGCACAAAGAACACCACGCTTGGGACAACCAGCCCCAGCCACAGCATCGCGCTCACACTCATCAGGTCCGCACACACGTAGCTTAATAGGTACCCGATGTTCCTATAAAACAATACTCTTTAGTCTTTTGTAGTCTTTTGAAAAAGATGCCTATATTGTTTTTATGATTAAGAGCGACCATAGATAGTACGCAAGCGCCGCATTGCTATGGCCAAAGACGCGATGACACGTCTTCAAGTCATCTGGAAAAACCGTAGCCTAGGTTTTCGTACTAAAATGCGCTTAGTGAGAGCTCTGGTCTTTCCCATCTTTATGTATGGAGTGGAAACATGGACCATACTAGCCAGAGAGAGACATAGAATAGATGCATTCGAGATGTGGTGTTGGAGGCGAATGCTTGGGATACCCTGGACGGCCAAACGCACAAATGTATCTATCCTAACACAATTAAATGTCAAGACTCGGCTGTCCACTATCTGCTTACATCGCGTACTCTCATACTTTGGCCACATAATGCGAAGAGGAGATGAAAGTCTCGAAAAGCTGGTCGTGGTTGGTGGAATAGAAGGCAAGAGAGCCCGAGGTCGTTTGCCAACCAGATGGTCTGACCAAGTAAGAGAAGCAACCTCCTCAAGCAAATTCCATCAAGCAGTGAGAGCAACCATGGACCGAGACCGATGGAGACAAATCATAAAAGCAGCCGGCGATCACGATCCTTAGTTATGAGGGAACGATTAAGAGAGAGATAGATAGTACAAAGAAGACAGAAGTAGTGCTCTTGCCGTAGGTATTCAAAAACACTTCTGTCATTTGTCTACTTGGCCTATATTTTTTGACCATACTCATATATACTCATATATATCTTATATACCACATAGTATACTGGGCTGCCAACTGTTCCGCTACAATCAACACTGTTTCATTCACGTCTTTTCGGGACGAAGTGGATGAGCTGGCGTGATCGAGATGGTTCCCCAACTAACAATTTTACGTCGTACAATGGTCGTACAAACGTTATCTTATTACCACTGGTCTGGTCGCAAAAGATAGGTCACACTAACGTTATAATAACGTTTGCTCAACGCGAAAAGGACCCCATTTATACGACCTACATTGTTGTTTAATGGTCATACAAAAGTCACAAGATTACCACTTTCATCGTACAGTGGTCGCATCAAAACTTTACAACGACTCTTTTGTTATATTGTGGACATACAGACGTTTTTGAATGACGAAAACGTTGTATTTGAGTCAAGGAACAACAACACAACGACTAATTTTTAATGTTCGTTAGTAACTTGCATGTTTGTGGTTATGTTTCGAGATCTAAGTGTAAAATAAATCAATTACAAGGGAATAAAAGGTGAGTATTACCTATTTAACTTTCATATCTTGCTGACTGTGTCTGTCTCTCATACCGTTGATTTCGACTGGGAATTAAAGTTTTATGATAATATACCTATGTAAATACTATTCATATTTTCATGCCCTTACGTAGTTTTGCGTTTGAAACATAAAAATGTTATTAATATAATTATATTTAATTCTAAAAATGTCAGCCATGTTAATTTTGTCGCACACTAATCTCTATATGACGTTTTAAAGACAATAAGTCATTTTAAGGTTACTTGAAGACCAAGTAAAGCCGCCGTTTTATTAAACGTCGTTTAAAAGTCCAAACTTGACTCAAATGCGACTACAAGTCGTACAGATGTTTTAGCTAAAACTTTAATATAACGTCGTATAGTTTAGTCGTGCCGACGTTACTATGACCAGCTTATTATGACATATTCGTCGCACGACTAAAAAGTTAAATTTAAGACGTCTATAGGACCTAGCAGTCATCTCATTACTATTATAAGACTGCTATCCAACTTAAAGTCTTACAAGTCAGAACTTATATAACGTTTTTGCTTGTTGGGTCTTAACTAGAAATTTATAAAGATCTGTTCTGGCGTTTGAATATCATCAGCTCATTTCCTAATTGCAAAAGGGGTTTCAAGTAAGAAAATGAGCTGATGGTTTTCAAATGACTGAACAGATCTTCATAAATTATAGCTAAGAATAATCTAGATCATGCCAACTTACAAACAAACAGAAATCCGTATCAAAGTCGGTTCATTCGCTTGGGAGCTAAGATGCCACAGACAGATACACAAATACACTTGAGTTTACTTTACCATAGTGTGCCATAGTTATCACACAATCTCTGTACACAGTTAATTTATTTACTCATGTTGTTAAACTTTAAAGCAAAGAAGTTAACTTGACAAAGGTCACAAGTTTTTTGTCATAGAAATAAAAGAGTACAGAACAAAAGAGGTTGGTTTACCTATTTAATATGAGCAAGGAGCCCAGCGCACCACGGAGGTCGATGTCGCTGATCTCCTTGATGTAGATCGGCAGGACGATGTAGCAAGCGGAGCAGGGGATGCCTGCGATGGCACGCGCCAGGATCAGCGCCCATGGCTCCAGGCAGAACAACTTTATTAGCCAATACACCTGTAAAATAGAGAATTATGAGTTGTCATGTCAACCAGAGATTGCGGAGGTGAAGCAACTTTCGCAAGGGTCGGTCATGGGATGGGTGACCAAAAATTTATTATCTCGAGCTCCTTCGGAAGGCACGTTAAGCCGTTGGTCCCGGCATTTGCAGTCGTTAACAACCACCAAACCGCATTGGGCCCGCGTGGTGGGTTATGGCCCGTTCTCCTTATCCATCCATAAGAAAAACCTGCCCAGCAGTGGGGACATTAAAAATGGCTGAAGAACACAACTATTCGGGACTTTGACACTCTGAAGGACATCAGTTTTTTTCGTGGCTCAGTTTCAAGTTTGTCAGAAAGAACAGGAAGAATGAATTGTACAACGCTGTCTTCGTGACGACACCCCTAGCATTTTCCGCCTTCCATCACCAAACTGCAGAAGGTGAATATTGATAATGTCAGGGTACACACAAATAAGTTTTTACTTTTCTTGCGGTGCTATATGTGTCAGGACTTCGGACACCTTCGAGCACACTGCAAAAGCGGGGTGAAAGTCTGCCCTGTGTGTATTGAGAATGACACCTTGGAGACTTGTCCGAACAAAGAAAATAAAACCAAGACTCGGAAGACTGACTCGAAGCAGCAATGCAAATACCGTAACGAACGTTTCAAAGGCAAGGCGGACATTAACCACTGTGCAGACGTCATCAACTGCCCGCGTTTCAAACACATGTTGATGAAGATCAATGATCAGATTGACTACGGCCAACAATTACGAAGAACAGATAAATTTTCCCTCCGTAAATTGTAAAGGCTTTGGACACACTGCGTGCCTTGCCTATCCCTTTTTAAGACTCACTTCTCTATCGTGTCAAGATCAGTATCAAATAGCTGTCACTCATTACTAAACTATAAACCAAATTTATGTTAAGTACCTAATTTAAGATTGAATAAAAAACTTAGATAGGTACTTAATGAAAGAATGTGAACGTTTTGCCTCTCGACGCCAGAACGGTCGCCAGAGACCGCTCAAAATGAGTACATTATCACTACATTGTTTAGGGCCGTGCGGCCCAAGCGGTCTCCGGAGACCAGTGTCAGCGGGCCGCGACTTGCCGCGGATAAACATTATTTACTCAATGATAGAGACTGATCGTGTATGGGGAACTTTATTTCAGAGACAAGCTTATGAAATTCCTAATTATCTGTGATAAAAATATTTAGTGGTCTGTGCTTTGTAAATTTTGATTGACAGATGACGTAAAACATATGACGTGTGTCAGGTTTCAAGTGGTCTAAATTTTATTCATAGACTTAGAAAATTTTTCGCTATATTAAGTTTATGATTTTATTGTTGTTTTTGTTATTATAAACATTTTCGAGATGTTTGAAGAAGGATTGATTGCCTAGTGATAAAAAGCGTTCTTGTTCTTTATTAAGAACGATAATTCATTCATTTTGGTGTAATAGTGATGTTCTATGAAACTTTATCAAAATATTATCAAATATTTTTTTCGAAAATTTGGACAATTCTTTGATTGCGTTGAACTTATATAGTAAACATGTTATAATCTTTAATTGTTAGTATTAGAATATGGAAAATACATCCATAAAAAAAACACAATTTACAGAATTTATAAATATATTGTAATTGCGAAGTAATCAGGTAAAATACGGGGAAGATTGAAAAAAAACTCCATTTTTTTCTTCTTCTTCTCTTTTCTCCTGCTAGGGGCGCGCTTAATTCTGTGTAGTTCTATAAGGAACCTTTATAGGTGTTCGGCGCTGAAGGGTATGGACTATAAAAATGCAACTGGGTAATAGCAAGTAAAGAAATATAATGAAAATAGGAATATACTAATTATAAAGTAAAGAAGCCGTTTCATTGAAAAAATTCACAGATTTTACAGTCCCCGCAAGAATCGGAGCATTGAAAATGAACACCAAAATTTACAAAAAACCAAAATCAAATCAAATGCAAAGTCCTATTATATTTTTAAAGTTACTAAAGTAGTATATACCTATTTATTTTTACGATCCCGCTGACTGCCTCGACGCAGCCGAAATATTATTAACCGATTTATTTATTTATTTATTTATTTATTACTTAGGGAAACATACAGCTTTAAATAGTACGTAATAGTGAAACATTATTTTAGTACAGTAGCCAAAAGAGTTTCCACCACTAAATAGTACATTACGTTGAACAGACAAATTATGTAAGCAAACAGATGTAAGAAATTATAAGTAAATAATGATATTACAACAAAAAAGTTTCATTTTTAAATGACAAATTATTAAGGATGTAATTTACTGACATTAATTTTTAAAAATGTAGGTTATAGCAAATTTATTATTTAACATAATCAATGACAATTTAACAAAAACGGTTTTAATTAAAAACATTAAGGTTATAATTTACTGATACAAACTTTAAAAGTTTCATGTTTAAATTTAGAAAATTTAGTATTAAATATATCTATATCGTTAAAATTCACATTATAATTTTTAATAGCTCTTAGTATGAATCGGTTTTTACCATAATTCGTTCTACTATGAGGTACCGAGAAAGTATTACATGAACGCAGTCTAGCACCAGAACATTTAAACAAGATCTTACTTAACAAATAAGGGGAATCAATCTGATTATTCAAAATTTTGTACAAAAAGGTTTGATCACGTTCTTCTCTTATTTTCAAAATTCCAACGAATGCACTTCTCGTCTGCTTCTGCATCTTTTAACACTATCACCATGACGATAGGTCAATAATCATAAAAGCTACATCACTTTTTATGTACGGAAACACCCGTTTTTCTACAATTCCAAATCTAAAGGGACCACCTACAGGTCACAATTATTTACCGATTTTCAAAATTATTTCGCCATTTGGTAGTTAAACTAATACCCTAGGACTTTTTTTTCATTTTTTCTTAAGTCGCTTTTATTTTCGAATTATTTACAATTTAGTAAACAAACACCCCCCAAAAAACCCGGAATTTCAGGAATTTTGCAAAATTCCAAAAAAAGTTACCAATAAATTTTCAAAATCTAAACGTGCACAGGTGTCTCGATAAACTCCTCAACTTTTGGTACTATTTCTATCTCGATCCTCTCAAAATATTCGGAGATATAGCCAAAAATACGTCTCAGGCGATTTGCATCTGATAACCATTTTCAATGGTAAAAAGATCCCACTAAAAACATTTTCATGTAAAATGTTGTCAAGACCATAACATTATGGCTCGCATTTCTTATGTTCTTAGTGTAGAGTAGAATACTGATACCTGTAACTGTCTGTAACCCATGAAACATGCTCTACTATCAGTAGATTGGTGACCTTCATTTTAAATATTAATTTTGGCATAAGAAGCTATAATTTCACTAGAACACTCAGATTTACGAAACAACAATAGCAACTAATTAATTTTGTGTTTTTTTTCTGATGACTACGATACGAAACGACCAGTGATATAAAAAGATAATAGGTACCTTACCTAGCGCCGAAAAAACTATAGCATTTTAGAATAAAAAAGACTATCGTATTTAGAAAGAGTGATCTTAAGTTCAATACTCGTAATTTTTTGTTGCTTCGCGCTTCAATTGAAACATATAAAGGAAAGAGAGGAAACATGTTTTTCACACGTATTGAAATTGCGAAAGGAAGTACAACTTTAGTGGAAAATACAGCGTTTCCTGCAGGAACTATATACCGGGTGTCCCAAAACTTTGCCACATGGAGGGAAAGTACCTTAAATATTGAAGATAGAAAATTTTACTCAAAGAAGACTTCATTTTATTTTAAAAATTAATGCGAACTGCATTAATATATTTTTTAAAATATCGCATTATTTACTATACAAATTGATACAATACGCAATCATTAAGATTTAAATATCAAATTTCATGGTCTTCCTTTTGTTTAAGATGCTGTGTTACTTAATACTATCGAGTAACCCTTTCGATCGGTATCGTAAAAATAAAATATTGTTTTTTTTTCTAATTTGGTTGGTTCGATTCCTGGTTAAGGCATGCGATTTTTCGAAAATCTTTGAATACAGTTCCAGTTATTTTAAAAATCAAAATGAAGTCTTCTTTCAGTAAAATTTCCTATCTTCAATATTTGAGGCACTTTCCCTCCGTGTGGCAAAGTTTTGAGACACCCAGTATACCTAGATGCCTTTGTAACCGCCTTTGTGGTCTAGTGGTTCGCCCACCCGTGTAAGACTCAGGGGTCCCGGCTTTGATTCCCAGGAGGGAGGTACAATTTGTACTCGGTTTGGTTGGTTGTATAGGGCTTATTTCAAGTCCGCCTGGCTAGCTACCACCATCTTACCTAAGTCTGTCGCCAAAACAGCAATTTAAAAATTCTTGTGTTCCGGCAGTTAGAGGTAAGAGATAGCCAGTTCCTCAGTGATGAGGATTCCGGGAGTAGTGCGCTTCCAATTTCGGTCTTATCGTCACTTAACATCAGGTGAGGGGAAGGTCAAGCAAAATCCCGTAAAGCATAAAAAAATCCCCCAAAAAATATCAGTACGTAATTTATCAAGCCTGACATAGGCAGGCCCCCGACAAGGTGGATCAATAATCTGCGGGTCTATCGGCTAAAAATAATGAAGATAATGTAAGCTTTGATTTGACAGATGGATGTGATCACTAGCGGATCCAGGGGGGGGGGCTAAGGGGCTCAAGCCCCCCCCCAAATCATTAGGGTCTACCCAACAAATCTGTTGATTACCTAGGTAAAGCCTGCCCTCACCTACGTTAAGCCCCTCCCAAACCAAAATCCTGGATCCGCCACTGGATGTGATACAATGCTAGTTTTCTTTGGTAAATGCAAATCATACTGGTGAAGGTCGCGGGAAACTGCTGGATGCGGGCAGCGCAGGACCGATCGTTGTGGAGATCCTTGGAGGAGGCCTTATACCCAACATCACATAAATAAACAACGATATACGGTGAGAAGGAGGTATATTTTTGTCTTAACACAACTGTTTTTGTGGGCTTTGGTTTACGTAACAGTGTTATTTGTTTTGTGTTCTTATAAACTCTAGAGTACTGCCACTACTTTGAAATTAAGTTTGCTGTTGTTTTCGCTTTAAGAGGAACATGGTAAGCATACCTCTCAACTTTATGGTATTACTTCTATCATTCAGTATTATAGGAACCAGGGGCGTAGCTACCGCCGTATCAGCCGTATCAATTATACGGGGCCCCCGGGTTATGGGGGCCCCCAACGTGCGTAATCAAAAATTAATAAAAACTTTTTTTTAAATGGAAAAAGTAAAAAAAAAGCTATTTTTTTCCCGCGTAAAGCGTGCGCATAAACCAGTTGGCCGAAAAATGGGCAAGGAGAGTATACAACGTGTAACAGAAATGGGGTATCAACCCGCAAGGACAGGGTTACCACCCGTCCCAATTTTGCCGGGACAGTCCTGATTTCGGTCATATTGTCCCGCGTCCCGACGATCCATCAGTTTTGTCCCGATTCCGAAAAGATTAAAGGACAACAAGTTAAATGCCTTATTTTGCGTTGTATCCCTTCAAATTCTTATGTTGAGCGAGTATTTTCCCATATGTTAGAAATCGTTGCTCTGCTGATTAAATGAAAGCAGAATTGCAAAAGACGTATCTTGTTCGGAATTCGTAAGTAAATATAAAAATGACGCGAAATTAATAAGAGGCCCGTAGTAATACAAAATATGCATGGAAATAGTCAAAATAAAAATAAAACATTGAATAAGTTCTCATTTTTTTATTTACCTCTCACTTTGCTGAGCCGCCCGTTTGCTTCCATTTATTTTGAGTATTTTAATTACAAACAGCCATTCATTAAATATGTCCTTCATTTATCAGTTATCAGTTTCTACAGTAGTTTTACTGCCAGTAAACATTTAGAAAATAGACCAAAAAATTTTTCGCGGCTCGCGCTTCGCGATCGCCGCCGCCCTTGTCCTGACTTTTTCGTTCCTATAGGTGACAACCTTATAAGGAGGTCAATGTACTAGTGAAACCTAATACCTACCAAGAGAAAAAAAAATAACTTTCCATACAAAATGTTGGCGGCACATTGAAATAAAAGATTCACGGGTACATTGACCTCCTTTCGGGTTGATACCCCCTTTCTTTTACACTTTGCATATTTAATTTGGATTGTTTGTAAAAATTTTGGAAAAGTGACAGATAGATAAATATGATGAATAAATATTTCTTTTAATTTTATGCAAACATTTTTTAAGGGCCTCCAAACAAATTTTTATACGGGGCCCCGCCAAGGCACGCTACGCCCCTGATAGGAACGCATCGAAAATCGATCAACGTTATCGATCCATCTCACGCGCCAATAGCTTTAATACCTGCGCGAACACATTGCGCATTATTTTTCTGTTTACATCGGAAATTTATGAATACTTCGTTTCCATAAGTTATCGATCACTTATTGTTTTGACAGATTATTGTAATGAATATTTAACAAACATAACAATAATAATAGTTACATCATACACAGTGTTTAAATTCCATTTAAGGTGCCGTCATATTACGGCCGTCATTTAGCGGCGTAGAACGTTCTCTATGTAAATGTTTTCTGACGTTATGGTGTCGCCATATTGTTTACATAGACAACATTCAACGCCGCTATATTACGGCCGTAATATGACGGCACCGTCATCCTAGGAAACCCTAGCTTAAGAGGCTATGTAAGTGGAAGCAGCGTCGACATTTTAGCAGACTCATTTACTTACGAAGTTAAAAAAAAAATACGAAGCTTGGCAGAATTCTGTGAATTTTCTTTTTACTCTGTTTCTTATTTTTATGTATTAAATTTTTATATAATATTTTACTTAATGTTTGAATAAAAAAGTGTAGTATATTGTTGTCTTTTTCTTGTTCAATTAAAATAAGTTTAGATTTAATGGTTTTCCTTTCATTTCATTTACCATATTTTTTAGAAATATTTGATCCTTATTTTTGACCCTAACAATTAAAATCATAAAAGTAAAGGATGTTGTTTTTTAGAATTTTAGCCGGTTCCATTCCTGGGTGTACGAAGAGTATTTTTAAAAATCTTTGAATGCAGTTTTGTTTCATTTCAAAAATAAAGGAATGTTTCCTTTGACTCAAAAAGCTTATACCCCCCTTCAATGGAGATTGCACGGCCAGTGTCATAGTGAAGATGAAAAAATGTCCTTGAGTGACGTGACGGCTTATTGCAACCTCTTTCTTTAGTGTTACAATACGTGTTCGTTGTTCGACGTTCGTTCGTTCGTGAGAAACGAAAACGTATTGTAAAACGAAAAGAAAGATATAGCAATACGCCGTGACGTCACAAAAGAGTCTTTTTTCAATCTTCACTATCATACTAGGCGTGCAATCTCCATTGTGGGTATAAGCTTCTTGCTTTGACTGAAATTTGCTATCTCCATTGTTTAGAGTACTTTTCCTCCAGGTGGCATTAAAAATTTCCACCCTCTGTATAACTTCTTTAACGCTGCTGTGACATATCGTTACCTTGCTGCTTCAAAGCATAAACTTTTTTGCTTTAATGTGAGGGTTCCGTACCTCAAAAGGAAAAAACGGAACCCTTATAGGATCATTTTGTTGTCCGTCTGTCTGTCTCGCACTTGCCCGGTTTTTTCTTATTACCCCAACGCTTTAAAAAACTACCTTTTAAAAAACTATAACGAAATAATAAATTCTCAAACAATGACTCATCTAGGCATTTTTTTAGGTGGCGCCAGTTCAAAGTTGACCTTGAATTCGTATTAAATTGGAAACGCACGTGAGAATAAACATGTATTATGACACTATGTTGTTTAATATAATTCAATACAATATTTTTTACCTATATTTATTATCCATCGTCTAGAGTTGTCTAAATCTTTCGCTCCAATCCTAATAGCGTAGCTGAGTTTACCTACGTCAAATTAGAATATAAGTATGTAGTGCCTGAAATCCCTGTTTCCTTGTGGCCAAACTAAAATGCCAAACTAATTTGGCCACGAGGAAACTTAATTCCTTGTAGCCAAACTGTAGTCATAGTTTAAAAATAGCACACACTGTACATGTTTATTTTTTTCTAATAGGGAATTATATAATAGTATGGTGGGAATTTATAAGAGATACCCCCGCAGATAAAGAAAAAGTACCAGGATGACATAAATCTAGAGAAGGTTAACTTTTATATATATTTTATTAATAAGCCGTAACGCGAATCTGTCAAACAACGCGTTAGGGATGTTTTAGGTAAGTATGTGCTTTTAAGTAATATATGCCCAGACTCGGTGGTATGTATTTAGTCTACAGAGTTTTCCTCCATACAGGCGGATGATAAATTAAACTATTACTACGGTTTGGCTACAAGGAATTATGTTTCCTCGTGGCCAAATTAGTTTGGCATTTTAGTTTGGCCATAAGGAAACGGCCCCTGAAATTAGTGTAAGATATAAATCGGAAGGTTTTTTTATGTACAGCGGGATAGCTTGGCCTTCACCTCACCTAGATCTTAAGTGACGATAAGACCAAAGGTGGAAGCGCACTACACCCGGAATCCTCATCACTGAGGAACTGGCCATATCTTACCTCTCTGCCGGAACACAACAATTTTCAAATTGTTGTTTTGGCGACAGACTTAGGTAAGATGGTGGTAGCTAGCCAGGCGGACTTGAAATAAGCCTTACCACCAACCAAACCTAGTACAAATTGTACCCCCCCCCCCCCTGGGAATCGAACCCGGGACCCTTCCGTCTTACAACGGTGGGTGAACCACTAGATCACAGAGGCGGTTATGGTATGGAACGAAAAGCACGGATACAATCATTATCACACGCACAGCTTTACACACGCAGGGGTGCAGTCACGTTGGGGTACGAGTTTTGCAACCTTGAGGCCGTCCGCTGCCTTGCGCGGGACACGCGCGCGGGGCGACATAGATTAGAGCTTACTCATGCACTGCGCAAGCATCTGTCCGTCAAAAATCAGCAATCTATATTCCCGCGCCGTGTACCCGCGACGGGATCCCGCTTAAGGAAGCGGAGGGCCTGAAGCGTTGTTTAAAAGCTCCTGGGGCCGTACCGGCTAACGAATCGATTTTCATAAAAGTCTGCTGGGTTTCAACTTAAAATAGAGAAATCAAAGTAAGCAATTTCGTTTTGTACTTTTTGTTGACGTGATTCGGAAAATATCGATGTTCTTGTGACATCATGAATTTGGGTTCGTCATTTTGGCCCAATTGGGGCTCGATTTATCTGTTTTAATTTGAAACCCAGCAGACTTTTATGAAAATCGATTCGTTAGCCGGTACGGCCCCTGGTAGCCTATCTAGCTTTCATGTGCAATAATATTGAGTTTCCATGAACACCCAGGGAGTTCAAATTCATTTCTTCAAAGCTAGGCTAGGACCACGTCAGAAATCATCGTAGTGTAAAGTTCGATAAGGTGATTTTATTATTATTATATAATATGGTTATGTGTATGTGTTGTGTGCAATAATTAAGCTATTCCTTGCAACTTCCAATATCATAACTCATACTGCTAGGCTTTCCCCATACACATTACAGATGCGACTCCAAATACGTCATCGGCGCACCTATTGAATTATGCTCCCAACACGTCATTGGCCACTTATAATATTTTACGCATAATTCATAGATTTAGAAGAATTATTATTTTGTTACACAACAAATACAAAATTCTGTCTATGAATACCAAGAGTTATGTATACGTTATAGTTATAACATACTAATGAGAAATACTATTAAATAAACATGCTTTTTATAAAGTTGGTGAACTGCGACGTAAATTCGACATTGACTGAAAAGTAAGCACCCTTCTTTCTACTTGATACCCCCATAAAAACCCCTTTGGTACGATCTAAAGTATAAAAAAAGTCCTTGTGCTATAGATTCATGAGTTTTAAAAATTCGGCTAAGTGCGATAGCAGGCATACCGCTGCGAATACAATATGGGTATACTTACCTCCATACCATTATTGTAATGTAAAAGACAACTTACGATCAAAGAGAGTGTAGTCCCCAGAGTCATCATCTTCCTCCCGTAGCGATCGGTGAGGTATCCCATAGGAGCCCCGGTTATTATAGCGGTGATGTATGTGACGGACGTGGTCCAGGATATGTCGTCACCGCTGTACGGCTCTGGTGACGGCCCCTCTGAAGACTGCAGCATGGATATCATGGGAGACAGCCAACCCTGCACCATGCCAAAGCTTAGGAGGGGGATGGTTACTGTAAACAAAAAAAAATTAAGGGCATGTCTAATATAGTGATTACAAAATCATTCAGACTGATACAGGGCTGCCATTTGTACTATTTATTCTAACTGCTAGGCCAGACTACCGCGCTGTGTCGTGAAGCTTTTTGTTGTCGTTTTGTACTATGTATTAGAAACTTAAAATTAGAGTTTAATTTCACTTAAATTAAATAAATTAAAGGGATTTCATGATAATAAACATTAATCACTTGGCTTATAGTTTCTAATTGTATAACGAAGAGCTTCGCGACAGCGCAAAAGTCTGGCCGCAGCATAATAAATTCTAAAAGCCATGTGCCGTTCGGCAGAGTAAGTATATCACCAACTCATCACACTTGGGATGTCGTAAAGGACGACTAATGAAGATGAACAGCAACGACTTAGGCTGACCAGACAGACCTACCGTTTTCATTTCTTTGCTTTGCTGTTCTACTATGGACCGCCGGCCAAGAGGCTCATTTTCAATCTATCGCATATTTTAGCCATTAGTTTGGTGTTATCAAATATCGTCGTCTGGGTTGCGAAACGAAGTTTTAGTTTTAGTTTAAAAAAAAAACCTGCTGTTTCATACAAAAATTAATAACGAAATTATCAAAATGTATGAAACAGCTAATTTTTTTCGCGATTTCAGATTTATTTATTTTTATTTTATTTTATTGTTAAAGGTACAATAACGGAATACAAACTATTACATTGCAATCTACATTAAATAACACTTTTAAATTTATATTCCAATAACAATTGTACACAGCATTGACTTAAAACAACAGTAAACAAATATTTAATCAACTTAATTTAAGAAGTTAAAAAGCTTCGAACAATTTGATCACAATATCCACCATTAACTATTTTATGCAAAACACATAAGTCATCTAATCTACGCTTTTCCAAACTGACAAGTGAAAACTTTGTAAGCCGGTCAGCGTATTCCGGTAATTTACGTCTCCAACCAAGCCTTGTACATAGATTTCTCAAAAAGTGGCGTTGGATAGACTCAATTCTGTCAATGTGATTATTATAGAAAGGCGACCAAACGCTAGCACAATATTCTAAAATACTCCTAACCAAAGATGTATAAAGTATTACTATTGAATTCGGGTTTTTGAATGGTTTGGATTGTCTGACTATAAAAGTAAAAAATTTGGTCCCATAGTAATAGTTGTTCAGTTTTAGAGTCCCTATCTACCATATTCAGCTTTATAAGGCTTTACCAAACATCTTGTATAAATATGCGATCGATTTATTTTTAACTATCGTAGTCCATGTTCAGGGTGGCATATCTCCTAAAAGCTTCCTACTTCGCAATCCAGGCGATGATATTTGATAACACCAAGCTAGTGGCTATCTTGCCAATTTGGTCTAGTCCCAAAATGCGATAGATTGAAAATTATCCTGGTTGGCCGGCGGTTTTTAAAGCAAGGTAGAACAGCAAAGCAAAGAAATGAAACCGGTAAGTCTGGGGCCAGCCTTAGATGAAAACTGTCCAATACTCCGACCATTTTTTATTTTATCTAGTACTAGTATCTAGTAGGTATACCTACAATAAATCATTTTATTTAAGCCTACAATAAATCATTTTATTTAATTTTAGTGACTAAAGCCCTATTAAGTTTGTCCAGTCACTGCGTATTCCTCAACAAATAGCCGCCAGTATACTTAGGTTTACAACTAAGCAGTATTGAAAAAAAAACAATTTGCATACAATGGTTTGTGTCAATAATTTCATTAGTAAAATTTGTTAAAAGAACAAGTATATTTCGATCACCAGACATGGAAATAATGGTAACACCTTTCCACTCAAGTAGCCAAGCTACGCCTACTACGGTGGGCCTGTAGTGGACTACTATTCAAAGTCAAAGTCAAAGTAAAAAGAGCTTTATTCAAATAAACTTAATAATTAAGTACTTTTGAATCGTCTATATTTTCCTACCACCCGTTCCAGACTTTTTTATCTGACAAGAAGAACGGGCGCAAGAAACTTGTCAGCTTTAACAGCCATAAGTAACGATATTTACAAACTTAAATATATCGTTACCAGATAATTATATATACAATAGCCTAGATATGATGATTAGCAGAATTTCATAGAATTGTAGTAAAATAAAATGTAGCCGATGTAAATAAAGTAAAATACGGTGTATTTAACACAGTTCTTATTTAATACTTTAGCATACCAAAAAAACATTTTGTTCTCTAAAATTAGTAAATGCTCACCAAATCCTAAACAGCCCAAGATTTGGTGCATTTACTGATTCTGAGTTTGGTTAGGTTAGTATGGTATTTGTACTATTATTACGTATTCTGTGGTATGGTGATCATTTAAACATAAGCCTATTCAAACGAGGGTTTTGTCTAGCTAGACTACCCTGTTTTTTGTTTTGTTTGTCATAAGACTCGATATCTACCTAACCTTTTTCGCCAACATCTTTGGGGCAGGTAAAAAAGAATTTATCGACAAATCCTGTTCAATGCAATCCATAAAATTTTAACTTAGAATGACGTTTACGGTTTTGCTAACTTGGAACCGTTTTGACTTTTAAAAATAAATAAATTTAAAAAATATTAAAAACACGACTGCCCTGCCAAAAACGAACTAAAAAGATAAATAACAATAGGTTTAATTGCAGTCGGGGGACCTCTTTAATTAAATATTGTTCCACAAAACGGTCCCCCGACTACAATGACACCTATTGTTTTTCTTTTTTTTTTAGGAAGAGCGGGACCTCCTGACACAAGTGTTTTTCAAATACTTAAAAGGTCGTCCCAACAACTTGTATTAATATGTTAAGACTTTAGATTGAATAAATAATTTTTCATTTTCATTTTTCATTTTCATTGTTATGGCAGTCATGTTTTTAATATTTTTTTAAAATTTATTTCATTTTTTTCACACATTTCAGTGACAAATTATATAGTTTTGAAAAGTGCTCATTAAGACCTTTGATTTAATGCCCATATTGTAATAATTAAAGAAAAAAAGATTTTTTTCACATTTGAAAATGGCATCCCACAGTCGACATTAGTATTGTCTTTTAAAAAAAAAAATATAGCCAGTGTCACTCGGAATGATGTAAGGATTCTAACGATACATTCTCTCCATACATCCAAATCCATCGAGCCATTTAGAAGTTATGGTGGAATAAAGAAACTCACATACCCACAAACATACATGAACCCTGAACACATATAAAAAAAAAAAAACTATTCTCTTTTTTGATCAGTCGTGTAAAAAACGCAACAAAATTTGCAATTTCGTAAGAACACTTCTGAAACATCGTGTTGTTCGATTTTCATAGAATTTTGACCCATAATTTATTGTTTATATCAGTTAAGTCTTGTCAAATAATAAAACACATATTTATATCCAATCTATCATCAAAACCTCTAATAAAAAAAGAACCTGTCTTATGTCTGACTGAGCTCATGATTTAATTTAGAGTTCTAAAAAACCCAAAGCTATTGTATTAAAAAATAAGAAAACGACATGATTAGCCACTAAATGAAGCTCGTGATTAACCTGTGTCGGTGCGAAAGCTGGTTTTATCAGGGTCAAATATGTGTTGCATGTTGCATACGACTAATCAGCTGTGTTAAATATGGGACTTAGTCACAATATAAAGTGAACAGAGCCGATATGTGGTTTTGAAAACATCCTAAGGGGTTAGAAGTACCTAATGTTACCTAATTTTGTTTTAATTTTATTGTACAGTTAATAAATTCATTGCGAATAATTTAAATTGCTATAAAATAAATTATAATTACTTTTTTAATCAATTAATGAATTTATTAGATATTAAATTGGTTAATGAGCTCGATGACGCAGTGGTTTAGCGCCTGGCCCGGCGATTGCGGAGGTTAAGCAACTTTCACAAGAGTCTGTCATGCGATGGGTGACCGATAATTTATCATCTTGAGCTTTTCCGTGCTTCGGAAGACACGTTAAGCCGTTGGTCTCGGCTGCATTTGCAGTCATAACACCCACCAATAAGCATTGGGCCCGCGTGGTTATGGCCCATCCTCCTTATCCACCCATAAGCAAGGCCTGTGCCCCAGCAGTGGGGACGATAAAAATGCCTGATAGTCAAATTGGTTGACTCCCATCACTACTACTGCAAGCTACGCGGCTCCAACAGCGGATAGGTGGGCATTTTTTGTCCTACGACGTATTTATTTTATTAGTTGTATGGTATGGTGTAATGATCGTGTGACTCACGCTAGCCGTCGTAGTAAAACTACTATTGTGAACTTAGTATCAATGGATCGTGTTTTGTCCAGCTGTTATTAAATTATGTTATGGCTCGAAGGTCTGTTGTGACATATTTTCCTTTTTTGATAATATTGCCCCCTTTCAGACAAAGTAACATTAACAACCATAGAGTACATTATTTTAACAACTCCATACATTTTACCGCCTTTGTAGTCTAGTGGTTTACCCACCTGTGTAATACGCAGAGGTCCCGGGTTCGATTCCCAGAGGGGGTACAATTTGTACTCGGTTTGGTTGGGGTAGGGCTTATTTCAAGCCTGACTAGCTACCACCATCTTACCTAAGTCTGACACCATAACAACAATTTTAAAATTGTTGTATTCCAGCAGTTAGAGGTAAGGTAGCCAGTTCCTCAGTGATGAGGATTCCGGGTGTAGTGCGCTTCCACCTTCAGCCTTATCGTCACTTAACATCAGGTGACGTGCACCCGTTGTGCTTAAAAAATGATTTTTAGAAAGCGAAGCGATAGTGAAGATTAGCATGTGACATTTGAATCAAATTTTTCAAATAGTAAAAAAACGACATCTTGTCTTCTTCATCGCTCGCGTCGTTCGGAGCTGTCCCAAATACTTTATTTTATTTTATTTTTTATATGGAACACTTCTAGTAAAATAAAAAACCGGCCAAGTGCGAGTCGGACTTGCGCACGAAGGGTTTCGTACCAAAAAACAACAAAAATATCACGTTTGTTGTATGGGAGCCTCCCTTGAATATTGATTTTATTCTGTTTTTAGTATTTGTTGTTATAGCGGCAACAGAAATACATCATCTGTGAAAATTTCAAATGTCTAGCTATCATGGTTCATGAGATACAGCCTGGTGACAGACAGACAGACAGACGGACAACGGAGTCTTAGTAATAGGGTCCCGTTTTTACCCTTTGGGTACGGAACCCTAAAAAGACCTTTACAAGTACAAGCCATCACTTAAATAAAATGAATAAATAATTAAAGGTAACAGTAGTCATGTCTAACATAACATACACACAACTTACTGGGCCCAGTAAGTAGGTAAATGAAAAATTCCTTACAATATGCATTCCTACGACACCACACATTTTTTTTCATGACAACATGTAAGTAAATAACTATCTGATCACACCAAAACACCAGGATCGCATAAACATAAGGAAGGTTAACTTTTATATTTATGAATGAAGTATTCGTCCATGACTGCAAATAATGACCCATTGCGTGTTACTACAGTGACATTGTTCGACTTAATTCTAATTTCATGTAATAGTACCAGCATTACGTTTCAATGGAGTATCCAAGTCATTAATCGCTAAATTACTCATTATTGAGCTTAAACACGAAACTCATTCTAATAGTGCTGTGTACGAAAAAAAAACCGCAAATCGATGTACAGCAAAGCCGTTTTGTACACGTATACTTGAGGTCAAAACAAAATTATGGACCCGCAGTTCTTAAAAATTCTTCCCTTAGATTAGGAGAGGAGTTATGGTGTCCTGTTTTTTTGTATGGGGAAAACAAGTATTTCTAAAACCTATCGTGTATGTTATCGAATGAAAAGGCTTGCTGAGCCGGTTCTAAAAATATATCACATCATTATATTTCAGCCACTTGTCTTAAAATAAACCAAAAAAACATTTTCAAAACATACCATGTTTGGGCTCCTTCAGATCCGTTGTGATTAAATTATTTTTTGTAAAATACACCTTAACAGATTTATAATATTCTAATATCAAATCACAAAAAATCAATTTTGAAAATATTTTCATTTAGTATTTTTTTCTAGTTTTTGCCCATAAACTCGTTAATCGTTTGTATGGGATTTTCGGAAATTGCTGAAATGTACTTAATTATCCTTACTAATATTATAACTGCGAAAGTCCGTTTGTTTGTTTGTCTGTTTGTTTGTTCCTTTTTTGTTACGCCTTCACGTCTTAACTGGTGAATCGATCATCTTGAAATTTTGCATAGACGTTGTCAGGGGCACAGAAAAGGACATGTCAATATTTTAAAAACTACTTTCTTATATGTTTTGAAAATGTTTTTAGGTTTAATTTAAAACAAGTGGCTGAAATGTAACGATGTCATATTTTTTAGAACGGGCTCAGCGACCCCTTTCATTCGATACCATACAAGATAGGTTTTAGTACAAAAAAATTTTCTCCATACAAAAAACAGATGACACCATAACTCTTTTCCTAAGTGAAGAATTTTTAAGAACTGCAGGTCCAAAATGTTGTTTTGACCTCAAGTATACGTGTACCAAACGACTATGCTGAATCGATTTGCGTTTTTCCATTGTTTTTGAGCTCGTAGGATGACCACTATAAGTACTTAGGTAGTACGTTGCATGAACAAATGTAGCGTGAAACGAGATGGTATACAGACTAGATATCACAGTATTGTTTAGCCCGTTTTTGCAATATTAAATTGCTAATGGCAGTTTAATATAAAAAGTTAACTAACAAGTGTCATTGCAATCGGGGGACCGTTCTGTGGTAAAAAAAAATGACGAGCTATGTTATTAGACCTGGGGAATCTTTATTGTTATCACAGATAATATAATACTATTAATAATTAAGAAAATACCCGCCTTGCACTAACGGGACAGCCACATGTAATTATAGTGCTGGTGCAGATAGCATCGGGTTTCTCCCGGACCACGCTTGGAATGTTGTTGGATTATGTAAGACATTTTGTCCCCACTGTTAGGGCCACGGGGCTTCCTTGTAATGGATCAAAAGGAGGTCATAAGTCATCACGCAGGTCAAATGCAGATTGATAGGGCAGGTATTATCGACTGCAAAGCCGAGAAGCTATGTCTGTTTATTCTTATCTACTTGTATTATATATTTTAGTAAACAGTATTTGACAGTAATGTCACAGTACATATTATATAAGTTTTTCAAACAGTAGAGGAGCTAACGTCACTTAGGCCCTTTTGTCATTGCACTCCGTCAGATCGCTAGGGTTGGCATTTTTCGGCCGTCTCGTGGAATGCTACGCGCGATCGCGAACGCTATGGAAACAACTACGACGCGATGTCACAACCCTGACCAAAGTACTGCGAACTTTGCTTAGAGCTCTTAGAGTGACGTCAGCCGTCAAATTCGAACGTTTCCATGGAGCCAAGAAGGTATAAGCTTCTTGCATGGAGCTCTCATACTGTTTGAAAAAAACTTATTATGTAGTGTGGTAATGTCATACGTCTTTTATATCGGGTCATTTTGAACTTACCATCCAAATTTTGAGGATGTGTTCAGTCCATGAAACTGAACAACTTTCTCTAAGGAACACATGGCCAAATATGTAAAAAAATCGACTGTCCATACAAATCAAAGTGATCACGTGATTAATTTAGTATGGGATGACCAAAATTTTGTGGCAAAATTCGACACATGTTTCTTAGAGAAAGTTGTTTAGTTTCATGGACTGGACACATCCTTGAAATTTGGATGGTTAGTTCAAAATGACCGGCGGGCTGATTATCTAATTAAAAACCACCTAGCGACTGGTTGCAGTTCACAGATGATCGTGATCCATTGTTACTTCTTTTTGGGTTAAAAAAAACATACCAAAGAAAAGTGGTAATATATGTCAAATGCAACCGGTCGCTCAATAGTTTCTTTTTAGATAATCAGGGTGCCGATATGTATGTACAAACTTACATAAATCTTTACTTAAACATAAGTTAGTAACTTTAACAGATGTAATTAATTATTAACAATTTCTTTCGGAATCTATGTGTTAAAAACTATTTGTTGTATTTTATAAATTTAAAGATTGTTTGCCAAAAAAGGCAAGTAAGCATAAACAGAGTACTATCCACGTCAATTGGTAATGCGCCTGGCAGCCATGATTTTAACCTCAAAAACGAAAAACAATTGTATTTTTTTCATATACCTAGACCCCTTTCCTATTGAAAATAAGAATTCAATAATTAACATATTATACCTATTAGAAATTTACTGTTTTTTGACATTTTTAGTTGCGGATGACGTTGACGTGTATGTTAATTTGACAAGGTTCCAGAGCATCACCAATTGACGGGGATAGTATAACAGTTGACGCGTCCTTGACAGTACAAACACCTCGTTTTAAAATCAAACACAATAAAAATGTAAACTAATTCCATTGTAGTTAATCGACATTATCTTTAAGAAGCGTGCCACATAATAACTAGCAACCATGCCATCTGCTAACAATGAAATGTAGGTCGTGTTTTGTTTAACTTTAAATCAATAATAATTATCCGTTTCAAAAGATTTTGTTAATGAATAACAGTTGGTGGATCAGTTTTGCTGTAATTATTATACTAAAACGTTAATAATTATGTCAGACGGTTAAAATAATTGTATTATTAAATTGAAGATTTTTTTCATACAATAGACATCAACGAAACTTATACAGGATTTATAAAGCCGCAATACGGTAGATAGGGACCAACAAATTGAACAACTTTTACTATAGGACCAAATCTGAAATCGCGAAAAAATCAGCTGTTTCATACATTTTGATAATTTTCGTTATTAATTTATGAATGAAACAGTTGATTTTTTTCGCGATTTCAGAGTTAGACCCAAGTAAAATGTGTTCAGTTTGATGGTCACTATCTACCATACTCGGCTTTATAAGGCTTTACCAACATTCTGTATACTTTTTAGTTTCCCTCAATTTAAAAGTAGAACGATTCCTTTATTCCATCCAGTCCTACTATTAGTTCGATAGTAGAACTGCTTGGACAATTTTTTTCCAAATTGTTAGACTGGCGGAGATGATCGAACTATTTGGACAATTTTTTTCCAAATTGTTCGACTGGCGGAGATAATCGAAGAATATTTTCAATCACTTTTGGATAAATTTTATGATTAAGTTTTGTTGAAAACAACAAAAAAAGATTTTTTTTAATTATATAAGTCAACCTTCTCCATATTTATGTGTTCCTATTACGCAGGAAAAAAAACGATTGAAAAATAAGTACTAATATATAATTAAATTAATCAAAAAATCGATTTTTTTCCGCCAGTCTAACAATTTGGAAAAAAAATGTCCAAGCAGTACGACTATCGAACTAATAGTAGGTAAGACTAGATGGAGTAAAGGGAACGATTATGGTTGTATGTTGTCTGATTAAATGTTCGCCATGATTCATATCTTTTATTTTATATAATTTCACTTGATTTAGCTATCTTTCGAAACATTTTTGCTTTCTTCTTATTTATTGTGAACAGATGTACTAATTTTTTTCGCATACACTACTAGGTATCGAAAAATATAAAGTTTATAACTATTATTCCCAGATTCTAGGCTTTGGCAACATAATTATATATGTATATATGTCAAGAATGTCAAGAACTAGTTTTATATCTTTTAACAAAAATGTCACCGCATCCTATTATTTCAACTTTCGCTAAAAACGAAAAGCAGACGCATTTATAAAACGTCATATATTTTAATTTAGACAACGAGATACGGGACTTGTTGTATGGTCTTGACGGGCGTACAACGTCAAATACATATTTTTGAGTAACGATTTTACACATTATTACTTTGTTTATCGGTCCCAACGAACTAGTATCTTAGTTCGTTGATCGGTCCCAAAAAATAATTAGTAGATTTATAGTAGGTACGTATTACTTAGTTATGTGATTGACAGAACAAAGCTAAAACTTTTTTCGTTAGGAAAAAATCGTAAAGTGACATCATTTTTTGTAGTTTTTCAAGGCTGGGCAAACCAATAATAAATCTATAATCTTAAAACTATAATTGAAAAAAAAAACTTAGCTAAACTCTTTAGTTTTGTGATTGACAGTTGAGTTACTTCGAATTTTGAATGTTCAAGCATAAAAATTAAATCTAGAATAAATAGTGTAGGAGATTCATTCTAAGTATTAATCAAAAAATAATTATGGCTCTAAGGAGTTTGATGGTACAGTGGTTGCAGCGGTGAAGTAACTTTCACTGTGGTCGGTCAGCGGATGGGTGACCAAAAATTTATTATCGTGACCAAAAATGTATTATCTTGACCACTTGAGCACCAATTGATTACATCATAAATATGACCTTATAAAGATTACCATTATTAATATTATGTAGATGGGTATAATTTAAAACTGATAATTTATAATGCGAGATGAAAGGTTTCTGTGTTGTATATTATACTGTGCGTACAGTACGACGCATATTTCTTGATTTTTTTTTCCACGGAGTGGGGATAAGTTCGCGCATGTGCTCTTGTGAGCGACCAATAGCGCGCGCCCCTCTCCCGCCGCCCGCGCCCCTCACCGCAACGCATGCCCAAAATACGCGTTCCGCGCAATCCCCACCCTATTTCAAGATATATGCCTCGTACTGTATCTGTACTGTATCTGGAGTGCGTTCCGTGGCTTCGCACGAGTGCACTCGAGGGCACTCCGGTGCGCGCTCTAACCGTTCCGTGGTTCGGTGAAATTTTACCCTGACAGCTGTCAGAGCGTAGTTTCACCCGTTCCGTGGCTCGGAGCGCAGCAACCAAAAAACCATCAAAATGGATGGTTGAAAAACGCTCTGACGTTTGTCTATACAAAGAAATGTCAATGTCATTTGACATTATTTTGTATTTTGATGTTTTTGTGTCTTAGTATCAAAAATTTCATGGTTTCTAATAACAATACAGATTTTTATTTGATTTAGTATAAAGGAAAGTTTAAATTATCCGTATTACAAGTATAAAATGAAAACTTTGTACCTAAAGAGGTTATAAAAACAACTCGTTCGTTCCGTCGCTTGGTTGCAACCCAAACGGGTTAAATTTTAACCAAACAACTACACCCAAAGCGACGGAACGCAGCCCTGTACTGCAATTTTAATTACGATATAGGTACTAAGTTTTTGTTATCGAATAGGTCACTTCATTGTCAATTTGCCAGCGTAGAACAAAAAAGACAACTGATTCAATACGATACTGTATGCTCTGCACTTATTGCTTTGTTTTTGTTTACGTACTTAATCATGTAAGTATGAATGCTTCTCAATAATATATTCTGTTTCTACTCTCAGGGACTCAATTCTATAAATATTCACAAGTACATCGTGGAGTGACAGGGAAAATTCACTAAGTACAAAAAACAGTAAAATGTTCTTTTTACACTAAGTGCATTAAAATATCAACAGCTTTCCCAGGAAAAAGTCATCATATCCATAGGTGCATTACTTTACCGACTTCCAAGATTCAAATTCACTAAATCCAAAATATTTGTTGAACTCGGCAGGTAAAATTCACTTAGAATTACATAGTGAAGTTACTTGGTGAATTTTTCCTGTTATCCGACAGGGAAAAAATAACTTTCATTACTTAGTGAACTACTTATTAAGTACTTACTTTTTAATATATAATTCCTAAATAATACGATCCTACAAATATTATAAATGTGAAAGTTTGTGGGTTTGGATGTATGGATGTTTGTTCCTCAATCACGCAAAAACTACTGAACGGATTTGGTTGGAATTTGGCAAGATACTGAGCCTAGAATAAAACATAGAATACATAAAATTGAAGTTACAGAATGTAGAATATAAAGCATCATAACCATACAAATCGTTTTTTTTTTTCAAAAATAAAATGTTGACAACTAACACCTATTAAATGCTAAATACTGTTTATGTTCGTTACTTAGTGAATTTTTCCTGCCCCCCCTCCCCCCCACGATATAGTAATCGTCCAATTTCAAAATCGACCCATCGAAAACTAATTGTGTCGTAATATTTACAACTAGTGGCTCTGTGCGCTGTATGGACCACGCGTTTGTGTCATTTTTAACATTTTTCGAAATGCCGGAGAAAAAATATTATTCCGAAAAATTTCTAAAAATGTAATCGACAAAAAATGTTTACTGGGTTATTTGTAAACCACCAACCAATAACCACAAACCACCAACAACCTCGCAGGAGTAGATAAGTAACATCTATATATATAAAATTCAAAGTCCTGACTGACTGAGTGAGATATCAACGCACAGCCCAAACCGCTGAACCTAGAGACTTGAAATTTTGCACACAGATACCTTATACAGTGTAGGCATCCACTAAGGAAGGATTTTTGAAAATTCCATCCCTAAGGGGATGAAATAAGGGATGAAAGTTTGTATGAAAGTTCCTCAGTTTTGAAGCTAGGATCTTCAAATTTTGTGTTTAGGCTGATGATTGAAAATAAATAAATACGTGTCTCAGCGTTTTCCAAAATTCTACCC
The DNA here is from genome assembly GCA_928269145.1 of Agriphila tristella. Lineage (NCBI taxonomy): Eukaryota > Metazoa > Arthropoda > Insecta > Lepidoptera > Crambidae > Agriphila > Agriphila tristella. The sequence continues at coordinate 11,953,375 of OV743429.1, forward strand.
CCGAAGGGGTGAAAAGGGGGATGAAGTTGTGTTTAGAAGATAATCCTTTATTTTTGAAGTAAAAATCGCTAAATTTGAAATTTAGGCTTATGGATGGAAATCTAACGCAACGCATATTATATTGGTATAATTTCAACCCTCATGGTGATGAAATGGGGGTGCAATGGGGTAAATAAACCTAAAAATCGATATGGATGTCGTTATTGGGGTTTTCTGGGTTGACGATTGCGAAAATAACATTTATTTTGAAGTCCAACGCGGTGGACATGATTTAACCCCTAAAGGGGTGAAAATGGGGTTCAAATTTTGTATGGAAAAACAATATGAAATAGACAGTACAACTTTAAACTTCGTAGGAGCACGTCTAAAAATAAATCTACATATATTTTGTTATTTTGAAAATCAACCCCGTAGGGGGTAAATGGGGTAAGTAAACATAAAAATCGATATGGATGTCGTTCTTGAGATTTATGGGATAGTGATTGCAAAAATGACATTTATTTTGAAGTCCAACACAGTGGACATGATTTAACCCCTAAAGGGGTGAAATCGGGGTTCAAATTTTGTATGGAAAAATAATATTGAATAGACATTACAACTTTAAAATTCGTAGGAACACATCTAAAAATAAAAAGGCAATTATATATTTTGTTATTTTGAAAATCATCCCTTAGGGGTAAATGGGATAAGTAAACATGAAAATCGATGTGGATGTCGTTTTTGAGGTTTTATGGGATGGTGATTGCGAAAATGACATTAATTTATAGTCCAACAAGGTGGACATGATTTTAACCCCTACAGGGGTTAAAATGGATTTCAAATTTTGCATGGAAAAAGAATATGAAATAGACATTACAATTTTAAAATTCGTAGGAGCACGTCTAGAAATAAATAGGCAATTACATACCTATTTTGTTATTTTCAAAATCATCCCTTAGGGGTACCTAAATGGGGTAAGTAAACATGAAAAATTGAAAATCGATGTGGATGTCGATTTTAAACTTTTATGGGGACAGGGACGGGGACGAGATACCTACTTATACCTCTGGACCAATTCTGATTATTGTAAAAAACTAGCTTCCGCCCGCGACTTCGTTCGCGTGGATATTAGAGAAAATCCTTAGGGAACCTTCAACCAGGGTCCGACCAGCCGTTTTTACGCGATTAGGCGGGTCCCCACCAAGCGAGCAGCCTCGTGCGAGGCCCGCCTCACGAGGCAAACGTCTTGCCTCGCGAGGCAGCGCGCTTGGTGGGGACCCGCCTAATCGCGTAAAAACGGCTGGTCGGACCCTGGTTGAAGGTTCCCTAAGGATTTTCTCTAATATCCACGCGAACGAAGTCGCGGGCGGAAGCTAGTCATGTATATGAATACAACAACATTTGTTCTACGAATTTTCCAAAAACAGACAAAAAAAATCGACTTTTCAAACAAAACTTGATCAGCTGTGCAGACATTTGTATGGGGAGTCGAATTTTTTTGTCTGTTTTCGGAAAAGTCGTAGAACAAATGTTGTTGTTTATGATAATAGTAATCTACTCCTGCGGGGTTGTTGGTGTTTTACAAATAATCAGCTGTTCGGATATTTGAATGGGGAGTCGAATTTTTTTGTCTGTTTTCGGAAAAGTCGTAGAACAAATGTTGTTGTTTATGATAATAGTAATCTACTTCTGCGGGGTTGTTGGTGTTTTACAAATAATCAGCTGTTCGGATATTTGTATGGGGAGTCGAATTTTTTTGTCTGTTTTCGGAAAAGTCGTAGAACAAATGTTGTTGTTTATGATAATAGTAATCTACTCCTGCGGGGTTGTTGGTGTTTTACAAATAATCAGCTGTTCGGATATTTATATGGGGAGTCGAATTTTTTTGTCTGTTTTCGGAAAAGTCGTAGAACAAATGTTGTTGTTTATGATAATAGTAATCTACTCCTGCGGGGTTGTTGGTGTTTTACAAATAATCAGCTGTTCGGATATTTGTATGGGGAGTCGAATTTTTTTGTCTGTTTTCGGAAAAGTCGTAGAACAAATGTTGTTGTTTATGATAATAGTAATCTACTCCTGCGGGGTTGTTGGTGTTTTACAAATAATCAGCTGTTCGGATATTTGAATGGGGAGTCGAATTTTTTTGTCTGTTTTCGGAAAAGTCGTAGAACAAATGTTGTTGTTTATGATAATAGTAATCTACTCCTGCGGGGTTGTTGGTGTTTTACAAATAATCAGCTGTTCGGATATTTGAATGGGGAGTCGAATTTTTTTGTCTGTTTTCGGAAAAGTCGTAGAACAAATGTTGTTGTTTATGATAATAGTAATCTACTTCTGCGGGGTTGTTGGTGTTTTACAAATAATCAGCTGTTCGGATATTTGTATGGGGAGTCGAATTTTTTTGTCTGTTTTCGGAAAAGTCGTAGAACAAATGTTGTTGTTTATGATAATAGTAATCTACTCCTGCGGGGTTGTTGGTGTTTTACAAATAATCAGCTGTTCGGATATTTGTATGGGGAGTCGAATTTTTTTGTCTGTTTTCGGAAAAGTCGTAGAACAAATGTTGTTGTTTATGATAATAGTAACTTTAACTTTATACCAAGTTTGTTTTAAAAATCAGCATCTGTCAATTTTTTTTTATCCACCTCAGCCAGTGTTTCTTTCAGACAAAATTCTCCGGGGGGCAATTAAGAGGTTCGGGGGAGCTCGTCCGTCGATCACTACACTAGTTTGCCCGTCTACCTACACACAACATATTTTTCTCCGGGGGGGCACTAAGGCTGCTCCTGGGGGGCACCGCCCTCCCGGAATAGTACCTGAAAAAAACACTGACCTCAGCTGATGGTAAGTGCCGATAAGACTGAAAGTGTAACCACACTACACCCGGAATCCTCACCACTGAGGAACTGGCTATCTTACCCCTCATTCTGTAATAGGGTGTGTTTCGGCGCGTTGATTATGGAGTTAGCCAATAATCTTCATAAATTTTGCGTTTAAGTACATATGTGTCACACAAAATATTATTTCTTATTCGATATTCTATCTGACTGTAAAGTGCATTATATCCGCAAATGAAAAAAATATCGTTATTTTCCCCTGATTTCATCCTGTGATAAAACACTAAAATAATACATTTTTTTTATTTTTTTTCCTGTTCCGTCATGTTTTTATAAGTGTCCGCAGCGATCAAGCTCAAATTCTAAACCGGTGGATCGAATTGAAGAGGAAAATAAATATCCTTCAATCCACTGGTGGATCCTCGTCGGTGGATCAGGAATGAGGAATCATCAATTTCGGTCCATAAATGTCGAAGATACGCGCGAACAACAATAAAAAAAACATACAATCGAATTGAGAACCTCCTCCTTTTGTTGAAGTCGGTTAAAAATTGAGTTTCATAACTTCTTTCTTATTTTGATTTCCCTAGATAAATTAAATACAGTTTTAATCCTAATTGTCAAGAGTTAATTATGCTCAATTTGCATATCAATTTGGTATTACTTTTGTAGGAAGTTAACACTGTTCGCCTGTCTCTTAAGTTATAAATACCTTACTAAAAAAGTGCGCAATGCGCATTATTTTTTTCTTTTTATTTCGCTCGCAAGGGTCACAAGATACAGGTTAATCGGGCTGGTCGTTGCTCTTTTTGAATATTTTCGGATGACAAAGCAAGACTTGTGCTATCACAGAATATTTTTTTCAACACACTTGCTCGTAAAGTGAGCCCTAATACATCGCTTTTAGGGCCTTTAACCGAGCTATAACAAACGCGTGCAATAATATATAAAACACTAGTTGGTTATAGAATTATTAACCCTACAAAGTTAAATAAGTACCTTACTGCAAGTTCTATGCGAGTAAACAGAGCATTCCCAATTCAACCGCGGGTAATACAGTTATTTTTTTAGTAACAACGAAGAGGTTTTATGCCGCTGAAAATTCATTACATTTTTGAAATAAATAAATTTGTAAGACCTTAATTAAGTCAAACAAATATTTATTATTATCAAATTATTCATAATTCACAATATTTTGTTATAAAATATTAAAATATTTGCATTTTATCACTTAAAATTATAAATTTAAAGTAGGCTGTATGCTCACTCACCCCTTTGTTAGCAAAATATTTATGCGTTGGGCGTGAGAAAAAAAACCTGCGCGCCTTTTCCCATAACTTTCATATTTTGTTTTTGTCGTATTTGTTGCTGTGTGGTAAATTACTTTGTTTTTTTTCGCAAATGTGTTGAAAAACGTCGTATGAAACTCGTGAGCTCTTGTTTATTGCACACTTGGCTGAGTTACGCCCTCGTCTACCTACACGGCTCAGGCTGCAACCTACAGCTTCGTGTGCAATGAGCAATCTAAGCTAACTTGTCTCAAAATGTACTATAATTTTAGTCTGTGCTTTTAACGTATTCTCCTTCTTTCAAAGTACTTCTCACGTGTATTTTTCTTTAAATATTGAAATATAGATAGAGGTATATCGAAAAGAGTGAAATAGGGGATGAAATTCCGTATGTGGCCTGGAACAAAGTCACGCGGAAAATATGAGTTTAGCTTAATTACACATTAGCACATGAATGTTTATTTAGGTGACTTTTTATTTTATAACCAGATATTTATAATACAAAAGAAATGCCTCCGCATTATTGTAAACATTCGGCAAAGAGTGAGTTGTAGACCGTATTTTATTAAACACAACATATTAACTTTAACATCAATACACCGTCATTTTGTAGTCGTTTTAATTAACTTAAGGGTGTGTTGTACCAATGAAACTAAACATTTTAGCCCAAGAAACATGGGTCAAAAAATGACAAAAAATGTTGGTCCTCCCATACTAACTAGACAGCTAAAACATTGAATTTGTATGGGAAAGTCCAAAATTTTTGTCGTTTTTCGACCCATGTTTCTTTGGCAAAAATGATTATTTTCATTAGTAGAGCACTCCCTTAAGTTAATTAAAATGACTACAAAATGACGGTGTATATATTTTAGAAACAGCAACATTTGTCCATAAAAATAAAATCCTTTATGAAAAAGTTAAAAGTGAGCGAAGGAAAAACAAACTCATACTACCAGAACCAAAATTAGAATTATTTAAAAGCAGCCCTTATTATAAATCCATACAAATATTTAATAAACTACCCCCATCTATAACAGAAACAAAAGACTCAAAATCATTTACCAACAAATTAAAGTCATTAATATTACAAAAATGTTATTATACAATAGAAGAATTTTTTTGTGATAAGTTAAAATAGATTTAAGAAATTCATTAAGTACAACTATATTAAAATTTGTAGTTCCTACTAGTCTTAAGTATTAACAATATTTTGTAAAATTAAGGAAAAAAATATTGAATTATAATTAAGTAAGTAAAATTTACTAAAATTGCCATACCCTTGCCGGGTGCATGTATAGCTATTATAAGTCTTATCTTGTAAGTGTGTTACATGTATGCAATAAATAAATATAAATAAATAAATATAAAAGTATATTCAGCTTTATCCATTACAACACAAGACGTACTATGGGCAACAGCGTCGCTTAACCAGTTTACAACAAAATTCGTGTGCGCGCGTATCGTTCCTGCACGAACTAAACGCATGTGACAGCGGGCGCGGCGTGCAAGCGATTTTAACCTTAGCAGTGGTTAAGCGACGCTGTTGCCCATGGTACCTACCTAGCATAATATTTGTTTATGTGTTTTTTTTTTGCCGTTTATTGGTACGGAACCCTTCGGCTCGAGTCCGACTCGCACTTGGCCGGTTTTTTTTTCTCGACGTTTCAACACCTTTCCAGGGGCCGTGGTCTGGTCACGGGAGGACTGAAGTACAAACAAAGGCTGCTCATAATTTTATGAAATTACTCGCTCGGATCGGAACTTTATGAAAATGCATTAAAAATTAAAATATTTTTTATCTTTTTTTATCGGGGGGCAAATAAGAGGTTCGGGGGAGCTCGTCCGTCCGATCACTACACTAGTTAGCCCGTCTACCATTTTTCGTCTTCACACAACACATTTTTCTCCAGGGGGGCACTAAGGTTACTCCAGGGGGGAACCGCCCCCCCGGAATAGTACCTGAAAGAAACACATAACACGCCTGTGTAGAATAAGCCCTCTTAAAACATTTTTGAAGTTCATTACCTTTTTATGTTCCTTTACTTGTTTTTTTTTTTGCCTTTTTCCCTGCTAATATAATCTGCTTAAGTGGAAAACGAGAAGAAACCACTTGCACTAGATATACTTAAATGTATGTTATTAGGGGTAGATAGTACTTACTTATGTTCTACAGCTGTTATTACTTCCATAACAAAATGACTAATACAATAAATACAAGTAAGTAATAAATTATCATTATATAAAAAGAAAAGTTGCATTGCAATGTTACAACCTTTTATATGGAGTAGGTGTTGTTTGATTAAGAAATTTTAACTAGTAGCTCTGTTAACTGCAGCTGGCGTTTGTGACATATTTAAATTGAAAGTTTTTTAATTGACATATTTAAAAAAAAAATAGGAAGTAACTCTGTCTGTCTGTCTGTTTACAAATAATGTCATTTTAACTTAGATCTGCAAATCGAAATGGGGCAAGGGAAATAATTAGAGTTTTTTCATAATTATCACAAATCGTTAAGATCATTTTTTCATTCTTAATTTTATGAATATAATAATAATTGAATTAATATCAATACTAATATTCAAAATGTGAAAGTAACTGTCTGTTTTTCGTTCTGTCTGTGACATATTTGAAAAGGCTGAAATGTTTTTGTTTCGGAAATAATTCGAAAAACGGATTCGTTAAAAAATTCAAACTAATATTATATATGAAAAAATTGTCTGTCTGTTATATGTAAGTACAAGAAAATAATTTTACAACTAATGACATTTTAACTTAGATCTACAAATTGAAATGGGACAAGGGAAATAATTAAATCTTATGAAATTAAATTATACTGTCGATTATTTTCAAAATTATAACAAATTGTTAAGCTCATTGTTTCAATCTTAATTTAATGAATTTAATAATAATTGAGTTAATGAAATTACTATAACAAAATAATAAAAATTAAATTAATCATAATAATCATCAAAATCATGATTCATTTTATTTTAATTCATCTTTCGTTATAAGTAAACATTTATATGCTCCATTATCATTAATTAACGATTAACGATTTTTTAACCATTCAAATCTAGTTTCAGTATGCACAGCTGAACAAGAACTCGTAACCATTTCCAATAAGTAAACCTACCATACTTACCTCAATATTTAAGGTGACAAATGTGTAAGATAAGCTACTTTATTTTCATTCATTCATTCGAATTTTGGGGCAATAACAATACGGCTTTGTCGGGGGATATAGTATATTATGCTAGAGTCAAAGGCCTATGATAGATTTTTCGCGAAATGACTATTGACTGATGTATTTATATGCAAACCTAGAATTTTCCTAACTTTTAAGTCAAACGTCAAAAAAATCCCTTTGTGTGGCACCCACATTAACTACAAACAGATTGCCTTATATAAATCTTGTTTTTATCTAAAGGTTTATTTTTAACTTAGGTCCATATTATGCTAGAGTCAAAGGCCTATAATAGATTTTATCTACACTCACAACGTAATGTTCCAAATATGAATTCAAAAAAGGTAATATAAATACGTACTTTATTTTCGTGGATAGGTAAAATTAAAAAATAAACTCATTACGATGCAGTCAACTGCATCATAAAATAACTTTTTTTCTCATTACGATACAGGGCAAATCCAAAAAGAAGGCAGTGCCGTAACATTAAAAAAAAACAACGATATTTTCCCACATATTTTCATTGATTAAAATGCACTCTATGGTAATCGATAACTTAGTGCGATTAAATTGTTGGAATGCACTCATCTTTTTTTTTCTAATGGAATGCGCGCCATTTCTAAAGCATTTCAAATAAAGTTTTGATTTTAATTTTTACATTTTGTTATACTTACTGAATTTTGTAGGTTTTTTTAATTCTTGCTTTAAAATGTGAAAAAAAAAAGGACTCTGCCCGATATTTTAGATGCAGCTAAGGAAATGACTTATTACAAGGTAGGTACCTAGCTAATACAAACAAAGTCTCTCTCTCTTTTCTAACGTTGATCTTTTATTTAGTAGGTTCAATCCCAAATGTATGAGTGTAGATAAAGTAGTGTATGAAATTGCACATAACTAGGTATTAAAACACTCGTGTGATACTATTAAAAACCTCGCCTGCGGCTCGGTTTTTAAACACACACTCGTGTTTTAATACCCCTCTTTATGTGTCAGTTTCATAAACTACTATTTCGCGAAATTACTATTGACTGATGTATTTATATGCAAACCTAACTTTTAAGTCAAACGTCAAAAAAATCCCTTTATGTGGCTCCCGCATTAATTACAAACAGATTGCCTTATGTAAATCTTGTTTTTATCTAAAGGTTTATTTTTAACTTGGGTCCAAACTTTTCCAGAAGAATTATAATGTAACTGCGTACTGACCGATCCTAACCATAGGTACAATGGCACTGCAGGGTACCAAATTTTATGTCTCACAAAGTATATTTACGATTTAGGTATCTTACGCAACCTGTTTATTACTTTGATACCGAAAACAGTATTTCTCTTCATGATATGAATGGAAATGGAGATCTCATAGTTAGAAACTGCAGGCCTACCGCCACTCAAATTGCTAAAGTTTATGACGTCAATGCACTGTCCGTCCTTGTCATTGTGTTATGATACGTCAAGGACGGACATTGCTTTGCTATCGCTATAGCTTTGAGTTAGGCGGTAGGGCCCCTGTTTTGGGCTAATTATCTATCCGTTGTTACATTATACAATATACATGTATTAAAAGAGCTACGTGTTTATTTAATGAACAAAATAAAAAGAAAAGAAAATTCAATCTCCATATAAAAATCGAATTTCCTTCAAAATTTCAAGGTTCAGTAACCACGGCAGCTGCAAAGCTCTGCAAATGTGCCGAAAGTCGGCACAAATTAAATAAAAAACCAGTCAAGAATAAAAAAGACTGCGTGGTTCATTCATCCCTTATCCCTCAATGAAAACGTGTGCTCGCACAGCAGTAAGGAAATTAATATGGTTTAAATAGCTTACGCTGACTATTGCTGGCAAATGTTCTATATGGAATTTGACAGTAGGTACCTATCCATGGAAATACATTGAAGAATTATCCTGGACGTTCTCGGATGTGCAAAAAGAGGTTGGCATTGCATTTATGAGCTTTTTTCAAACATGCCTTAAGCCGCGTTGACACGTTCGTTCGAAATATCCTTGGACAGATTAGCTTTTTCGATACGGCATTTTTTTATAGGTAGGTATTTTTTATAAGCTCCCTTAGTACTTAATTGAAAAATGTTTCAGAATTTTCCGTTGCGTAAAAAAATTGTAAAAAAATAAAATCTCTTCGACTTTACAAATGTGTAAAAGTAACAGCAGAATGGAGGTAATTCCTTTTGCCACCATTTGCCACAACAACACGAATAAAAAATAAAAAGTTTTGACATTTTGACCTTTGTCATGTTTGTAACTTTTTTTTAATACCATCTTGTGGTTGTGGCAGGTGGTGGCAAAGGTATTATTTCCATTCTGCTGTTACTTTTGTATATTTGTGAAGTCGAAGAGACTTTAATTTTTTAAAACTTTTTCAAGCAACCAAAAATTCTGATTTTTTTTCTATTACTAAGGGAGCTTATTCCTACCTATAGAAAAATATTCAGCCAATTTGATTTTTTTCGGACATTCCCCATTATATGATCCAAGTAGGCAAGCAGTCATCAAAACTACTTGGTCTAACCACCAGGCTTGGATGAAAGTGTAGCATGGTCCAAGTTTACTTTGATTAAAATTTTGATCCAAGTGCGCTTTAATTGTTCGTTTACATGATCCAAGTAGCGTCCAAGTAGTCATTAAAACTACTTGGTCCAAGTAAACTTTGATCATGTCAACGAGGCTTTAAAAGCTAACGTCTCCATCCACAATATTATTCTTCAGTACAATATTTATATTAATCAATTAAATGAGGTTATTTGTTTTTACATCGATAATAGAATTATATTTACGAAACAGAAACTGCTTTTAATTTTGTGCTTAAAGTTTGTGAAAGGGAATAAACAATATTTGTATAAAGTCGTATACTTACCTAGGTTAGTTATTGTATAATTTCCGATTTCCAAATTACTATATCGTTCTAACAAATATTTGGCTATTTTTAAAGCCAAATAAGTAGTAGGTAGTAAGAATATACACCGTCTTTTTGTAGTCGTTTTAATTAACTTAAGGGAGTGTTCTTCTAATGAAACTAAATATTTTTGCCAAAGAAACATGGGTCGAAAAACGACAAAAAAAATTTACTTTCCCATACTAATAAAATGTTTTAGCAGTCTTGTTAGTATGGGAGACCAAAAATTTTCATTGGTACAACACACCCTTAGGTTAATTAAAACGACTACAAAATGACGGTGTATATCGGAAATCGGAGGTGTAATTATGCTCTAAGGTGTAATCTAATTAATATTTTCAGATCTAATTTCACGACACAGGACGATTTGAAGAAATTAAATGTTTATCCCGCTTTATCGAAGAGTTAAGAATCGTATGTCACATAAACATTGTGTAAAATAAAATATAAACACTTGTATCGATTGAACAAATTGTGAGAAATTGCATTTATACTGCTATCAGTAATTTATTAACAACTGGCTCGTTTCAATTTAAAAGTAATGGAAAAACTTTCATTGTTCTATTTTTTAATACCATTGAATCATTTTAACCCTTATCTTTTTAAAGATTGCTCATGTTAGCCAATAATGAGAACAGGTACCTACACCTACTTTTCACCTGTTTCGACAAAATTAATCAGAAAGTTTTGTAAAAGCGTTTATCTAAGGCACAAGTAGGTTAGATACCTATTACCTAAGTATTTCAAATCTTCTGTAACTTAAAGCCAATAAAATAAAGATCTCCAATATCTTTTCTATCCTAATCTACCCTCTGATTTTCATCTGTTTTCATGAAGTTAAATACTTAATATCGTAACGTAAGTCGTAACTAAGTAATCAAGTTCTACTTACGTTGTTATCAAAATATAAAAACCATTAATTTGATTTTTACAAACCCCTTTTACAAACTTTAAAAATAAATTAAAAAAACAGTTTCTGTTTCGTAAACATTTCTATTACCGATTTTTGATAACCCGTAAAAACTGCCTTTACTAAGAAAAAAAACTTAAAATACTTACAGATTGTAGCAAATAAATATTGATTCATCCTTGTTCCCTTCGCACACATAAATTTTGTAATTAAAAAGTTCATCTTCACTTTTTTTTATCGTCCAAGAGCGCGAAATCCGTTGTTGACACAATCGTGTCTTCGCGATAACTGGCTGATCGAGAGACGATCGAGTATCGCATAGTCGATTCGATTGTTTTGTGTGCGACAGTTGACTATTGTTGACAAACAAAAGATTTATGTAGACAAGTGGTTTCTTTTATTAACCGATAATTGATTTTTAAAGTAAGTTTAACGGATAATCGGAATGAACACTTTTTTGAATGGACGGATGCAGATAGTAGGTACTATCCCCGTCATTTTGGTAGTGCGCCTGGTGGCCATGATTTTAACCTCAAAAACGAAAATCAATTGTAATTTTATTATATACCTAGACCCTATCTTATTGAAAATAATAATTCAATAATTAATATATTAGATTACCTATTAGAATTTTCTTGTTTCACGACATTTTTAGTTGCGGATCACGTCAACGTGGATGTTAATGTGACAAGGTTCCAGCGCATTAACAATAAACGGGGATTATATGTATTATGATTTATTTATTTAGTTAATTTATTACAATTTACCTCAGTATTGTTTTAAGACTGTACCAACTTAATTTTAGGTAAGTATGATAGATAAATAATACATTATTACTAGAATACGACTCGCCCGTAGCTTCTCAGACGGAACTCGAACCCGCGCCCTCGAGAATCTGGCCCAATATTCAGTGCATTGTTCAGTACCAATTTAAGCTTTCGAGTCCCCTAGTAGGTACGGCGACATTTTCTAGAATTTTTTTACCTTTTTAGGTAGTAGGTATTTTTATATTTTTTTTAATATTTTCCAAAGAAATTAATGTCCATTTTTACAAACAGAAAAATACGTAGGACTAGGTACGTAAGATTGCACTTTTATAGGTAAGTACTAAAAAGTACTAAAACCTATTTATGACATTATTCCTAGCTGTTTATTAAAGCTTAATTAACAAAAATACTACAATTTTAAACGTTCGCACTTACTTTTAGAGAATGCACTTCAATAATGGGGTTCATTCATAAAGTAGGTAGGTTAAAACAACCTAAGTTGTGTCTATACTTGTAGACACTACAAACGGTGTATTAATTAATTCATGACCGATTCAAGTTTTACACTAATTTTAAAACTGGTTTCTGCGACCTATAACAAACACTGGACAAAGTTGCACGTGCTAATCTCTTTTTTTTTAATTCGGAGCTAAATAAGTAGGTAAGTAACGTTCAACTAAATCAACTACTAATGTCAAAAAAGATGACAAGATGAGGAGCTCGCTGGCGCAGTGGTTTAGCGCCTGGCCCAACGATTGCGGAGGTTAAGCAACGTTCGCAAGGGTCGGTCATGGGATGGGTGACCAAAAATTTTATTATCTCGAGCTCCTCCGTGCTTTGGAAGGTGCGTTAAGCCGTTGGTACCGCCTGCATTTGCAGTCGTTAACACCCACCAATCCGCATTGGGCCCGCATGGTGGGTTATGGCTCGTCATCCTTATCCACCCGTAAGGAAGGCCTGTGCCCCAACAATGGGGCAGATTAAAAATGGCTGATGGACAATGTCAAAAAAGATAGTTTATATAAATTCTACTGACAAACGGAAAAAGTCGGGAAAATTTCGCCGGATTACTGGTTCAGTAAACGGGAGCTAGTATGACGAAATTGAAATAAAATTGACGAAATTGAAAGCTGGAAGAAATTTCAAAATTAAATAAGCTGTGCCCTTACACAATTTTCTGTCCATTTCTTTTCTGTTTAAACTTGTGTGTGTACAGAATTAATAAATAAAAAACAATAAAAAAATGCAATAGCGGTCTATTTTAATCGTTAGATTGAATAGCTGGCTGTCATTTTGTAAATGAATCCAACAAATTTTCACTAATAATTTTTTTACTTTACTGACCAAAATATTAATTTATTTGGTTGCTTTAGCAAAATTGCTAATTACATACTTCCTTTACTTTTTGCTTGATTTGCAACTATAATTTAATTGTGCATGTAATTCCAACAAAAAAACTAACAACAACGCTGTCTTTTTTGTATTCGTAAATATAGTTGGATTCGTAAATATAGTGTTTAATTATCACATCAAAGTGAGATATACAAAAATACAGCTTAGTAGCATTGAATGTTTTGCGAATCCGTAATTTTTTTACTGAACTACCTATACGCAAGAAGCATATTATAACTTTTTTGCTTGCAAAAAGTAGTTTGACGAAGTTGCACGTGCTAATCTAATTTTTTTTAGAAATACGGAGCTGTGTGGGTAAATGATATCAACTACTAATGCCAAAAAAGATAGTTAATTCTACTGAAAAAACAGAAAAAGTCGTGAAACATTTCGCCGGATTAAGTACGTTTAGGTAGGTATGCAAGAAGCATAACTTTTTTTGCTTGCAAGAAGCATAACTTTATTTGCTTGCAAAAAGAAGTTTGGGTTTTACCAAAAATTAAGCTGCTTTATATCGCGTTTTGCGTTTTCAGGGTTTTCATTTGTAATATATAAACGCATTGTGCTACTGAGTAGGTACTATCCCCCACGGACGTATATAAGGGGGGGGGGGTTTGGGGGTCCGGACCCCCCCCATTCATATCCATCTTAACTACTTGTCTAACAGAAAAAAATTACATGCACCGCAATTTGTAGAAAACGATAGATGCTTATTCCGCCGCAGGGTGTATCTCGAGATATTTTACGACAGACAACTTTGCCGTAGAATGCATTTTTTTTGAAGTTGTAACCCAAACACTGGAATAAGTTGAGGTTTTTCGATCACTACGAAGTTAGCACAGGTCTTTCAGGGTTTCAGGTCAAGCAGGGGCGACCGCCCGGGGCTCCCTTTTTATATCCCCAGCCGCACACCTTTACAGTTTACCTTTATACAGTCCTACAATTACTATCGTAAATTCCCTTTTAGCGACAAAATCGTTATGGTGGCAAAACATGATCAGAACAACTTGGCAATATCTCGTCGAAACTTCATCGCTCGCTACCATGTGCCATTTAAGATTTGGCCATTGTAAAATCCAGGAGCGGCCCTAGGGCGGTGCAAGCGGTGCGACTGCACTGGGCGCCCTCGTGTGTGGGGCGCTGAAAACGCCCGACAACCGGTCGACTATCAATCGTATTGTTGCCTGGTGACGAGCGACGACGCGATGAATGAAACTAACCAAAAATCGCACTGCGCGGCCATTTTTAGTGTAAACAAGCAAGATTAGTGGATTAACCGACTAAAAATCGCGCAGCGCAGCTGTTTTTTTTACTATAAACAAGCAAGATTAGTCGATGAAACTGACTAAAAATCGCGCTGCGTGGCGGTTTTTCACTGTAATAAGTAAAATTACAAGATTAGAAGATGAAACTGATTAAAAATTGCGCAGCGCGGCCGTAAGTTTTTTACTATAAACAAGCAAGATTACAAGATCAGTAGGTGAAACTGACTAAAAATCGCGCTGCGCGGCCATTTTTTAACTAACAGGCTAAATTAAAAATCTTGGAATCACAGATAGGGGGCGCCTCGTAGAAATGTCGCCCAGGACACTGGTAGTGCTAAAACCGGCACTGGCAGGCAATGTTTAATTTATAAATGATAGATTAATTGGCGTTAGAGCACTGTTTTTTTTCCGTTGAGGACCCCCCCCTTGTCAAAGCTATAGCTACGTCCGTGCTATCCCCGCAAATTGGTAATACGATGGAACCTTGTCACATTAACACACACGTACGTTGACGTCATCCGCAACTAAAAATGATATGTAATAATAAAATTCCAATAGGTAATTTAATATATTAATAATTGAATTATTATTTTCAATAAAATAGGGTCTATATAGGTACCTATATAAATTAATACAATTGTTTTTCGTTTTTAAATGAAAAACATGGCCGTAAGGTTCATTACCAATTTGCGGAGATAGTATATGTACAATAGTACAGTCACGTCCAAAATATGTTACAATTTAGAACTTTGTCACTTTGTTGTAGTTGTCATTTGTCATTGTAGTACAGTAGCCCGTAGTAAGTACATTTAAATTACGAAAAAGGTTAGGTACCGTTAATTTGCCGTTGTGATATACATAGTTAAATTTATTACGAAATTATAGATACTTTAACCCAAGTTTTACAGATCGCAACCCGCCGTAACCTATATTTGTATATCTCCAAAAATGTTATTTTTTTATTTTTTGAGGTTTACCACATGGTTTAGCTAGTGTCGTGTTTTAAAGCTTTGTTTGATTGCCACTGATAATGGTAAGACTAGATAAGGAAAGTGACCATACACAGATTTAAGACCAGATGAAAATGGATGAATTTACCTGGTCTTAAATCTGTGTATAGCAGTGGCGAGGGGTGAAATTATGGCGAAGGTAAGCCGTTCTACAAAAATCATGAAAAATGTTATGATCTGCATAGTGGATCATTGGGGTGGGATTTCCAAAGGTAAGCCGATGGGAATCGGCTTGTATGGACCCTTCGCCACTGGTGTATAGCTACTTTTTATAGTCTTATTATTATCTGTGGCAATCAAACAAAGCTGTAGAAAACGAAAATAGCTAAACCATATTGTAAACCTCAAAAAATAAATATTATAATTTTTGGAGATATACAAATATAGGTTACGGCGGGTTTCGATCTGTAAAACTTGGGTTAAAGTATCTATAATTTCGTAATAAATAACTATATCACAACGGCGAACGGTATCCTTTTTGGTAATTTAAATGTACTACGGGCTACTGTACTATTGACTTCTGTTCAAAAAAAGATGAGTTTAAAGTTAGCAGCCTCACCAGAATTAAAATGGGTTTGACAATTAAAAAAAATGTTTAGAAATAGTAATAATTAGGGACGTATCCTTACTAATATTATAAATGCAAAAGTCCGTTTGTTTGTTTGTTACGCCTTCATGTCTTATATCACGGCCGGTAGTAGCATATACTTGTAAAACTATGGTACAAAAGATATTTTCACTCCTCTTGCTCTAAAAGTACGTCATTGTAAGGTACAAGAGCCAGAATAAAATAGCAAAATTACCCCTAGGGTTACCATTGAGAAATTAATCCGGACGGATGGTAACCCTACCCCTAGGGGATAAAGTTTTTTCTTTTTTAATGTTTGTCTATTACCAATGAGCCTACTAAAACGAAAAAGTCTTTATTCATAATCACGAATAAAGACTTGCTCGACTTAATACTGTTTCTAATTTTTATTTTTGAAAATGGAACTAAAAGCAGCAATCTCTTCGGTGAAAGGTGAAGTGGATTCGTTTACGGAAGTATAAACTAGGTATTCAATATTGTATTTTATTTTCTCGCAATCGTAGTGAAAAGTAGAGTGTAACACACGACGCTAAAACCCATTGTAACTCGGTTTCTATTTATTACTATAAAACTACCTCGTATGGAATGGGTCATTTTAGCGTCTTGTATAACAATCTACTATTAAGTATCTAGGTGAGGCTGATAACTTTACTTAAGCTAGCAAGCACCTTAAGAAATAAAGTTCATGGATTTATATGTCAAAAAACTGTGCTTAAATTAAATAGTTAACCGTATATGCAAAATTACAATATTATTATATTGAAATTTTGCATTGACTATTGTGCTTCAATACAAGCCGAGATATTACGGTCTCTAAGTGGACTGCTAACTTGACGTTTCTTACGATGGCGATTCTAAAGAAACTGGTACAAGTTTTAAACAAATAAATTGTGTGTGTAATTGTGATCTTGCGATATAAATAAAAAAAGTCTTTGCTATTTTATAAAAAAAAATATGTTAACTTCTACCATACATTAGATTTTAGGTAAAATCGTGTACAATTTTATTTATTGACGTTCTGATATATATCAGAACTGACGTAGTCTTATTTGACTGTCCAACTTGGTTTCTCCTAGGTTTAAACATAAATTCGTTATAGTCAAAGGCCGAAACACGCTATTAGTTTAGAACTTTGACAAAACCATCTAATTCCGTGGTGAGGCTGCTAACTTTACGCTTATCAAAAAAGTTATAAATTTTAAAGTGACAAGGTTCTAAACCGTATACATACATATTTGTAGACGTGACTGTACATAAAATATATATAACACATGCCTAACGAAAGTATCGTTAATATTGCATTTTTTATTATTGTAAGCTTCAAAGAAAAACATTTAGAAATTTATAGCCAGCGCACGATACGTAGTCTTTTGTTTTAAAGTATAGTTTATTTATTTCTGAGTAATTTTTATAGACAATTACATGGTGAATAAGTATGACTTTTATGGAAGATTAAAATAAATTATACATGCACGATCACGATCGAAAAAAGTGGCTCCCCTATTATTTTTCCATACTTTTTGTCTCCGATTGTGTTTGCTATTGATATATTAAGGCGGTTGTATGACCAAAAGTGGCACCGCAGTGAATTTTGTTTAATATTGTAATTCTAATAAGTAGGTACACAATTTTCATAAAACTTTACGTGGAAGTTTTAGGGCCCATAGTCTAGTATACCGGGTGTAACAAGACCCTCAACGAGGTCTACGCATTCTGCCCATCATCAGGACCATTTCTGTTCAAAATTATTGCTGGGAATAAAAATTCACAGATTTTACAGTCCCCGCAAGAATCGGAGCATTGAAAATGAACACAAAAATTTACGAAAAATCAAAATCAAATCGAATGCAAAATCCTATAATATTTTTAAAGTAACCTAGGTAGTACCTATTTTTTTACGATTGTGACACTCGGCTCCGCCTCGTGTCACAAACGCGCCCGCTAACTGCCTCGACGCGGCCGAAATATTATTAACCGATTATCAAAATTCCAATGAATGCACTTCTCGTCTGCTTCTGCATCTTCTAACACTATTACCATGACGATCGGTCAATAATCATAGAAGCTACATCACTTTTTATGTATGGAAACACCCTTTTTTCTACAATTCCAAATCTAAAGGGAACACCTACAGGTCACAATTATTAACCAATTTTCAAAATTATTTTGCCATTTGGTAGCTAAACTAATACCCTAGGACCCTTTTTTCATTTTTTCTTAAGTCGGATTTTTTACCGAAATATTTACAATTTAGTAAACAATCACCCGCCAAAAAACCCGGAATATTTGGAGTTTTGCAAAATTCCAAAAAAAGTTTCCAGTAGATTTTCAAAATTCAAACGTTCACAGGTGTCTCGATAAATTTCTCAACTTTTGGTACTATTTTCATCTCGATCCTCCCAAAATCCTTGGAGATATGGCCAAAAATACGTCTCAGGCGATTTGCATCTGATAACCATTTTCAATGGTAAAAAGCATTGCATACATTACCACGCAATATAACGCATACAACAGACCCACACATCTGTGTCATTCTGTGTGCGGCCGAGCTGAAAGACTATATGTATTCTGTGCTGAAAGGCAGCGTTTATGTGCGTGCTCATGAGGTACATTGAGTGATGACGTTATGAAGCCATTTTTTGTTAAGAAATACTTAAAATTTTGATAATGTTTCTTTGGACAAAAATGAGAAAATAACGAATAAAATCAGATTTCATAAAAAATTTTGAAAAAAAAAAATTTGACTTTGACCTTTAATAACTTCGTAGCTATTCGTTTGGATTGGGAACAAAAATGATCCTGATGATGGGCGGAATGCGTGGACTTCGGCTTTGTTGAGGGTCTTGTTACACCCGTTATTTAAACGGTATCATTACATTCCCTAAATCAAACCGAGGCGAGGTCTACGTGTTTGAGTTAAAACGTTTGACCGTCGCGTCGCGGGCGTTAGCTTAGAACAAAACGCTTTTAAAGTATAATAATATAAACTTGACATACTTAACTTTTAAACGTTATTCACAAAAAGATGATTCATACAAACTAATAATACAAATACATAATATGTATTAACATAACATACTTAATAAGTATATCTTGAACTAAAGGGACTGTGTTTTTCGATTTGATACGGTTATACAAATGGTAGATTTTTTGCTATACAAAATATAATTTGATTACCATAACCGTTTTTACGTCAACAACTAATTATTGTAATACTTAGTAAAGTTGTAATTCCATGGACATGTATATATTTATCATTTTTATAAGTTTAAAATAGTATTAAGTACCTAAATAAATTATACATGGGATATAAGAATGCCATAGTGTCTCCGCCGCTGTAATACAATTGTATATGATTCTGATAAATAAACAGGGGCCCTACCGGCTAACTTTACGAACTTCGGCGGGTCTGTTGAGCTTCAACTTACATGGCTATCGTAATCGCTTTCATTTGACAGATGGATGTGGATGTGACACATTGCTAGATACTTGTTTTTGGAACAAATAAAATCTTACCAAAGAAAAGTAGCAATGTAATGTATCACATCCATCTGTTACGATAGCCATATAAGGCTATATTCCGAATCACGATAAAATCGATGTCAGCGCTCACGTTATCTGTCAAACCCATACAAAATCACCGACTCGGAACGCATTTTAGTGCGCTGTCATCGATTTTAGTGTGATTCGGAATGCAGCCTAAGTTAGCCGGTAGGGCCCCAGGTACAGGTGCCGTACCGGCTAACGCTCCGAACTTCAGCAAGTCTGCCGGGCTTCAAATTAAAACATATAAATCGAGCCTGATCGGCCAATGTGGCGAACCCCACTTTAAGATGTTACACGGACATCGATAACTTCCAAATAACTTCGACGAAATAGTACAAAACGAAATTCCGTACTTCGATTTATCTGTTTTAGGTTGAAGCCCAGCAAATTTGCCGAAGTTCGGCATGTTAGCCGTACAAAGTACCTACACTAATATACTTAGGCCACTAAATAGTCAATAATTAATCAGTGCCATTTGATAGAGGCTAGGCTGTTACCTTATAGTAGGTACATTACGATATTAGTGCGTTAAGATGGTTATAACATGCGAGGCGGAATTTCAGCCCAAGCCGAAGGCGAGGGCGTAATTGAGCCGAGCATGTTATAACCAATACGCACGTATATCGTACGACGTTTTTTAACACCCTTGCGAGGAAAAAGAAAAAAATACGCCAAAAGTACATTTTCGGAAAATGACTTGGCATTTTTCATGTTTTTCCACTTCAAGAAATTTTCATACGTGGTTATGTATCTATTCTGTCCTTGGATATTGACGGCAGCAAGCTATCGCATGCGGTTCGCGCTTCTGTTAGTATATCCGGTGGAGTTGAAGTAATATATTGCTCATCTTCATTATTGAAAGTTGTCATGTTTAGATATTCACAATACAAGTACAAAGAAAAGAAAATTTGAGAAAAATGGCGCGAGGATTATTTTCTGCCGTGGCTGCGTAAAAATGTTGGCAAAGACGCTAGAGCATGCAGCCAAGTTTTTAAATTACCGAATAAACTATTTTATTTTTATTTTAAATAAACTCAATCTGTGAATGCACACTGTCTACTGAATGGCGCGGCGCGGCGATTAGTTCGAAATTTGAATAGCAACAGCGCGCTGCTCACTAGCTCCAACTAGTCGTGCGGCGGCGATCAGGGCTACTATTGTCTAATTATAAAAATCTATCGCAATCGCTTTCATTTGACAGATGGATGTGACACATTGCTGCACTTCTTTGGTAAGTATTTATTTGTGCCAATAAGAAGCATCAATGTATCACATCCTGAAAGCGATTGCGATAGATTTTGAAATTAGACAATTAGCCCCCCCTGTTCCATATTTGAAATGGCAAATAATACTGTTATGGAATTTGTATGGACTATAACTTAACTATTTGCTTTGATAACACACGCGTTTTTTATGACCCGCTTTACATATTTAAAACCGGTGGAATTACATCAGCTTTACGAGCAAGGGTGTTAAAAATGCCTTAATTAAGCTAGATGGCTGCCACTTTGACTATAAACTAAAAAAATACAATGATCTATCATTGTAATTTTTACGATGATATTAATATTACCTATAAATCAAAGTCAAATCAGTTGATCGGAATGGAAAAAGGGATAACATAATATTACCATACTATCGTAGTACTAATACAAAGTTAGCTGCTGAGTGCTAGCTAGTAGCTCTCCGTCCCGCTAACATCTGACTTGTGTGTAGCACCAGCACCACAGAATAGACAATAGTACTAGCGTACAGAAGTTGCACTCCGGAAAATCGTTTAATTAAATAGCGACTCTTGTTCCGACACAATAAAGTGCAATTCAGGTCGCACAGCGCTTCCTTCGCTCCAAAACATTCACTTAGTAGATGCCTCTCTTTCTATCGCGTAGGCCTTATCTTTTCTGACGTATGAAATTTGTCCTCTCAGAGGACGCCGAGCGCTTCATACTCGCACGCGGAGTGACAGAGCCCTGGTAGCACAGCGACTAGCGCCTAACTTCACAGCCGCCATTAAGTTTGTATGGCACTGTACTATTACGGCTGATTTCAATAACCTATCCTCAGAAAGAGATACTTAAGATATGGATATTTCTGTATATCATCATTTTACTGAAGATAGATTATTGAAATAGCCTACGCATTTGCATTTTAGTCAACTATAACAGATGTTACAGGCAAATCTTTAAGGGATGTAATAAAACTAGAAGAAGTAATTTAAATATAATGTATTTAATTAGAAAAGCACTTTTTGTTTACAACATAGCTATAAATATAGACAAATATTGGCAAAGGATGATTTACTCTAGAATGTGCCAATCTCAATGACTGTTAAACCATTTTAATCTTTATCACAGTCGGGTAATGTCAATACATTACCCGATTGTGATAAAGATTAAAATGCAGTATTCAATTATATACCGTTTTTGACCAATTTGATCTTAAGGCTGTAGACGCGCATCACGTTCCATTTTTAAATTTTCCATACAAATGATCGAAACATCTCTGCGCGAACCGTAATGAGGGCGAACTTTGAAAATTCCTATTAAATTATATATTAAATATAAGTATATACAAAATACTCAATACAATAAACAAATAGTCCTCATTATTTCTAAGGAAAATAATAAATTACTTTAAAATCTGTAAATGCCAGTAACATGTCAAAGTGTACCTATTTAGAGATTATTAGAAAAATACCTCTGACAAGCAAATTTGGAATTCCACTTGAACAGATTGTCTTTGTTTTAAAATACCTGATAATTTATTATGTTTTTCTCTCTATACGGCACTAATTTAAGAATTTTGCTTCCTAAAACTAAAGTTTACATCAATAGTAATGCTTTAATTCTTTAGATAACTTGTTTGGAAAAACGCTAATTTCTTTGAAATGCGTATATACAGTCTTAAATGACATTTGTCAAATACAGTCCCTTTGTTCATTTTCACTAACATCAGCATCTCCCAAGTGATAGGTACAACCCGGTCGAGTTAACTCGGGACCTGAAGCGCGATAGACCCCCCTCGTTTTTTTCTTTCCTTACGCCACCGTCGGCGTCGTCAATTTTTTGAAAGTTTTCGATAGATTATCGATAAATTATCGCTAACGAATGTACTTACGCTATTGGCATGACGACAGTGGCGTGAGGCAAGGAGAAAACGAGAGGGGTCTATCGCGCTTCAGGTCCCAAGTTAACTCGACCGGGTTATACCTATCACTTGGGAGATATGCTGATGTTAGTGAAAATGAACAAATGGACTGAATTTGACAAATGTCATTTAAGATCAAATTGGTCAAAAACGGTCGTTAACTGCCATCAACGGTCATATTTAGTCATTTTTAAACAAGTAATATTTAAATGATTTTATAGCGTTTTCTTAGTTTTTGGGAGTGATAAAATTCTACAACTTCTTAAAATTATAAAAGGTTTAAGTAGTTTGAAAAAATATATTTTGAATATGTATTAAAAAGGAGTGTTGTTTACTGTATATGTTAGGCTCAAAGTTCGAAATCGCTAATTGAGCGAAAAAAAAAAACAGCTCACAACGCGTTGTGGTCACTGCCAAAAAGCCACAACGCGAAATTCGTGTTGTGGCTTTCATAAAAATGCCTATGACGCGTTGTGGTAATCACAGAAGGACAACAAAGCGAACTTCGCGTCGTGGTCATCATACTACGACCACAACGCGTTGTGGAAGTGAAGAAAAGCCATGACGCGTTCTGAGCACTAGTTGGTGCAACCATAACGCGACGGACAGGTATTGTAATTTCCACTGACTAATATTTTGTGTTC
Organism: Agriphila tristella; assembly: GCA_928269145.1. NCBI lineage: Eukaryota > Metazoa > Arthropoda > Insecta > Lepidoptera > Crambidae > Agriphila > Agriphila tristella. Next base: position 11,976,842 of record OV743429.1, read on the forward strand.
AACAATTCGTAGCCTGTTAATTTGTAGTATGTTAATTTAAAAAAATAAGTCATAAGTTTTAATTCTACTTACTTAAAATAATACTTTATTTAAAAATATTACTTTACCCGCGGCCCGCGACTTCGTCTGCGTCGAAAGTTTTTATGTTATCCCGCGCTCAGGAACAATATTTTTTTCGGGATAAGAGGTACCCTATGTCCTTTTTTGAGCCCCTGACAACGTGTATGCAAAATTTCATGGTGATCGGTTCAGTAGTTAAGACGTGCAGGCATAACAAACAAACAAACGGACTTTCGCATTTATAATATTAGTAAGGATTAAAAAAACAACTTACAATTGTATTTGGTTTTTCAAATCAACATAATCTGAATTGTTGGACACAAAATATTAGTCATTGGAGACTACAAATTACTTGTCTGTCGTGTTATGGTTGCATTAACTAGTGCTCAGAATGCATCATGGCTTTTCTTTATTGCTTCAACGCGTTGTGGACCTTTGGTATGAACACCACGGCGCGAATTCCGCTTTGTGATCTTTCCGGGATTACCATTCGCGTTGTGGCTTTTTGGCAGTGACCACAACCCGTTGTGAGCTTTTTTTCTCAATTAGCGATTTCGGACTTTGAACCTAAAATATATATTAGATGAGGTTTATGATGAACCAATAGCGATACTGTTGTGCTATTTCTGTATAGATACTTCAACCACATAATATATAAAAGCCTCAACTACTTACACCTTTGTGCTTTAAAAATGCTTATTGTGTGAGCTTATTTGAATACAGATTTTTTTCTATTTTCTATGCAAAGGGGCAAGCATCAAAATCTGCCCGGACAGTTTTGAGAAAAAAATACCAAAATACTGTGTTCACAACACAATGAATAACTAACATGTGACAAAATGCATTGAAATGTGCGTGATGATTGAAATATTTATAATAGCCATTATTCTTAAGACTTAAGTCAAAATTCAAAGCAGTAGATGTTGTTTAATAAATAAGCCACTTATTTTTAGTATTGGTCGTTTTTGCGACCAAATATTTATCTATCTATCGTAGATCCTAGATTTTTCTATTACACAAATAAAAATTATTAATAACTTAATACAAATATTTGGAATATTTATTTGTAAATCGACACAAAAAAACATAACTAATATCGAACTGATGGTCCTTTTTTCTTAATATTAAGTTAAATAATCAAAACGTGTCTTAGGTAAATTACTTGACAATTTAATGTATAACCAGTCCTAATATAAAATTAACATCTTACGGCCGAATACTCAAACGCAACTTAACTTTGAGCGGCTCTCAAACAGCATGCTGTCTTTGTCATATCTTTGACATTTAATGCGATAGGACGACGTTTGAGAGCCCCTCAAAGTTAATTAGCGTTTGAGTATTCAGCCATTAACTTCAAAGAACAGTCCATAATAAATTTTAATATAAAAAATAATGAAAATAGATTTTAAATAATTATTTTTAAAATAGGTACTGGTACACTTTTTAGCACTTACAAGTAGATACTAGACGGTAGTTGGAGGGAAAGTACCCTAAATATTGATGATCCCTGAACATTCCTGAATTTTTTTAAATAAGTAAAACGCATTCAAAGATTTTTTTCAAAAACTTACAACAAATTTTTTGAACGAAACTACCATTATTTATCTTTCTTAGGTCTGCCTTTAATTTTAGATACAATGTTAACTAGAAGAAATTGACTCTTATCATTGACTCGTATTGATCGGTTCCATAAAAGTACAGTATGTTATTTTTTCGGATTTTAGACCGTTCGATTTCCGACTGAGAAAAGCGATTTATCAAAAATACTTCAATGCAATTTTACTTTTTTTTGCCATAATCAATATTTAGGGTACTTTCCCTCCAACTACCGTCTTTTTCCCCCTTAGAGAAGGGAAGTAAGGGGAGCAGGCATACCTACGAAAAAAGCGTGCATACCTACTTCATTGTTCTCCATTGTAATGGAACAAAACATGGCGGCTTAGCTTAGTGTACATACACCTTATGTTAACGGCATAGAGTTGAAATTGTAACATGTGACAGGAACAATAAATGGCGGACACGGCACGCGCCTGACGTCACGAATGCTTTGTTATTGCAGTTTATGCCTGCTTCCCTTACTTCCCTTCTCTAAGTTTTCCCCCACCCTGTATACAACGTGTAACAGAATTAATGACTAAACCAGAATATGATAGATAGGGAACTTCAAACCGAACAACTTTTACTGAGGGACGACTGAAATTGCGAAAAACATCAGCTGTTTCAAACAAAAATTAATAACGAAATTATGAAAACGTATGAAACAGCTGCTTTTTCTTGCGATTTCAGAGTTGGTCCCATGGTAAAAGTTGTTCAGTTTGATAGTCCCTATCTACTACATTCTGGTTTGGCCATTAATGAGGATAAGTAACAATTGATTGGTATAATATAAAAACATATCATAGCTATGAAACTTAGTGAAAGATTTTTTGAAATCCGTTTAGATGGTTGAGTTATAAAGGGTTTTGAAGGAAATGCCAACCTCAATGCAATATGTGCTTTATCACGTACGACATAGGTTCTCGTACGTCTCGATGACGTCATAAGGACCCCCAAAATAACAGTGAGAAGTTACACAAGCCAAAAACGTGCTAAAAAGTTTTTGGCTCGTATAACTTCTCAGGTTTAAGAGATATCGTAAGTTTCTTCACAGTTAATCATGTGGTGGCTAAGCTTTCTGATAAGTCACTAAACAAAAATCGTTACTGATCCTCATTTTGTTACACGTTGTATATCTCTCTGTTACTCGTATATCTATACCGCTATGAGAGTGAAAGAGAGCACTATAAAATAATTTCGTGTTTGAAGCTCCTTGTTAAGTGTTTGTGCGGTAGAACTATCGAGTTGAGTAGTATAGTTTCATCAGGAACTAGTACGCCGGAACCTGTTGAAAAGAATATTAATAAATAAACAGTTGGTATTACAGTTTTTGCTGAAGTACAAAAAGTTATCGTTTCTGATAGTTCAAGTACAGTATGCGCAAAATAACTTGGCGGCTCTGAACTTCGCGCGGAACGCTGCGCAGTGGACGAATACAAGCGTGCGCGGGGACGGGGCGCGGGCGGTAGCACTCGGAATAGGCGTGACGACAGTATCAAATAATCAAAGATTTAATTATTTTACGGGATAATAGACATTAAAAGGATTTAAAAGACTGATTTAGTTTTATTAAGACATCTGAGATTAACTAGATTTTTAATAAATTAAATAATTAAAATACTGCAATCGGCCATTTTGACTGAAACACCAGTCACAGCGCATGACGTCACGCCTAGGTAAACAAAGAAACTTCACTGTCACTAGTGTCACTGGGCCGCTCGAAAGTTGTGTCAACCGAACGTCACGCTCTAATGTTTGAAACGCCGTCAAGACAATGTTTACCTAGGCGTGACGTCAGAGCGGCGCCATGACACCTGAGAGCTTTTTTCGCGCGCTATTGAAAAATTATGTAACTCAACATGTACCCTACGCGAAATATCACCTGCAGTTAACTTCTGAGCCGTCAAGTTATTTTGCGCAATATTGCGCATACTGTAATAATTGTCAGAAACGACAACTTTTTGTACTTCAGCAACACGAAACTGAAATAAACATTTTAAATGGCGTAATATACAGCGATATCTGTAAAACACCAGCAACCTCCTAGGAGAAGATTATTAACATCATAAGCAACAACATTTGTTCTGTTCTGAAAACAGACAAAAAAATCGACTCTCCGAACAAATGTCCCGAACAGCTGATCGAGTTTTGTATGGAAAATCGATATTTTTTTGTCTGTTTTCGGGAAACTATAATGATATTGCGAAAAAGGTAGTGTGGGACGCCCTCGGACAAGGTGGAGCGACGATCTTCGCAAGGTGATTGGCAAAAACTGGATAAGAGTAGCCGCGAATCGTGCTCGCGTGCACTTAGAGAATAGAATATTTTTTTAAACTTTTAGATTTTTGCATTCACAATGCTATTTTTATATTAAGATGATTAATAATTGAAAAAATATTAGAAAAAATCGGCTCACCCGTAGCATCCCGTCTGAGTTGCTACGGGTGAGTCGATTTTTTCTAATATTTTTTCAATTATTAATCATCTTAATAGAATATTTATTGTGCATAGAAACAAGGTAACAAAAAACAGATGTTGTTGTTAATTACAAAAGGTATCACTGGTTTCTACCTTTACAAGCGTATACATATTAAAAAAAATTACATTAAAAAAATTAATACATTACTTCTACTTATAAACTAGGTATTCTTGTGTACTATAGAAACATTTACATGCTAACCACTCTCTAAGAGCAGATCTAAATTTAGAAAACTTGTATTCCTTAAAATCTTTTGGTAATTTATTGTATACTTTAATACACATAATATTACAGTTCTTAGATACTAAGGCTAAATTTGTCTGTGGATAATTAAGATTATTTTTATATATAGAACGCAGATTTCTATTTGTCAATTGTTGTTACATTTTTATGTTGATGAACAAGATGCATTATGTTCAGCAGTGGATGATGATAGGCTGATGATGATGACTACTTTACTCACCAAGTATAGTGATGGAGGGGTTCAGCCTGCCGTCCGTATTGAAGAGCGGCGTGTTGTCCATCTTGGCGAAGGGCTTGTTGGGGTCTGGGTCCGACGGGGTGCCCTCCACCCGCGCCCACGACCCCACTGATGCGTCCTGGCCCACTGGTGGACAACGAACATTGCAATATTAAATTCAGCACCCTTAGGCCGTCCACGCATGGATAGTAAGCGTAGTCGTCTCGCAAGCGTATCGTCAAGACGCAACGAGTACGAGACGAGCAGAGTTCTACACACGAATGGTCGCGAAGACAGATATTGTTCCAGAATTTAAACTAGAGCTTCACGTTGACAGAAATTCATCACCAAACGTAAAGAAAGTATTATCTACGTTTGCTTTTTTTACGCCAGTATGCTACGACTATCGTAATGACAATAAAAACCTCATACGATACGCTGCAACATCGCTTCTTGTGCGGACTTCTTTGAACATGTACGTGCTCGTATTGCTCTCGTACGACGCGCGTATTACTATACGCTTACGCTACGACGCCGTGTGCGGTGTGGATTAATGGGTTACTGAATTTTTTCAATTCTTCCCAATTTTTTCTACTTACAAGTTGGGAAGAGTGAAAGAAAACCATATATACCAACAAATTGGGATAGCCAGTTGGGAATTAAGATATATGGAATACCCAGTGGCGGATTTTCCCTAAGGCCAAGTAGGCCCGGGCCTAGAGCGGCCAGATATTAGGGGCGGCCAAGCGAAGCGAAAAATAGACTGATGATAGGACTGATGAAAGGCTTTTGCCTCATTTGACAGGCGTTCGGCCGGCACTAAAGCAGAGACAGACATTTTTCGCGGATGAAACCACTGATTACAATATTAGAGGATGAAACAGACTAAAAATCACGCTGCGCGGCCGTTTTTATTTATAGCTTGACAGGCAAGATTTCGAGATATAGTGATTGAAACTGACTAAAAATCTCGCCTCTTTTTGCTGTAGTTGTGTGCATCCTAGACAGGCATACCTCCCATACATAGAGACTTCGAGCTCCCCCCCCCATGTTGGAAGCTGAGAAAGGGGCGGCTGTTACTATCCGGCCTAGGGCGGCCAAGACTGTAAATCCGCCACTGGGAATACCCTAAAAATAATATAATTTAGGCTCCGTTATACTGAATCACTTGTCTGTCTTTCTTTACGTGTAAAGAGTATGGAAAATAACCTCACTTCTGCACTTTTGCGATGTTTTTCTTTGTTTCTTCATCATTATCTTAAGCACAATATTTCTTGGAAAAAAGTTTTTGGAGCAACTACACAGTACGTTAAAGTATATTTTGATGTAGAATTCATACGTTTCCGCTATTATTTACGCTAAAAATATGACCTTCTGTATTTATACAATCATCTGTGAAGTTTATACGCAATTTAGTACTTGTAGCAACTAGAGTATATCTCTGACCTAACTCAAGAGCTGTTGAGCAAACTACAGCGTCTACAGAACTTATGCATCAGGTTCATATATGGGTTGCGCAAATTCGATCATGTGTCGGATTACAGGAAAGAACTAGGATGGCTACTTATCAAGTTACGTCGTGAGGAGCATGTTCTTGTGCTGCTCTTCAAAATCATTTACGACCCCAGATCTCTTTCCTATCTCAAAGAGCGTTTCCAACCCCTAGGCGAGGATCATGATCGGGATCTTAGAAGCAAATCCGACAATCGCCTTAGAGCTCCTCACTCAGGCTCTGGATACTTCAGGGACTCGTTTACGGTTACTGCTACTAGCTTATGGAATAACCTTCCACCTGATGTCCGTCACTCGAAATCCCTCGCCGTATTTAAGACACATCTACACGCTTACCTACTGGCTAAATCTTTGTTTGCAACAACTTATATATTTATTTAGGTTTATGTATTGTATGTTGTTATTCAATTTTTGATGATGATTTTGTATAGGTATAAGCTTTTCTTTTTATTTTTGTTTGTAGTTGGCACACTGTTTTTATATCCCCTCTCAGGTTCCTATCCTCTGAATCAAAGGTTGTCTGGAAGAGATCGCTTCCAGCGATAAGACCACCTTTATGCCCACCATTAGTCTTAAGCTTTAAGTTTTACTGTATTCATTTTCAATGTGTGTGCAATAAAGAGTTAATCTATCTATCTATCTATATCTTTAGCTTGTCGTGTGTTTTTATGGCTACAACTTTACGTTTTCTATTTAAAAAAATATCCCCGCAAACTAAGTTTTCCTATAATGGACCCAACCCCAGCAGCTAAAAGGTTAATTTTCGTGTTGTGATAATAGTTAATGCAAATAAAATACTAACCCACAGAGTACATGACTAGAGCGTGCTCGTTGATGGTGGCGTTGTTCAGTACTATAGACTCCTTGATCCGGACGCCCGCCTTTATGGTCACCCCCGCGCCGATCGACACGTTGGGACCGAGCTATAACATTATTACATTTTTTTAAATATAAATAATTAGAAAAAAATACATATTCCGCCACACCGCATTTTATTTACAATCTTGCTGACTTTATAGAAAAAAGAAAACAACAATTAAACAATTAATAAAAGGGATAACATGACTTTAGCCAACAATCGTCGCCAATTTAATTTATGGCGGCTGGTTTAAGATAAATTGAAAAAGAAACTAAACTCTTTTTTTAATAGGAGTTATACCCAAGAAGCTTATACCCACAATGGAGATTGCACGCCTAGTATCATAGTGAAGATTGAAAAAAGACTCTTTAGTGACGTCACGGCGTATTGCTATCTCTTTCTTTTCGTTTTACAATACGTTTTCGTTTCTCACGAACGAACGAACGACGAACAACGAACACGTATTGTAACACTAAAGAAAGAGGTTGCAATAAGCCGTCACGTCACTCAAGGACATTTTTTCTATTTCACTATGACACTGGCCGTGAAATCTCCATTGGAGGGAGCTATAAGCTTCTTGGTTATACCAGAAGCGGCCATTTTGAATAAAACGGATCCCTGTCGTTTTTCTTCTGTGGTTCGGGAACCGCGAAATAAAAACCTGGCCTACAATTTTTTTACTTTTTTGCTGGTCACAGTTCCAACTTTACAAATTCTACTTACTACTAATAGACTATTTGACTAATTTTGTAAAACCATTTAAAATTATTCCTTATTACGTAATAAGCGCACTACATTGATATTTCAGGAAAAATCAATGTATTTAAGTAATTAAAAAATCAATGTTAAAGTTTAAAATTTTAAAACCGCGCCAAAAACGCCTTGGCGCTGGACACGTGTCGTGACTTGTTGACGTCACAAGCCTGTAAACATTGTAATAATCTTAGCCATTTGACAGCCACCAATGCGGACCCTAGGTCTATGGTCGTGTCAAACGCCTGAAGCCATATTTATTTACAGGCATGTGACGTCATCAGTCAGTTTAGAGTGTTTTCGCCACGAACGTCATCAGTCAGCTTAGAGTGTTTTCGCCACAGAAAAAAAATTCAAAAATTATTGCATTTTCTAGGTGAAATTAATCAATTAATAGACTTAATTTAGTCCATATAATAGTCGAATATGTTTTTTACACCATTATCTGTTAGGATGACCACAATTTGTAGTATATTTTCAATGTTGTCAAATTGTCTATTCTAGTTCAATATTCTTACCACAGCAGAGCTATCTACAGTCGCCGTAGGATGCAGAAATACGTCGGGCAATATCTGACAAGGTTTTGTCTCCGACGGCTTTTCTCGTTCTCTGTGCAGCTCCAAGTAATGCCGGTTGGCGTATATAGCCGAACCTGCGGTTTTCACCTGCGACCACCAGTTGTTGACCTGTAAATTAGTTTTTTTTTGCATTTGCAAAGGGGCTTTAAACATTTTGGCATAGTGGTAACCATTTTTTAACGGGGATTCCGGAAAATAGTGGCGCACGATAAAACCTGTGTATATTGATAGAATAGAGGATCTATAGATTAACAAAAAATGACATAATATAAAGTCCTAAAGCGCAACGTTTCAGAGATAATTTATGTTAAAGATCCTGTATAAATAAAAATCCAAACTTATTCCCCGGATTATCTGGAAAATGTTGCGCAGTAGGACTTTATATCAAAAGATTTTTTTAAGATATACACGGGTTTCGTCGTGCGCCGCTATATTTCCGAAATCCCCGTCTAAAATCAAAAAATATTGTTACCACTATACCAGCCTCTCATACTAAGAAGTTCTAACCCTTTTAATTAGTTGTTGATTTTGTAGTAATAAATATAAGAAGTAATTAAGTATCCATCAGAAACTATTAGCAAGCGGCCGCGATTTCGTCTGCGTGGACAGTTACTTTTCCGTCCCACTGGAACAGTACTTTTTTTGGATGAAAGGTACTATATGTCCTTTGCTATACTCCTAACAAAAAGTGTATACAAAATTTAATGATGATCGGTTGAGTAATTTAGTTTTCAAAGCAAGACAAACAAACAAACAAACTTTCGCATTTATAATATTTATCATATTTTATTAAAATATTAATAGTATTTAATTGTATTAATTTGGGATTAAGAAGCTTAACATAAGAAAAATCACAGATATGGATCAGCTGGTGTGTTGAACTTTAGGTTATTTCTTTATTATGTCTAACAATATAAATTATGGTTAATATTATGTGACTTTTAATATATATAGTACCTGCATTGCATATAATTTGTTTGTACCGGCCAGCTGTGCTAAAACATCTTGCTCCCATGACATGTAACCGTGACCATTTTGACCATTACCACTGAAAAGAAATAATTTTGTATCCTGACATAACAATAAGACTTTTAGGTAATTCTTAAGAAGTAATTAATTTTTCAATACAATGCTCGAAAATGTATGCTTTCGATGACAGTACAGCCACAGCGTGCGGAAAGTTAATTTTACCGCACGCCATGCGCTTCTTTTAACAGTTTTTTTTATTTCTATTAATATTTTAGTAGGTACCTATAATGTTTTCTCGCCTCGCAAATGTATTGTACAAAACGTCGTTAAAGTTTTTTTTTAAATTCGTGACGATTACAAGCCCTCGTCTGTATCACAATCTACTATATTATAGTACCCTAAAAATAATCTAAGTTTTATGTAGCCAGGGTCCTAGCGAAAGTTGCTTAAAATGCCTCGGCCAAATGTGCTTTTGTCTTTGTGCCGTGGGGCTCCTAAAAGCTGCGCTTGCATTGTTTTAAGGTCTTACCCTATTATAAGTTTGCCACCAATAGTAAAATTTAAAGCTAGGAACTCACCTATAAAAGCTATCTTGTTTCTTCTGGAACGCTTCAGCCATAGTGTTGAACACTTGCAGTGAGCACACATACACCCCACAGTTGATCAACGTAGACAGATAACCTTTTGGCTTTTCTACGTAATGGCTGACCGCCTTTGTGGAAGGTTCTCGAACCATGCAACCGTAGTGCACAGACTGCTGTCTGGTTGCTTCTGTTCCCATTATTGTTACCTTGAAGTTATTAAGAAAAACAATTTATGCTACACCATATTTCTTTTGAGACTTTCTTAAAATGATTTGTACAAAACAGATTATCATCATCAACTTTAGTTTTTTTAATGTTCCCACCATTGGGTTGCTTGGAGCACATGCCTCTCTTATGGATGGATAAAGAGGATTAGGTCACAACCCCTTGTGTACTTGCTTATAAAAAAATTAAACTCCACCGTCAACACAATTTTGAAATTTTCATAAAAAGTTTTTTTTTTTACTGTAACAAAACTCACAAGTGCAGTCGGTCTCTCTTCATGGAACGTCCATAGGTCTCTCAATGGGAAGTCGGCACACACATCTCCGTTTAGCAGGAAAAAAGCAGTTGGGTTTCCGGCACGGATCTGATCTCTAAAGTGGTATAAACCTCCTCCGGTCCCAAGTGGAGTATATTCTTGTAGATACCTATAATTCAGAAATGAAATGAGAACAGTTAAATACCTACCCTGTAAAAATTAGAGAGCGGTTACTTTACTACTAAATGTAAAAGTTTAAAAGTGCTATAAAAGATTTGTAATAGACTTTTTAATATTTCACAACTACTGAGAATGTATAATAATTTTTATTGTAGCATAGTTCTTCTATGTCACAAAGTCCGTTTTGCTAATAATGTTGTTAGGCGTGCACATGCACATTATTTTAGTGTGCGTAATACAAGAGAGTGCAGACGCACACTAAAACAATGTGTATGTGCATGCCTAACAACACTCATATCAAAACAGTCTTTGGAAGATAGAACTAAAACGTAAACAGTAGTTTTATCAACTTTATTTATTTATTATGACAAGAATTTGGTGTTGATCACTCAAGCTTATATTGTACTAGCGACCTGTATAGTGTGGAATTTGACACCATGTATCATACATATAAACCTTCCTCTTCAAATTATGACAAGAATTTGGTGTTGATCACTCAAGCTTATATTGTACTAGCGACCTGTATAGTGTGGAATTTGACACCATGTATCATACATATAAACCTTCCTCATCAAATTATGACAAGAATTTGGTGTTGATCACTCAAGCTTATATTGTACTAGCGACCTGTATAGTGTGGAATTTGACACCATGTATCATACATATAAACCTTCCTCTTCAAATTATGACAAGAATTTGGTGTTGATCACTCAAGCTTATATTGTACTAGCGACCTGTATAGTGTGGAATTTGACACCATGTATCATACATATAAACCTTCCTCTTGAAACACTCTATCTATAAAAGAAACTGCATTAAAATCTGTTGCATACTTTTAAAGATCTATGCATACATAGGGACAGACAGCAGGAAGCAACTTTTGTTTTATACTTTATAGTGAAGTAGTGTAATGATAAATTGATGATATTTATACCTTATAATGACATGATATTCTTTCTGCATATCACTGACGAATTGTGCCATCACATTTGTAGTGTAAGCCCCTATGATAAGTATCTCCTTGCATTCTTTAAGCTTAGCACAAGCGTCAATATGGTGCTGTATTAGTGGTAAACCAGCTATTGGGAAAAGGGGCTTTGGGGTATCGAGAGACAGAGGTCGGAAGCGAGTTCCTGTAAAATAAGATAACATATCAATATCATTGAATTGATACTGATATAGGGTTACCATTGAGAAATTTGAAAATTCCTGACAAAAAGCCGGACAGGACAAGAAAAGTCCGGACATTTTCAGACAGATCCAGACTCTATACTTTTTGGGACCTCTCTTTCGAACACTACTGCTATGTGTGTTTTTTAACTAGTATTACACTGCCCAATCTTAAAAAAGCCGGACAAATTACAAAGCCGGACAAAGTCCGGACAATAGCCTAAAAGTCCGGACATGTCTGGACTAATCCGGACGGATGGTAACCCTATACTGATAAGAATTTTATTGTTATTTCCACATCAACTTTGGATATTTGTGACTCACACTTAATAATAATGACATGGAGGTTAGAAACTTATTGGTATGACGCTGTTACACGTAAACTATTATTGCAAAAACGATAATATAGGTACCTATGCAGTAAATGGTAACCTTCAATGTTCATTTTGATAATATACAATAATTTTATGGTGTAGACACTTACTACATTACAAGTTTTATTCTTAGCATGATTTTATGAGTTTTAAGGCTAAAGTTATGTATTTATTTGCAAACTTTATAACAAATTGTGGTAGAATACCGGCGACATATAAGTAAAACTGTAACTTACCTTTCTGCGGTCCACCGATAAGAATGACTGCTTTTAACATTTTTATATATCTATGTTTGACTATACAAGTACCTAACTGGATAATATAATGTATTTTTTTATAATATTTTGGTTAAAATGCTGAAGAAAACACGTCAGTGATTCGATCGAGAAATGTAAACATGTCAATGTCAAAATTATCAAACGTCAGCAAACGTCAAAGTCAAACTGACAAACCAAACGTCAAACCACAGACGAAAAAGAAGATAGTGATGTGGTATTGAAATTTCAATTTAGTTTTCACTCGTTGGTGATGATTTCAATTTCATTTTTTTATTAAAGCCTGTTTTTAAACGAACTAAAAGGTATGAGATAATTTCTCCCACAAAGATTTATAACCTTATACAGAAGTTTTAAACCTAAAAATGCGGGGCGCATGCAAATGACATTGATCATAAATCTCGTGTTTTTTTCCAGAAAAAATATTATTTTCTGCTTTCTAGTAAAACTAAAAATACACAATAGATCTCCTGTTGGAGTAGGTACTTGTCAAAACGAATCAAACGAGCCTAAACTCGGTAGGGTTGTGTGGTAATACATTATAGTTCCTGTGGCCTTCTTCTGAGCCGACTCCATTATCAGACCCTGGGAATTATTTCCCAACAGAGCACTCGTCAAGGCGATTCAAACAAGCCCAAAATCGATGGGGTTGCATGGTTTCAATATTGAGTTCCTATGGAATGGCCTCCTGGCCAGGCTTCATATTATTATCAGACCCTTGACCTCATCGCCCGTCACTTGACAGGACAGGAGTCCAAACACGATGGGGTTATGGTTTCATCATAGAGTTCCTGTGACCTTCTTACGGCTCCATCATCAAGGTCCAAACAAATTATCGGACGCGGCTTACTGCCGCGGCTGATTTGAGGTGTGCAAACTATCGGATGTAGTAGGTCGCGGACGTAACCATCATAGACTAATATGACGTCATCGGACGTCTGATAGCTATCTGGCACGCAGGATGTTATTAGAGTGTGCACACTTATCAGCCGCGGCAGTAAGCCGCGTCCATAAGCCGCGTCCGATAATTTGTTTGGACCTTCAGATCAGCTCAATGATACCCATAATATTGCATTACCTTCCAGTTCTGACCTATGTCCAAAGTTTCAAGTCTAGCTCATCGGGAAGCTAGTATAAAAAAGCTAGGACAAACAATCTAGGCATATCTATGTAAAATGCACAACCGGTGGGCTGATTATCTAATTAGAAACCGCCTAGCGACCGGTCGCAGTTCACAGATGAACGTAATACATTGCTACTTTTCTTTGGGGTAAACAAAAACATACCAAAGAAAAGTAGCAATGGATGTCAAATGCAACCGGTCGCCAAATAGTTTCTTTTTAGATAATCAGGGTGCTATCGAGAACTGAAACGACCATTGTATCTTAAGATGACTTTATTACTAAATCTTATTACATCAGTGCACGCTTTATATATAATATATTATGTATTCATATACGACACCACCGGGGTAATAAAAAAACAGAAAAAAAAGTTCAATCTATAGGTACAAAAAAAATAAAGAATAAACGTGCTTTTTTCTTAACAACAGCAGGTACCTGTTGTTTTACAAATTAAATAAATGCTAGAATTACGTTTTTAATTACAGTTTTTTCTTAAAAACTACTTATATTTGTAAAAACATACTGTTTTAATAACAAAGCAAATTACTAAACATTATCATAAAGAAACATATTTTAACTAGGTAGGTACTTAATTTACTAACAATATTATTTATTTTAATATATCTGTAAGCAACGTTTCAAAGTTATTTATTTAAAAAGTTTGGTGTTGTTTTTATGCACTATGTATGGTTTATTATTTTTCAAAACTTTTAAATTAGGTCCTAAATCTTCTATTATTTCGTAGGGACCTAAATAAATATTTTCCATTTTGTCTGATGTTTCATTTTTTATAAGTATTTGATCACCTTGGTAAATTGCATTGTTTTCCGTACACAAGTTCATAAGGTTGATATCCGGTATGTGTATGTACAGATGTGTTAAATGAAAATGTCCAGTAGGGTAACCATGTTGACCAATCGTGTGAGTTACTTAAGCAATACTGTCTAAGGAAAGATCGTAAATTTTTGTGCGTGTTTTCTAATGCTCCTATTGTCTGATGGTGGTATGCGGTCGAATTAAATTTTTCTATTCCTAGTAATTTGCATACTTCTGACATAGTAGAGGATAAAAATTCCGTGCCTCTATCTGTAACTATACCTTTTGGTACGCCGTATTTTAAAATAAAATTACTGACGAAAGAATTTGCAACTGTTATAGTATCCTTCGATTGTAGTGGGTAGGCCTCTACGTATTTAGACATCTCACACTGTATTGTCAATATATAGCTGTTATTATATGTGTCTTTTACTAACGGTCCAACAAGATCTAAAAAAATTTTTTCCATGGGTGTGTTTGCTGTAGTCGTTATTTCCATAGGCATTTTATTTGGTGTCGAATGTTTTAGAAGTTGACACTTTTTGCATTTACTCACAAACTGTATTACATCTCTATCTAAAGAAGACCATGTGTATTTCCTTTTAATATTGTTTATCATTCTTCGCATTCCAGCATGTCCGCTGCTGGGCAAAATATGGAAATCATTTAATATTTGTTTTTTGTCTCTTTCATTCGTTATTCTAACTACATTAGGCAAGATATTAATTTTAGGAGAGTCCCAGTTTTCCCTACTATATATTTCGCGTTGTATTTCTTTAATAAAATTAATATTTTCTTTATCTTTAATTATATTTATATACTTTAAACTTAATCTTGTACAAAATTTCAGTAATAAATCAACAAAATCCTCTCGGGTGTAATGTTGTTTATACTCTATATTAAATATAATCATACTTTCACTTGGTATGTAAATTAAACATTCTTCTATGTCACTTATTTTATTATTTTTTTCGTATTTATTTATCTCTTTCCTATCTTTAAAAACTAAATCTATGCTGTCGCTTTGTTTTCTTAATATTTCTGAAACTAAGGGTGGGCCCTCCCCTATTTCATGAATATTTCGAAAACTGTCGCTAGGCACAACTTGATTATTTTGTTCTAATAAACGTGTTTGTTTTCTAGTCATCACGTTGCAAAAATCTGAATTATTCATTTCTTTTAATTCATTTGAAGTTATAACAATACGTGATAAAGCGTCTGCAACGACGTTATCAGATCCTTTTACGTATAATATTTTGAAATCATATTCCTCTAAAGCTAGGCGAAATTTCATACGTCTGCTAGAGATATCCTTCATATTAAATAGATGTACTAACGGTTTATGATCAGTTTTTATCGTAAATGTTTTTCCGAAAAGATACGGTCGGAAATATTTCACACTCCATACAATTGATAGTAATTCTTTATCAATTGTTGGATAGTTAAGTTCTGCTTTATTTAATGGTCGACTTGTATAAGCAACTGGTTTTAAATTGCTATTCATAAGTACACTTCCTATCGCAAATTGAGATGCATCGGTTTGCAAAACGAATTCATTTTGTTCTGAGAAGTCCGGGTAGTCAAGAACCGGGGCAGTGGTCAAACAATGCCTTAACAAATTAAAACAATCGTCACATTGATTTGTCCAAACAAAAGGTGTATTCTTCTTACAAAGTTTGTTAAGTGGTATTGTTATCGTTGCGAAATCGGGAATGAATTTTCGATAATAATTGCAGAAGGCAACGAACCTTCTGACCTCGTCAGCATTTTTAGGTTTTGGGTAGCTTTTTATAATTACAGTTTTTTGTGGATCAGGAAGTACACCATGTTCCGTTACTAGGTGTCCTAAGTACAATATTTCTTTTTTTAGAAAATCGCATTTTAACGGATTTATTTTTAAGTTTAATTTTCTCAGTCTTTCGAAAACATCTATTAAATTTTTATTATGTATATCTAAGTTACGACCATATACACAGATGTCATCGCAGTAAACTAGACATTTTTCTTGTGTGAGTCCTGAGAGTCCAATCGACATTAGACGTGAAAAAGAACTTGGAGATATTTTAAGTCCCATAGGTAAGCGTTTTAGTCTATACTGACCAGTGTTTGTAGTGAATGCTGTTACGTCTCGGGAGTCCTCGTTTAAAAGTACTTGATAAAAAGAATTACTCAAATCCATTTTCGAAAAATATACGGCTCCTGATAGAGAGTCTAGTACGTCCGTAATGTTCGGTAGGGGAAACTTATCATCTTGGATTACATTATTTACTTTTCTATAATCAATTACTAATCTCCACTTTCTTTCTCCATTATTGTCTGTTTTTTTAGGTACAAGCAAAATAGGACTGGACCACTCGCTGTTACTGGGTTCTATAATGTCGTTTTCGAGCATTTTTCTAATTTGTTTGTCTATTTCAGGTTTTAATGCTGCGGGTAATCTATATGGTTTAGAATAAATGGGCTTCGTGTTATTTTTTAACGTTATTGATTGTGTTCCGATAGTTGTCGTAGTTAGTATGTCACCTTCTAAATGAAATATATCTGAATATTTTGAACATATTTGTTCTATTGATTGTTTTTCTTCCGTATTTAAATGGTTTAAATTAATTTGTTGCAAGATTGTTTCAGTTCTACGTGACTTATTCTCTGAATTACTAAAGTTACATGCGATATAGTCATCTAAAAGTACTAAATCGGGTTCAAAACTTTTTAAAGTATGTTGTTTTTCACTAGTGTTCAATAACTTAATTGGAATTTTTCCATTTATGATTTTAACAATCGAACTCGCTAAAAATAAATCTGGTTTCAATTCCGCAGATAATAATACATAATCCTTTCCTTCGTTATACTTGGTAACGTTCACGTGTGCAAAAAAAATATGTTCACATCGTGGCTCTATAGTAAATTCATTTACGCGAGTCTCGGAAATCGTCATGGGCTTCGCTTGTGAGCGAGTTGCCTGAATCGTGCCATTGTTTACATTGTGATTCGGATGCCTAAGCCTTATTTTAAAACTTAATTGTTTGTAGCACAGAGTAATGTAATTTCTAGAGACATTTATGGAAGAAATGTAATTTGAGATAAAATCGGTTCCGAGGATGCCATCTATGTTTATCGGTAAACTATTAACGATTTGGAACTCTTGTTTTAAATATATTCTAGAATTGGGTATATATAAATTTAGATACAAGCTACCTAAAGTTTCTATATTTCCTCCTATACCTTTGACATTAGTTGTATTTAGAGAATTGTGTTGTTGACGTTGAATTGACTTTTTTCTTATGAGACATAAGTTTGCACCTGTGTCAACTAAAAATCTTTTAATGCGATTACGTACAAACAATTTTATAATATAATTGGATTCACTACTGCATATATAATGCTGTTTATTCTGTTGAGGGACAAAAGCATTCTGAATTCTGAATTGGTCATTTTGAGTTGTTACATGGGCATGTTTGTTTTTGAGATAGCTTTGACTATGTCCACCTCGTACTTGATAAGAGTTTCCTCTGTATGTGTTTCTGAAATTTCTATTTTTATTATTGTTTCTATAAAAATTACTGTGTGTCTGTTGCGAACTGTTTGGCAAGCGTGGTGCAAAGTTATTATTCGTGTTATAATAATTATTTCTTGAATATTGGTTAAAATATCCACCAAACTGTCTAAACTGTCCTCTAAGTTGAATGGTATCTCCTCTCGAAAACATATATTGTGATCTAGGGTGTCTATGTGTAAACTCACCTTTCAAATTTTGTAGGGCAGTCATCGAATATTGCTTTCGGGACGATTCTTCGATATCCTCCTCGACTGCTGCGCTAATAGCGTCTCTCAAGGAACTGTAATTCCTGGCTGAAACAATAGTGCTTATACGCCTATTTTTCAGACCATTAATAAATTGGCGAATCGCAATTTTTTCGTTAATGGGTTTTAAAATAATATTCGCGTCATTATCTCCGTTACTTTGTGCTATTGTTAATTCGGAAAATAAAGTCTCTAACCTATTGCCGAACTGTGTTATTGTTAAATCGCTTTGTGTAAATGAAGTTAATTGTGTCATCAACGACGTGTGAGATTTTTTAGTAATTAAGTATTTTTTAATGTCAGAAATAAGATCACTGAAATAATTGTATTTATTTTGGAGTTTTAATTTCGAGTTTCGGTCGAGTCTCGTTTTAATTATAAAATTAATTAGTATTTGTTCGTCTTTATCATCGATGCACGAACGGTATAGTTCTGATGAATTAATTAGTTTCTCGATTGTACTTTGTTTTCCATCTAATTCCGGTATTATGGAAGTCGCGGTTCTTATATCAAACTTATCCATTGTTATATTTATTTAGTTTTTTTTTTTAAAGTGAAATTAAAGTATTTTTTCACTGATTAAATAAGTTTCTGATATAAATCAGTTTTTTTTTAATAATTCATAATTATTATATAACATTATCGCTTCTTCATATTTTAAATCCATGTTTATTTCACTTAAAGCGATTTCAATTCTATCTGTTAGAGACAAAAAAATCCATATCGTCTCATTTTACATACTTCTTATTTCAATATCTTTAAAATTACGTCATATGTAATTATTTTCGTATCATTTGCAATATAAAATTATTCTTCAAAATGTAAAAATATTAATTAATCTACTTACATTTACTTAGTTAGTTGCTTATATATTAAAATACACTGACATACACAATATTACAAAATAACAAATAAAACAAATCGATTTGCTTTAGCACAATAGGAAAAAAAAACACAATTCATCACTTCTAATTTTGTCTTTCACCGATGTAGTTTGATTAATGTTGTCTTTCAACGTTGATTCACTCACGCAGGTACCCGATACTTCACTATTATCACTATGTTGAGTCTTCGTTTCCACGACACGAACGTCTCCCAGCCGCATGCATATAAATCCTCGAATCATAAAATTTTGTGCATTGGGCTCTCTCGTTACAAATATTATATTTATCTTCTTTCTTCATAATTAAGCCCCTTCTTACTCGGCGTTCTTCAAAATGTCAATTTAGGCAAATCACGTAGATGTCGTCGAAGAGAACTTACTATATTTAATTATTTTAACTTTTATTTACATTCACTTTAAAATTTGAAATGTCTTTATTAATTTATTATTATGTTGTGGCTCACATCGCAGCCACAGGCGGCCGCGGCGCAGCGCGCCGAGCGCTTGCGCAACGAACGCGTTCACATTATTTAATTGTCTTGGCCGGCAGGGTCGCCATATCGAGAACTGAAACGACCATTGTATCTTAAGATGACTTTATTACTAAATCTTATTACATCAGTGCACGCTTTATATATAATATATTATGTATTCATATACGACATAGTGGATAGTGCTTGGCCTTCACCTCACCAGCAGGCCTAGGTACCGCCTAACTCTCTCGCTTTGACTCTGGCTTTGGTTTATGACGTCACTGCACTGTCCGTCCTTGTCATCGTGTTATAATATGACAAGGACAGATAGAGCATAGCTCTCGCTTTGGCTATCGCTTTGAGTTAGGCGGTAGGGCCCCTGATGTTAAGTGACAATAAGGCCAAAGGTGGAAGCGTCTATTTCCGGAATCCTCATCGCTGAGGAACTGGCTATCTTACCTCAGCTTTGGTTTCGTAAGATAGCGGTGCCGTCACATAGCGGCGGCCGTAATTTCACGGACACGAAAAAGACGGCTGTCTTTACAGTGGAGCATGTGGAAAGTAAAGCTTGTACTATTATGTATTCTGTGGTAAAGCGTAGTTTTCAAAGGATGAAGGTGCCGTCATATTACGGCCGTAATATAACGGCGTAGAACCAGGGCTCTGTCACTCCACGCGAGAGTCTTAAGCGCTCGGCGTCCTCTGAGAGGACTTTCATACATCAGAAAAGATAAGACCTACGCGATAGAAAGAGAGGCAACTACTAAATCAATGTTTTGGAGCGAAGGGAGCGCTGTGCGACCTGAATTGTACTTTATTGTGTCAGAGCAAGAGTCGCAATTTATTTAAACGATTTTGCGGAGTGCAACTTCTGTACGCTAGTACTATTATCTATTCTGTGGTAGAACGTTGTCTATGTAAACAATACCTACGGCGCGGTTTCCTTGATTCAAGGTCCAAACAAATTATCGGACGCGGCTTACTGCCGCGGCTGATCTGAGGTGTGCAAACTATCGGATGTAGTAGGTCGCGGACGAAACCATAGACTAATATGACGTCATCGGACGTCCGATAGCTATCTGGCACGCAGGATGTTATGAGAGCGTGCACACTTATCAGCCGCGGCAGTAAGCCGCGTCCATAAGCCGCGTCCGATAATTTGTTCGGACCTTGAGAGTGGTGCTGGAAACCGTAAAGTCAAAAAGCGGTGCCGCTATTTTCGTGACGGCCATCATGACGGTCTAGAACATTCACCACCGTTTTTTCAGGGTTGCGGTGCCGTGATGTGATGACGGTGAAAGAAAATGACTAGGGTTTCTAGCACCGCTCTTTAGGAAACAGCGCCGCCGTATTGTTTACATAGACAACGTTCTAGTGACGTCATTCACCGCTATATTACCGCCGCTATATGACGGCACCGCTATCTTAAGAAACCAAAACTTAACTGCCGGAAAACAACAATTGTTGTTATGGCGTCAGACTTAGGTAGGATGGGGTAGTAGCCAGGCGGACCTAGGTACGTAGTATGTTGTATGGTCCGAGCCTACCACCAACCCAAACCGAGTACAAATTGTACCTTCCCTGGGAATCGAACCAGGGACCCCTGCGTCTTACACGGGTGGACGAACCACTAGACCACAGAGGCGGATAATAAATAATTAAGCATCAAATCTTTATAGACTATCTTATAGGTTATTGAAATCGGTCGTTAGTAATAAACAATTTTGTTAGTTACCTATTGTTACTTTTAGCACTAGTGGCTCCGTGAGCTGTAGACCTCGCGTTAAAAAGTAGCTCAAATTGTATGTTGTTTAAAAAATAATCTAAAAGATGTCGCTACCTCTTTCTCCCACACTGTTCACGAGCTTTTCAAAGCACGTAAATTTGGAAGGTATATTCGCAGCTAAATGGCGCTACTAAATTTTAAAAAAATTCGAAATGGTGATTTTGGTAAATTTAGAAAAACTGGCTAAATTAAAAAATTCTATATTTATCGAACCTGCTCACAAAATTTAACGAGAATCTGTTGAGAAATGCGACCTGTAGAGGAAAATGGACAGCTGGAAAGTCGGACTGAAATATGTTTTTTTTACATTTATCCGTCATTATGTAAAATTTCAAAAAACCGGCGTGACAAAAAAATTCTATGTAATTTTCGAACCTGCTCACAAAATTTGACGAGAATCGGTTGAGAAATACGACCTGTAGAGGAGAACATCCAACGCAAGAAATCCGGACTGAAATACATTTTTCTTGCATATCTCCGCCATAACGAAAAATTTAGAAAAACTGTCTCAACTTAAAAAAATCTATATGATTTTCGAACATGCCCACAAAATTTCACGAAATTCGGTTGAGAAATGCGACCTGTAGAGGAGAAAAGACAGAGCCGGAAAATTGGACTGCAATATGTTTTTTTACATATATCCGCCATTTTGAAAAAAATCGAAAAAGTGGAGTGACAAAAAAATTCTATATCATTTTCAAACCTGCTCACATTTCACGAGAATCGGTTAAGAAATGCGACCTGAGGCCGTATTACAAGCTCTTAAATCCTGCCAGGTTTATAAATTGCTGTAGTGACATCTCTTTCTCGTCGTATAGCAAATAAAAGAGATAGATTGATAGCCAGTCAGAAAATTGCCTGGAAATAAGAGGTCATAATACGGCCCCTGTAGAGGAGAACATCCAGCGCCAGAAAGCCGGACTGAAATAAATTTTTCTTACATATCTCCGCCATTACGAAAAATTTAGAAAAACTGTCTGAACTTAAAAAAAATCTATATGATTTTCAAACCTGCCCACAAAATTTCACGAAATTCGGTTGAGAAATGCGACCTGTAGAGGAGAAAAGACAGAGCCGGAAAGCTGGACTGCAATATGTTTTTTTTTACATATCTCCGCCATTTTGAAAAAAATCGAAAAAGTGGCGTGACAAAAAAATTCTATATCATTTTCAAACCTGCTCACAAAATTTCACGAGAATCGGTTGAGAAATGCGACCTGTAGATGAGAACAGACAGCGCTGGAAAGCCGTAAAACCTGTTTTTTTAACATATTTCCGCCATTTTGAAAAATTAAAAAAAATCTGGCTCGACAAAAAAATTTTATACAATTTTCGAACCTGCTCACAAATTTTCACGAGAATCGGTTGAGAAATGCGACCTGTAGAAGTAGAGAACATACAGACATACGAAAGAATTTTTGCCCAAGCTGAAGCAGAGAGGCTTCGCTCGCACTTCGTGCTCGCTTGGTCAATAAGTAGCTAATAGGTATCCTTGCTTTTCTGTTCGTATCTATGTAGGTATATTCCGACCGACACCATGCAAGTGATGTAAGTGACAGCAAATAGCTGCACCTATGAAACTGTCCAATGCAGACGTGATCGTAAATTGCTTCGTAGCTTGATGGATGAGCAATTTTGTTGTGTTGTAGCTGTAGTATGTAGGTACCTACTTCATAAGCACGATGTGTGATAAAAGTACCTACTTAGTACCTACTTGCTCTGTGTGTAACCCCCCTCGAACCCCCCGTAGCCATCGTAACTCGATATGATATAGCGATTTATCATGTTTATAACTGTCAAAAGACAATGGAGTATCGATAAAACGCTATATCATACGATATTTTATATCGTGTTTCGGTGGTCATGCTACTCATGCTAATGGGATTTACGATGATGTTTTTTTCTTAATCGTCATTATGAAAAAGAACGAATCTTAGCATTACAACAACAACCTTTCAGCTACATTTTTTAATTTGCATCGCGTGCTAATGTAAAAGGAAAACTCAGGAAAGGTGCTTGAAAGCAACTTGAAAGTAAAACCGAACGAAATGATCCGTCTAGCTTAATATTTAATTCTTCAGTTTCGGTTAGCAACACAACAATACTGTCTGAGTCGGGACAGACTACCTTTTTTAATTTTAACCCTTTACATATTTAAATACTGAAAAGAAATGCATACTTACCTACAAAACTTACAGCGCAGAAATTGAATTCAAAGCTGATATAGAGGTATAGATAAATGCTTTATACCCCGTTAATTTTTATGTACCTATATCTAAAAACCGGCCAAGTGCGAGTCGGACTCGCGCACGAAAGGTTCCGTACCTACCAAAAAAACGGCAAAAAAAACACGTTTTTGTATAGGAGCCCCCCTTAAATATTTATTTTATTCTGTTTTTAGTATTTTTAGTTATAGCAGCAACAGAAATACATCATCTGTGAAAATTTCAACGGTCTAGCTGCAGTTGTTATTAATTTCGAGCAAAAACCGGCAAAAAAATCACGTTTGTTGTATGGGAGCCCCCCTTAAATATTTATTTTATTCTGTTTTTAGTATTTGTTGTTATAGCGGCAACAGAAATACATCATCTGTGAAACTGTCTGGCTATCACGGTTCACGAGATACAGCATGGAGACAGACAGACAGACAGACAGCGGAGTCTTAGTAATAGGGTCCCGTGTTTACCCTTTGGGTACGGAACCCTTTTTTTATACACCGTCATTTTGTAGTCGTTTTAATTAACTTAAGGGTGTGTTGTACCAATGAAACTAAACATTTTTGCCCAAGAAACATGGGTCAAAAAACGACAAAAAATTTTGGTCCTCCCATACTAACTAGACAGCTAAAACATTGTATTTGTATGGGAAAGTCCAAAATTTTTGTCATTTTTCGACCCATGTTTCTTTGGCAAAAATGATTATTTTCATTAGTAGAGCACTCCCTGAAGTTAATTAAAATGACTACAAAATGACGGTGTATATACCGGAGAAAACGCCTTTATGCGCTTCCCCGCCCGCAGGTGAGCGGGAGGGGGGCATGTGGGACTCGCCAGCAGGCAGGGTACCGCAACCACAGAATAAATAATAGTACAACCGCAACATTCAGCGTTGCGGCTTCCTCCACGACTGCCTCCCGTGATCCCACCCAGCCGATTGGCTCGATGGGATCTCGGGAGGAGGGAATATTGGGTACGGAACCCTAAAAATGAAATGGTGAATAAACAACTTTTACTATTGTAAGCATTATTACATTTCTTTATCATAAAGTCAATAGTACGGTCATTTTTCCACTACAATTTGTCCGACCAATGGGCGTGCTTGGCGCTTACTTTCCATGTTTCCCGCCATTTTTACTAAATGGCGCGAAACGGTTTGGCTACGAGCGGCAGAACACCTCGGCAATCCGGCAGTTGATCGAGAGACTCCGAAGCGAACAGTTGCCTAAGCTAAATCATAGTGTGTCATATAAATTTTTATAATAGTTAAGAATCATTTATTCAGAATTACAAGTGAGAAAAGAAAATAAAAGTCTTCTCAGCAAATTTGGTTTTCACTTCTTCGAAACTATCCTCATAGTTTCAGAAGTGGAATCGATCGAGAATATTCTAATATTCTCACCACGCCTGCTATAAACGTAAGTTGAATCTTTTACGCTAATCTGTAAACCCCTTTCAATAAGAAAAGAAACCGTTTAATCTTGGATGAATCAATCATATGAAAAGTAAAAAAAATAACATACTCGTATATTCAAATAATAGAATTCAATGTAATTTCCACATAAGTACCATTTTTCGTTTTTCTTTCTCATTTTCTCTTTTTAATTTTATATGGCGTAGGCTAGTTATCTAGCTTATACCTTGTATTATCTATCTATCATTTTTTTTTATTAATTTTTATAAACCGGTTTCTTTTTTTTTTCTTTTCTTTTCTTTCTGCATTTTTTTAAATAATCTTAGAAGTGAACGTGCAAAATTTTTATGAAGTGATTTTAAATGATTTTTTTTTTCTATTATTTCAATACTTCTGCATGTAATCTGCCCGGGCTACCCCCTGGGATTGCATGTAGTCGTTGGTTAATTACACATCATGCCGGGGCTACTCTCCGGGGATGTGTAGAATTTTAATTCAGGGATTTTAAGCTGTTTTTAATTTCGATACCTCTGCATGTAATCTGCCAAGGCTACTCCTTGGGATTACATGTAGTTGTTGGTTACTTACACATCATGCCGGGGCTACTCTCCGGTGATGTGTAAAATTTAAATTTAGTGATTTTAAGCTATTTTTAATTTCAATACCTCTGCATGTAATCTGCCGAGGCTACTCCTTGGGATTGCGTGTAGTTGTTGGTTAATTACACATCATGCCGGGGCTACTCTCCGGGGATGTGTGAAATTTTAATTTAGTGTTTTTAAGCTATTTTAATTTCAATACCTTTGCATGTAATCTGCCAAGGCTACTCCTTGGGATTGCATGTAGTTGTTGGTTAATTACACATCATGCCGGGGCTACTCTCCAGTGATGTGTAAAATTTTAATTTAGTCATTTCAAGTTATTTTATATTTTCAATACCTCTGCATGTAATCTGCCAAGGCTACTCCTTGGGATTGCATGTAGTCGTTGGTTAATTACACATCCTGCCGGGGCTACTCTCCGGGGATGTCTAGAATTTTAATTCAGGGATTTTAAGCTGTTTTTAATTTCGATATCTCTGCATGTAATCTGCCAAGGCTACTCCTTGGGATCACATGTAGTTGTTGGTTACTTACACATCATGCCGGGGCTACTCTCCGGTGATGTGTAAAAATTTTATTTATTGATTTTAAGCTATTTTAATTCCAATACCTCTGCATGTAATCTGCCAAGGCTACTCCTTGGGATTGCATGTAGTTGTTGGTTAATTACACATCATGCCGGGGCTACTCTCCGGGGATGTGTAAAATTTAAATTTAGTGATTTTAAGCTATTTTTAATTTCAATACCTCTGCATGTAATCTGCCAAGGCTACTCCTTGGGATTGCATGTAGTTGTTGGTTAATTACACATCATGCCGGGGCTACTCTCCGGGGATGTGTAAAATTTTAATTTAATGACTTTAAGCTATTTTTAATTTCAATATAAATCTGCATTTAATCTGCCAAGGCTACTCCTTGGGATTGCATGTAGTTGTTGGTTAACTATACCAGGGCTACTCTCTGGGGTGTGAAATTTCTACTAGATATAATATGTTTTAATACCCTCTTAACTATGCTTAGTAATACATAAGACAGGATAATTGCTAAGCAAAGCAATGTCAGTTTCAGACATGGACAATTACACTGGAGGAACCAGCCGAGGCAAACGAACTATGAGTCGAGATCTGGACCTAGGAGCACCTGGTACGGGTCGAGGTCTACGCCTAGGAGCGCTGGGTGAGGGTCGAGGTCTGGGCCTAGGAGTACCTGGTACGGGTCGAGGTCTGGACCTAGGAGTACCCGATGTGGGTCGAGGGCTGGACCTAGGAGTACCTGGTAAGGGTCGAGGTCTGGACCTAGGAGTACCCCATGTGGGTCGAGGTCCGGGCCTAGGAGCACCTGGTAGAGGTCGAGGTCCAGTCCTAGGAGTACCCGGTAAGGAGCAAGGTCTGGGCCTAGGAGTACCTGGTATAGGGCGAGGTCCAGGCGTTGAAGTTACTGATAACTGTCGAAGTCCGATACTTGGTGCACATGATCGAGATCGTCGCCAGTACGCGACGGAGTCCCGCGACATCGCTGAAGGTATTCAAAGACGTACGAAGGTGAGAAGGCGACTTAGTTCGTCATCAGAAGATTCTGATGACCGGTACCACCGTCCGTCGAAACGGCGGCGGACGTCTAGGGCTAATAGTAGGGAGAACGAAACTGTTATGTTTGATAAGTTCTTATCATTACTTGACAAAGTCAGGAGCTCAGATAAACCTAAGCTTTCATTTAACAAGAATGTCATTCCCGAATTTGACCCTATGTCAAAAGAGCAAACTATCTTAACTTGGCTAACTAAAGTCGAAGAATGTGCCGAAATATACGGGTGGGATGATAAAGAAACGATTCATTATGCATTACCAAAATTAACCGGTGTTGCTAAATTATGGTATCAGGGATTACCATCCCTTTTGTTTACTTGGGTAGAATGGAAAAGAAAACCTATCGAGTCTTTCCCGTGCAGAGAGGATTATGCTGAGCTCCTGACAGAGATGTTAGCTAAAAAAGTCAGATATGGAGAGTCTTTGGAGCACTATTACTATAGTAAGGTAAACCTTTTGAACCGATGTAGAATATACGGGAAACAAGCCGTTGATTGTATACTATATGGTGTAGAAGATAGGGCTGTAAAAGTAGGTGCCCAAGCCGCACAATTCAATGAACCAGAACAGGTATTAAAATACTTTAAGACTGTAAAGGTAGCTCAAGTAAGGGATAGAAATCCAACGGATCTGTCCTTCCGGCCTCGTAACGATCGTAGAATTTTATCAGCTAGGGCAAGCCTGTCAAAAGATAGTTCACCAATTGCTGTTAAATGCTACAACTGTAGCGAAATTGGTCATCGTAGTTTGAAATGTAATAAGCCACCGGTAAAATGTACGTATTGTAATAAGATGGGACACCTGCAAGAGCACTGTTTTAGATTCAAACATAGTCAAAATCAGAATAAACAATTGGGCGAAGTTACTAACGATAACGTTAAACAAGTAGCTAAGCTAAACATAGATAACACTAATAATAAGTATATCATAAACGTAAAGGTAAATGATATTGTAGTTAAATGTCACGTTGATTTAGGCAGTCAATGCTCACTTATACAGGAAAGTAAAGCAAAGGAACTAGGGCTCAATATTACAATTCCTAAAGGTTTGCCTGTGTTGAGGGGTATAGGAGCTAATTTAGTTGCACCAGTAGGGATAGCTACGGGTACGGTTGAAGTTCAAAGTATTAAAGAAACTATTGACTTGTACGTTGTTGAAGATTATGTTGTGCAACAGCCAATCTTATTAGGGCATTCGTTTACGGAAAAACCCGATATTGTAATAACCAAAACGCCGACAGAATTAATCTTTGAAAGAGTTTTAAATGATAAAGTTCAGCTAACCGTAACGAAAGAAATACACATACCAGGGAATTCCACTAGGTGCATCCCTGTTAAAGCCCCAAATGACAACCTCAATGGATACCTGTTAGTTAATGGGTCACTAAGAGGACCCGAAGGTAATGAATACTACTTACAGCCTGGTCAATATCAAGTTAAAAACGGTGAAAGCATTCTTTTGGTGTATAACGTTGCTTCTCGTAATATTACTTTTTTTGAAGGTTCTCTTTTGACTCGTGCTTTATTTAAAAAAACTTCTGATGACTGCCATTTTCTTGAATCATTTAGCATTCAGTTTAGCGAGGCCGAACTAGACAGTAATATTAACTGTGGGAATTCTCTTACGAATAATGAAAAACTGGAATTACGAAGATTACTTTCACGGCACAGCGATTGTTTCTCTTATGGCCTTAATGATTTGGGGCTTACAAATGTTACAGAAATGGTAATAGAACTGGAAGATACGCAACCAGTTGTATACAGACCATATCGATTATCATTATCCGAGCGAGTGTTAGTTAGAAACATGGTCCAAGAAATGCTGGATAATGAGATAGTTAGAGAGTCATCCTCGCCTTACGCGAGCCCTATAGTCTTGGTGCAAAAGAAAACTGGCGAAAAACGCCTTTGCGTCGATTATAGGGCGTTGAATCGTAAGACGAAAAAGGATCACTATCCTTTACCCCGTATTGAAGACCAGCTTGATCAGTTGTCAGGCAACACTTTATTTACTTCTCTTGATTTGGCCTCTGGTTATTATCAAATACCTATATCAGAGGAATCCCGATCAAAAACGGCATTCGTAACTCCCGATGGCCAATTTGAATATAACCGCATGCCTTTTGGGCTAGTCAATGCCCCTTCTGTATTTCAGAGGACCATTAACAAAATTTTACAAGAAGCCAAAATTAAATACGCAATTGTGTACATGGATGATATCTTAATCCCATCAAAGAGCTTCTCTGAAGGTCTACAGAGGTTAGAAGAAGTTCTTAACTTGCTCCGTGGAGGGGGGTTAACGCTTAAACTTAGCAAATGCAACTTCTTCCAAAACACTTTGGACTTTCTTGGCTTTGAAATCAATGCCGAAGGAATCCGTCCAGGGGCCAGAAAGACTGAAGCTGTCTCTAAATTTGCTGAACCATGTAATCAGCACGAACTAAGGCAGTTTTTGGGCTTGTCTGGATTTTTTAGACGATTTATAAAGGGGTACGCTGTAATCGCAGCACCACTCACTGACCTTTTAAAAAAAAATGTTCCATGGCTATGGGGAGAAGTTCAGCAAGAAGCTTTTGATAAAATCAAAGCTTTCCTAACTAAACGACCTCTGTTGATGTTGTACAACCCTAACGCAGAAACTCAACTGCATACCGATGCTAGCAAAGAAGGTCTTGCAGGGATTCTGATGCAATCCAATGCCGAAGGGGTTTTTCAACCGGTGTCGTATTTCAGTCGTAAAACCACGCCTGATGAACGCAAGTTACATTCTTACGAGCTTGAGACCCTAGCCGTCGTTGCATCCCTTAGTCGATTCCGTGTTTATTTACTTGGAGTCCCATTTAAGATCCTCACCGATTGCAATGCATTGAGATATACTATGACTAAACGAGACATTATACCACGAGTTGCTCGATGGTGGGTGCAGCTTCAGGAATATGATTGCTCGATAGAATATAGACCAGGATCCAAGATGACTCACGTCGACGCATTGAGCCGCAATCCAATTGAATTGGTGGAAATGGAAAGCAACACGCTTGACTCACTTTCCGTAGAAAACCTCGGGCAAGACTGGATAAGCACCGTTCAATGCGCAGACGAAGAAGTCAAAAGGATCAAAGACGTTTTGAGCGATCCAGACTCCGAAAAAGTAACTGACTACTGTGCAAACTATAAACTTAAAAACGATCGCGTGTATCGTATAGTTGATGGAGAGCTTAAGTGGTTAGTGCCTAAAGGAGTCCGTTGGCAAATCGTGAAAAAAAATCACGACGATGTAGGACATTGTGGTTTTGACAAAACACTCGAAAGAATCAAGAAACACTATTGGTTTGCTAAAATGCGTCGTTTTACAAAAAAATACGTGTCTTCTTGTTTAGAGTGTGCTCACCACAAAACACCAGGTGGAAAAAGGGAAGGTGAACTTCACCCAATAGAAAAAAATACAAAACCATTTCATACCCTTCATGCAGACCACCTTGGGCCTTTCATAAAAAGCAAGAAAGGCAACTGCTATTTATTAGTTATAGTAGACGGGTTTACTAAATTTGTAAATATAATCCCAGTAAGAGACACGAAATCTACTACTACAATACGAGCAATAAAATTGTTCATTAGTTTCTTTGGTGTGCCTTCACGTCTGATCACAGACAAGGGATCATCTTTTACCAGTAAAACTTTCAAAGATTTTACTTCGACTTTCGGCATTAAACACATAGAAAATGCTGTCGCAACACCTAGAGCTAATGGGCAGGTAGAAAGGTTTAACAGAACTATTCTTGATGCGTTATCAACCTCCTCGCATCGAGATGATGAGAAAAATTGGGACGAACATATTTCTGATATCCAATTAGGTCTCAATACGACTACACATAAAACTACTAAGAAGAGCCCTTCTGAGTTACTATTTGGGTTCAATATTACCAGTAGGTCTCAAGGCATTCTGAGTGAGGTAATATATGATACATCTAACATCCCGAACCCAGAAGAGCTAGTAGATATACGTGAAAAAGCCAGCGAAAACATAAAGAAACAACAAGCTAAAGATGCGGAAAGATTTAATAAACATAGAAAACTAGCCACGAAGTATACAGAGGGGGATTTAGTTAGGGTGGAAAGACAAGTTCCACATGACGGCAAGTCTCAGAAATTAGTAAATAAATATCAAGGCCCTTATCGTATAGTAAAAGTGCTTCCAAATGACAGGTATCTTATTGAAGATACCCCTCTTACTCGTAAGCAGGGTAGACGATATGAAAATGTAGTAGCTATCGACAAAATACAACCTTGGACGAGCTTTAATAGAGATATAGAAATTAGTGAAGAGGATGATTAAATGTTTTAGTTATCTATTTATTATAGTAATGAACTTTGTAAATGTGTGCTTATCATAAAGTTGTAAATAATGTGCTTATCATAACGTTGTAAATAGTGTGCTTATCATAACTTTGTAAACTGTGTGCTTATCATAAAGTTGTAAATAGTGTGCTTATCATAACTTTGTAAATAGTGAGCTTATCATAATAATGATTATCAATTATAAATAGTGAAGCAAATAATAACAATTATTAAACTGTATAAACTATTGTTATTACGGACTTTATTCGATTTTAGTGAAATAAAGAAAAAACTCTAATATGATCACATTACAACGACTAATTTATATTTAGTTCATCATTTTTAATAACTTACCTACTTACGTATTTTATTAGTTTTTTTTTATCTGACTTTTAGTTTTTTTTTTCTATATCACTGTAATAATTGTGTCTATAGAATTAGGTACGGTATGAAAATACAATTAAACTGGATCGATTAATAATTGTTTTACTAACTAACGTTAGTTAATGTTACTACATAATTGTAAGACATTTTTTTTTTTGTAATAAAAGCGATTTATGTTAATAAGCGAAGGGTCTCGCTTCAAGCAGGATGGCCGAGCTGTAAGCATTATTACATTTCTTTATCATAAAGTCAATAGTACGGTCATTTTTCCACTACAATTTGTCCGACCAATGGGCGTGCTTGGCGCTTACTTTCCATGTTTCCCGCCATTTTTACTAAATGGCGCGAAACGGTTTGGCTACGAGCGGCAGAACACCTCGGCAATCCGGCAGTTGATCGAGAGACTCCGAAGCGAACAGTTGCCTAAGCTAAATCATAGTGTGTCATATAAATTTTTATAATAGTTAAGAATCATTTATTCAGAATTACAAGTGAGAAAAGAAAATAAAAGTCTTCTCAGCAAATTTGGTTTTCACTTCTTCGAAACTATCCTCATACTATAGGGCCAACCACGGAATGAAAAAAAAGAAAAAAAAGGAAATCCAGAAGAAGAGGGACAGATAGTGCGGTATATGCCCAACTACAAGGTACTGTTTCATAGTACCCCTACCCTAGTTTTATTGTACCCCAGATCTGGGGCACAGTACAATAAAAAAATGATCTCGAAAAAGTGCCTATAATTTAAGATTACATATAGAAGCATTTAGTTTGATACTGTTAGTTGTTAGAGGAATGACCAATGTTAAGTTTCGTGAAAAAAGTTTGTTAAAATAATAAGATAGGCGCCGCTAACACGTGCACTGACTACCCTAAACAAAATTTCAAACGAAATTGACTTGTTCTACTGTTCTTTAAATGAATTCACAAAGACAGCTTTGTTTGTAATATGTTATCGTTGTGATGTAGAATATCATTGATTTGTATTATTATTATAAATAGCTTTATCTATTGCATTAGGGTAATACCTGTAATAATAGATTTAAGTGTCTGAATTAAATAAATAAATAAAATAAAAAAAGATATTTATTTTCTATAATCAAAAAACACTTTTTTGTTTCATTGTGCCCCACCTTACCCTACAATAACATTATTGTAGAATTTTATGTAAAACATTTACCCTTCGAGCAACAAAGGCTTCGTTTTTCACGAAGGGAGATGCCTTAGCGATTAAACTCTATTCAAATTATTCTGGCATTTTTTGCGGGGGGGGAAAATGCACACAAGTGCAGTTCCGCATACCCACATACAAAAACAACACTGTAATGACGACACTCACACATAAAAAATAAAACAAAACAGCAAAAATTTGTGTACGGATGAGTCACACATCAAAATATGACACGTTTTTGACATAAAGGGCTGGGCTCAACTGTCGATGCAGCAATATCGATAAATTTTGAAAAAGGAATAAAGGTAAAAAACTCAAATTTACGTACTTATTAATCTTTATTATTTTAATTATCTTTATTTATCGGTTAAATCATTATTTACATCATTATCTCATCATCTCATCTTATTAACAACATTAGATATCTTGTGAAGTATTTCATTAATTTTAATATGTAAAAGACAATCAGTTAGGCGATTGCGTAAAGTCAATCGTATTCATTTGACAGTTCATATTGTATCATAACATATGTCATCCCATATTAAAAAACAAATTACATCCGATGGAATACGATATGAACTGTCTGATCAAAAAAAATGTGTTCCGGCAGTTAGAGTTTTAAGTTTCATAGACGAAAAAAAACATGTACCCCCTGTACCCGGGTTGATTTTTTTTTATATTATAGCTACGTTTATATTAATCAATTTTAAAGTGGTTTGAAGCAGCAACCTAAAGCAACCTATTGACTTTTTTTTTAGAAAACCAAGTGTCCATGCCGAGAAGGGAGTTTTATGAAGAATGGTTGAAACACCATAAAAATGATAAAATTTTTGTTTATTCAATTATATTTCTGTAAAATTAGAGTTAAAAGAGGCAACAGAAGAATGCATAAGAAATATAAAATTAAACATATCTCGGGTTTCTTCGAAATTATCAGAAAAATGGCTGCAGTGTGGAAAAAATCGTGAAAATTTTAACGATTCTTAAGTTTAGTGCAATCGGCCATACGTGATGTGAGTTTGGTTTCAAGTTTTGAAAGTGATTCCGATTTTGATTGATACTTATGTCAAAAAACAAATAAATATATAATTTATAAAAGTATTCAGTATTTGGTTAAGTAGGTTAATATCGTATAAACCAGCCGGGCTAGGATGAGCGCCGTGACTATTTCTCGACATTTATCTCGCGATATCTGTCGCGCTCACATGAATGCAGAGCAAATCATGCAAAAATCTTGCAATAAATTTGACGCAGAATCAGTGCCAGATTGACCAAAACTTTATCGACAAACATTATTATAACGGTAACATCACTAAGTTGCCCATCGCCGAGAACTCGGATTTATCTAGCGACAGATCTGAAATTTGTACGGACGAGCCATGGACTAGCAGATCCGATGTCACTGAACAAATTTGACAACTAATCAAGAAAAAAATATACGAATTTAATGTTTTAATGTAAACAAATAGCAATAATACGATAAAAAAATACTTTCATGTAAAATGTAACACCGTCTTTTTGTATACTTGATGTTCCAGACCTCTTTTAACAGCATAAAACTCATCAATTCGACATTTTAAACAGAGCAGCGTTCACATGCGCGACTGGACTCGGTCTAGAAAGAAATCCGGGCGCAACTGGTTTTACTAACGCGTATGACCATTTGGGCTTGTACTTCGGCAGAGGGGAAACGCTTCGTATGGCTTCTCTTTCTGTAGAAGCCCGTCTTACTCTAAGCATTTACCTCTAGTCATAGACTTAGAAAATTTTTCGCTATGCTCAAGTAGACGAACAAAGGTGCGAGTGAGAAACCGATTCTTACGGCTTATGCGATGTGCGAGAAAGAGTAAAACAAAACTGACAGCTAAACCGGGTTTGACTTCATTTATCATCGTTTATCACCTTGGTGAAAAGCGTCAACAAGATTATTTTGTAATTTTGATCGCGATCGGGTCGGTTTGGCTCTCAAAGCTATATTAATCAATAATGGTGTCGTGTTCTGTACTGGATTGTAATGTTACTTACGATAATAACTTATTTCAGGCCATTGATGCCTGAAATAAATGGTTAAATAAAAAATAACTCAAATAAACACTCATTTCATAGGTAAATATGATTGTACTATTACCATTTTCATAATTCATATTTTAGTTGAATATATTCCCAAACACACTAAGGTCCGTATTATAGGACGGGACTCAAGCACTGCTTGCTGCTTGAGTACAGTTAGAAAGGGATGGTGCTATTCATCGCATATAGCGCCATCCCTATCTAACTGTACTCAAGCAGAGATTTGAGTTCGAGTTTGATTCTGTAATACGAGCCTAAGTTATGTACTAATATGATGCTATTAAACGCCTATTTCCTAAATAAAGGCTGATTTCTAAACATTATGTGTTAGATAAAAATATATTATGTCCGTGAACTTGAGAAAATAAAGCGTAGATATTGATCAAAAATTATCGATATCGATACTCATGTCGATGATTTCCAATATAACTTTGTTTGTCTTTGTGAACACTGATAGTTTTATTTAAAGCTGCTTGTAACCGACAGTTTTCAAATGGTAAATTAAACCAACTCAAGTACTAATTTAACAATTATTTCCAGGTTTTCTGTAAATCCAGTGATTAAATTAAACTGGATAAATGTCATAAATAAATAAGCAGGGAGCCTCAAAGGAGACCTTAAGAAATTATTTAAATAAAATTGTTCAAAATCTTGTTTGTGTTTTATTTATTAGAGCTGTTAACGCCTGCAAGCATAACTGTTTGTCAAGCTTGCCAACGGCGAAAAAGGCATGAGGCCAATGCCGTGATATCGATAGACGACACCTAGAAGCAGCCAATTAGGAGCGCCTGTCTGCATCAAATGTCATCGAGACGTCAACGTCAGAAGACAATTCACTTTCATTTTTTCTCTCGGCCACGACTGACATACAAACGACGGAGCGTGTACACGCTCCCATCATAACCACATCACCCAACAAAGGACATCAGGCACATGAGACCCAAAAGTGTATAAACATAATTCTGTTATCTATAAACACTTCATGTTACTAGAATCATAAAACAGCAGCAACATTATTTTTTAACTCCTTCATTTAGCTTTAATTAATTATTGAAAAAAAGCATATCAATGAAACGGACATCTTTGTCAGCGATTTCACAAGTCTCCCCTGAGTATATTTGTTCTGTGGCACAAGAGAAAATGTCTGCCGGCTGTCTGTCAACTGTCAAAAGTGTTTTGTTCACAGATTATCCGTTTGATCTGGTTCCGACTCGTACATTGTGGTGCTAATCTGTATCACTAATGTTACGTGCACACTACCGTGATATGGCAATAATTATGGCCATAATTTTCCTTATTCCTATACGCATAAGGTTCATCAATGGTCATAATTGTTGGCATATCACGGTAGTGTGGCCCTAGCATAACGCAGCTAACGAAACGTGTTGTCGTGGTGGTGTTGCTATGACTGTGTCGGGGTTACCAAAAAAAATACTTTCAAACATAAATAACTCTTAAAACATAAATCTTCGTAAAAATCTGAATATTTTCTATGAATTACTAAATACATGCCTACATTTTGGAAAATACAGAAATGTTATACATTCTTTGGTTTTTTTCTATGGGACTCTGCCTGATGTCCTTTAGAATCTAAGCTTATTGCCATATTGTATTGTACCAAACAATTTGTTATAAGAAGTAAAGCAGATGCTATAGAAACTCCCAAGTTTTATTTAAAGGATAAACACCATTAATTCCATCACCTCATCATTCACGCAACGTGTCATCGCAGCGAGCCAGCCATCGAGCGAGCCCTTCACAACTTCATCTACTCAACGAGCAGTACCTGGGCTACCAAGTTTTGGTCCTCGAGCCG
Organism: Agriphila tristella; assembly: GCA_928269145.1. NCBI lineage: Eukaryota > Metazoa > Arthropoda > Insecta > Lepidoptera > Crambidae > Agriphila > Agriphila tristella. The sequence continues at coordinate 12,013,645 of OV743429.1, forward strand.
CACGTCGAGCTGAGTCACGCGCCGCCGCCAACACCTAGGAAGTACTACGTTCGCCAATAGTGAAGTTTGTGAAGAAATACAGGTGGCCATTTTGGTATCCACACGTGTGTTAAAGAAATCTCTAAGCATCAGAAAAAGTAATATCCATCTACATATTTTATGCGAATAAGGGCATGTGATGCAAGTTCGTTCTTTTTTCCATTCCAACATTTCCAACATCCAACCCTAGTGACATTTAGTGGTCGAGTCATTTTTCAAATCAAAGTCATTTTTTCATAAAAATCAACACATTTTTTCAAGTTTGTTCACATTAATTTGCTAATTTCATTTCACAGTGCAGTGAATAACCAATTTGAAACAATAAGTTTTTCCCTAGAGGTGCCTATTGTTTATAACAAAACCACTTTAATTTGCAACTTGCTAAATAGGTTATACCTATACATATAAAGGGGTGATTGACCTGTGTATTGTGTTCATTGCTAAATAAGTGACGGTGTTTTTTCGTTCCTAGAGACGCCACGTTGTGGGGCAGCGACCGCGTGTTTGGCCTTGCGCAGAACTGTGCTTTGCCTGTCGCGGGCCTAGCTTCGCTGCGCGTGTATGCTGTTTCACTGCTTGCTGCACATTCAAGCTTACGTGCACCCTCACTCATCGCATCGTTCATTAAATTTAAGTACCAATTTATTTCACATTACTTTCATTTTTATCAAAGTGCATAAACGTAACGTATTCATTTCAGTGAATTATTGGCTGGTAAGATTAGTATAGTTTCAATTTTAATCAGTTAAAAATGGATTTCAAGGATCTCATTAAGAAACGAGGTAGTTTTAAAGCTAAATTAACTCTTTTTAAAACACATGTACAAGGCGTTCGAGGCTTAAGTACCTTAAGTACATTGCAAGTAACAGAATTAAATATTAGATTGTCCAAAATAGAAGAACTTTATTCTGATTTTGATTGCATCCAAACTGACATAGAGAATTTGTGTGAAATTCCAGACGAGCAATACAAAGAGCGTGAGAGCTTCGAAACCCAGTACTTCGCTGCGGTTGCTGAGGCACGGGAGCTGACTGCTACCAAGCAGGAGCTCTCGGGGGACTTCGGATCGGCTGCAGGTTCTGCTGGTACTGTTTCTGGACATCGAGGTGGGCCAAACCTTAAACTTCCAACTATACACTTACCTACCTTTTCGGGAAATTATCATGACTGGTTAGAATTTCGTGACACATACACATCACTCATACACTTAGATAGCTCAATTCCTAAAATTAGCAAATTTCATTACTTGCGGTCATCGTTAAGAGACAGTGCTTCTTTAATTATACGTTCTTTGGATCTTTCAACCGAGAACTATGATATAGCATGGCAACTTTTATGTGACCGCTACAACAATAAGCGACTTCTTGTCAACAATCACATTCAAGCTATTTTCAACATAGATTCAATTCCTAAAGAGTCCGCAAAATCATTACGGAACATAATAGATACTGTCAACCGTAACTTAAGAGCTTTAAAAACATTAGATTTGCCAGTTGATGGTTGGGATTTACTTATTATTCACATTATTTCTAGTAAATTGGACTCGACAACAACGCGTGAATGGGAGACATTCAGAAATTCATTAACGGAATTGCCTACCCTTGCTGATTTCAATAAATTTTTAACTAGTCGAGCTGATTTGCTGGAAACTATGGAGGAAGCAAACCATAGTAACATGCGCCGTAGACATAGTGACATTACACATACACGACAAAAGGCGTTCACTGTCAAGTCACATTCACTTCCATCACCGCAAACATTTTGTTGTCCTCTTTGCAAACATAGACATGCTATTTATCACTGCACAAAATTCAAATCTTTACCTGTTGAAAGTCGGATTCAGAAAGCAAAGGCACTTAAATTATGTCTTAATTGTCTACGTCAAGGTCACAACGTTAACACATGCAGATTAGGTTCATGCCGACTGTGCCACAAGCCACATAATACATTATTACATTTAAACGAACCATCCAACTCACATGAGTCGAGTACAGACACATCCACATTACCCGCTACAAGTGCGAATGGTGTTGTTCTTTACAGTGTACAATCACCACAAACTCAAGGTACTCCTCTCACACAAACAAAGGATATATCATTATCTTCCATTCAGAATTTTCAAAACGTTTTACTGTCAACGGCTCTCGTTAAAGTCAAGGACCACGATGGTCATGAGCATACTGTCCGGGCATTATTGGACAGTGGGAGTACTTCGAGCTTCATTACAGACAGTTTACATACAAAACTCAATTTGCCTACCACTTCAACTTCAACAACAGTTGAAGGGTTGAATGGTCAATCATCATCCATATTCAAGCGCTGTGATGTCATTATATCATCACATGCTACATCATACACAAGAACCATTAATTGTCTTGTCGTTCCAAACATTACACAGTTGCTTCCAAGCACACACATTCATTATACAACATTAGATATTCCACAAAACATTACATTAGCAGATCCTACATTCCATACACCATCCAAAGTCGATATGCTACTAGGGGCAGATCTATTTTGGAGCTTGTTATGTTCAAACAATATCTCACTAGGTAAAAACAAACCGACATTAAGTGAGACAAAGCTTGGATGGGTCATATCTGGTCCCATACACACATCACATAAAAATCATACAGTCCATTGCAATCATTCATTAACACAAACCGATGATCGTCTTCACGAGCAATTAACACAATTTTTTGAACTTGAAACAGTTGCAACTCGTAAACCAATGTCAAAGGATGAAGAAGAATGTGAGTATAACTTTACAAATACTACAGTTCGTGAGGACGACGGTCATTTTGTTGTAACGATTCCATTGAAGGAATCGCCACAACAGCTGGGTGACTCTTATGAACAAGCGCTATCTAGGTTTATTTCCCTAGAACGTAGATTCAAGCGTGACCCAGACTTTAAAGCACAATACACTCAATTCATTAAAGAGTACATCACTTTAGGTCATATGACAGAAAATACAACACCCAAACAAGACGAGTTCACATATTTTATGCCACATCATGGGGTAATGCGTGAGGAAAGTTTAACTACTAAACTAAGGGTCGTGTTTGATGCCTCCGCTGTGACCACATCCGGTGTATCATTCAACAACATTCAAAGAGTGGGCCCTACGGTTCAGAATGACCTCATTAGTATATTAATTCGGTTTCGTCAACACAAGTATGTGGTCACGGCAGACGTTGAAAAAATGTACCGTATGGTAAAAGTAACAGAAGATCAACGTTCTTTACAACAAATCCTCTGGCGCTTTGAACCCGATGAGCAACTCAAACAATACAAATTAAATAGGCTGAGTTACGGAACTGCTTCGGCTCCTTATCTCGCCACCAGATGTTTGTGTCAGCTGGGCCGGGAATGTACCGATGAGTCAGTTTCAACTTGCATCCTTAATGATTATTATATCGATGACTATATCAGTGGTAATGACAATCTAGATCAGTTGATTTGTACTTGTAAGGGAGTAATTAAACAATTAAAGAGTGGTCAATTTAATTTAAGAAAATGGCATTCAAATAATCCGCAGGTCATTACACAACTTGTAGGTGAAGCCAGTGATAACGAATTCCTTAATTTAAGTAATCATGATTATTCAAAAACTTTAGGTTTACTTTGGGGTTGTAAGGAAGATATTTTATTATTCTCAGTTAACATCACACATCATGAACGCATTACAAAACGGACAATTTTATCTAACATGTCACAATTATTTGATCCTTTAGGACTTATTAATCCTTGCATATTACAAGCAAAAATAATTTTGCAAAAGCTGTGGTCGTTACAGATATCTTGGGATGAAGATATCCCGACAGATTTACGTGTGGCATGGGGTAACTTTCTACAATCATTACTTTACATTAAAAACATTAAAATACCACGACACATTATTTGTGAATGTCCTACATTATTAGAAATACATGTATTCAGTGACGCATCAACTCAAGCATATAGTGCCTGCGTTTACATTAGATCTGTTAACAACAATCATGTTTCAGTTCACCTAGTTACTGCAAAGAGTCGAGTTGCACCAATCAAGCAAATGACAATAGCACGTTTGGAATTGTGTGGTGCGCTAATTGCTGCCCGTCTGGCGGATAAAGTTAAATCCTCATTAAGATTAAATATTCAGAAAACAGTTTATTGGTGCGATTCCACTATTGTCCAATTTATTAAAACAATTTGTACACAATAGAATTCATGAAATTACTACTATTTCAGAACCAGATTCATGGCGTTATGTGCCTACGCGTATGAACCCGGCCGATGTAGGGTCACGCGGCATGGACGCGAGAAAAATCGAAAACAACACATTGTGGTGGTCGGGTCCTGAATTTTTGATCAATTCAGAAGCCGATTGGCCAAGTCAATTAACACAAGTAAACAATGTTGATTTGCCGGAGCTTAAAGTTTTAACTCATTTAAATGTTTCAGAATCACCTCCATTGGATTTTATTACTAAATATTCAAAATTCAGTAAGCTCCAACGAATCACAGCCTACATAAGACGCTTTATTCATAACTGTAGACACTCTCTCACTAGGCATACAGGCTATTTAACTTTAGATGAATTAAAAATGTCAACACTCACTTTATGTAAACTAACACAACTACAAACATTTGAATATGAATATAAACTATTAAAAAATGGTAAACAGTTGCCAGCTAAAAATAAATTGCTTAATCTTTCTCCTTTTTTAGACTCGAACGATGTCATACGCGTTGGTGGCAGGTTATCCAACTCTCATTATGATTATGACACAAAGCACCCTATATTATTACACGCATCTCACCATTTAACAAACATTATTTTTAAACATTATTATATCTTACTTTTACACGCTGGTCCACAATTGTTGCTCGCTAACATTCGTCATAAATTCTGGGCAATCAACGGCAGAAATCTGGCAAGACAAACAGTACATAAATGTAATGTGTGCTGTCGTTTTTCAGGCAGAACGAAACAACCAATTATGGGAAATCTCCCTGAACAGCGATTGCATACAGAGTATGCATTCACTAACTGTGCCGTAGATTATTGCGGACCTGTCATGATATTGAACCGAAAGGGTAGAGGTGCTACATTAATTAAAGCATATTTATGCATTTTTGTGTGTTTGGCGGTCAGAGCAGTACATATAGAACTTGTAAGCGATCTGAGTTCTGAAACGTTTCTCTCCGCTCTTTATAGATTTATTGCTCGTAGGGGAAGACCCACGAATATCTATTCAGATAACGGAACATGTTTTGTAGGGGCTTGTAATGAACTTGCAAAATTTCTTAAGTTAAACAAAGATAACATAGCATTGCACGCCTTAGATTTATCCATTAAGTTTAATTTTTCGCCAGCCTATAGTCCACATTTTAACGGTTTAGCTGAGGGTGCCGTAAAGTCAGTGAAACATCATTTAAAAAGAATCTTAGCATATGCAAACCTCACTTATGAGGAAATGAACACAGTCCTTTCACAAATAGAAGCAATTTTAAATTCAAGGCCTTTGACGCCTCTATCATCTGATCCATCCGATCTCGCTGCCTTAACTCCGTCCCATTTCCTCATCGGAAGAGCATCAACAGTCTTGCCATCTTCAGAACCTCGAGACTTAGAGAAGTTAAGTACTCTTTCACGTTACAAGAGGACGCAGGAACTGAGAGCACACTTTTGGCAACGGTTTTACAAAGAGTACATTTCAGAGCTTCAAAAACGCCACAAATGGAAACAGGCTGGAAAACAACTAGCAATCGGCGAGATGGTCCTCATCAAGGATGACCGACTCCCAGCGAACAGGTGGCTGCTGGGTCGAGTGGAAACCGTGTATCCAGGCTCCGACGGTGTGGCACGAGTAGCCGACGTCAGGACAACATCAGGGACTATAAGAAGAGCTTACAACCGCTTATGCCCACTGCCTGTTCTAGACCGACCTGAGGATCTAGTTCCAGCGGCCGTCCCACGAGTGACAGTTCCTGTTCCCGAGGCGGCAACCTGTTAACGCCTGCAAGCATAACTGTTTGTCAAGCTTGCCAACGGCGAAAAAGGCATGAGGCCAATGCCGTGATATCGATAGACGACACCTAGAAGCAGCCAATTAGGAGCGCCTGTCTGCATCAAATGTCATCGAGACGTCAACGTCAGAAGACAATTCACTTTCATTTTTTCTCTCGGCCACGACTGACATACAAACGACGGAGCGTGTACACGCTCCCATCATAACCACATCACCCAACAAAATTTAGAATCTAAGCTTATTGCCATATTGTATTGTACCAAACAATTTGTTATAAGAAGTAAAGCAGATGCTATAGAAACTCCCAAGTTTTATTTAAAGGATAAACACCATTAATTCCATCACCTCATCATTCACGCAACGTGTCATCGCAGCGAGCAAGCCATCGAGCGAGCCCTTCACAACTTCATCTACTCAACGAGCAGTACCTGGGCTACCAAGAGCAATAATACATTATGGTTATCGACAACCTAAAATGGACTTCAGTGCATCTCTAAATTCACGCACACGTTTACATATTTACAAGCACTGGCTCATCTCACTTTTGGTTTCGCAGCCAAGCGAACTCTGTTCGTCTATTGCAGTGAATATTAAGTTTATGACCTCTAGTAAGACATTAAGAACGACGAACGAAAGAAGAAGAAATAAGTCATAAACTTAATATCCACTGGAATAGACGAACAGAGTTCACTTGGCTGCGAAACCAAAAGTGAGATGAGCCAGTGTTTGTAAATATGTAAACGTGTGCGTGAATTTAGAGATGCACTGAAGTCCATTTTAGGTTGTCGATAACCATAATGTATTATTGCTCTAATAAATAAAACACAAACAAGATTTTGAACAATTTTATTTAAATAATTTCTTAAGGTCTCCTTTGAGGCTCCCAGCTTATTTATTTATGACATTTATCCAGTTTAATTTAATCACTGGATTTACAGAAAACCTGGAAATAATTGTTAAATTAGTACTTAAGTTGGTATAATTTACAATTTGAAAACTGTCGGTTACAAGCAGCTTTAAATAAAACTATCAGTGTTCACAAAGACAAACAAAGTTATAATGGAAATCATCGACATGAGTATCGATATCGATAATTTTTTATCAATATCTACGCCTTATTTTCTCAAGTTCACGGACATAATATCTTTTTATCTAACACATAATGTTTAGAAATCAACCTTTATTTAGGAAATAGGCGTTTAATAGCATCATATTAGTATATAACTTAGTGTGTTTGGGAATATATTCAACTAAAATATGAATTATGAAAATGGTAATAGTACAATCATATTTACCTGTGAAATGAGTGTTTATTTGGGTTATTGTCGTAAGTAACATTACAATCCAGTACAGAACACGACACCATTATTGATTTATATACTTAGCTTTGAGAGCCAAACCGACCCGATCGCGATCAAAATTACAAAATAATCTTGTTGACGCTTTTCACCAAGGTGATAAACGATGATAAATGAAGTCAAACCAGGTTCAGCTGTCAGTTTTTTTTTACTCTTTCTCGCACATCGCATAAGCCGTAAGAATCGGTTTCTCACTCGCACCTTTGTCCGTCTACTTGAGCATAGCAAAAATTTTCTAAGTCTATGAAATAAGTTTTGCTTTTCCCTCTATCCCAGTACCTACCCCTGCTATCAAGCTGAAATTCTGAACTGACAAATATTCAATGGACTAAATTCCACCTGTCAAATGATATAAGGAGGGTGTATATTCCAGTGACACGGTCACAGAATATAAAATAGGCAGAAGATCCGCACGGTACAAAGCGCGGTTTTCTGTGCACGCACACAAATAGACATACGAGTTACATGCATACGTTTGTACAGTCCCCATCACAGATATTGATGTATTGTATTGTATGGTATAATTGACAAGCTTTCAGAACGTAATTTTATAGTTTACAAGCGGCTGCCCGCAGTTTCACCCGCGTAGTTCCCGTTCCCGTGGGAATATCGGGATAAAAAGTATCCTATGTTTTAATCTAGGCTATCTACTATCTGTGTGCCATAACATAACCAAATCCGTTCAGTAGTTTTTGCGTAAATTGAGGAACAAACATCCAAACCCACAAACTTTCACATATTTTATAATACCTATTAGTAGGATTTTTTAAGTTTTAATAGTAAGTGTAGCGTTCAAATGCATAAAATGTTGGCCATTTGAGTATGGGGGCAGGTTTAGGTGCCGGCATAAAACTTGGCAAGACAAAGATGAGACAAAACATGCGCCGAGTTTAGTGTTTGTAGCTACTGCGCATCTTTTGTCTCGTTTTTATCTTGCCAAGTTACGTGCCGGGCGGTTATCTCGGTGAATATCGGCGGGCTGATTATCTAATTAGAAACCGCCTAGCGACCGGTCGCAGTTCACAGATGAACGTAATACATTGCTACTTTTCTTTGGGGTAAAAAAAACATACCAAAGAAAAGTAGCAATGGATGTCAAATGCAACCGGTCGCTAAATAGTTTCTTTTTAGATAATCAGGGTGCCGATTGTATTCAGGTAGCTACTGCAGCTTTAAGCGTTAAAAAAAGTAAAAAAATATATAAAATTACAGCTTTCTAGTAGGTAGGTGATAAGGATATCTGAGCTACTGAGCCGCGGAAGGACGGACAATCATACAGACAGACAACGAACAGACAAGACGGACAGATAGTTCGTGCCAAACTTTAAAGGTTTCTTGTTGACTACGGAACTTTAAAAAATAATACTTTTGTGTTTCTATAACTACAAACCACGTAAAATCCCTTTTTGCTGTGTCTGTTATAGGTAATATAAAAATTTATACTGTCTTTTTATGACGCACTCAGCTTCATCTTTTACAAAATAACATTTGTACAACAATAAATTAAACTTAAATATGGTAATTTGTCGCCCAAACACAACACATGTCGCACATTTACAAACTCGTCTGCGCGCAATCCTCCGCTTATTGCAGTCATTTATCAAACGGCTGAATTAAAAATCCAAGTGTACATCAGCCATTTCTAATGTCCCCATTGCTGGGGCACAGGCCTTGCTTGACGACCTCCGTGGTCGAGTGGTTTGCGGCATCTTACTGCCTTCGTAGGTATTGCCTCTTTATAATAGTAACAATGTCGAATCGACATTACTGTGCCGCTTAGAGTAAGACGAAACGAAGCCTTTTGTTGCTCGAAGCTGTGCCGTGTACGGATGTCAAAATAAAAAAAAACCAATAAAAATTGTCGTTTTTCACATTATGATATACGCTACGCAGTTCATTTAAAAGAAGACAACCTTGACGTTGCGTCATTAGAAAAGGTAAGAGCACGCGATAGAAAGAGAGGCAACTACTAGGTGAATATAAACTGTACTGCAGATCATTGCACGACCTGAATTGCACTTTATTGTGTCGGAGCAAAAGTCGCTATTTATTTAAATTACTATGCGGCGTGCTGCTTCTGTACTTGTACTATTAGTTTTTCTGTGCCTATAGTTTCCTTAATGAAACGAATGGAGGTGATAGGCCATGTCCTCCTTATCCACCCATAAATATAAATTTTATATTTATATTTATGGGTGGATACGGAGGACATGGCCTATCACGCGGACTCAATATGTATTGGTGGGTGTTAACGACTGCAGATGCAACCGTTACCAACGGCTTAACGTGTCTTCCAAAGATTGAAGGAGCTCATGATAATACATTTTTGGTCACGAATTCCATATTATGACCGGCCCTTGCGAAAGTTACTTAGGCTGGCCCCAGACCTACCGGTTTCATTTCTTTGCTTTGCTGTTCTACCTTGCTTAAAAGACCGCCGGCCAACCAGGGTAATTTTCAATCTATCGCATTTTGGGACTAGACCAAATTGGCAAGATAGCCATTAGCTTGGTGTTATCAAATATCATCGCCTGAATTGCGAAGTAGGAAGCTTTTAGGAGATATGCCACCCTAAACATGGACTCCGATCGTTAAAAATAAGTCGATCGCTTATTTATACAAGATGTTTGGTAAAGCCTTATAAAGCTGAATATGGTAGGTAGGGACCATAAAACTGAACAACTTTTACTATGGGACCAACTCTGAAATCGCGAAAAAAAATGAGCTATTTCATACATTTTGATAATTTCGTTATTAATTTTTATATGAAACAGCAGTTTCTTTTTAAACTAAAACTAAAACTTCGCATTGCAACCCAGACAACGATATTTGATAACACCAAACTAATGGCTATCTTGCCAATGTGGTCTGGTCAAAATATGCGATAGATTGAAAATGAGCCTCTTGGCCGGCGGTCCATGGTAGAACAGCAAAGCAAAGAAACGAAACCGGTAGGTCTGGGGCCAGCCTTACAGCCTTGCTTTTTTTATTGTAGACTGGGCAGGCATTTGACCACTGTTAGCGACGCGGCTCAGGCTCATGTTCAGGGCCATTAGTTTTAAAAAATATATGTTTGAAAGTTGTCAGAGACTAGTATTTTAGTACTCTTGTTGTTGATTTGAATGTCAAATATACGTGTAACTGAAATATCGCTAATTCTAGTTTTAATTTTCTATTTTGCTCCGTCGCCTTCATTTTGGTCTTCGAGCCATCCCGATGTTCCATACGCCACCGTTGCAGAGCAAAACGATGGTAAACACACGCAGCACCGCCGCACGAAAAGAATTGGGTGACAACCAACAAGCGGCGTCGGAAACAACTGACGACCTGGAAAACCCCAAGGTAGAAGGAAGGTCGAAGGTGCCCGATGAGGCTAAGGAAGCTGGAACAAGTTCAGGAAGTGTAAAGACTGAAAGAAGAGTGGTTGAAGTTCCAACCTCATCAAAACCGATGTCCGCGAAACGATCGTCATCCTCGAAAAGCTCGTCATCCGCGGTACTGGCGCAGCGAAAGAAATTAGAATTAGAAGCAGCCAAAGAAAAAGCGCATATCAAGATGGAACTCATTGATATTCAGCTAGCGGCTGACTTAGCAGCTATTGAAAACGAACACAACTACAGTCCACGAGCATCGGAGTGCTACAGTCAAGATGGTGGAAATGATATCAAAGAGTGGCTCGAGCGCAGTAACGTCGAGCTGGAAAAACGACAAGCTAACGATACTGAAATTCCAAATGGCTTGCCGTTACCGCCGCCGATTTTCGACGGCACTGACTGTCCAGTTCAGCAATTAGTCAGCGCACTAAAAGATTTGGTCACCGCTTCTTCATCCACTAACCAGAACGCTAATCTGCTCAGCCGCATCAGCACACCAAAAGAGCTCCCATTGTTTGCGGGAGACCCAATGGAATGGTTGTCTTTCAAGAACGCTTACGAAGAGTCCACAGCCCTATGTAGTTTTACGGAAAAAGAGAACCTGTGGCGCTTAAGGAGATGCCTTCGAGGCCCTGCCAAGGAGTCAGTGTCAGCTTTATTGATAAGCACTACTGCACCTGAAACAGTGATGTCAACACTGGAACTGCAGTTTGGAAACCCAGATGTCATTATTACGAAAATTCTTTATGAAGTTAAGAAGTTAACCCCTCTGTCGCAAGAGTACTACAAAGATATCGTACCATTTTCTATCAAAATAAAAAAAATTGTAGTTTCGGTACACGAACTGAAACGTGAAGAGTACCTACACGGTGTCGGTGTTGCATGGTGCTCGCTAAGTTACCTACAGTATTATTGTCGAAGTGGACCGACTACAGTTATCCACTTATAGCTGAAGGCAAGAAGTCTAAGCTTGATTTACTGTCTGACTTTCTGAGTGTGGAGGCACTTAAGATTTCAAAGTGTAGTGCCGGCTTAATGAATACTCGCTGGGACAGTAAAGCGAAATATAATGCGAACAACTTTGATAGTACTCAAACTGTTTTGCTACAACAAAGACAGAATGACAATAATGAAGAGAGAAGATGCGAATGTTGTCGTATTTCTAAACATAAGTTGACAGACTGTAAGAAGTTTAAGAAAGCACTTCGCAAGGACAGATGGTACTATGTGAAACGAACCGGTTTGTGCTACAAATGCTTGATAACTAAGCACGATAGAAATACGTGTCCCGCCGCCGCCTGCGATGTCAACGAGTGCGGGGAAGCACACCACCGCCTTCTGCATTATGTTCCTTACCCGCGTCAAGAAAACGGTAATAGTGTTGCTCTGCAAGCGCATTCCGACGTCGCACCAGAGACTGAAACCAGTGTGCAGAATGAATCAGTTACTCACGTTAACATAAACAGTAATTCAGTGTTATTAAGGGTGTTACCTATAAACATTCATGGACCGAACGGTATACTCAGTGCGTACGCGTTGTTGGACGACGGTTCCACTGTATCCATGATGAGCACTGCGCTAGCTAGGCGTGCAGGGTTGCGTGGCCGGAAGCAGTCGATGCGAGTACGCGGTGCTTGGGACAATACCGAACTATTATGTGAAACTGAGTTATTTGATTTAACTTTATCTAATAGATTGGGTGAAAAATTTAATATTAGTTTACGTAGTGTGAATGAGCTTAACTTACCTAAACAAAACTTGTCATTAGTTAAGTATGAGAACTATAGTTACTTATTAATATTAAGGATGAACTATGTTGTACTTTTCTTAAACCTGAGGTATTAATAGGGCAAGACAATTATCACCTTCTCTTACCTTTGGAGACCTTGATGGGTGGCCCTAGCGAACCGTGCGCCACTCGCACGCCCTTGGGCTGGTGTCTCCATGGAAGAGTGCCGCGCCTGTCCTCATCTGCACAAGCGCTTGACACGACGCTTCTTGTTAGCGTTGACCGCGCCACCACGTGCTCCGACCACGACGAGGAACGAGACCTGCGGGAACTCCATGATGACGTCTACCGGTACTTCTCACTTGAATCTTTGGCAGTCTCTGCCTCGCAACCAAGGCAGAACGCGGAAGACCAGCGTGTTTGGAAAATCCTCGAAGATACTTCCTCGCTTATCGATGGTAGATGGCATGTTGGCTTGCCCTGGAAGGATAGCAAGTGTGTGTTGCCCAACTCTTTGCCAATGGCGTTGGCTCGGCTGAAGAGTGTAGAGATAAAGCAGAAAAAGAATGAAGAGTATGCACAGCGATACCACGAACGCATACAACACTTAATAAAAAACGATTATGCCAAAGAAATTGTCAGTAATGAAATAACACCAAAGACATGGTACTTACCTCATTTCGGGGTAGACAACCCTAATAAAAAGAAACTACGCTTAGTTTTTGATGCTGCCGCTAAAACATCTGGATTGTCGTTGAATGATTATTTGCTTAAAGGGCCGGACCTCCTTATATCACTATTTGGAATAATGTTACGGTTCAGAGACAATAGTATCGCCGTGACGGCAGACATAAAGGATATGTTTTTGAGAGTAAAAATTCGGCCTGAAGATCAAGACGCCATTTTTAGAGGCAACTCTCCGTTCATTGCGCAATATGTGAAAATCAGTTGGGACGATCCCGTTAACCAAGAGATGGTGGTAAACGAGCTGAAACACAAATATTGGGTTATTAGATTACGATCAACTGCAAAGAATGTGGTGTTTTGCAGACTAAGAAAATGTAAAACCGAGAATCGGTGACTTACCTCAAGCTCGGGTAAAGATCAAGACGATGGGTGGAGTGCTGGTAAGATCTGCTGCACGCGTCGCTCGGATTCCATTAGTTTATGAGTGCTGCTACAGCTGCACTGGGGTGGGGCGTGTTAGCGACGCGGCTCAGGCTCATGTTCAGGGCCATTAGTTTTAAAAAATATATGTTTGAAAGTTGTCAGAGACTAGTATTTTAGTACTCTTGTTGTTGATTTGAATGTCAAATATACGTGTAACTGAAATATCGCTAATTCTAGTTTTAATTTTCTATTTTGCTCCGTCGCCTTCAACCACCATCTTGCTTGGTAAACAGGATGTGGTCTAAGGTGTAGCATGCATGCCCAGGAAATGCCTTTTCACTCTTATATACGTTGAAGAGACCAAGGTTGTAACTATCAGGGAACACATGAGCAGCTATTCGCATAAGAAATGTATTGGCAAAGCGCTTGTATTCTCACAAACATCACTCAAACGTCCCTTGACTACCTACTCGAACTCACTGCTTTAAAATAGAGCCCTGTGATTGGTTCGTTTGTTTTAAGTATATAGGTACACATTTATACAATAAATTAAATAGAGTATTAAAAATATATGATAAGTCACTGCACGAATGTAAGAAAATGATTATCAAGTTTCTAATGTCTTTAGATTATGATGAGACAGAGATGTTATTGAATTACTCGAAATAAATCACATAACTAACACATAGCACAGCAACTAGCACACACAGACACACACACACACACACACACACACACACACACACGCACACACACATACACAACACACACACATACACACCACACACTTCTTGTTTTTTCTCTTTAATTTTATTTTAATTATTGCTAAATCTAGCTTCTAATGTTTATAACTAAGTAGTTATGGAAGAGCGGAGTCACCTGACACAGGCATTTTTTGCTTAAAAGAGGGCTCCGGTCACTGTACATAAAATGTAAACAAAATGTTATTGAAAATAAATTATTGAAATTATTGAAATATTGAAAAAAACACTACTCACTACAAAGTATGAAACAAAGTCGCTTCCTCTGTCCCTACAGTCAAAGTCAAATAAGCTTTATTCAAATAAACTTAATTATTAACTACTTTTGAATCGTCTATATTTTCCTACCACCTCTTCAGTCCAGTCTACAATCCAGTCTCCAGTCTACGTTTCAGACTTTTTTAGCTGACAAGAAGAACTCTATGTATATCCCTATGTACTTATGCCTAAATCTTTAAAACTACGCAACGGATTTTGATCCGGTTTTTTTAATAGATAAAGTGATTCAAGAGTAAGGTTTATATGTATTATATGGTGTCAAATTCCACACTACACCGAAGCGAAGCAAGGGCGGGTCGCTAGTTATCACTATTTTATTGGCATTACGTGTGATTGGTTCGTGAGACGCTGTGCGTCAACAGGCACTGTGGGACGTCATAGTAAAGTAATGTTTGTGAATTCGGGTGTTAACTTCGCAGAGCAAATGAAAATCCAGGTGATTTGACAAAAACAATAAATGGTTATCGCTCTAACTAATTTTCTGGGCCATTTGCTGTGCCCATTTTGATTGGAAGCTTCTGTAAACAAATCGATTTACTCTTAGAGCCGTGACATACCACCGCGCACCGCGCCTCCTGCCGCGCCTCCTGCCTCTGCCGCCAGTTTTGCAGCGGCAGACGTGGCCAGGCCCTTAAAGCTAATTTATGGGAGTCGGAAATAAATTAAATAAAGTATTCGTTACAGGCGATTTTATGAAAAAGTCTTTTTAATATTAGGCTTTTAAGTATGAAATTACCGTTTTGTATGGAGAATTTAAAGAATTTGCATTTTCCTTACTAAAATTGTCTTAATTTATTTAAAAACCGTGAACGCTAATGTTTTAAAACTTTTATGCATAGGTTGTTCGCGCCCACTATCCAGCCATGACGTCACGACGGAATCACCGCCGGAAGGGTGCGCGCGAGTGCCATTGCGCTGACAGCTCCGACGCACGCACCATCGTTATTTAATTTAAACTAATTTTCCAAGTCTTTGTACCAATTTATCAAGTATACGTAATTATTTATCTACTACGGAGTCTTATTTCTTGGAGCATCATCATCGGCGCGATCATAGGTAAATGTTTTTAAACACTCAGCTAACTTCAATCAATTGTGTTAAGTGAACAAAATAAGTAGAGCTACCTATCGCCAAGTTACAACAAATTTCTGCTAACGAAAAAAGGAGTAACTTTTAAGATACTTTTTTCAACGTTCAGGAAAGAAAATCAGAAATATTTTTAATGCTGATAGCGGGCAGTCATGATCATAATTCCAAACAATAACATGTACCCAACTGAAGCATCTTTATCATCATAGAAGATATGAAAGAGAGCTACCTATCGCCAAGTTACAACGAATTTCTGCTAACGAAAAAAAGGGTAACTTTTAAGATACTTTTTTCAACGTTCAGGAAAGAAAATCAGAAATATTTTTAATGCTGATAGCGGGCAGTCATGATCATAATTCCAAACAATAACATGTACCCAACTGAAGCATCTTTATCATCATAGAAGATATGAAAGAGAGCTACCTATCGCCAAGTTACAACGAATTTCTGCTAACGAAAAAAGGAGTAACTTTTAAGATACTTTTTTCAACGTTCAGGAAAAAAAAAACAGAAATATTTTTAATGCTGATAACGGGCAGTCATGATCATAATTCCAAACAATAACATGTACCCAACTGAAGCATCTTTATCATCATAGAAGATATGAAAGAGAGCTACCTATCGCCAAGTTACAACGAATTTCTGCAAACGAAAAAAGGAGTAACTTTTAAGATACTTTTTTCAACGTTCAGGAAAGAAAATCAGAAATATTTTTAATGCTGATAGCGGGCAGTACCTAACTGAAGCATCTTTATCATCATAGAAGATATGAAAGCCTCTGTGTGTGTGAAAAAAAAAATCGGCAATTTCATAATTTAACCCCTTTTGTTTTCATAAAGGCGAAATACTTACGTATTACTAAATTTCAGATATACCTACACAACGGATTCTTTTCAACTTTTGTCCAATATTTTAGTATGCTAATGACAGGATTATGCCAGCGTTGACTCGTTTCCAAAACATTTAACATTATGGTAGAAAGCATTTGGAGTTTACGAAAATAAGCATGAGACTTTTTCGCTTTTAATGCCAAAAGAAGGTATGGTGTCAATCTTGAAATTAATTATTCACGAATGACTCCACAAAATCCATTCAAATGATTCATGGTTATCATGCTCGTAGGTTTGTTGAAAAGATTGCGATTTCTTCAATTACATTTTTGACATTGAAAATGTCTTTTCGTTCGCTCCAGTATAGGCTCCGATTTCATGAAAATGTGCGATCCCCTTATATTTCAGAGGGTTGTGAAGATATGATATTGATTATCCGTCATCGTCGAAGAGATTTAATTTGTTACAAAGTAGTAGCTCTGCTTCTCGCTCGCACTTATTCGCACGTCTTCAGAGGGACAAAGAAAGCAATAGTCACCCCTTCTCTGCCCCCGACCAGCGCTGCCCGCCGCCGCGTCAATACCATTCTTTGTTGCGCGCGCGCGCAAGACGCACGTCGTCACAAAAATATTACTTTTTTGTTTAACTATAGTCTTAAAATCAGTGAAATTATAAACGTGAATTAATTCGTGAAAAACGGTAAAATACCGTCACTATGCAAGTGATACGAATGTTGAAGGTAGACTCACAATTTATCTTTTCTTTTAGTGATGAAAAGTATGCAAGTTATTCACAAAGGCAAACTGCCTTATATTTGCCTCGAGTCAATACGAGATATTGACCAATGGTACATTTTTCCCGAGCCAATACGTGATATTGGCCAGTGAATTTTTTTTCCCGAGTCAATACGAGATATTGACCAGTGATACTTTTATGAGTTAATACGAGATATTAACCATCATTTTACAATAAACTGCCGAATACTTGCCTCGAGTCGATACGGCATGCTGTTGTGAGTTAATGTCTTCGGACGAATCCTTCGTATATTATGATTGAACTCAACTTACAGGTAAGTTCGTTTAATCATTATTACCCGCTTCATATTTTACAAAATATGAATACATTTGCTGGTGTTAACTGCAAAATATTTGCTTTGAGTCAATACGACATACTTGCTTTTATGAAATATTTTTTCCCGAGTCAATACGTGATATTGACCAGTGATAAGTACTATTATGAGCTAATACGAGATATAAGCCGTAATTTTATAAAACATATATACCTAGATTTGCTGACGTAAACTGCAGATTATTTACTTTAAGTCAATACGAGATACTTTTATGTGTTAATACGAGATATTAACCGTTATTTTACAAATATTAATAAAATATTTGCTATCAAAGTTGAAGGCCTAATAACCTTTTTAGTGAAACATCAAAATTGTTGTCACTGATCTGTATCAGTATGAACAAGTACTTTTATATGTTTTCGGTTTTCTCGAACAATATTATGAAACAAAATTATGATTCCTTTTTATTTATTTTTTCGAGGAAAAATCAGCAATGATGTTGAACATCAAACTACACTCCCACAAGTGTTAAAGGTGCAAGATGAGTAAGATGAGTAAAATAAATAAAAAAATACATAATTGGCAAACTCATCGCGATTTGTTGAAAATGAATCATGCGATTATCATGTATTATGCCACTACTGAAAATCGTTCATAATAATATAGTGTCTTTAAAGACCGTCAGCGCGACGACACCTACTGCTCAGTCCTCTCTAAACTTGGGGTCTGCCACAACAACCACAACCATATCTTGTAACACAAGCAATTGGGCCGAGGTGACGGACAGCAACCAGCAGGGCAAGTTTAACGTGTTTCATCAGCCTTGCGGCACCTACCTGCAGCTTCCAGCTCTAAGGGCCACCCGTAATCACCACCGTCGGCACCGTGTCGCGCTACCGGATCAGAAATAAGGTCTGTACCTTGTCTGTACCTTAAGCTGGTCAGATAAAATACGTTCTCGATTCGAGTAATAACTATCACAAACGCCCGTATGTGCTTGAGGTTATTTTCCAATACTAATCCTAAGTATTCAGTTACTTAAATTAAAAAATAAACAAATATACTTTATTTTCTGTACAAAAAAAATAGAACATGTGGGTACTTTGAGAACATTTTATGGAGGATGCAAGAACGACTTTAAACTCATAACATGTGTCCTGATAATGTCATGGCACAACTATTAGTCCCTGAGAATGGTTGCTTTCACACACAGCGCAAAAAGTATTTAAGACTAGCGGCCGCCCGCGGCTTCGCTTGCGTGGAAAGGCTTCTTGCTATCCTTCGGGAGCAAAATTTTCCTTTCGGGATTAAAGGTACCCTATGTCCTTCTCTGTCACCCAGACAACGTGTATAAAGAACTTCATGATGATCTGTTCAGTGGTTGGGACGTGAGGGCGTAACAAACAAACCAAAGGACTTTTGCATTTTTTAAATTAGTAAGGATGTTATTTAGACAATAAACTTCATGAGTTTTGGGTCTTATTCTTTGGCTTTTGCACAGCACTACACATAATCATCATCTTTACTAAATTTTTAAAACCAATAATTTAACCATTAATTTTCAGGCTTCAATGACCTCTTAAGATGACACTTATGTCTGGGTATTAATCGCCAAAATTTCTCAAATTTACAAGTATTAGAAACTATAAAAACAATGATTCAAATATTTAATATTACTCCCAGCCAAACATGTATATTCTTTGGCCTTGTATTGAATTTCTAGAATTATTAGTAAATTGACAAACAATATATTTTTAGTAAAAGCTATTAAAGTCAAATTAAATACTTTTTAGTGACTTTGTCAGATATTAGGAACTATTACAGCAGTTTGTACTGCGGTAGCATTACTATTTTAACACTTAAAATTTTAATATTGGACAAGCTTAAGGCTTGTACATATTGAGCATGCATGTTTAACTATTTAAAAATATAAATATAATAATTACGTATTATATCGTACTATAGACCTTGTCAACTTTGTATTGTATGGTGGAAAAATAATTTTTTTTTTCCTGATACTTAGATCATTAAGATAAATGAATAGTTTTCAATACTTTCTCCGTTGCTTTGACAATGGACTGCGCAGCAGCCGGTCAAAGTGAGACAATATAAGATTTTGCACAAACGAGGAATAATTGCTGCTTATTAATGACCTGGATCTGCCTTTTTGGTATAAAATTCTTCGCATGCCGTGCGTATACTAGCACCGATGGGCTGCTACCTGATGGGCGGCGCCTACCACTGCGGCTGGTGCCTATACTGAAGTTTTTTGTTGTATATTAATAACACCACTGCCATTTCATAAATGAATCGAATTAGCGGTGTTCATTGCTTGCAATTAAATCAAATTGCTAAATTGCTTGCAAGAAGTGGTATGATCAACAATAGGCGTAATAACGCCTCCCCAGCTATCTTTTTCCTCACTAGTTTTTAAAATAAAAAATAACTTACTTTATTGTACATGACAAAGCCAAATCACTTAATAGCTATCACGGCCATGGTTTCTCAAAGAAATGAAAAAAAAAACAAAAAAAAAGAAATAGTTTTTTATTTTCTGCAATTACACAATACATTAAATACACTTAAGTATATTATTAAAGATACCTAGTATGCATAATAATATACTTGTGGCAGGCAACTCCATTCTCTCGTTGAAACCTTAATCAACTTGCTATTAAATAAATAGCGATGGTAATAGTCATATCAAGCGTTAATTTATTATTTCTCAAAAAGAAACATCATCCTCGCTGTCAGTTTTCTCTGGCTGCATATTATAATGCAAACGTTCCTTAGAAAACAAGTTCCTTAGTCAAGCGTTAGAAGTGTTTATTGATACCTTGCCTCAGTATTTGAATAATACTGCAAGCAAACCTATATTTTTATTGGAAATATTGCCAAGAAATAATATCTTATTTTATAAAAATTAATGATATAATAAGTTTTCTAAATAACTGTTTTCTAAACAAATCCCACTAAACAATCATTGCTTAGATATCTCCTAATTTTTTAAAATCTGTATATATCAAATCAACGGCAAAGGTAACATTTTAAAAAAATGAAAATATTTCTGTAGATATGTTTGTTACACTATAACGTTGGAACTCACAATACTTTTAGATTACCTGTTGAACTTACTCCCAAATAACTTACATTTTGAACAATTAAGCACAATTTGGTCACCTTGGTAGCCTTGACTACAACTGAATGAACACAGATAATGTTTTTATTTAATTAAGCAACTCAGTATAGTATTATATTATGTGAGGTAACACAGTAAAATTTGACGAAATAATTTATTATTAAAAATTTTAATGACATATGTTTAATTACATCTTCTGTAAGTCTCAACTTGTTGAAGCTTCCATTCTTTGAGATTTTATCTCTGTAATAAAATTATTTGTGTTTATTTATATAAATATCTTAAATATTATCGCCATTTTGAACTAATGCAAAACCTGAAAAAAAATACTTATCAATGCTGCCTCGTCACAAACATTCGGCCGATTGATACAATTTATAATAGAGGAATGTAACATCGATTTTTTTTTAAATCTCCTTGCCTATTTACCATTTTGTGTAGCATGTGGTCACATCGGCGTGGCGGTCAAGTTGCTGCAATACGCAACAAAAAATTTGTTCACTTACTAGTCTGTGTGCCGGAGTTTCTGTGGATGCTATTCGCAATCTGCTTTTTGGACTGGACAATTGACAATATTTGCGAGTTTCCAGGCATCGGGCTCTAATTTCGCAGAACCCACATTAAAATAAATCATTTTTTTATTGTGTTGTAGTTGCAGGAGCACTGACTTATTTTCATCTTATTTAACTAATCCTTAAAAATAATTTAGTTTGTGTCCACTTAACCCTTGTTTGTTTATATAAACAAACAATGGTCCTATAATAACATTGATATCTTCTCTAAACATCCTACTTTGTAACAAATTAAATCTCTTCGACGATGACGGATAATTTAATGATCAAACGAACTTACCCTAAGTGAAGTTCGATCTTAATTATCCCGTCTTCGTCGAAGAGATTTAAAGTCCCATACCCTCCCTTGCTAGTTGTTTGTTCAATAACCGCATCCCTATAATAGATAAGGATACCAATGTATTTACTTACTACTCCAAACTGAATGATATTGACGCGGCGGCGGGCAGCGCTGGTCGGGGGCAGAGAAGGGGTGACTATTGCTTTCTTTGTCCCTCTGAAGACGTGCGAATAAGTGCGAGCGAGAAGCAGAGCTACTACTTTGTAACAAATTAAATCTCTTCGACGAAGACGGGATAATTAAGATCGAACTTCACTTAGGGTAAGTTCGTTTGATCATTAAAAAAACGACTCAAAAAGACACGTATTCACGAGAGCTGTAAGGTGCAAAAAGAATTATTCGAGAAAATAAAAAACGAAAAAAATTATGGCCGAAATAGTGGAGAAAAAAAACTCATTTTTTTTTGACGATTTTCTTATTTTGGCGCTCGATATTTTGGAAACGAAGAATGACATCAAAATTTTGAGCAAAACTCCTCTCAACAATTTAGTCAGCTACAATTTAAGCCTTAAACAAAGACGATCGGGTTAAGGGTTTGCCCTGTAGCTTAACCTTTAACATTGAAAATATTTTTTCGATCGCTTCAGTATAGCCCCCCTTTTCACTCAGAGTGCGACATCGCCTTGGTGTCGTAAGTTTTAAGGCTATGGTTGGAGCCTCAAAAGACGCTATCAACGAGGGCTACAATATGTATAGTAGAGTCTAGGCGTATTTTAAGGAACAGGAAGCGCGCTTCTTTGATACGCGTCGCGTCGCTGAGTTGCTATGGAGGTTTGACGTAGTATTTTTATATGAATTTCATACACAAGAATCACAGAAAAGTAGTTCCAAAATTGATCATGGTTTGCTGTGATTTCAAAGTATTATAATGTAAGTACCTACTAATAAACTTTTGTTTGACAAAGGAATTTATTTTTTATTAAATTCAATAAATTCATTTTCAATGTACAAGAAGGTCGTGAAAGGCACGAAATCTGTGATTTTTTTTTAATAGGTAAGTAGTTTATTTTTATAACCTGGGTAAGTAATTTTATTAAGGTGGCTATACCACCGGATGTGGCGATTTTTAGACGGTGGTATTATTACCTACTTATATTCCCTCGTAGTCATTCGTAGAAGTAGAAATGTGTCAAAAACGGCCACTTTTGACAGTTTTGCTATCTACTTCTAGCGATGACTTAGAGGGAATATAGGTAATAATACCGTCTAAAAATACTAGACTGTGAGCCCTAACAATTCCACGAGAAGTTTTATTATTTCTTATAGAAGATAATGTAAGTAAGTACATTATGAGACAAGTTAGCTTAGGTTGCTCAAGGCTGTGGGTTGCAGCCCGAGCCGCAGGCGAGGGCGTAACTCAGCCGAGTGTGCAATAAGCAAGAGTTCACGAGTTTCATACGACGTTTTTCAACACATTTGCGAGGAAAAACAAAGTAATTTACCACACAGCAACAAATACGACAAAAAAAAAATATGATAATTATGATGGAAAAAGGCGCGCAGATTTTTTTTGTTTTTTTCACACGCCCAATGCAAGAATATTTTGCGAATAAAGGGGTGAGGAGCATACAGCCTTCTTCAAAATTATAGTTTTAAGTGATAAAATGCAAATATTTTAATGTTTCATAACAAAATATTGTGAATTATGAATAATTTGATAATAATAAATATTTGTTTGACTTAATTAGGGACTTTATTATTTATTTTTTTATTTAATTATTCCAAAATGAATATTAATTTTCAGCGCAATAAAGCCTCTTTGTTGTTACTAAAAATAACTGTATAACCCGGTTAAATTGGGAATGCTCTGTTTACTCGCATAGAACTTGCAGTAAGGTACTTATTTAACTTTGTAGGGATAATTCTATAACCAACTATTTTAGTGTTTTATATAACGGGTGGCGCAAAAGTAAAGACCCTATTTGGTTCAGCTATAAAATTTTTTCTAAATTAGAAAACTAGATTTAGGTTTTTTTAAATGTATATTTGTGCCATTAAATTTCGTACCATTAGGATTTAAAGATGATGTCTTTTAAATGGTGACCTCCAGAGTTGATACACATTTGAGCCCTATTTATGACATTTTGCATAACTTGCCGTAACACTTCCTGCGATATGTTCGTTATTTCTTGACGAATGTTTTCTTTTAGAGCTGCGAGAGTCTGTGGCTTGTTCACATACACCCGAGATTTCAAAAAACCCCAAAGAAAGAAGTCTGGACTGGTCAGATCGGGTGATCTTGCAGGCCAAGGCAAATCGCCAAAACGAGAGATAACTCGGCCTGGAAAAGCGTCCCTCACTAAATCCATATTTATTCCACGTTCTTGGGGAGTAAAACGGTCCATGTTTATTTTCAGTGTATTTTATATTTGTTCACTACACAATTTTCAACAACAGAATGACAGAAAATGTCATATAAAAAAAATAAAAGTATTTTCTTTAGTGCCAGTACTTTTGCGCCACCCGTTATTATTGCACGCGTTTGTTATAGCTCGGTTTATGGCCCTAAAAGCGATGTATGCTCACTTTACGAGCAAGTGTGTTTAAAAAAATTATATGCGTAGGTACCTATAATTTTGTCTAATCAAAATAAACTCACAGGTAGTTTTTTCGAACTCCCATTGGGAGATATTTTAAGCGTAGAAAATACGGTGAGAAGGGACTGTTAATAATAGTTTCGGCTTTGTGCTCGTTATTATATTGCCGACAGCAACAATTTTATAGGTCCTATGACAAGGATCACAATGTGATTTAGGAGAGTGGAAATATTGTGCAATGAAAATAGCTACCTACCTACCATATTATATTAGGTCTTTACCTATGAAATTGCCGATATTTTGTCATGTAAGGTTACTGTATAAATTACTTTAATTATTATTCGTGATGAACCATGTAGTACAACTAAATTTGTGTGTTTATACCATTAAAAGTACTTAAACGGTAGTTGTAGTAATCAGGTGACTGCAGTCGCCCCTACCACGCCAGTCACGCAACGCTCGCCCCTACCACGCCACGCATAACGTTTAAATATGCGGTGACGGGGTGGAGGCGCGCTCAGTCGTGCTCAAGTTGTCACAGTGAAAGGTTGAACGGTGAAATAAGTGTTTTCAATAAAGTTGTTAAGTAAAGTCGTAATACCAGAAGACTTTGACGAAGTTGTCGTGATACGCTATTCCTGCTGGAGAGATACCTCTGCTTAAGGTCAGGTATTAGTGTATTATTGTATTGAATACTGTTTAAATTGGTAATAGTAGTACTTTCCCATGATATTGAGTAATTGTATGCTTTGGAATTCTTGTTAAATACCAAAAATAATTATACATAGATACAATTAAAACTAGAACTTTTAATTGCTCGTGACGTTTTATTTTAATTCCTTTTAACTTCAGAAGTGAGATAAACGAGATTTCCTTAGAACTCTCGCTTATCCTGCCCGCACAAAATAAATAAAATGGAGAATTCCACGTAAGCATACTATGATGATAACTAGAGGGAGAAATTATTTATAGAAATCATTAAAACCCTTAAGTTTTTTTTTGTTTTTGTGCTAGTTATCTATAACTATTCAGCCTAGTGCTCAGAGGTGGATTACGTAGCATTTTTTTTTCTCACGCTCTCTCTCTAAGATAGTTTTCTCTAATACAGGTTTAGTTTTCATGAAACGTTTTGTTGATACTGATATGATACTAAATAATATTACCAATATTTCAGTTAAAGTTGGAAAATAACTGTCCTTTTAAGATCAGTTTAGCATTTTCCCATCCCTGCTGTCTCTTTGCATTGAATACAAATAAGATCACGTGTCACGTAACATATTGTGCATAGATTACGGATTCTGTACATACAATCATATTTAACAATTCAGTTGCCCAATTAATTAAATATGATAAGACCATTCTAGATTTATTGGGTGACTAATAGCGATTAATTACATAAAATTTTGTGCAAGTTTCAGCAATGGGAAATGCATATCGCAAATTGGAAGTTGAGTGCAAGACTCGTAGCAACAATTTTGACTCCAACTGATGCTGTTGAGCGTCCACTGTGGTGGTTACACGAAATTTCAAATTGTAATAGTGACACGAGTGCGGGAGCGGAAGGGAGCCTTACATAGTCGGGCAAAGCCGCAAGCGCTCGGTATGTCTTATTTAAGCTGTTTTTATATTTTAAGATACAGCTGTGAGAACGTAAGGCATCATCCTTAAGAGGCCATACAACGCTAGAAGTTATTTTCATAGTAAGAATTATCGAAATTATTGGCATTATCACATTTTTAATTAATAACGAATAGACTATTGATTATTTCAAAAAAAACCTTTTACTAGAGAGCTAGCTACGTTTTTTATATTATGTTTCGAGACTATAAGTTTATTATTGGTTATCATATTTATATTATTCATACATTTTGGGATCGATAAATTAAATAATACTGTGTAATCTTTGTTCAAAATTGTATAATTTAAGACGCAGCCGTGAGAGCGTAAGGCGTCCGTAGTAACAACTAGTATAAAATATTCAGACGGCAATATCTTGAGTAAGGAAGCGGGCGCTTGAAAGTCAGCCAAAGTCGCAAGCATTCGTGCTGGTTAATACGATATCAAGAGTCAAAACTTACGCTTGAGACAGACTTCATCGATTAATATACTTATTTGAAAAGAATTGCAATAGATTGAGGTGATAACCTTAATTTAAGTTAGTTTTATTGATTATTAAATAAAGCAAAAGTGTGTATAATTTACGCAAATGCTTAAAGAGAATAATATAAATAATTCGAGGATAAAGAAAGTCTTAGGTAGACTATAACTTTTCTTTGACATGAAGCTTGCTTCTCAATATCTTATTTTTCAAAATTTATCAGAGCATTATCAAGTGAATGCAATTATAACATATATGTTTACACATTGTCTGTTGTAAGAAGTAAATACCTAACTAAGTAATAAAATCATCTAGAGTAGGGTTGACTTTAGTACATACGAGGCTTGAATCTGATAGCAATCTTTATGAAAATAATATAAATGCGAATAATTGAGCGATAATCGACTAAACTTAATCTTAATTAATAACCCATCTGTTTATATTATTTAAACGTTTTGCTATGTTAGATGTACATAATCTAAAATGTTCGTATCAAACTACTACATTAAGTATGTAGCGTGAAAAAAAAAAAACTGTTTAAGTATTTGGTTTTTGAACATGCAACTCATGCAAGTTGTCTTAATTTTGTTCCACTCAAATTTATTTTTTAATAACTGTTCTTAGCCCTATTGTTTGACAAGCAAGTAAATTTATTGCGAACATCCGTAAGGTTATTTTTAACAAGTTTTCTAGATTATAATATTAGTATCATTTCTATTAAATCTAAAGCATCAGAATGTTTTTCCATCGTTATTTCTAATCTACCACTAAACAATCATGTTTTATTAAGTATTTTACTGTTTTATTTATATTATTTTTCTTAGTTAAAATGATAGATATAGAAGCGATGAACGCACACTAAAACCAATACAAACATAGGTACTCTAGATATTTGCAGTACATAACTATCCATACTTACTTGAAAAATCCCTAACATGTCCTGGGTTTGCTGGAACCTGCAAGAAAGCTATCTGAAGGATAAATCCACTTTTCCTTACAATGATTTGATTAATAACTCCTCTACAACTCTTTTGTGAGTACAATGAAGAGCAAATAATTAAGTTTGCTGAATATAAATCCTCTTTAAATGTAGTTACTGCAACTAATGGCGTCCAATGAGTCCAGCCATGTATTATTGCCAGTTATGGCTATACCTACCGTTTTTTTTTATAAAGTAGTAATTCAATTTTAAATATTATCAGCTATGATCAGCTCATGCATCTGTTGCCAAGTCATTTAATGAGTAATTAGTAAGACATAGAGTGTGTTGCCATTTATAATGGTGTATTGAGCGTATATATTTTTAAATGGCCATGGTGAGCAATGACCTACTCTACTGAAGTTTACCGGTAGTAAAAGAAAAATAATAAAATTCATTTATTTCAGATAACAATAATTGATCCAATTTGATAAGAAAAAAAATTTGAACAAACAATAACTAAAATAAATAATTACATATAAATCTTAAGATAAAACTATATTCATAATACACAATAATGCAACAGTAATTTTACTATACTTAATATTAATTCTAATTCTTCTTTCACATTCCTACAAATATATTATTGAAAAACAAAACTATTGTGCTTTTTATTTCGTAATTTGATATGCAATAAGCAAATCACTTAAAAATGTTTTGTATATTTTTTTGCCTGCGAATAGTGCCATTTAAACACTGTGTTAATATTTCAAGATAATAAAACTAAAATGGAATAACATATTTCTAAAGCTTTCGTAGGTGGTAAGTTAAGCCTAATAAAGTTTATTTAAATTAATCAATGTACATGTATTATCTTAGTACTTGTTACAATATTGTTTATAATATGAAATAAAGAATTTTGAAATGAAAAAATGAAATGAAATTTCGTAATCAATGATACAATTTCTAGACAAAATAATTATTTTCGTATTCATTGCATTTTATCTCCGATACCGCATTATTACAATTTTAAATTAATCAAAAAATATAATTTTCTCACGTCGATCATGTAGGGGTGACTTGACCTGTTATTACACCCTTATATTTGTTGGCACTCTAAACTTAACATAAAAAACAAGAATACTATTCGATAAATTGTTTTACCTAATTATGGAAAAAACTCAATTATAATGTTTTGGCATACTATCTTAATATTTAAAGAGAATTTAGAACCTTATTTTCAAGATCATTTAATTTTTTTTTAAAATCAAATAATGAAGTATTCTATAAGGCTTCAAAAATTGGCCCCATTCCAATAGTCGAAAATAAAACTTCTAAGTTGTACCAGTAATTGGTGAAAGCATGCCAATATTTTAATAAAGGTACTGAGAATAATACCTATAATTTTATTAACTGTTGCCTATTAAATTATTAATTGGCATAAGGTGTACCAGTAACTTGATCGGTACATGCCAATAATAGGTTGAAGGGTACCAATGAATGGACTATGGGTCTATTTATTTATAAATATGATGGTGTATGTATGGTGGTAATAGCTTAAAACGACATACATACAAAATACAAAAAAAGAGAGTATCTGTATTGTGTATTGCGTGTAACACCCACTATATTTATTTCAAATAGAGCTACTAAAATCAATAGGCAAATTTTTTGTATCGGATTATTACTCTAAATACCAATAATTGGGTAATTTACCCTGCCTTTTCTATTTGAGAAATTCAAGGCGATCCATAAACTGGGTGAAACTTTTCACAAAACATTTAAGTAATTCTGTAGACTAACGCACGGCCCTGGTGATGACAGTGCTCCTCATTAAAATGAAATAATATTAATAAGAAAAAAAAAACCTATTATCATGATTTTTCTTGTTCCTCGTGACTGAGGGTCGCGATAGAATGAAGTAACTACTTACTTAGTAGGACAATTCAATCTCCTTTTAGAACACATTATATTGGGCACCGTAGGTACTGGAAAAACTTAAAACAGATAGATAGTAACGGTGGTGCTTGTGTGGGATTATAGCTAATTACTTTTGTACATTGATTGATAATACATAATATAATTTGTATTTGGACTCTGTGTGCCCGCTATGGGAAGTAAGATTATTAAAATACTGATTACTAAAATCATTTATTACTTAGTGTTCATTCTGATCGAGTTTTTGAAATGTGCAGTTATATTCGAGGAAGGTACATCCACATAACGTACTGAGTGTAAAGTGGAGTCACTTCTAAGACATCTTAACTCCTCTTTAGTACATATTACATTTACATATCCATTGTATAGGGAAGTATGCTAATGTATATAACTAAACAAAAGGTTAACCTGGTTAAATTAGTAAGGGTAAATTTAAAACCATTACTAATTTAAAAGACGTTCAGAATACTTTGTAAATAAAATAAAAAGTTTTTTTACCTTGCTGTAATGTAGAATACTATTTTTTATTAGTTCAAGAAGTAACAAATTTTACTCTTACTGAGTTGTGTCACGAAATACATAATAGTACAAGTGTTACATAACACTACCAGTGTAATAACAGTACCTACATAGGTACAATACAATACAATAGGTACAATACTTAAAAGAAATAACTTTTTCCATATTGATGATAAAATTATTGGATATCATTATAGTTTATGACATGTGTCACTGAAATATGCTTTTTCTGTCACTGTGTTACTTTAATTGGAGCACTGGGTGCACCCCAAAGTTATCTCAGGCCAAATTTTTATTGAAACGTCTACGTCTAATCCATGCAATTAATGCTGCTCATAGCCATAGCGCCGCCGCGCGCGCTTTTTTTAATTAATATGGTATTAAAATTATAAAAGTATTTCAAGCATTACAAATGGTATGAGAAAGATATTACATTCAATTTAGTATTTAGTTGATAATATATATACATATTTACAGAAACGATTACTTCAATTTTCTATTTTAATGATGAGCCTTTTATAGCGTTTTGATGACTTTTTGTTGATTGTTAGTAGGTATATTTCTAAACTAAGTTTGTATTGGAGACAAATATTGAAATGCTTACACGTAACTAATTATTCTAAGACTTAAGTAAATAAAATAAGTTGCAATAGCTAATGATAAAAAACTAAATGTAGAGAATGCTATTAGCATTAAGTCCGCCATTTGTACCTTACTGAATGTATTTGTACAATAAAGATTTATAAATAAATAAAAAAAAACTGAGTTTGCAATCTTTATAATTCGGTGCAATGATATATTAACTTCTTAGCAATTTATTTAAGGTATACATCCATTTTTAATTTCTAAAGTATCTTGTAATTATATTAATGAATTCTGATGTTGATAAACTATCGTCAAACAAGCTATTGCTCGTGTTTATAACGTGCTGAGATGAAATGCCATACGACTATATTTTTATTGATGTAAACAGAGTTGTATTGAATTGTAAAATTTTAAAGTTAATTAAATTAAGTTAAGTAATATAAATACGTTAATTGTAGATAAATAAATGTAACTTTATATACATACCATTTCTCTTACGGGATGTTTTCTGAATACCTACTTATGTATAAATAAAAACGTAATTACGCTTTGTGTCATGCAATAAATATTTGTAATGTAATTAAATAATAATTATGACTTTCGCAAAAATGCGAAATATTTTGTTGGAAGGCTGCTATTTTTCTTCTAATAAAATGATGTTTTTATTTAATAATATTTTATGACTAATTGAATGGATGTACTCAGAGTTATAATAGATATTGTTTTACGCGATGGGACTCGCTCTAGCAGGATGGCCGACTGTAAGGTTACTGTATAAATTACTTTAATTATTATTCGTGATGAACCATGTAGTACAACTAAATTTGTGTGTTTATACCATTAAAAGTACTTAAACGGTAGTTGTAGTAATCAGGTGACTGCAGTCGCCCCTACCACGCCAGTCACGCAACGCTCGCCCCTACCACGCCACGCATAACGTTTAAATATGCGGTGACGGGGTGGAGGCGCGCTCAGTCGTGCTCAAGTTGTCACAGTGAAAGGTTGAACGGTGAAATAAGTGTTTTCAATAAAGTTGTTAAGTAAAGTCGTAATACCAGAAGACTTTGACGAAGTTGTCGTGATACGCTATTCCTGCTGGAGAGATACCTCTGCTTAAGGTCAGGTATTAGTGTATTATTGTATTGAATACTGTTTAAATTGGTAATAGTAGTACTTTCCCATGATATTGAGTAATTGTATGCTTTGGAATTCTTGTTAAATACCAAAAATAATTATACATAGATACAATTAAAACTAGAACTTTTAATTGCTCGTGACGTTTTATTTTAATTCCTTTTAGTCACATACAGGGAAAATAATAATTTCTATAATTTAAAATATTTAACGATATACAGGGTGTCCCAAAACTTTGCCACATGGAGGGAAAGTACCTTAAATATTGAAGATAGGAAATTTTACTCAAAGAAGACTTCATTTTGTTATTAAAAAGAAATTAAACTGCATTTAAAGATTTTTGAAAAAATTGCATACGATTCCATACAAATTGATGTAATCCCTAACAAATAAAATTTTTAATGTAAAATTACAAGGTCTTCCTTTTGTTTGAGGTGCTGAGTCACTTAAGAAAAAATAATCCTTATGAGTAACCCTTTCGATTGGTATCGTAAAAATAAACATAATATTTTTCTGCTTTTTTAGTGGGTTCGATTCCTGGTTAAGGCAGGCAATTTTTCAAAAATCTTTGAATGGAGTTCCTCTAAGCATTCTAAGCATTTAAAAAAAAGATCTTGTGAGTGACTCTTTTTTTGTGAGCAAAAAAAGGGTAACTTAGCCAAAACTTATTATTTTCGCTTATCGTAAATTGCTTTCGTCTGTCAAAGTCAAAGTAATAAAAAATAGCTTTATTCAAATAAACTTAAATATTATAATATGTACTTTTGAATCGTCTCTAATTTCCTACCACCCGTTCCAGACTTTTTTAACTGACAAGACTTAAAATATTACCCCGTCAATTGGCAATGCGCCTGGCGGCCATGATTTTAACCTCAAAAACGAAAAACAATTGTATTTTTTTCATATACCTAGACCCTTTCTTATCGAAAATAAGAATTAAATAATTTATATATTATATTATCTATTAGAATTTTACTGTTTTTTGTCATTTTAAGTTGCGGATGATGTTCATGTGTATATTAATTTGACAAGGTTCCAGCGCATAACCAATTGACGGGGATAGTATATCGTTACCATATGCGTCCTGCTGTTCGTCTGAATTTCTCAATCGATTCTTGTGCCGCACTGGCAGCACACTTGTTGCTGCACATATACTGGACAACAGCCACACTCAGAAAAAAAACGTCTAACAAAGCGACAATAAACGCTTTGTTAGAATTTTATTGTCACCCCACGTAAGTGAATTGTTGCTGCAGCTATGTGGCCATTGTGCCAATTACAACTTTTTTATTGTTGAACAAATTTTTGTCATTTCAGCAAAAGAAACATTGATCCTATGACTAAGTATGTGTACTTAAACGGGGTAGCAACGGAACGTTGTTAATTTATCAACGTTGTAATGTGATGCTATAGCAAAGTATAATCTATCAAAATAACAGTTGTTACTATATATGTTTAGGTAGTGTTGTCAGTAAAGCAACCTTTTTAACTAACAAAATACAAATTAGTCATCTGCACAAAATAGCCTATATAAGATTACAATAATGACATTGTCGCAATCGCAACCTGTTTTGTCTACCTGGCAATTTATTTATTAATCGAGTTAGTTTGTTCTTGTTGTTGGTCAGAGTAAGACGCGTGTTGTGCGGTCGTGCTTTATAATCAAAAAAACTATGAGCTGCCGCACATTAAGCCACTAGTCGTGGCCACTAAGAGACCACAAGCTGCGGACGAGTATTTTCGGCACAAACCGAGCGTCCGAGTGGCCGCCTTTGAGCCACAAGCTGAGGGAGTGGCCCGCGCTCGCTACTTCTTATGGAAGACATACAAATTGCCTGGTTATGCAGGACCTGGAACAGTGCGTTACAAGTTGCCCAACTATGGAGGCTGGAACAGTGCGTTACAAGTTGCTCAACTATCGAGGCTGGAATAGTGCGTTACGAGTTGCCCCACTATGGAGGCTGGAACAGTGCGTTACAAGTTGCCCAACTATGGAGGCTGGAACAGTGCATTACAAGTTGCTTAGCCACGGAGAACCTGGAACAGTGCATTAAAAGTTGCCTAGCTATGGAGGACTTTGAAACTTTTACCACCTAATTCTATTGTTGCGATTTATACCTTTTAGCCCACAATATTAGTTTTTCGTCTATTTAATTGTAGTGGAAACATAAATAAATAGTTTTATGATTGGAATATTCATAT
This sequence comes from Agriphila tristella, assembly GCA_928269145.1. Lineage (NCBI taxonomy): Eukaryota > Metazoa > Arthropoda > Insecta > Lepidoptera > Crambidae > Agriphila > Agriphila tristella. The sequence continues at coordinate 12,047,283 of OV743429.1, forward strand.
ATTTTCATTTTTACCTTCTCATAATCATTTTTCTTTGTCATTATGCCTTTTGCAATCACAGTAAAGTAACATTGCCTGTCTTTATCCCTGCACTATACTTTGTTAGTGGTACACCATGGAAAAACTGATACTCCTCGTATCTTCTGCCTTTATTATTACAGAGTATGCATAATGCGTATCTTGACCGGAGTTCTCTGGCACCATGTAAGTGCAAATGCTGCAATGCAAATATGTGATGTACAATGAACTCCGTTCAGGGTACGCATACCCCTGGAATAATATGCAGAAGCTTCGGAGAGTATCAATTTTTCCATGGTGTACCACTAACAAGTGCAGGGATCGAGACCGGCAATGTTACTTTGCTGGGGTAGCAAAATATATTCGACAAAAGTGACTTTGTTGGAGCAGCAACAGTGATGTTGATAAAGTAACAAAGGAAGATTGCTAGTACAACTAAAGAAAAGTAGATCTAGGGACAATTTGCTTTTGTCATTTTAGCAAAATCCTTTGTCATCAGAACAAAGGCAAAAGCAAGTATTGCGATAGGATCAATTTTAGCATTGTGACTGCATAAATTTCACTTAAATAGTATGACAATTTTTAATTGCTATAACATCAATATTGGCAGCTTAGTTCCATTGGCAATTTAAAAAATGACAATAAAGACGTTGCTCTTGTAACTATTTACCTTTGACGGCTCCCTAGCATCAAAGTTTTTTTGTTGCAATAGCAATATTTTTTTCTCAGTGCAGGGGCCCTATTTTTGAATCGCTCGGATGGCGTCGAGCGCTCGTTTCTACTGATTTTCGTTCGACAAATCAACTCAAATGTATGAGCTGTCGAGCGAAAATCAGTAGAAACGAGCGCTCGACGCCAGCCGAGCGATTCAAAAATAGGGCCCCAGGTATATAAGCCGCACCACACGATTTTGAGCAGGTCCGATATTTTTTTTTGTCAATTCAGATTTTCGAAAATAAAACATAATATCAACCATTTCGAAAAGTGTTCTTAAATGTCGTATTACGAGATCTACAGCTTACAATATCAAAATATTAAACAGCAGATTTTTCGCGATTTCAGAGTTGGTTCTATAGTAAAAGTTGTTCAGTTTGATGGGTTCTATCTACCATATTGGGCATTAGGGGTTATTTATTTAATTGTAACACGTTGTATATTATTAAATCTTATCTAAGTCTTTTGTCGTTACTTATTCTCATCCCTTTCAGTGCAGTGTCGTGTGTGACCAACCGCTATAGAAATGATACACTATTAAAGTCGCATTACTAATTTCCCAGCAAAAATGTAAACAAAGGTGTTGCCAGCATAAAACAACACAAAAATAAATAGTATATTGCAAAGTCAAGAAATAAACACGCTTACATGGTTTTTCATCACAAACCTAATAAAAATTGATTACATAAATATTCTGAATCATGAGATTTGCGTCAAAAAGAGTAATATAATTTAATATTTCATAATAACAGTTTTATAGTAGAAAACATTTTATGACGCTGTGCACACATCAACTGCAAACCGTACACATCAACCTTTGGTCTTTTTATAAAATTATATATAAATTAGTATTACGAGTAGTAGCTGTAGTAGTATCATTTGTCTTTTTGTATTGGGGGGGAACAGGCGGTGATGCTACGTATTTTTGATAGTTTACACACAGGCAATATCTAAGTAAAATGTTCTTATCAGTTCGTTTCAAGAACTTTTAACCTCAAAAATTATGGTAGGTTATAAAGATAAAATTTCTAATTAACATCCTACTTTAAAATAACCCTGGATGACATTATATTTATAATGACTCAAAATATAACATACAAATTAAAAAGTTTTATAAGTGACCAAAGGTTTTCAATATCTGAAAATGTCACTATCAGAGTCAGTTTGTCAATTTGACAGTGACGTTTCTTTGTTTACATTTTTGCTGGGAAATTAGTAATGCGACTTTAGTATTCAATACCTACGTCAGTTCACAACGATCGATCACTATGCGAGTTGCTTGGCTTTTAGCAATAAGCAAAGCTCTTGGTAGTGTGGCTAGCTTTACCTAGATAATAAAGATAGATAGAGCTTCAGTCTTGATTTGCATTGCCAAGTCGTATGAAATAGCGTCCTCAACGTATCGAGCTTACAAGCGCGTTGATTGAGGTCTTTGTTCTGTAACAATACGGTTTCTAAACATGAATCAGGATGACCCAAATAAAAGATCTTTCACCACCCCCGTTGAGGGTCAAATTACGTATAATAAAGCCTTACTCAGAACTAAAAATTACATTTTAAATACTTATAACCACAAAACTACTCGCTACCATCTACAGTGTATCTTTATTTAGGTGTGCCGGGTGTGCCTTTTGGCAAAAGCCTCCTAAAGCTAGGGTTTCCTAGTATAATGAAACTACAGTAATAAAGGTAAACCACTTTTACTTTCTTCACTGGAATACACCATGAATATTATTAACTAGGCTATAGCAACGATACGTTAGCAGTTTTCCCTAACTACTTCGCTTCTCGACGGTTGAACAGTGACTGAGCCCGCAACTGACTTTCGTCGACCGTTCTGCCGCCTATCCCCACCGCTTACCTCCCCATTCCACTACAAATGGCGGGAAAATATGGCGGGAAACGGCGGAGCTAAGCGGCGGTGTTGCCAGGCTATTAAACTAAAATACTACTATTATCCTTTCAATTTGATTCAAAATCATAACAATAAAATGGATTAATTACTATCAAACGACAAAACGTCACATTCGTCCATCCTGACCTCGTGCATGTCCTCGTGCACGGTCAACTCAACAATATTATAGGTTATAATTGTCAACTCAATACTTTCATAATAATATCGTCACATTCGGCCGGTTGTATGTTAACTAATACCGCATTCTATTAAACAAACTTATTGGGTTTAACGTATTGGCATATTTTTTTAATTTGAGAATTCTCATTTACTTAATTGTTATAATTAATTTTGTGGATTAATGAATGCTAAAATGAGAAAATCTACTGAATCTGCCACCATTTCAAAAATGGGAGGCCCCTCCAAGAAAGAAATGGCGAAAGAAAACTTGGAGAGGGTTGTCGACCTCCGTCTTTTATATTTAATAATTTATTTACAAGAGGAACTAACTGTTGTAACTTATCGCGCCTAGTATGATCATCAGATCATAAAGCTATAACATTTTTAAAAGCCAGTAAGATTGTGACACAAATATTAACTCTTAAACATCTTATAATTATTACAATTTTTTTACCACAATAAGCAATCAAATTATTTATGAAAGTACAACATTTCTTATTAGTTCTTTCTACTAAATTATAAATTTTATTAAAATATTTAATAAGAGAAAAGTACAAAAAGTAAATACAACAGTCGACAGCCTCTTTACCATGAAAGGGTAAACAAATTCAATTACAAATTGTCGACTTTTAACAGATAACGTGACGTGCTGCCGACTACCTAACTGAAATTATCAATGATATCAACTTATTAAACCCACAATAGGTATACAATTTCAATTTACTACACCTGCTAGCTATGTAAAACGCAAGGTAATCGTTTAATTATTAAAGTTGCGTTGCAACAATCATTATGAGAATGTATTACTTGTATTTATTTCACAATTCACACCATGAGCTAGGTACTTATAATATTTAATTTAGCTAGACTAGAACTACCTATTTTAACAGGTTCTGAATAAGATTTAAATATATTTGATAAATCAATGCATAGGAATTTGGGTCCGTTTCTATGTTCAACCAGATAATTGCAGCTGAAACCTATTAGCCGTCGCAGCCTGTTGTCATCGTGTCACAAAAACTAGGATCGACCAATAACGCAACAGTCGTTTCTACCATCCAGTCACGCGTCGCACATCGCGCCGTCGTCACCTTAGCGACATATAACGCATCGGCATCTTGTCAGATGCAATATGTTTCTGAAATATATAAAACATAAACGACAGTAACCGTCCCTAAATCATAGGACAAACGTCAACAAAATAAAACATCAGAGTCAAAAGGAAATATATTTGAATCTATTCATGAGAACTGTTTCTTTATGAGATAAGAAAAATATTATGTGACATTACACATTCACATACTTATATACATAATCATATCTAGTTGCATAGTAATTAAACATATTAATTTATCATGACAATTTATTCATTTTATTCCACAATTTGTGGTTCTCTTGCATTTTATTATGTAATGTCAATATAATAAGTCTATGTGTAATGCGCTCAGTTTTAGTAATTGCTAATGTAATTAGTAGATGCAATAAATAATTATGAATATGAATGTCATTACTCGCGGGGCCACCGTTTGCCACTATGTGGACACGGCCTGTCAAGACGTTATATTCAAACCAAAGCTATAACTGAGCACAGATATGGCCCATAGACGCGACATACCTAGTCTGGCCCATAGATGCGATACACTTGCCGCTTACTAAGTACCACACTTAAGAACACACTTGGCCCATATGGACACATTTAAGGACAAATGGTTTATATAATAGTAGCTTACGCACTGCTAGGTACCTAATATTGTAAGACTTATTTTCTTAAACATAAATATAATTTATTCAAATTAACCATAACTACATAAGCATCCAATTGCAATAATATATTATAAACCAAGAGATAACCAAGTAAAATAAAGTTGTGTCTTAAAGAAGAACGCGGACTAAAGTCAACTTATTTTTTTGATAGATCTTCGTTTGTAATTGACTTCTGATTGTTTGTGAAAGTACTCCAATATTCAAGGGCCTGTGCACTAAGCTAAACAACAACAACTTAAATAATCGTTTGCAGATGACGATTCAAATATGAAATTGAAATCGCATTATGTAGTCACATAAACATGTAATATAAGCATATAACAACCTAGCCTTGTAAACCGCTAGCGCTTCTAGCCAAACCGCAGGCGCATCTAGCCAAATCTCAGGCGCATCTAGCCAAATTAAAGGCGCATCTAGCCAAAATATAGGTGCATCTAGCCAAACCATAGGCGCATCTAGCCAAACCATAGGCGCATCTAGCCAAACCATAGGCGCATCTAGCCAAACCATAGGCGCATCTAGCCAAACTGATGGCACATCTAGCCAAATCATAGGCGCATCTAGCCCTGTAAACTGATGGCACATCTAGTCAAACTGGATTTGCATCTAAATAATAAACTAATCATTTATTTCCCAGAATATGGTAGTATACATTGATGACATTATAATATAACAAAATCTGTATAATTATCCTGCCTTTGTTAGGCGTAGAAATCTGTCATTAGCTAGATGATTATAAAATTTAAATTTGAAAATCGATAATCATTAATTTTTACAACTACTTTTCATTACCCATCATTCCAATAAATAATTTAAAATCCCCATAAAATAAATGTTAAACCTTAATGTCAAATATGATATATGACATTAATAATTATAATAATTGCCTGCCAGTACAATGTTAATTTAAATTAAAGCAATAAGATATTAATTACGACTAGCCAAACCATAGGCGAATCTAGCCCTGTAACCTGATGGCGCATCAAGCCAACCGAAGGCACATCTAGTCAAACTGAAGGCGCATAAACTGAAGGCGCATCTTGCCAAACCGAAGGCGCATCTAGCCAAAACAAAGGCACATCTAGCCAAACTGATGGCGCATCTAGCCAAACTGAAGGCGCATCTAGCCAAACTGAAGGCGCATCTAGCCTTATAAGCCGCAGGCGCATCTAGCCAAACTGCAGGCTTATCTAATCATATAAAATGTTGGCACATCCAACGTTATATAAAATTACGGCGCATCTAAACTTATAAAATGAAGGCGCATCTAAACTTATAAAATGCAGGCGCATCTAAACTTATAAAATGAAGGCGCATTTAAACTTATGAAATGAAGGCACTAGCCTTGTGATTGTGAAACAAAGGCGCATCTAATCTTATAAAATAAAGTCGCATTAAACCTTATAAAATGTAGGCGCATCTAACCCTATAAAATGAAGGCGCTTCTAGCCAAACTGAAGGCGCATCTTGCCAAACCGAAGGCGCATCTAGCCAAAACAAAGGCACATCTAGCCAAACTGATGGCGCATCTAGCCAAACTGAAGGCGCATCTAGCCAAACTAAAGGTGCATCTAGCCTTATAAACCGCAGGCGCATCTAGCCAAACCGCAGGCTTATCTAATCATATAAAATGTTGGCGCATGCAACGTTATATAAAATTACGGCGCATCTAAACTTATAAAATGAAGGCGCATCTAAACTTATAAAATGAAGGCGCATTTAAACTTATGAAATGAAGGCGCATCTAACCCTATAATATGAAGGCGCATCTAGCAAAACTGAAGGCGCATCTTGCCAAACCGAGGGCGCATCTAGCCAAAACAAAGGCACATCTAGCCAAACTGATGGCGCATCTAGCCAAACTGAAGGCGCATCTAGCCAAACTGAAGGCGCATCTAGCCTTATAAGCCGCAGGCGCATCTAGCCAAACCACAGGCTTATCTAATCATATAAAATGTTGGCGCATCCAACCTTATAAAACGAAGGCGCATTTAAACTTATGAAATGAAGGCACATCTAAACTTATAAAATGAAGGCACATCTAGCCTTGTGATTGTGAAACGAAGGTGCATCTAATCTTATAAAATGAAGGCGAATCTAATCCTATAAAATGAAGGCGCATCTAACCTTGTAAAATAAAGGCGTATCTAACCTCGTAATGAAAGCACATCAAACCTTATAAAATTTCATTCATATAAATCTCAATTTTTTTTATCACTCTAGTATCAAGAGTTATACCTTATTATAAGTCGAAGGCGCGTTTAGCCTTACACGTTGAACGTGTGCCTAGCTTTGAAAGTAAGTTGTACATTTTCATTCATATCAATATTTTTTTTTATAATAGAAAACCAACAGTTAATAAAAAAGGTGCATCTCACCTTGTAAAATAAAGGCTTACCTAACCTTATAAAATAAAATCACATCTAAACTTAATAAACTTCACCCTTATAAATTCTCAAACCTCTTCATACAGGTACCTTACTTTAAGTCGAAGGCGCGTTTAGCCTTGTCCTAGCCTTACAAACTGAATGTGCATCTAGCCTCGAAAGTCAATGTTATAATAAATTTTCATTCATATAAATATCTAGTATAATTACATAGGGCTGGGTGAAATATTTAGACTAAGTTTCATTTTAGTTTGAAATATTTCATAAATTTCATATAAGTAAATTCAAATATAATATCATTGAAATTTTCACTGAACCCATCCCTATGTATTATAGCAAACCAAAAGTTAAACCCTTTTGTAAGCCAAAGACGTGTTTAACCTTGTAAACCGTAGCCACCTAAGGGCGTAGGCCTTGTAAACCAAGTTGTAGCACAGTCTGATACCCTAATGAAATAAAGATTAATGACCTTAATTTCTAAGTACTTTTGAACGTTTATTTCTTATCACTCATTTAAGACCTTTTTAGCTGAGAAAAAGGACAGGTGCAATAAATTTATCAACTGCATCAGAAATCGGGACTAGGAGTGACGGTATTTACAAATATTATGTACATCTTTAATGTAGGTACTTAATTAATACAACATAAATAAATCTTATCTTGTAAACTAAAAGCACGTCTAGCCTTGTAAACCGAAGACACGTCTAGCCTTGTAAACCGAAGGCGCATTTAGCCTTGTAAACTGAAGGTACGTCTAGCCTTTTAAGCCATAGGCGCGTCTAGCCTATCAAACCGAAGGCGCGTCTAGCCTTTTAAACCGAAGGCGCATCTAGCCTTGTAAACCGAAGGCGCGTCTAGCCATTCAAACCGAAGGCCCATCTAGCCTTGTAAACCGAAGGCGCATCTAGCCTTGTAAACCGAAGGCGCGTCTAACCTTTCAAACCGAAGGCGCGTCTAGCCCTTTAAACCGAAGGCGCGTTTAGCCTTTTAAACCGAAGGCACGTCTAGCCTTGTAAACCGAAGGCGCGTCTAACCTCGTCTCAAAAATTTATAGAAAACAAATATGCCTAGAATAGAAATACCTAAGAGCCGGTTCTCTTTAAATAAAATTTCAAAGTAGCGAAATATTTCTACCAACAACGATTAGTTTTAAAAGCGTTATATTTTTTACAAAACAAAAAAAAAACATTTAGGAACATAAAAATGACATCAAAATTATTACCTTTTACTAGTAAACCGAAGTTTAAGTTATATTTCTTCAAAACTAAGAAATTAGGACAAATAATGTGCTTCAAAGTAAACTTAAATCATTCATTTAGGAATACATAAATCAAAATTATAATCTTTTACTAGTAAACATACTACGCATCACCATGGAAAAAATAAAAAAATAAACGTAGCTCGTACACCAGATCTTTCGTATTATTTTATTCATAAAGATAAGTAGACACAGTTTTTTAACTGTAAGATCACTTCTCTGAAATGACGTTAATTAGTGAAATCGGCAATTTTTGTGAACGGCCTCTTAATAGAATAAGAATTAACTTCTTGAATTATAATAAAACTCTTTAAGGGTCCATCATAGGAAAACATGGTTTGCGGGGTCATACCCTTATATAGAGAGCGTAAAGATGTAGCCACAAAAACAAACAAAAAGAAAACACGACAAGCTAAAGAGATTTTCTAGTAGCTAGAAGTATCAAATTGCGTATGAACCTCACAGACAATTGCAAGAAAAATAAGGATATCATCAAAAGCGCTTGCGTAGGTTCACATTTTTGGCGCAAATAATAGCGGAAACGTACTGAATTCTACATCAAAATACACTTTAACATACTGTGAAGTAGCTCCATTAACCTTTATATAAACAAAAAGATAATTGTGATAAAGGTGATAAAAAAAACACAGAAAAAGTACAGAAGTGAGGCTACCCTCCATATTCTTTACACGTAAAGTAAAAGACAGACAAATGCTTACGCGTAACCGAGCTTTAAACTACGACTATAGCGTCATGTCATGGTACTACTAAAACCCTTTTGAAGATCGACATAACTTGGTGCCAATTCTACATAAAGTATCACGTTATCCGTTTTATTCTCCGTATCCGTACATCCCCAGGGTAATGTCAAGGTCGACTACTAACGACAATTACAATGGTATGAAATATAAAAAAATAACTTAATAACCTCTGCGGAACACATTGTCCGAAATAAAAATACGCAGTAACATAGATAGGTACTTAAAATATACACAGTTCTTATTTTCATAATTCATTATGTAATGCATACCCAGAGTTTAAATCACGAAAGTTACAGTTGGGCAGTTAAGATAAAAAAACTTTCATTTCATCTCGCTTTACAATCCTGGACATTACTATTCCAATATCAACGCACTATACACAGGTTGGTCAAAAGTTCTGTTACTGAGTTTCTTTATCGATTACTGGCCATTAAAACAAATGAAAAGAAAAAATAAAAATGACATATTATTGACAGTTTTATAAGCTATAATTCCATACCACACGTATATCATATTTTGTTTATTTCACCATGGAATGGGGGTTGAAGGAGAATCGTGTCGCTGTAATTGCTCTGCACAAATGTGGGCAGCCACCGAATATGATTTTCAAGTTGCTACAAAAGTTGAAAATCAACAAGCAATTTATTTATCGCACTATCCATAGGTACAGTAATACCTTGACCGTCGATGACCGAAAAAGATCAGGAAGACCACGCACCGTTCGGACACCAGCTGTGATCAAGGCAGTGAAGGCGAGAATCACGAGAAATCCCGTCCGGAAGCAAAAGTTATTGGCAATACAGATGACTGTGAAGAGAAGTTCCCTTAAAAAAATTATCAATGATGACCTTGGGCTTCACGCTTACCGTAGACGAAAGGGCCATCTGCTAAACGCACGATTGAAGGCTATGAGGTTAGCACGAAGTCGCGCTCTACTAAAGCAGTACGCACAAAACGGCCATCGAAAAATCTTGTTTACTGATGAAAAAATCTTCACAGTCGAAGAAAATTTTAACCGTCAAAATGATAGAGTATACGCTAAGAATAGTAAAGAAGCCAGCATGATTGCTCCGAGGGTCCAACGAGGTCACCACCCCTCATCAGTGATGATTTGGCTGGGGGTGTCCTATTCAGGGCTAAGTAAGGTTCATTTCTGTGAAAAAGGTGTGAAAACTGGCGCTAGAGTCTATCAAGATACCGTTCTGGAACCTGTTGTCAAACCCTTAAGCCACACTTTATTTCAAAACCAGCCATGGGTCTTCCAGCAGGACTCTGCCCCTGCGCACAAAGCAAAATCTACACAAGCATGGTTTCGGGCTAACAAAATTGATTTTATCGCGCAGGAAGAATGGCCATCCTCCAGCCCAGACTTAAATCCTCTGGATTATGCCATATGGCAACTTATTGAGGAGAAAGCATGTGCTAAGCCCCACATGAATCTCGACTCTCTTAAGCGCGCTATTCTCAAGGCAGTCGCAGAATTGGATATGGTGGTAGTTCGTGCTGCCATCGATGACTGGCCTCGTCGTCTAAAGGCGTGTATTCATGCCAGAGGCGGTCATTTCGAATAATTTTAATACATGATAATCTTAAATATTTGTGCTTTCATTTGGTATATAATTCATTGTAGCATTATTTGTAAATTTAGTATTATTCATGTTTTCCATAGTTACAGAACTTAGTAACCAACTAGGTATACACAATATTTCATCATGCTGACGACGCTGAGTGTAGTTTTGTGTGCATGTGCAGTGTATGCACGACCGAAGTGTAGCCTCGGCCACGTGCAATGATTGTCGAGTGTGTATGCACGATCGAAGTGTAGCCTCGACCACGTGCAATGACTGAGTTGTGTATGCACGGCCGAAGTGTAGCCTCGGCCACGTGCAATGAGTGCGAGTTGTGTATGCATGGCAGTGCAAATTGTAAAAGTAAGAATTCTCTATCAATGCAATAAAATTTGAAACTACCCTACTGAATTTCGTAATTATAGCTCGGTTTAAAACGTTAAAAATCGTGAGCGTACATACCTTGGTTCTTCCACTGCTGATTTATAATGAAACTACAGTAATAAAGGTAAACCACTTTTACTTTCTTCACTGGAATACACCATGAATATTATTAACTAGGCTATAGCAACGATACGTTAGCAGTTTTCCCTAACTACTTCGCTTCTCGACGGTTGAACAGTGACTGAGCCCGCAACTGACTTTCGTCGACCGTTCTGCCGCCTATCCCCACCGCTTACCTCCCCATTCCACTACAAATGGCGGGAAAATATGGCGGGAAACGGCGGAGCTAAGCGGCGGTGTTGCCAGGCTATTAAACTAAAATACTACTATTATCCTTTCAATTTGATTCAAAATCATAACAATAAAATGGATTAATTACTATCAAACGACAAAACGTCACACTAGGATGACGGTGCCGTCATATAACGACCGTAATTTAGCGGCGTAGAACGTTGTCTATGTAAACAATACGGCGCGGTTGCTGACGTTACGGTGTCGCGGTATTGTTTACATAGACACCATTCATTCAACGCCGCTGTATTACGGCCGTAATATGACGGCACCGCTATCCTAGGATTTAGTCCTGTCTTATGTGACTCTTCTCCAGTTTGGACCAGCTGTTAGTTTCAGTTAGTCTTCCTCTTGAGTGCAGAATTCTTCGATTTCGTATAAACGGGTATCATCGATTTCTTTGTAGGGGGTAATCTGTAGTCGCTCCTCTCTCCCCCCCTCCTTTCCCCCCTCAGCTGTAATCAAGTAGTATTGGTTTCAATGGTTTCATAGGCGGCCATAGGGCCCGATTTCTGTGCAAAATTAGTTTCGTAGCAAGAAACATTAACTGCTGGTAACATAGCATTGGTTTTGTAGGCGGTCGTGTAAGTAGGAAGAAAAAGTCTTCTTTGTACGTAACTGGTTACGTAGCATTGGTTTCGTAGGCGGTCGAGGGTTCTTGAGGTCTCTTGTTTCCAGATGAATTACCAGTGTAGTAAAGTAATACAACTTGACATTCATATCTTGACGTGGTATTTCATTAAGAGTTTCTTAACCTTTTGGCAGGGCAGGATCAAGGTCAAATTTTAGCTTAATCAAGCGTTGACAACAACTACTTAATAAAGAAAGAATAAACTAAAGTCTTTACGTATGCACCTGTATTTTGCTACGCAAGTCCTATGTCGACAGATTTTGTACTACTAAAATATACTCGGCACGGCTTTTTACCTCAAAACTTTAGAGTACAGTCATTGGCGTAGGAAGGGGGGAAGGGGTGGCAGCGGGGGCGGGGGGGCCATGCCCAACTTAGAACAGTCTGTCAGATATACTTTTCTATTAACCTACAAAAAGGGGGGGGGGGATTGCTATAGCTACGTCTTGTAGCTAGATATAGGGGGTTGCTATAGCTACAAAACGCAGCTATAGCAACCCCCCACCCCTTGCTTTACCCCGTACATGGGGGCCAGGTATACCCCCTAGAAAATATCTCTAGTCTAGATACGCCTATGAGTGCAGTCCAGGCCTGGTTTATATATCACAGTAGTTGTAATTAATCAAGGCATGACGCGGCCCATGACAGCCAGCGTTCACCATGATGGATTGATTGCCTTTTATTGTGTTTCTTGAGCTACAGTTTTTATTCAAAGGTTTGCCGGGGTCTTGACGAAGAAATAATTATCACTTTCTTATTAATTGTCCAAACTAATCTTAGAAGAATTTTAACTAACAAAAAACGAAGTCGCAAAAATCTACATAAGATTTTATATACAGCTACATATTTATTTATTTATTAGGACAGCCAAAAATACTACTCTGTGTAAAAAGTATCGGGAATATGTCAATAAAAAGACCCGCGTAAAAGAGGTCGTTCAAATTTTTTACTGCATGTTGGTAGCACTGTACTGATTAATCGCGCAAAATTTGAGCGGGATCTGTCATTTAATTTGTTTTAAGGTAGCGCCGGCCACCAATTCGGCAGCCAGCGCTGGCTACTGAATCGGCGGCCGGCGCCGGCTGCGGTTTCGGTAGCCGGCGGCGCCGGCTGCCAATTGCGTAGCCGGTTCTCTCTAATCTCAGTAGTACGAATGTTTAGTTAACTGTACTAAAAATCAACAATATAGTGAAACTAGACCGCCGCGCCGGTTGTTTCTGCCGGGCCAGTCACCGATTTCCGCCAATTTGGGAGCTGGTGTGGCGCCCTCCGAGCAGGCCCTGCTCTTTCTTATGCTGGGTATTGTTTGTTTTCTCAATGAGTGTTTATACATATAGGTACCTATATATACCTAGGTGGGCAGGGCGATGAGATGAAGCTAAATCCCCAGTTTAGATGCCCAGGTGGGTGATGGAAATAAAAATAATATCATAGAAGACATTGTGAAGCTATTTATTATATAATAAAAGCAAATAAATTCATACACAAGTCTCTGTTGAGTGAGACAGGCAATTAAATCCTGTCTTGGATGTCGATTCGCTGTGGTCCTCATATAGTTCCACAACAATTACTTAATGGTTGTTGACTGACAAGGGCTCATCTTCAGAAATATATAGTGGTCAGACAGTCCTGTCGAAGTGTGGTGCACTTTTTACCCGACTGCAAAGAAAGGGTTATGTTTTTCGCGCGTATCTTGTATGTAAGTATGTTTGTGTGTTTGTATGTAATATTCTTTATTACCTCATATCTTTCAAACGGCTGAATGGATTTCTGTAATTAAGATATCGTTAGATTTGTCTCGTCAGACCAAGTGTTCTTAAGAAGGTGGCGTTATAAAAAAAACAACATGGCGGCTGTACGGTACTAATATACGTAGTGGAAAAAAATTTTTTTTTTTAGAATAATGCAATATGGGTGTCAAATTAAAGGGCTCATTGTAAGGATTTCAAAAAGGTATATCATGACCGTAATATAGGTATATAATAACTAAAAAGATATAAATAAAAAAATTAATTATAAAAATTAAAAAACCCGCCTGCATAAAAAGACAAGTCCACTGAAAAGATGAAAACAAGATTAAATATTAAAGGCAACATAATAACATGCAGTCGGAGGCATATAATTCAAATCGTTCATAACGTCACTTTCTTAATGCATGCCTCCGACTGCATGTTATTATGTTGCCTTTAATATTTAATCTTGTTTCCATCTTTTCAGTGGACTTGTCTTTTTATGCAGGCGGGTTTTTTAATTTTTGGTATACCGCCCGGCACGTAACTTGGCAAGACATAGAAGATGCGCGGATTTTAGTGTTTGTAGCTTCTGCGCATCTTTTGTCTCAACTTTATCTTGCCAAGTTATATGTCGGCATCTGTACTATTTTCGTTTTTGTTTTTAAATCTTCCACCATTAATAAATTAATACACGATAGGCAATCATTATTTCAGCTCTTCATTAGCCTTTGAAACAGTCTCTGGAAATCGTTTCCTTTGATTCAAAATAGTCCGTGCGTCTCTTATCCAAAACTCTAGCAGCTGATTCTTTTTGTACTCAGTGAGAACTTCAAACTCTTTATACGTCGAAAATCTATCATTCACTTTTATTTTCACATTCGCACAAACCGTGGTGTTTTAACTTTGAGAGTGCGATAAAATATTTACAAAAAACTGCTGCTGCTGCACTACACTAACCAACCAACCAAAAACAAAAAAATCCTGTCCAACCCCAACATGACCCCAACCAATTTTTTTATGGCGACTAAGCTTCTTGGGCGACTGACATGACATGACATTGTGACATTGACGGACACTTGATGCAGTGCTGCCAACATACGCATGTGCACCGCCGGCTTCCAATCACACAAATTTTGGAAGCCGGCGCCGGCTGCGGAGGCACTACCTTGTTTTAAACTACACTTTTTGTTGGTGATAGTTTTGAGTCCTCGGCGATTTTGATGATAATGCACCATCACACACAGCCATTATAGTGAAAGAGTTTTTAGCGAAAAATTCAACAAATGTTCTCGACCAAGCACCGTATTCACCTGATATGGCTCCGTCTGACTTTTTTTTATTTCCCAAGTTAAAATTAACTTCGAGGAAAACCTTTTGAGTCGATAGAAGCCATAAAAGAAAATTCGCTGAATGAGCTAAAGGCCATACCGCAAATAGTCTATGAAAAATGTATGGAAGACTGGGTGAAGCGGTGGAGATGTTGTATTGCAAGCGATGGGGCCTACTTTGAAGGTGATAAAATAAATTTAGATGAATAATTTGTATTTTTTGTTTTATTGACAAATTCCCGATACTTAAGTACACAGAAGGTAAGTACACACTGATACAATGTTGAAATTAGTAGGTACCTACACTTTGAAATCGCGAAAAAAACAGCTGTGACATACATTTTGATAATTTTGTAATTACTTTTTAGGGTTCCGTACCCAAAGGGTAAAAACGGGACCCTATTACTAAGACACCGCTGTCCGTCTGTCTGTCTGTCTGTCTGTCACCAGGCTGTATCTCATGAATGTGATAGCTAGACAGTTGAAATGTTCACAGATGATGTATTTCTTTTGCCGCTATAACAAAAAAATACTAAATAAATAAAAATAAATAAAACCCGCCTGCATAAAAAGACAAGTCAACTGAAAAGATGGAAACAAGATTAAATATTAAAGGCAACATAAGAACATGCAGTCGGAGGCATGCATTAAGAAAGTGACGTTATGAATGATTTTAATTATATGCCTCCGACTGCATGTTATTATGTTGCCTTTAATATTTAATCTTGTTTTCATCTTTTCAGTTGACTTGTCTTTTTATGCAGGCGGGTTTTTTAATTTTTTTAATTTATTTTTTATTTATATCTTTTTAGTTATTATATATTACGGTCATGATATACCTTTTTGAAATCCTTATAATAAGCCTAGTAAGCTAAGTATTCTAAAAAAAATTTTTTTTCTCTACGTATAATAGCACCGTGCAGCCGCCATGTTGGTTTTTTATAACGCCGCCTTCTTAAGAACACTTGGGCTAACGAGACAAATCTAACGATACCTATCTTAATTACAGAAATCCATTCAGCCGTTTGAAAGATATGAGGTAATAAAGAATATTACATACAAACAAACAAACATACTTACATACAAGATACGCGCGAAAAACATAACCCTTTCTTTACAGTCGGGTAAAAATAGAATAAAATAAATATTTAAGGGACTCCCATACAACATACGTGATTTTTCGCCGTTTTTTGGTACGGAACCTTTCGTGCGCGAGTCCGACTCGCACTTGGCCGGATTTTTTTATGATACAGCTGACTTTTTTCGCGATTTCAGTAAAAAAAAATCAGTTTGATAGAATGAAAATCTCTCATTAAAATATTCGTTTTGTCGCTAGGACAATCCCATTTTTGTTTAGTAAACAAAATGGAAGACTCGAGTACAATGGCCTGGCAACACTCATTAGTGAGACAATAGCCAGATAATTAATTCTAATCTCTCCGACATTAGGTAAACCACCAAGAATTCTTTGCTTGTTTACTGCTACTTCATACCCGTAGGTACGAGTATAACTTAGTATTCCGTGTAAATTGCGGGTACAGTAACAGACTACTGTTTTTTTTCAAAAGTCCAATCTATTTCAAAATGCATCTATTGCGAAATAAACAGAATTAACTACAAATTCTAATGTCTTAAGAACACTAAACATTTATTTCCATATCCCTAATAATAAATAACAATCGTTTATTTACACAGTAAAGCAGAAAAAGGTTACAAAATATCTTAGTTAACAACATATCACAATAAATTCCAGCTTAGACAAGAAACTGACCGTCAGCGAGTTACCGCATTAATAGTACATTACAGCCGAGAACGGGAAGCTAGTGGTTTGCTTTAATCATTCCAGGCAATGCAAGTAGCTTCCCGTACAAGGTTTGTATTAGTACATTACATCCGAGAACGGGAAGCTAGCGATTGCATTGTCGAGGATGGTTTGAAGCCCGAGCCGCAGGCGAGGGCTTTAATCATTCGAGGCAATGCAAGTAGCTTCCAGTACAAGGTTTGTATAATACTTTACTCACGAAATGCGAGGAAATACAATTTTCTTTGTAAAAATGTGATATTTAAATTGATTCGCGTGGCCATGTTTACTGACCGGTCATGCAACCATAAAGTTTCATAAAAAGAATGCTAGCTGATAAGTTCTACCGATTTGAATTTGGAACACTTACTTCCCGCACTCAGTGCGGGAAGTAAGTATTGAATTTCATTTCCGCACTGAATTTCAAATTTAGAATGTGATGAACCAGACCCCCACGGAAATGTTGAACGCCCCGCATTCCTTTTTCAAATGGAATGATAACATTTCAGAGCATAAGTGAGTAAAATATTTAACTCACGAAATGCGAGGAAACAAAATTTTCTTAGTAAAAATTAGATATTTAAATTGGTCCGTGTGGCCATGTTAAATGACCAGTCATGCAACCATAAAGTTTTATAAAAATAATGCTATAGCTAATAAGTTCTACCGATTTGAATTTGGAATACTTACTTCCCGCACAAGTGCGGAAAGTAAGTATTGAAATTCATTTTCGCACTTAATTTCAAGATTCAAAATGTTGAACGCCCCGCATTCCTTTTTCGAATGGAATGATAACATTTCAGAGCATAAAAGTGAGTAAAATAACTTTACCGAAATCTGAAACCTTAGCGTATACCTGCCTAATGAAATTCAGTGCGGCCTGTTTCCAATTAGTGAATGCCTCGGCATAAAGTTTATTCAAGCTGAAGCCCCACTTATTTCTATGCAATGCGTCGTGGAATGAAATTCAGTTTTTCGAGTTCATTGACCAAACGACAAGACGCATGTGTGCACGGAAATCTTACACATAAAATATTAAAATTCATTTTCAAAACTTTCTAATACTTATTTTATATTTTTTTTATTTTAGGCATTCACAATGCTATTTTTATATAATAAGATAATGAATATTAGAAAAAATACAAGAAAAACCCGTAGTAGCTCAGACGGGATTTGAACCCGCACCTTTGGGATTCCGGCCCAATGCACTAACCGAGTCACTAGTGGGAGTGGCGAAATTTTCTAGTACTTTTTTACGTTTTTCGCTGTAAGCAAGCGTTATTTCATCACAGTGAAGAAATTACCTTCATTCAACATTCGAATGCAACACCTTTACAGATGCCATTTCTAATACTTATTTAATTTTACTCAAAAATGCTTGTAATATGGTCATTATTTTGACAACCTTCTTTGAACAAAGTCGAGGTTGCCGCGCTCCTCCGATGGTGACGCAACAAAGTTGTATGGGATTTCATTATTGTCGAGTTTTAGCCACCAGCAATTTCCTTTGAAAATCCATTATTGTCGAGTTTTGTTTCAAACATAGTTTTTTGTAATTTTAATAATTTTTAACATTTTTGTCATTTTGGACCAAGTCTTGTATAGTGCTTTACTCAAAAATGTCAAAATTGTAAAAAATGACAAAAAATTACAAAAATGTCAGAAATGTCAAAAATGACCAAAATTATGACATTTTCATCATTTTTGTAATTTTTGACATTTCTGACATTTTTGTATTTTTTTGTCATTTTTGACATTTTTGAGTAAAGCACTATACAAAACTTGGTCCACAATGACTGCACTGCTGGCCACGCTATGATGGCCTCAAGCTGAGCTTAACTACGCTCTCGGCCTTCAAGCTTGGTCATCATTGCAGCCCTTGCTGTCCGCGCTATAAAGGCCTCGACCTCCGGTCTCGGCCTTTATTCCAGCTTGGCCATCAAGGGCTGCAATGCTGACCGCGCTGTGACGGCCTGGACCTGCGCTAAGCTACGCTATCGGCCATCATCATCGCGCTGCCAGCAATGCAGTCATTATTGACCGCGTCAGTAATGTACTATTAGAATTTTAATTTGCAGACTGCATGCATAGTTAGCTCTTAGTTTAAATTAAGTACTAACTTGAGCCCGCGACTTCGTCCGCGTGGACATTCGGAAAATCGCTAGAGAACCTTTGATCGGAATAAAAAGTATCCTATGTTTTAATCCAGACTATAAACAATCTGTTTGCCTCATCCAAATCTGTTCAGCCGTTTTTGCGCGATTGAGTAACAGACATCCAAACTTTCACATTTATTTAAGTTGGAGTGTGATTAATATCCTTTTGTACAAGTTCAGTCAAACAAACTCTATAAAAATGTGCCATAAAAAGTGCAACTTCAATTAATTTCAGTTAATTCCCCTCCAGACTATTAGATGTGCTAGTTAAGTGTATAGTGCTAGATAAGTTCATGAGATCATACTCAAGTTGTTCGGAAGCTTGTTAAGATTCACGAACCATTGCCGAGTTGTATGACATTCATGAACCATTGGCGAGTCTTTAGGAGGGAAATGAGTTCACTCTTGCATTTCCGCAAAAGCTTTTTTGTAGGTACTTTAAAGAGTTTTTTCGCAGATCGTACCGATACTATTAAAAATAATTAAATGAATAGCCAGGAAAATTAAAATATGATTTTTGCTGTCTAGACGTGGTGTGCTTAGATAATGTAATGGTAAAAATAATTACATGAGTTCAATTCTGTAGGAGCCGAATGTTGTTTATTTTGCAGCATGCATAATAAATTAACTAAAGAAATTCAAGCTCAATTGATAATTATAAAATAAATATAAAATAATTATAAAAGGCCTAAAACATGCTTAAAATAAAACTGTATTTTAATGTTACACGCATACATAATAAATAAGTTACACATTACTGCTGAGGCAAGTAAAGTAACCCGTATAAGAAAAAGGTTTAAATTTATTTCTGCCTTTCAAGGAAATATACATCAAACAAATTATGTTGGACTTATCGCTATGCGGTTCATTTCAGTATCCTACCTTTATTATAACTTTATTTTCGCTAGATGTATTTATACATTGATGATTTTGTTTGAAACGACTTTTAAAGTTTACCTACCCACCAGGAAATGTAATTGAAACACGGAATTGTTTCATATCTCTGTCTTCTTTCGCGGTACGAGATCTATTCGTTTTTTTCATTGGAAACGTAACCAATATGATGAACTTTTATTGAGTTGACAACTTTTCCATTTCGATGTAGAATTGTTAATATTTTTTATAGGAAGGTATTTATTTTAAGCATTTAACAACTCAATTGAGATTTAGGCACAGTATTTATTTTAAACATCTAAATATAATTGGTTTAGTTAGTCAGTCACATGAATAATTCATGCATTCATGAATAATTCACAATGACTCATTTATCTCCCAATGTCATACAGAATTGAAAATTTATCGTAACGAATCGAATTTGGTTCGTGTGGTTAATGTAATATAAAAAACAACTATGAAGATTGATAATAAAAACAGTCATTTTGTAACTACATACGAATTATTTTTTTTCTCATGCCAAAAACACGACACGCTTAAGTATGCGTAACCGCAGCAAAATGTTGCGTCTTAGAGAAATGAGAGTATTACAGATAATTAGTTCATAGTAAGATGCAATTTGTTTAAGTATAGCAAAATGTGTGCAAGTTGTACTTTCGAAGTTATTCGAGAAAAACTGATTTTGCTGGGGTAACGTTACCCCAGCAAAATGTTTTTAAAAAAAGGCGTTTAGCCTGGAACCAAGTACATCAAAAGATAGCTTTTGACGAGTTGTTAATGAATACCAATAGCAAAATCTGTGCATCTTATAGTTTTTGAGATATTCAAGATTTTGCTGCGGTAACGTTTAGGGATTTCCCATATCTCAAAAACTGTTTGTCGCAGAAATTTGAAAAAAATACCAGTTATAGGCCTTAATTTGTTTAAATTTGTTTAAATATAAGTATTTCGATTCATCAACAGATATCGATATAATTGTTTTTAAAAACTGGAAAAAATCGATTTACTCCTAAACTAGTACATTTGAAAACAAATAAAAAACAATTACATATACCTATGATCTACCCCTTTAAGGTGTATAAATCTGGATTAACAAACTTTACGTGATATGAAGATATAAAGAGATTTCATCAAATTTCAAGCTACTTATCAATTTTCTACTTTGGCGATCGAATACGCAGCTCCCTATGAATACAAAACGATAGACTATAGTGAACACATTAGTGTATTTTGTTAAAAAACATCCCTGAAAGTTTCAGCTTTAAATCTCTGATGGATTAAAAATTATTCAAAAACCAAGAAAGTGCCAGCAATTCTCCTATAAACCGACTAAATTACGGAGGTTACGAAAAAGCGATCGCGCCATACTTGCGCTTGCGGATGTCCTACTGAAATTAGCAACCTAATAACCGATACATAGTACAGTCAAGCAGAAAAATACCCATTTAGCCGAAATCTAAATTGTTTTATGTAGAGGTTATATTATTACTTTAGCTATTTTCGACTACATTCGTTATTAGCAATACTTACCTAATTACTACCAGATTTTTAGACCAGAACTAAAAAGAAACGTGGTTCAACCTATCTAATAGTATTAGTTAATTGATGTATGCGTTGAACGAGTACTTTTCTAAAAAAAAAATAATAAAAAATATTCTTAAATTTGAGATTTTTGCATTCATTGTTTTTTGTTAATTAAAAATTTATCACACGTCACGTCACGGCATCCAACACGAGATTTTCGCATTTCTTTCTCTTTTGTCATGTCACTATGTAGTTGTCCCTTTTTCTATAAATGAAGGACCCAGATGCAGAAGTCCGTACTTTTTCATCTGATAACACCAACGTGTAGAGCATGCCCAGATGCAGAACTCCCTTAGTCCAAAAACTGAGTTTCTCAATAAACCAAATTTAAACAGAAAAAAATCACTGAAATTTTTCTACAATGTGTTTGGTAAAAGCCTTATAAAGCCGAATATGGTAAATAGGGACCATCAAACTGAACAACTTTTACTATGGGACCAACTCTGAAATCGCGAAAAAATGATCAGCAGTTCTTTACATTTTGATATTTTCGTCATTAATTTTTGTACGGAACAGCTGATTTTATTTGCGATTTCAGAGATGTAGGTAGCTTATTGAGGAAAATCAAACTTCACCTTTTATTTAACACACAAACATAACATAATATTATTATACTTTTTAATAAAATCAACATTAATCAACCGGATTCAGGTCCCAAACTCTTGGACTTAGTCCTTTTTGACCCGTATTTTAAGGACTTAGGCACTTTGGTGGATTTGGTGGATTTCTTACAAAATATTGTGGACTTAGGACTTTCGCACTAAATGAAATATTGAAATATCGGTCGGAATTAAGGACTTTATAATATTAAATAAGGTAAATTAAATATTTGGTGTTATAGCGGCAACAGAAATACATCATCTGTGAAAATGTCAACTATCTAGCTGCTATCACGGTTCATGAGATACAGCCTGGTGACAGACAGACAGACAGACGGACAGCGGAGGCTTAGTAATAGGGTCCCGTTTTACCCTTTGGGTACGGAACCCTAAAAATTAGTCATTGACACAATAATATTGCATTGTCTTCCAGTGCTGGACCTATGTTCAAAGTTTCAAGTTTCTATCTTATCGGTAAGCTAGTATAAAATAATTTGCTAAAGTGGACAAACAAACAAAGAAACAAAATCTTTTATACGCGACTGTACCACCTAAAAATGACTATTATGCTATTTTTTTCAGATGGTTACGCTCAAGTATGGCGCGATCGCTTTTTCGTAACCTCCGTAATTTAGTCGGTTTATAGGAGAATTGCTGGCACTTTCTTGGTTTTTGAATAATTTTTAATCCATCAGAGATTTAAAGCTGAAACTTTCAGGGATGTTTTTCAACAAAATACACTAATGTGTTCACTATAGTCTATCGTTTTGTATTCATAGGGAGCTGCGTATTCGATCGCCAAAGTAGAAAATTGATAAGTAGCTTGAAATTTGATGACATCTCTTTATATCTTCATATCGCGAAAAGTTTGTTAATCCAGATTTGTACACCTTAAAGGGGTAGATCATAGGTAAATGTAATTGTTTTTTTATTAGTTTTCAAATGTACTAGTTTAGGAGTAAATCGATTTTTTCCAGTTTTTAAAAAACAATTATATCGATATCTGTTGATGAATCGAAATACTTATATTTAAACAAATTTAAACAAATTAAGGCCTATAACTGGTATTTTTTTCAAATTTCTGCGACAAACAGTTTTTGAGATATGGGAAATCCCTAAACGTTACCGCAGCAAAATCTTGAATATCTCAAAAACTATAAGATGCACAGATTTTGCTATTGGTATTCATTAACAACTCGTCAAAGCTATCTTTTGATGTACTTGGTTCCAGGCTAAACGCCTTTTTAAAAAAATCATTTTGCTGGGGTAACGTTACCCCAGCAAAATCATTTTTTCTCGAATAACTTCGAAAGTACAACTTGCACACATTTTGCTATACTTAAACAAATTGCATCTTACTATGAACTAATTATCTGTAATACTCTCATTTCTCTAAGACGCAACATTTTGCTGCAGTTACGCATACCACGCTTAAATAATCAGTTCACGTCGTCATTGCCAGAGATTTTACTGCATTATCATTTTACACATAAATTATTTTCTGAACAGCGAGTTTCTTTAATCAACAGCTTTTTTAATTAACAGCAAAAAAAATCTTAATCCGCTCTCTCTCGAAAACGGTCGTAAATTATACTGTAACTTCATTATGAAGATTATTCTACAAAACTTTTGTAGGCAATTCCATGCAGTTTTGTTCATGATTAAAACATTTCTTTATAAGTAGGTACCTAGAATCTGGAAGGACTTACAAATAAAATATTTAATTGCAAAGTTTCATGGTTGCAAATAAAAAAATATTAATTTATTTGATAATCCCAATACTTACTTACTTCGCTGGCTCGGCGACCCGAAGTGGAATTTGGCCTCCGACATCAGAGTACGCCATTTCGCCCGATCTTGTACCAGTTCAGACTATACGGATACATTTAGGTGTTTTAGATCCTTGGTGACTTCATCTCTACAGCGATATCTCGGACGCCCCACTGGACGTCCAGTTGGTTACCCCAGATACGCTCTTTTGGCTGCTCGATCCTCTCCCAATCTCTTTACATGTCCTAGTCAGCGAAGTCAGGCGGCTTTTACTTCCCCAATTATGTTATGCTCGGGCACTAGTTCTTTCGCGGTTAAACCTCGGTCTCCGGTTTCCATCTTCTCCTTTAGTTGGTCCCAGATCTTTCGAAATATATTCCGTTCTGCCACCAAAAGCCGGTTTTCTTCCTTCAATGTTAGTGTCCAAGTTTCGCACCCATCGCTCATGCATCAATATTGGTCGAATTACTGTTTTCTAGACGCGCGAATCTTTGTGGCACTAGTAATTAGTAACTTGGACACAAAAATCTTGTGAAGGGCTCCCAATACAACAAAACGAAAAATTTACAAAGGTTTCTGATCTGTTTGTATCAGAAATGAAAATGTACCTTAATAAAAAACAGTTTCTATTAGCCAAGGTAATCCAGTGCAAAAGAACTTTTCTACGAACCGTAGCGCTTACTACTTAGCTACGACGTAGCAGCATTCTTGCTACGGTGAACGTTATAAAACGTAATAAGCTACGAGACTAAATGAATTGTAAAATTGTTTTCATTAAGAAACATACAAAGTACTTTTCTATTTTTTTTTCAATGAGGAAAAATATTAATTACTAGTGGCCGCCCGCGACTTCGTCTGTGCGGTCAGTTATTTCTTTATCCCGCGGGAACAGTGCCTTTTTTAGGCATAAGGGTACCCTATGTCCTTCTCTGTACCCCTGATATGAAAATTTCTTATTGATCCGTTTAGTAGTTAATGATATTTTTCTACTTCTAACAAGAAAAATAAAACATACCTAAGTTACTTACGTCTTTGTGAACTTCACATTCGCCGAAATAAAAAAAAAGATTTCGATTGTGCAACATTAAAAAAAATCCAATGAGGATTTTATTGAATGTTGAGATGTTTTGTTGATTGTGTAGGACAAAACATGCGCTATGGACCCGGCATTAAGAATACTTACGTACCTACATTACAACGATACATTAATGAAAGCCACTTCAGTTGAAAAAGCAGAATAATCTCTACGCATGTAATATTGCAAATTACAGCTTGTTTCCCCCTCACTCGATCGCCGTAATAGTTCGAGCGGCGACTGTAATATTGCCTACGTCATCTGATACCACGGTCAAACCCATATATAACATCACTTTTCTGATCATTCTCCGTGGGTTTCATCGTGGTATCAGATGACGTAGGCGAAGGGGTCCAATTCGACACCTTTGGGTCCGTCTGCCAAGTACTTCCGGCCATATTAGTTCAGGAAATGAACGCTCAAAAAAAGGTATAGAGGGAAAGGCGAGGAACATAATTTTTGACGAAGTTTCATCCTTTAGGGGGTGAGTTTTGAAAAATACTTTCAAAGTGCATCCCTAAACCTCATAAGGAACCTATTGCCAAATTTGGAGTCTCTAGACCCAGCGGTTTGGGCTGTGCGTTGATATGTCAGTCAACTCACCAATCAGTTTCTTTTTTTATATATTAAGATAAAATTAGGTACAAACTTTTAATAGTGAATATCTCGAACACTATACAAAATATCAAAAAAAATTACTGAATTAAACATGTAGCAAATTTAACCAGCTTTCATTTTACAAAAAACATATGTCGCTGGAATGAATAGTTTTCGAGATATATCTGAAAAACCAAAAAATGGTACCTTTTAACCCTCCCCTCCCCCCCGGCATAAGGACTACGGGCGGGGACATTTGATATGTTCACCTCCTAACTGGTCCAAACAAAGTTACGAAATCAAAACTTGTGTTCCAATCATTTCCCTCTACACCTTTTCGTTTACTGGGCTATATAAGAACTGAAGAAGACTACGTTTTTTTTATCTTACCAATGAGCGGCTAACTGATGCCATTAGTATTATTTCGGTATCAAATGACATAAATGACTCCTTCTGGGCGACCAGAAGTGGCCCATTTTTTTATAGTTCCGGCCAATTCAGCTTTAGCAGACTGATTGATCTAAGCTAAACATCACTTTTCTGATTACTCTCCGTGGGTTTCATCGTGGTATCAGATGACGTAGGTGAAGAGGTCCAATTCGACACCTTTGACTCTGTCTACCAAGTACTTCCGGCCATATAAGAACTGGCAGACTACGTTTTTTTGGTCGGTATCAAATGACGTAAATGACCCTTTCATTTTTCTACCGAAAGTGGCCCAATTTTTTATAGTTCCGGCCAATTCAGCTTTGGCAGACTGATTGATCTAAGCTAAGCATCACTTTTCTGATCATTCTCCATGGGTTTCATCGTGGTATTAGATGACGTAGGCAATCTTACGGTTGCCGCTCGTACTATAAGGTCGCAGCTGTTTTTCCAATAACTTTGCGACTAGAGGGTGCGAAAACACCGGCGAATGCGGGCGATCGAGATTTTCGTTCGATATTTTCCTTTACTAGTGGTATTGCTTGCTTCTAATAGGTGAATAGGTAAAAAAAAAATCCAAAAAAATGCGGCATAATGTCACAATGGACAAATTAATATAGGGGAATGTTTTTACTCGTCCTGAAGGTATGTGTGACTCACCAGAGCCCTACCTACTACACCCTCTACTGATTCCGCACTAACACACTGGACCCACGCCCGCAAAACCGTAATATGCCACTGCTACTTCTTTCGACGCGTTTATACGCAGCGTAACAAACCCAACGGGTGTTCGACGTACAGTCACGTCTATATTTAGAACTTTGTCACTTAAGCTATTACTTTTGTAGAGCATTTGGGCTTTATCGCTGTAGTTGTAGCGAGCGTCAAAACCACGGCCTTACCCCCCGACCCCCCAGTACAGCCCACCACCTGTTGAGCCCGTATACTCAGTTACTTTATTATTTGAATCCTTTTTTGATGGGATCTCCTGATGGCTTCTGTTTTATGCTGATAACATGCGAACGTCGCGGCTATATTTATAGTGTAATTATAATTTTAGATGAGTAACAAAGATAATAAAGAAGAAGATATATAAAAAAAGCTTGGTACATATGTACAGGGGCCCAATCGCGGTACTTCCGAACGATAAAATCGAAACCGTTACGTTGTCGTTTAGGTTAGTTATATTTAGCTAAAAATCTTTCATTTAAATTGCCCAAAATTGGCATCCTTAGGCTCCCTAGGCATAGTTTGCAACAATTTTAACAAAACTAAAGCGAATATTTTTGTGTAAACGGAACTGAAATGGTGACAATAATAATTTACCGCACATAATAATAATAATTGTTTTTTTATCAACATAAGCATTGTTTTTCTCGTTCTTTGTTGTTAGGTTAATTAACTGCATTCAAAAGTTATTTTTTTTATTTTTTATTGAGTAATATGGTTTAAGTAATATGTGGATAAAGGTCAAACCGCACTACAGCGGAGCGGCGCTGCGCGGCGCGGCACTGCAGCGGAGCGGCGCGGCGCGGCCAAATATTATTTCTATGCAAACCGCACTACAGTGGAGAGGCGCGGCGCTGCAGACTTGGGTGCAAAAGAATATTTTGTCGCGCCGCGCCGCTCCGCTGCAGTGCCGCGCCGCTCCGCTGTAGTGCGGTTTGACCTTAACGTTGTGGGTTTCACAATGAACCAAACAAAGTTGTATAAACTTGTATACTTAAGTACTATATTGTGTAAACTGTTTGTTGTCCCCAATAAAATAAAATAAAAATGAAATAAAATTTAGTTTTCATATTCGTTTAACAATTTTTTTGGTTCTGTCTCAGGTTTAGGTGTTTGTAATACCAACGTTGTCTCTGATTTTCATAACAGAAGTTCTTTAGCAATTTCTTTGGAATCGCAGTAGGTATGTAATCGGCGATTTAAGCATTTATTAATTATGATACATAGCCCTAATAATATTAATAAATGCTTGGACAATGTATAGGTATTGTGATGTTGTCGAATACTGACTTATTTTTATTTGTTAGGCGCTTACCTGACCAAATCTGGCGCTGCGGTGAGTAATTTTAATACACAGTTTCAATAAAACTTCTCCCCGCAAACTACAGACTTTCTATTGGCCGATAGTTTGGTCGGACCTTTTTTAATATGAAGAATCGGCCGATACCAAATTGTTGTAGTGTGCGCATTTGCATACTTCTTCATACTGATTAAAGGCCCGACCCAACTATCGGCCAATAGAAAATCGCTAGTTTGCGGGGACTCTTAGGGCCCTTATGGCCGAATACTCAAACGCAACTTAACTTTGAGCGGCTCTCAAACAGCATGCTGCCTTTGTCATATCTTTGACATTTAATGCGACGGGACGACGTTTGAGAGCCCCTCAAAGTTAATTAACGTTTGAGTATTCGGCCAATAGTCTAGTATTTTTAGACGGTATCATTATATTCCCTCGTAGCAAATGTGTCAAAATCTACCATTTTTAGCAGTTTGCTATCTACTTCTAGCACTGACTACGAGGGAATGATACCGTTTAAAAATACTAGACTGTGGGCCCTAAAAATTCCACTTAGAACATTATTAAAATTGTGTATTAGAATTATAATATCAAATAAAATTTGCGGCGCCACTTTCGCTCAGGGTGCCACCTTAAGGAAAGCGGTTCTACTCACTTCTTACAGAACTCTTATCTACAGAAAAACAAAATAACATCTTTAATCCTGTATGTTTTCTTGGAACAACCGACAGAATAAAATCCAATCAAAGACGTGTTTGTATTGAATCCAATTTTGTGTTTCCCTTTTCTAGGAATATGAAACCTTGTCATTTATACTAATATTATAAATGTGAAAGTTTGTGGGTTTGGATGTTTAGATGTTTGGATGTTTGTTCCTCAATCACGCAAAAACTACTGAACGGATTTGGTTGAAATTTGGCACAGACATAGTAAATAGCGTAGATTAAAACATAGGATACTTTGTATCCCGATATTCTCACAGGAACGGGAACCACGCGGGTGAAACCGCGGGCGGCCGCTAGTGTTTTCATAAAGTAACAACTATTGTTTACGATTGTAACAACTCTTGGATGTAATTAAGTAATTAATATTTTCCGAAACTTGTTTTAGTTAGCGTTTCGTTTCCGTTTCTAGCGAATGATACACGTGTATACGTACTAATGATTTGTTGTTTTGTTAAAAACAAAGCAAAACGTTATGTGAACGCGAACAAAGTCAAAGTCAAATAAGCTTTATTCAAATAAACTTGTGAGCGAGGGACTGTAAAACTGGTTAGCAAAGCAATTAAAAGGCTACGTAATGGAAGGGAATTTATTAGCAAAAATATAAAGGAAAACATTCAGATAATTTTCACACTTGACAAGTAATATTACAAAAAGGCCAAACGCCGACGTCAGTGTCACATTTTAAAATAGACAATAACTATTAAAAAAGGTGCGTTATGCACAAAACTTAATTATTAAGTACTTTTGAATCGTCTATATTTTCCTACCACCCGTTCCAGACTTTTTTAGCTGACAAGAAGAACGGGCGCAAGAAACTTATCAGCTGTAACAGCCATAAGTAACGATATTTACAAACTTGAATATATCAACAACAATGAACTTGTTAGAAATAATATCCAATAGCTCAAGACTTCCTTAAAGAAGATATTTTGTAGAAAACAGTTCATTTGAGGGCTTTTCAAAGTGACATTTAAAAAATAAAAACAGTAACTATTTGCCTCACTAGATGGTGTTGATACTCGTCGAACACTAAAAATAGTAAGTAACTATTTGAATCACTAGATGGTGTTGATACTCTTCGGAGCTGAGTAAAAAAATCACATTGTCACCTATTTTTATCAACGCCATTTACCGAGCCAACAGTTTCTTGTGATTGTGAAAAGCCCAAAAAATGTTATTTTCTAAAAGCAAATTAAAAAATCTGGGTATCACAAAAAATCACGCAAATCTTCAAAATACCTTTCATGATCGAGAAAAAATCGCTCGTAAAAAAATCGAAAGAGTAATTTATTATGGGATATACAGCGTTTTTTAAAGCTTTTCGTGCTACAGGTACAAAATAAAAACGTTCTTCTGCAACTTATTTTGCGTTTAAATTGCACTTCCTTCTCTTTATTGTTCATAAGGCATCCGAAAGAGACAACATCCGTTGAGTTTTATATTTTCTTTCCAACTCGATACATTTTAACTTCCGTTTCTCGTACTATTCACGTAGACTCGATGGGTACTAAAAAGTTACGATCTATTCTATAGGTATATGGCACTGTCTGTAAGCTTCAAGGAATACCTTACTCCTACCTCGTTACTTCCAATAAGAAGTAACGAGAATGAAGCACCAAGTTTTAAGTACCTACATAATGGAGGATCATACACTGCCACGCACTACACTGTGTCATGCGACTTATGAAATCACAAAACACTTTGACTTTTTAACCGACTTCAAAAACTTTGAAAAGGAGGAGGTTATTAACCGACTTCAAAAACTTTGAAAAGGAGGAGGTTATCTATTCGTCGCGTATATTTTTTGTTTTTTATATGTATGTACACCGATTACTCGAAGACGGCTGAAACGATTGAAATGATTCAAACGTTATAACATGAGGTTAATTCCCAAGTTGGTCCCATTTTTTGAAATTTTTAAATCGGTTTTGTAGTTTTCAAGTAATCTTGAAAATACTGTCGTTTTCGTTACCATTTTATATTAATTGAGACCGATTTGCAACCATTACTTTTTTGTTTATGAACCGATTTAGACAATTCTTTTTTTTTTGAAAGAATACCTACACCTTAAAAATGATACCATATTAATTTCATTGGTATTGGACTTTGGATTTTGAAGATACACGAGGGAACTCCTCAAAATCAAATAGGAACTGTACAGTGATTGAAATATTGGTAGGTTTATTATTGTCAAGGACGTTCTGGACTAGAGTGGAACTGCGAAGACCCAACAGAACACCTGTGGGTGGACATTGAGTTACTCGGGGTATACCATTGAAAAATGTGAAACATTATACTTAACGTTTTATTTTATAAAATCATCGCTTACATACCTACCACAAAAAAGTTTAAATAAAAAGCTTTTAAAAAAAAAGTAAAACCTCCTTCAAAAACCTTAAAAAACAGCTCTATAAAAAGCAAAAAATAATGTTCAAATCGATTAATTAATACACGTCTATTGAAGTCGGGTGGTGCTTTTAGAATATAAACATCACAATAAGTAAAAAAATACTTCCAGCTCCACCCGACTTCAATAGACGTGTTTTAATTAATCGATTTGAACATTATTTCTTGCTTTTTATAGAGCTGTTTTTTAAGGTTTTTGAAGGAGGTTTTACTTTTTTTAAAAAGCTTTTTTAAAAAGATTTTTAATCACAAATTTGAGTGGAATTAAGGTATACAAAAATATTAACGTAGTTTTAATTACAAAAGAAGTGTCTTAACTATGAGATCTCCACCAGATCCAATTCTGTCGATGCGATGGTCCAAGTTGGGGGATGATGCATCATCAGCGGTTTTCGATGTAGGTGCTCTATAAGATGTCATCTTCGCTACACTCCTTAAACATGTCATGCGAGACAGAAGATTTTACAGTGCCTTTGTTTAAATGTTCAAAAACGTTCGTTTGTTCACATAAAAAACCGGCCAAGTGCGTGTCGAACCACGAGCAGTAGGGTTCCGTAGTAAACATATACCATGCCATATTTAATACCACTATCATTTTTCATCTGTAAAAATAACTTTATTTTTCATAGACAAAGTTTTTTTATAAATGACAAAGTTATATTTGCAGTTTTGGAAAATATGCTAATATCTCCTACTGAATATATCTCTTTCAAACCAATTTTTCATTTTCTTATTTTAAAAGTTAGAGGGGGGAGACACATATTTTACCACTTTGGCAGTCTTTATCTTTCAAACGATTAACTTTGAGAAAAAAAATGTCTTAGAAATCTCAATGTCATTTTTAAAGACCTATCTATAGACATCCCACACGTATTGATTTGATGAAAAAAAATATTTTCAGTTTGACAGTATTGGTGCGGTTAAAGTACTGGCTTTTTTATTAATTTTAATAAAAAGCTTTGGCGCTGGTAAAAGAAATCAGTGGACTGTATGATTTGGAAAATTTGAAAAGGCGATAAGGGTATTAAAGTCAGCTAATAGTCCACGTATAAAATTATCATACGGCAAAGGCACTTGTTCCAACTATTGAGATGGAATCCAGCTGTTTTAGGTAGTTTGAAGGGGAAAAGATACAGCTGAAAATTAAGGAAAAGGTACATGCACTCACGTGCTCGTAGAATAACGGCAGTCCTGGATACAATTTAAAAACAGCACTTCACAACACGTGACAGCAGCCTTTTTTCCAAGTGTCCATTCGACGTAGCTAAAGCTTCATTTAATACACCAACCAATTCGTAGATATTGCAGACACCACATAAATCACTACTATGCTGAAAGTACTTGCGAAAATATCAAAATTGTCCAAAATTGTAGGGAAGTTGCACGCAGTAGTTCGTTACGATCGAACACACAGAGAGAGAAATGCAAGACTGTTTTTTACTTCGCGCTGACGTTGAATAGCAAGCGCGCACTCATCTATATGTGCATGTATAGGTAAGGAGAAGGGATGGATATATAGATAGCCGTTACAAGTGCGACAAATTAATAATGAAATAAAAAACTTATAACAATAACCAACAATTATTACTTGATTTATCAGTTCCAAAAAATTATCAGAAAGATCTACTTTCTACATTATTTTTGGACCGATATAGTGATTAATTATTCAGTTGACAGAAACATGATAGCTAAAACTTTTCTCGATAGAAAAAAATCGTAAAATCGTGCCTTCAATTTTGTAGTTTTTCAACGCTTTGCCAACTATAATTTAAAAAAAAACATAGATAACCCTTTAGTTTTGTACACACACTCTGAAACGATAATGTTGTCAATAATTTGTTTAACATTTACGCTTTCTACCGTTATTGTATTTGTAACTATTGTCCACATGACTGGTAAGTTCTGAAATAGACTTAGAATTAAAAATTACAAAACATAGCCACATTTTACTACATACATACAACTATGGTAGTAAATTTTAAACTTTTAGATTTTTGCATTCACAATGCTATTTTTTTTATATTAAGATGAATAAATAATGAAAAATATGAGAAAAAATCGGCTCACCCGTAGCAACTTAGACGGGATTCGAACACGCACCCTTAGGATTCCGGCCCAATGCACTACCAATTATGCTACCAAGCCGCTGAGGGATGTGGCGAAATTTTCTAATACTTTTTACGTTTCCGCTGAAGATCAGCGCCATCTCACCAATGTGAAGAGAACTACTTCGACATTTGGTTGTAGCACCCTTGCAGGTGCCAGACAATCAATTAAGGTGAAACAGTACAATTTTAAACTTTTAGATTTTTGCATTCACAATGCTATTTTTATATTAAGATGAATAAATAATGAAAAATATTAGAAAAAATCGGCTCACCCGTAGCAACTTAGACGGGATTCGAACCCGCACCCTTAGGATTCCGGCCCAATGCACTACCAATTATGCTACCAAGCCGCTGAGGGATGTGGCGAAATTTTCTAATACTTTTTACGTTTCCGCTGGTAGTGCATTGGGCCGGAATTCTAAGGGTGCGGGTTCGAATCCCGTCTAAGTTGCTACGGGTGAGCCGATTTTTTCTAATATTTTTCATTATTTATTCATCTTAATATAAAAATAGCATTGTGAATGCAAAAATCTAAAAGTTTAAAATTGTACTGTTTCACCTTAATTGATTGTCTGGCACCTGCAAGGGTGCTACAACCAAATGTCGAAGTAGTTCTCTTCACATTGGTGAGATGGCGCTGATCTTCAGCGGAAACGTAAAAAGTATTGGAAAATTTCGCCACATCCCTCAGCGGCTTGGTAGCATAATTGGTAGTGCATTGGGCCGGAATCCTAAGGGTGCGGGTTCGAATCCCGTCTAAGTTGCTACGGGTGAGCCGATTTTTTCTAATATTTTTCATTATTTATTCATCTTAATATAAAAATAGCATTGTGAATGCAAAAATCTAAAAGTTTAAAATTGTACTGTTTCACCTTAATTGATTGTCTGGCACCTGCAAGGGTGCTACAACCAAATGTCGAAGTAGTTCTCTTCACATTGGTGAGATGGCGCTGATCTTCAGCGGAAACGTAAAAAGTATTAGAAAATTTCGCCACATCCCTCAGCGGCTTGGTAGCATAATTGGTAGTGCATTGGGCCGGAATCCTAAGGGTGCGGGTTCGAATCCCGTCTAAGTTGCTACGGGTGAGCCGATTTTTTCTAATATTTTTCATTATTTATTCATCTTAATATGGTAGTAAATGTTGATTGATAGAATTTTCATACAATTCTAATGGTTCTAATTCACATCACAGACATTGGATTAAATATCTTTCAGTTTAAAAATACTAAACACGTATATATATAATAAACCCGAAAATCCTGCAGTAAACTTACTAAATTAAATTTTCATCTGAAAGAAAAAAAAAACGGCCAAGTGCGAGTCGGACTCGTGCACGAAGGGTTCCGTACAAAAAACGGCAAAAAAAACATGTTTGTTGTATGGGAGCCCCCCTTAAATATTTATTTTATTTGGTTTTTAGTATTTGTTGTTATAGCGGCAACAGAAATACATCATCTGTGAAAATTTCAACTGTCTAGCTATCACGGTTCATGAGATACAGCCTGGTGACAGACAGACAGACAGACAGACGGACAGCGGAGGCTTAGTAATAGGGTCCCGTTTTTACCCTTTGGGTACGGAACCCTAAAAATGAGTGACCGTGATACCGTTGCCTCTCAGCCTTGACCTCACAAAGAAAGAATCTCATCTAAATATTTTAGCAGCTTTTCGTTGATGTAGGTCTTACACAAATTTTACTACATCACACTAGTGAGATTTTCTCGAAATTTAAGTTGATAATGTAACTGGCAAAAAAGGAAGGTAAATGAACCGAAGCGAAGCGAGGGTGGGTCGCTAGTATTTCAATAAAACTTTACGTGGAATTTTTAGAGCCCAGACTATGGACCCTAAAAATTCCAGTAAAGTTTTATAAAAATAATTTTCTATTAACAGCCTATTAAATAAAAACGTCTGAGGGCGCCACTTTTGGTGGTATAACCACCTTAAACTTTTTCTAAGTGCTCAAATATGGATTTAAAAACTTTCACTTTTCGAAAATCGACTGCAATATGATTTTTTAAAGTTTTCAACCCCCACATTACCTAACAAGCCACCTTTTAACGAACCGCTCACAAAAATTTACGAGAATCGGTTGAGAAATGCGAACCACAAAGACAGCCGGACCTCTGGACATCCGGACATACGAAAGCATTTTGAAACAGGGGGGCTACTCAAATAGCCACTTTTCTATTCGTTCGCTAACTTAAATCTTAAAAATAAGCAATTAATGATCAAGTCAGACGTCGCAAGTTTATGTAAATCACAGACATTGTTGTATTGTACAGAATTGACAAGCCTACGACACGTTATTTTGGTGTTTATGGCTTATTTTTAATTTTTAAGTTAGCGAACGAATAGAAAAGTGGCCATTTGAGTAGCCCCGCTGGACATCAGGACATACGAAAGCATTTTTGCCTAAAGCTGAAACAGGACGCTTTAAAAGACGAATGTCAAAGACCCCATTCGATTGACAAGAAATCAAAAGCCGTTTGATTCGACTCGTTTTTCGGCTAAATTCACTTCAAATGGATTTTAATTACTGTCTCGTAATTTGTTCATTGGCATTTTGCGCACTCAATCATGCCATATTCGTTGGCCAGTGTCTGGGCAATTAGTGGCACATAGAGACGAGGGTTCTGTATAAATTAAATTATCACACTCCGTTTGCTTGCGTGAAATGATCCTTTTATACTCTGACAGGGCAAGTTTCACAGTTTTATATGTCAGTCCGGTACTATAGGCCGACCGGTTAACTGAGTCCTTCTTCCGCGGGGCACAGAGGCGCGAGGGGAGACGAGAACGGGGGTCGTGAGAGGTGCGGGCGGCAGGCGTTCGCCGCCCGTCGCCCGCATCGCCCCCGTTCTCGTCTCCCCCCGCGCCCCTGTGCCCCGCGGGAGAGGACTCAGTTAACCGGTCGGTCTATAGTAAAAGTATGTTTTGCCTATCAGCAATTTTTTATGTTCAAACTGCTGGGGCACAGGTCTTCCTGGGTGGTCAAGGACGCACCCCATCACGCGGATTGTTGGGTGTAAAAGTATGTTTGGCGACGCTTTATTGCCCATAGACCACCCGCGATATTCACCTTGGTGTACCACGGGAAATATACACTCGAAATATACATACACATGATTCATGGGACATGTAATTATCATTTATGTCTTATTCGTCATTTAGTCATTATAAAACAAGCTTTACTCAGTTTGGAACTAAACACAGAAGCTATAATTCATCACCCTTTATTTTATTACCTACAACAACCAAAATGATAAAAAAAATATGATGACCTTCTTAAATTAAATACGTAATATTCGAATCGTCTCCGTTTTAACTTTCTTTCTTTTTTCTCATAAAAAATAAAGAAATGTGAAGATTTGATTTTTTTTCGTGAAGTTTTTATAATTATACTTATAGTTTTTTTTGTAGAGTCTGTTTTTGGCAACTTTCAAAATAGCGGAGATATGGGGAATAATATTATATTTCAGCCGTTTTGAAAAATGATCAAAAATGTCACAAATGCCAGGTCTACAGTTCTACAGAGCCGCTACTGGTTAGAATTTTAATACCTTACATTACTTGTTCCCGTTAATCTTTTTATTATACATTGAAATATAAGTGGTGTAATCCCATGTCACTTATTTAAGTGTAGACCCTACTCATAATTTCGTTTGCCTACAGAAAAACGATTCAACTGTTATACAATTAAGTTTCATTTATAATACATGACTCGGTTTGTTAATTGTTTATTTCTGATGCCAGTAACTGAATGCTCATTGTAGATCAAAATGAGTTTTTATATCGTTTTGCAACAGTTTTCGAGGTAGGCGACTCGTTTCCTCTCTGAAAGGAATTAAAAACACCACCTGAGACACATTTTGTAGGCTTATATGAGTTTAATGTCAATTGTTTTCATCATTATTATTACTCATTACTTGTTTTATTCCGTTTGACAAAATATTATTAATACTGGGTTTTTGTTGCTGTATTATTTTACGTTGTCTTTTCAAGTTTACCAACAAGAGGTTAACTAAAAACTTCTTAACACACAAAAATATTGCAATGTTTTTAGGAGATGTTTTAATGCAGATAGCATTCCATTTACAGCGCAGGTTTTTTCATTATTACCATATCTTAATAAAAAGCCGTTGAAATCTCAAAATATACTGGTAGAGAATATCAATAGCATTAAGTCCGACCTGTCTACCTTATTCAATATTATGAATAAGCACGCCATTATCATATGTTAGAATTTCATAAAAGAAAATAAAATACCAAAGACTTCTATGTTTAATATTGTGGCTCAAATTCAGTTGCATTTTTTTCTTTAAAAGCTTGTGACGTTTTCCAGCCTGTCAGATGCAGGGAACATGTTTCGGTTTTTACCACTAAACGTGCTGTATTTTAAATCGTGTCTGAAAAAATAATACTTCCCTACATACTAAGGACATTTCAAACCAAAATGCTCGTAAGTATTTGTGTAATGGACGTCTCTGGATGCGGCTGTTTTCTTCTACTGTGCTTCTTTAAATGATTAAATAAATATGTACAGTACGAGACATGTATCTTGAGATTTTTTCGTCGGAGTTAAGTTCGCGCATGTGTTCTTGTGAGCAACCAATAGCGCGCGCCCATCTCCCGCCTCCCACACCCCTCACCACTACGCATGCCCAAAATACGCGTTCCGAGTAATCCCCAACCGATTTCAAGATATATGCCTCGTACTGTATACGGGCTGTGTCAGAATAACCCGTAAAAATGTGTCTTTTTATTTGTATGCAAAACTGCAATGTGACTACCCTATTGACACAAATAGACTATTGTTTTCGATACCTAATCATTCCAAATAATAGCCAAAAGCCAAACACAGTTTTAAGGGCTAGCGTTGGCACTAATACAGTTTATCAGGACAAGTTTTTTTTTTTTATGTGGCAGTTTTCAGGTATTATAAAGATTAATAGAATAAAATATGTCGGGATTTACACCATGTACCTGTTTATTTTTGAGACTCCGATATTTCGGCGCAGTTGCATACGCCATGATCACGGAAGAACTTCCGTGTTTTTCCGTGATCATGGCGCATGCAACTGCGCCGAAATATCGGAGTCTCAAAAATAAACAGGTACATGGTGTAAATCCCGACATAGTTTTTTCTATTAACGTCAATAATCATGGAAATTTAAAACAATATATTATAACGATTTCCCGGGGATGGCATAATTCCCTATATACCATATTCGGCTTTAGGGGTTTTTTTTCCACGTTGTTGTAGCTTGCATGTAAATAACGTGATCGCTATACCTATTTCAACCGTGTAGGTAATTAAATGTTGTTTCATCAAATTAACATATTATTATCTACCAAATATTAATTAAACCGACATGCGATATTGAAATTATGGTTTATCAGATTGCATGAAATAAATTAATTTGTACCGTCTCCGTGGCCGTGGCAAGAAAATTTAAATGTGATCGAAGCCTTTCATAATATAGGTGGATTGAGAGGTAAAGCTAGGGTTTCCTAGGATGACGGTGCCGTCATATTACGGCCGTAATTTAGCGACGTTGTCTATGTAAACAATACGGCGCGGATTCTGACGTTACGGTGTCACTGTATTATTTACAACATTCAACGCCGCTATATTACGGCAGTAATTTTACAGCACCGCTGTCCTAGGAAACCCTAGCTTAAACTATGAAATCTTAAAAACAATGTTTTGATATTTTTTCTTATCATAACAAAAATAAATCCCCAGTCTTTTAGTAGTAACCTTCTTAAAATATTTTCTAGCGTCGTTTTTCATATACGCTTGAGATATTACTTATGTGTTATGAGTTTTACTTTAGTTTACTTAAAATATTATTGATGTTTTATTTTATTGGCTTATTTTCGACTTTTTTGTAAATAAAATGAATATTTAGTGAAGCGTAATCTCGTAAGAGTTTGGCGAATGTAATGTTTGACATTTCGTGAAAATAGGAAAAAAAATTTGGGTCTCCCGTACTAAGTAGACAGCTAAAACATTTTATTAGTATGGGAAAGTCAAACTTCTTTGTCGTTTTTTGACCCATGTTTCTGTGGAAAAAATGTTTAGTTCCGTTAGTAGAACACTCCCTTAAGTTAATTAAAACGACTACAAAATGACGGTGTATAGGGCCCTACCACTTTACTTATTACTAGTCAAAATGTAAAAATACTAGAAAAAATCCACTCACCCGTAGCAGCTCAGACGGGATTTTTCTAGAATTTTTAATCAAATTAATTATCTTAATATGAAAATAGCATTGTGAATGCGTAAAATCTTAAATTTCAATACTTATAAAATTTTCTGAGGTTAAGTTCCAATTCTACCGTTCTACTAATATTGTAAGAACGTTTTTATTTTGGACGCTCGTAACTTAATTAAGCAAAAACGGTTGAACAGAAGTTGATGTAATTTTGTACGCAGATAGGTCAAAGCCTGGCAAAAGTCTGGTAATAAGTACAGTAATGTTTATCCTACTTTTATGTTCCCGTCGAATGATTCAGTTCTATAGACTACCAAGCTGATACAATGTTATTTTTAGTTAATACAAAACCTCTCGTGGGGTTTGATCAGACCATCAAACTGAATAACTTTCATTATGGGACCAAGATTGAAATCGGGAAAAAAAATCAACTGTTTCATACATTTCGATGGAGTAGGATTGTACTTTTGTAGGGAACAGCTGACTTTTTTTTCGTGATTTCGAGGTTGGTCCCATAATGAAAGTTGTTCAGTTTGATGGTCTGATCAACCCCACGACCTTGTATAAGAGTTATAATTAGAACTTGTGATATAAGATCAATCAGTCTTAAATCCTCATTTAAACTTATTTTGTCATAAAATCCGATTAATTTAACAATGTACAACAGAAGTGACCAACTTCAGAGCTCTTGCGGTACAAAACGATGTATTTTAATATATTGTTTTAAATGGCTATTGACGTTAGTAGAATAAACTATGTCGGGATTTACACCATGTACCTACCTGTTTATTTATTTTTGAGACTCCGATATTTCGGCGCAGTTGCATGCGCCATGATCACGGAAGAACTTGGCGCTTGTTCTTCCGTGATCATGGCGCATGCAACTGCACCGAAATATCGGAGTCTCAAAAATAAACAGGTACATGGTGTAAATCCCCCTTTTTTCGCTAA
Source organism: Agriphila tristella (assembly GCA_928269145.1). Taxonomy (NCBI): domain Eukaryota; kingdom Metazoa; phylum Arthropoda; class Insecta; order Lepidoptera; family Crambidae; genus Agriphila; species Agriphila tristella. The sequence continues at coordinate 12,087,594 of OV743429.1, forward strand.
ATGGCAGATTCTGGAAACGGCAGATTCTGTAAACGGCAGATTCTGCAAGTGGCAGAAGTACAGTCCCAAACAACTTTCTAATTCTAAAGATATTTTTTATTATTATTAGGCTCTATCAAGAAAAATTACAACGGAAATAATGACACACGATAATCCCGACCGACCCGTGGTCACATCAACTTACCATAACACACAAGTGTGACTACGGGGATTTTTTTTTAGTCGTAGTCACACCAACTCATAATGCCTTTAACATGAAAAATTACAATGAAAATTATAAACTTTTTTTCGTAAAACAATACGTCACCAAAGTACCAGGATCTCATAAATATGGAGAAGGTTAACCACCGCCAATACAAACGTTAAAATATTATTAATAGTAAAACAAATACTGATCAAAACAAATGTTTACAAAAAAACTCATGTCAAAAAACTTTTGTTTTTGCTGTCTGACTATACAATATCTGTCGTTTAAAGAATCTGCCATTTACAGAATCTGCCGTTTACAGAATCTGCCGTTTCCAGAATCTGCCATTTAGCGAAAAAAGGTAAATCCCGACATAGTTTATTCTACTGATGTATTTTAATCTGTAATATTTATTATTTTTATTCTTTGTCATTACATTCTCGAGTAAAGTTGCCGCGGATCAGTGTGTACTGTCATTTATCAGTACTCAGCCAACCTATTCAATTATCTCTCCTTACTTTTCACTTCTTCCTCGCACCATTACCATTAGTCGGGCAAACCATAAACAATGCTAACGTTTTATGAAGAGAAACGCCGGTCACCAAACAGCTCCTTATTCCATAATGTATCGAGGCGGGCAATTCGACGCTCACTTTCGGCTGTGGCTAAGTGAGAAGCGTATAGTGTAATAGGTAATATATTTTTTTCTAGGTATATATTGTGGTGGAAAATGTCGTCACTTTATATGTGGAGGTAATTTTTAGGGTTCCGTACCCAAAGGGTAAAAACGGGACCCTATTACTAGGACTCCGCTGTCCGTCTGTCTGTCTGTCTGTCCGTCTGTCTGTCTGCCACCAGGCTGTATCTCATGAACCGTGATAGCTAGACAGTTGAAATTATCACAGATGATGTATTTCTGTTGCTAAAAAAAGCTTTTTAAAAAAAAGAAAAACCGCCTTCAAAAAACCTGAAAACAAAAACAGCTTAAAAATTAAATACCTCTAAAAAGCAAGAAATAATATTCGAATCATTCGTTACACATATCAATATTAATAAAACACGTCTAATGAAGTCGGGTGGGGCTGGAGGACAACTTAATTTTTTTCTAAAAGCCCCACCCGACTTCATTAGACGTGTTTTATTAATATTGATATGTGTAACGAATGATTCGAATATTCTTGCTTTTTAGAGGTATTTAATTTTTAAGCTGTTTTTGTTTTCAGGTTTTTTGATGGCGGTTTTTCTTTTTTTTAAAAAGCTTTTTATTTTCAACCTTTGAGTGGTAGGTATCTAAGCGCAGCGTGTAAATATTTTTTAACTTAATATAATGATATTTTCAATGGTAAAATGCCCAGAATTAAATTTTCAAATATACGCTGTTTGTTTTTGAGGAGTTCCGTTGTGTCTTCGTAGTCCAAGTCTAGTCCAGAATGTTGCATCGCAAACCATGATTTGGTTTGTTTTGGATTGCCATAAACTTACCAAAACCGAAATCACTTTACATATACTATTTGACTTTGAGGAGTTCCCTTGTGTATCTTCGAAGTTCGAAGTCGAATAACGATGAAATAAAATTGTGACCATTCTTGAAATATACCCTCTCAAATAAAAAAAGAATCGTCTTAATCGGTTCATAAACAAAGATGTTATGTCCGAAATTCCATAAAAACTCGTGCGATGGTGAGCTAAATAATTGATATTTTTCAGGATTATGAAAAAAACTACTGGCCAGATCTCTGTAACAATTTTATGGGACCACACACGAACTATGTTCTTTGAGATAAAAAAAGAATTATACAAATCGGGTAACAACTGACGAAGCTATGTTAAAACATACATAAAAAAAATTAAAAAAAATACCGTTGACTTGAGAACCTCCTCCTTTTTTTGAAGTCGGTTAAAAACAGAATAAAATTAATATTAAAGGGGGGCTCCCATACAACAAACGTGATTTCTTTTTGCCGTTTTTTGCTCGATATTAATAACGACAACAGGTGGACAGTTGAAATTTTCACAGATGATGTATTTCTATTGCCGCTATAACAACAAATACTAAAAACAGAATAAAATAAATATTTATGGGGGGCTCCCTTACAACAAACGTGTTTTTTTTGCCGTTTTTTCTTTATATCCCATGCTGCACCTAGTTTTAGCCGGCTACACCTAGTATTAGCCGCGAGCAAATCGGCTACACCTAGTTTTAGCCAACAGCTAGCGGCTACACCTAGTTTTAGCCGGCTAAAACTAGGTTTAGCCGCACTTCGGGTATTAGCCGTAACATATATACAAAGTTATTACAGTCAAAACTCATATCCGGTCAAAACCACTTTTGACTGCTAAAATCAGGCAAAAGAGGTTTTGACTAAGGACGTTGGTCAAAACCACTTTTAACTGATTTTTGCAGTCAAAATTGGTTTTAACTAATGACGTTGGTCAAAACCACTGCAAAAATAATGGGTAATATTGATTTTGACCAAATTATGTCAGTAAAAAGTGGTTTTGACCATGAATATTAGACAAAACTGTTATTGAGGGGGGAGCCTATTTAATAATTAAACAAGTGAAAGTTGTATAAATAATGAGATATAGGTAAGTAGAGGCCGTTATCGGGCGTGCGTTTTGCGAGCAGCTAGTCTTTAGAGATGTGGTAAACTTATTGGTTAAAAAAAATGAGTATTTTTTCAACTATTTCGGCCATAATTTTTTTCGTTTTTTATATTTTCGAATAATTCTTTATGCACTTTGCAACTATCGTAAATACGCGTCTTCTGAGTCTCTTTTGAATATCATATCTTCACAACCCTCTGTGATATAAGGGGATCGCACTTTTTCGTGAAATCGGTGCCTATACTGGAGCGAACGAAAAGACATTTTCAATGTCAAAAGAAATTGATTAAAAACCATTTTCTTATTCTCTGCTACAACCGCAACCACATCCTTACCGAAGAAATACACTTTATTAAAAGGAATTTGTTATCTCTGTATGTTTCGGGCCATAAAGTTACGATACGAGCGTGTGTGGTGTGCTTTATAAGTACTCCGAGTGAGATTCAGAGCTTGCTCCTTAGAAATAGACTTTACTTTTATATCTTTTAGATTTAGTGATGTTTGTAAGCAGTAAATCTTTTCATTTTTCTTGATCCGAGCTGGAAATCTAGAGTGTATTTGAAATACTGGAAAGCACAGAACTTCTTTTATTTTAATCGAGACTTTCAGCTTGTGAATTATGTTTTTACACGACTGCCCAAAGCAAAAATAGTGTATATGTGTTCAGGGTTCATGTATGTTTGTGGGTATGTGAGTTTCTTTATTCCACCATAACTTCTAAATGCCTGAATTGATTTGGATAAATGGGGTATCGTTAGAATCCTTACAGCATCCCAAGTGACACTGGGTATATTTTTTTTTAGAAAAAAATAATATAGCGCCTGTACGACGCCATTTTCAAACGTTAAAAAAATCATTTTCTTCTATTATTACAATATGGGCATCAAATGAAAGGCCTTGATTAGCACATTACAAAACTATATAATATGTCACTAAAATGTGTGAAATAAAAATAAATAAATTTAAAAAAATATTAAAAACACGACTGCCCTGCCAAAAACGAACTTAAAAGTGAAACAAGAAGTGTCATTGCAGTCGGGGGACCTCTTTGATCATAAATTGTTCCATAATAAGGTCCCCGATTTTCTTATGTAGGTAGATTATTTTGAAATTATGTAACAGTTCGCCCTAAGTTTTTTCTATAGCCTTTTTTCTTTGTTGAAAAAATGCTGGAAAATATAAAGTACACAGCGATTGTTTGTTACCAGAAAACACTTTTCGTAACACGTAGAACATCTAACTCAAACAATTTTCTTTGAATACGCAAATAAACATATTTTATTATTCTATTACTTACGTTGGGTACGTATCAGAGTGTCTAAAGTTAGAATGTCTAAGCTTAAAATGGCAAAGTTCAAAATGTCAAAAATTTTAATGTGTAACGATTAAAATGTCGAAAGTTTAAAATGACAAAAACCAAAACGTAAAATGGTCAGATGGTCAAAATTTATAAAGTCTAAGTTTAAATGAACAAAATTTAAAATGTCTAATATTCCAAATACATATAATGATAATGACGTATAGAATTTACTATGCATTTCTTTCATTTAGATACCTAATTAATTAGGTTAAATAAAAAAAAAATATATAAAAAATATTTGACAACATCACATACATTGCTCTAATCCCAAAGTAAGTAGCTATAGCACTTGTGTTATGGAGATCAGAAACAACGGTGGTATGACACACACCCAGACCTGAGACAATATTGAAAAGTTCATTTTCTACATTGACCCAGCCGGGGATCGAACCCGGGACCTCAAGAGATGGTGACGCCTTGAAAACCGGCGTGCGAACCACTCGACCACGGAGGTCGTCGAAATAATTGCGTGTTAACCTCTGTGCCTCCGCGGCACATCAACATAGCCACGCCGCTCCCTGATTTTGGTAACCGGTGCCAGTCACTTATTCAGTAGCCGACGAACAAAATCCACCAATTCAGTTTGAAATAGATTTTTTTCTGGCGCTTCGCCGGCCGCTGCCGCGGTACGCTCGCTTCGCTCGCTCGGCTTGCGCACTGGGTTTATGTCAACTTAACATGCTCGTCGCTACGCTCCTCGCACCTATCTCGTGACCTACGGTCTACGGTTTCTAAGGCCCAGTAGAGTAGTTTAGTCTCATTTTCGGCAGCTAAATTTGCTATAAAGCATTTCAGGCGAAGCCCAAAGACACCTCCAGACTCAATTAACCTCAAAGAAGGCGATTCGTTTTAAGATCCAACCCAATTCATATAAATCATTGTGAACTTAGACTTAATGACCATTGATATTTTAACTCGTCAAGTATTTGATACGTTCGATACTTTGAATTTTGTTATTTTGAAGTTTACATAATGATTTTTGACATTTTAAACCATTTGAATTTTAATTTTTGACATTTTGAACTTTGCCATTTTAAGTTTAGACATTCTAACTTTAGACATTCTGATACGCACCCCTTACGTTACGGTTTCTTCGCAATAACGAGTTACAATAAATAAAGATCGCATAGACATTTATATTCGTCAGGGCGGACACCGTACATAAGTCACATTTACAGCTGGGCCTCAATTCTGCAATTTTACTACAAATTGCTATGTCGTAGACACGCCGTTCATTTACCAAGTGTAGAGTTTGTGAAGTTAGGGCTTATAGAGTTAGGGCGTGTAGAGTTAGAAGCTTGGCTCTATGAGGATGGATTGATAAGTCAATGACTTTGAAAAGAAGAAATACTTTTTCATTATAATTTATTTTTGTATCATAAAAAGAAATTCCTTAAGGAATCTTGACACTACATTTCTTTCAAATTCGGCAAAAGATTATTAACTTTTGGAAACAAAAAGCTCAAGCGACTTCTTACTTTTCTTAATGACCCAGTCGGCCCTCTCGGCAGCACTCATGACATCAAAACTCATCGAATAAAGATGCAAATCCTTCCTATTCTCTAGATTGAACCCACTGAGATTTTTTCTTCCACCAAACATGATGAATAAATGTCTTGGCGGACAAAGATTTTCATCAAGCCAAATGGTGATGTTTGAAATGGGCCCTCATTTCAGATACCAGTTTTCAGGTGATGAAAGAAAAAAATAATGGGTCAAAGCAAAGAGGTAGGAACTTCGTTGGATTGAATATGCAGAGCTACAATAAGATTATGTAGAGAAATAAACTAAATATTCCGAAAAAAAGTGTTTCTTCATTACAAAGTCATGGACTTATAAATATCCACCTTTGTACATGAGGTCTGATAAGTTTTTGACAGTGCGAGCGTGCGTCTTGGCTAAATTTTACATGAAAATGTTTTTGGTGGGATTGCTATGTCGCAGACACGCCATTGATTTCCCAACGTCATTGTCTAAAAACCACTAATTTTGAGAATAACGTCTTCAGCATATCGCTGGCACGTCTCGTCAGCGTTGCATCAGCTTGGCTTTAAACCACAGAGTAGATTGTATAAAAAAAACTTTTTTACCATTGCCACTCGAAAAAGTGCGTTTAATTCAACGATAAGAGTGAATAAAACGCTGTTTTATTCACCGAGTGAATAAAAATATTTTGAATTTGGAACAAGCGCGTATCGTATGAACATAGATGTAGCAATTCCCTATATAAACCTCCTTGCGTATGAATTATGTACAAAAAATTCACAGATTTCGCAGTTCCCGCAAGAATCGGAGCATTGAAAATGAATACAAAAATTTACGAAAAAACTAAATCAAATCAAAAGCAAAATCCTATAATTTTTCTAAGGTATACAAGTACCTTTTTATTTTTACGATCGATTGTGAAGAAAAGTGCCCCTGACTGCTTCGACGCGGCTGAAATATTATTAACCGATTCACAAAAATCAACTAATGCACTTCTTGTCTGCTTCCGCATCTTTCAATACCTTTACCATGACGGTCGGTCAATAATCATAGAAACTACATCACTTTTTAAATACTGAAATACCCGTTTTTCTACAATTCCAAATCTAAAGGGACCACCTACAGGTTACAATTACAAACCGATTTTAAAAAAAAAAAACGTTATTTTGTAGCTAAACTAATACTCTAGGACCCTTTTTTTCATTTTTTCTTAAGTCGGTTTTTTTCTCGAAATATTTACAATTTAGTAAACAAACACCCCCCAAAAAACCCGAATTTTTCGAAATTTCAAAAAAAGTTACCAGCCGATTTTCAAAATTCAAACGTTCACACGTGTCTCAATAAATTCCTCAACTTTTGGTACTATTTCCATCTCGATCCTCTTAAAATCCTCGGAACTATGACCAAAAATACGTCTCAGGCGATTTGCATTTGATAACCATTTTCAATGGTAAAAATAAAACGTGCTGAAAGTATGGAGCTATTCCATAGATAAAGCCATAGTTATACAATTAAATAAAAAAAAATATCCCGCCAATTTTATTTAGGTTCTTTTTAGTGTCTTGTCTTTGGGTTATTTTCTAAAAAAATATCTCGCCAAATTAATTAGGTTCTTTTTAGTGTCTTATCTTTGGGTTCTTATCTTTATCGCTAGTTTTTTTACATTCTCTTTGATCTTTATATTAGAGGGAGATTAGATGTTCAGTCTTGCATCAGTCCATTCCATCAGTATGGTACGATCTTCAGTCTGTAAAAATTCAAAGTCTATACAAACTGATGAAATGGACTGATGTCAGACTCATCATCATATTAAATAAGGGTCTGAATTTCGCGGTAACACCGCGAAATTCAGAATATCGCAGAATACCGTATGAGGATATTATCTGCAGCGTAGAGGATTGTCTAGTTAAAAACCAAATAAAAAAAGAGGACAGTGAAGCTATACGTCAAGATATTTCATCTGTTTTACGACGTAGTAAACTGCCCAAACAAAATCTTCCATATGATGAACACGTCGCGTTGAAAAGCTTACGCACTAGACCAGAATTAACTATCCTTCGAGCTGATAAAGGTAACGCAACGGTAGTTATGGATACGTCGGATTATAACACAAAAATACAAGAACTTTTAAGTGATGAGAAAACGTACAAACATGTCAACTGTGACCAAACCACCAAGATCCTTAATAAAACGAAGGAACTCTTCAAAGAATATTTAGAACAGTTAGATCTTGATGTCGATTATCTCATTCCATCCTGCCCTACACCGCCGAAACTGTATGGGTTACCGAAAATACACAAAGACAATGCTCCGCTACGTCCTATTGTAAGCCAAATTGACTCACCAACCTACAAATTGGCTAAACACGTAGCGAAAACACTCACACCACTGAGAGGTAATACATCAGCCTATGTGAAAGATTCCTACCAGTTTGTCAGTGAGATACAACATCTACATCTCGCTGATGATGAAACTATGGTTAGTTTTGATGTTCAGTCCTTATTCACATGCTTACCAGTTATACAGGACTGCATTGATATCATCAGGAAAAAGCTAGTTGATAACAACATGCCAATTGAATATGCAGAACTACTAGAATTATGCCTAACATCTGGCTATCTGTTGTGGAACGAGGAGTTCTACGTGCAAGTTGATGGCGTAGCAATGGGCTCTCCTGTATCCCCCATTGTTGCCGACATTTTCATGGAGGATTTTGAGAAAGCACTATCCACAGCACCTGTGACTCCCCGGTTCTACAAACGGTACGTAGATGACACTTTCACAATACTACCTAGAGACAGTGTCCCTGCATTTCTGAACCATCTTAACTCCATAAACCCCAACATACAATTTACTATGGAGTTAGAGACAGATAATAAACTAGCTTTCCTAGACATTCTCATTATCAGGAATCCGAACCAAACCTTGAGCCATACAGTGTATCGTAAAGCAACCCATACAGACAGATACCTCAATAGTGACTCTCACCATCATCCTATACAGTTAGCTACCGTAGGGAAATCTTTGTTTCAGAGAGCCCGCGGCATCTGTGACAAACAACACCTGACGGCCGAGCTTCAGCACGTGAAACAAGTACTGCGTAACAACAAGTTGCAAGTACCACGCCTTCGTCACAGAAAACGCGACAAACCAGCCACAGTAGAGCGTCAACCTGCCATCCTACCATACTTGAAGGGTGTCACTGACAAGATTGGAAACATTCTGAAGCGAGCGTCAATCAAAACTTACTTCAAGCCGCCGAAGACGACCTGTCAAGTGTTATATCCCCCTTCAAGCCGCAGGTGTCTACAAACTAGATTGTGACTGTGGGCTCTCCTACATCGGGCAAACAAAGAGAAGCATAGGGACCCGCCTTAAAGAGCATATAGCTGACATGAAACATAGGCGCGATAACAAGTCTGCAGTGTGTGATCACGCCTTTGAGGGGCCCAACTATTACATTAGATTTGACAAACCCCAAATCCTTGCTAGGGAACGTAGATTTATTCCTAGAATGCTCCGCGAAGGCTATCGAAATAAATAAATATCCTAATTTCAATAGAGATGATGGTTGGAAAATTCCACCAGCTTGGGATCCCCTCATTCACAAGCTAAAGCCCCAAACACATACTGCAAGATCTAATGATACGGTTAGTTCCTTTTGCAAATAAATTAATATATATAAAAGACGGAGGTCGGCTTTCCTCTCCAAGTTTTCTTTCGCCATTTCTTTCTTGGAGGGGCCTCCCAATTTTATGAAATGGTGGTAGTTTCAGTAGATTCTCTCTTATTAGCATTAATTAAATCACAAAATTAAATTATAAATTAACTTAAACCAATTAAATTTTTTTTGTTAAATATTAATTTCTGAACGTCTTAAAAAATTCATCGCTTGAGGGTAGGCTCACGAGTGGCTTCAGTCCCCCGTGACCACGGCAGCTGCAAAGGTGCCGAAACGTCGGGAAAACCAAAAATCAAACCAAATACCAACTAATTACCAAAGAACTTTCAATAAAACCGCGCTAGTATCCGTTAAAAATTGTTTTATTTCAGACTGATCATGTAATTTCCCTCATAGCATGGTTGTTTTCTGTCATTGGAAACTTATCATCATCATCATCATATCAGCCGCACGACACCCACTGCTGGGTTTAGGCCTCCCCTAAGGATCTCCACGACGATCGGTCCTGCGCTGCCTGTATCCACTGGCTTCCCGCGACCTTCACCAGATCGTCGGTCCACCTTGTCGGGGGCTACCCACGGAGCGTCGTCCGGTGCACGGTCGCCATTCCAGAACCTTTCCGCCCCAACGGCCATCGGTTCTTCTCGCTATGTGTCCCGCCCATTGCCACTTCAGCTGAGCAATCCTTCGAGCGATGTCGGTTACTTTAGTTCTCCTGCGGATCTCCTCGTTTCTGATTCGATCACGCAGGGAAACGCCGAGCATGGCTCTCTCCATTGCACGCTTGGTGACCTTGAACCTTCTTATGAGACCCATTAGTTAGCGACCACGTTTCACTGCCGTAAGTCATCACTGGCAACACACACTTTCGTCTTCAGACACTGAGGTAAGTCGGACGCGAAGATTTTTCGAAGCTTCCCGAATGCTGCCCACCCGAGTTGGATTCGACGAGAGATCTCTTTCTCGAAGTTGGACCTACCTAACTGAACTGCCTGTCCTAGGTATACGTAATGGTCAACAACTTCAAGTGTAGTGTTCCCAACATGAACTGGAGAGGGTACAACATGGGCATTTGACATAATTTTCGTCTTATCCATGTTCATCCTAAGACCCACTCTTTGGGAAGCACTACGGAGATCTTATAGTTTTACTATTTTCTAACGGTTAAATTACCGATTACCTAACTAAATAATAAAATTTGATAACTATAAATAGGTACTATAGGTGTAAGTACTGCTATTATGTTTTCTCGCAGTCAATGGTAAAAAGTAGAGTACACAACTCGTGAAAAAAAATGTCATCTCGGTCCTTTGTATCCCTCGTTTCGCTCAGGATTCTACTTTTGAATCCCTCGCTACGCTCGGGATTCAACTCTAGAATCCTTCGCTGCTCTCGGGATCCAACATAGTACCTCGAACTAAATTCATTATTTTTTCGCTTGTTGTATAATCTACTATTTATCAACTTTATGATACTCAGTTATTACTAAGAGGGAATTAGATAGATAAAACTCTTTATTGCACACACATTACAGGAATAAGGAACTACAAATAAAACATTAAAACTATAGTGGGCAAAGACGGCCTTATCGCTGGGAGCGATCTCTTCCAGGCAAACCTTTGTTACAAAGGATAACTTATTTATTAAAAGAGGCTGGGAGAGGAATAAGCTGATAAAACTAACTCTTGTCACATTAATTGTACGATTTCCGTAGTTGTGTGGTTTATACACCCGTAATTAATTATTATCTTGAAAACAGATGTAAGTATGTACTAACTCCATACAAAGGTGTACGTCTCCTTTAAAAGTAAACAGCGATATAGAATTAATTGCTCCTTAATTGCATCTCTTACTGAAATAGAAGAAGTAAAACTTGCTCAAGAACTAGGCCAAACTGGAAGTTACCGCAGTTTGGATTGTTGGTTGGAGTTCGAGTACTTTACGGCTTACCCTTTCATTAATAAATAACTCCACGGTTATTTCTGTTATTTATACGGTAGCAATTACGTAACAGTTTAGGGACTTATCGTGCGAATCCAGGATTCACAATGGTCATTGGATATAATTTTTCGATTGCAGCATTTAGAATCTTGACTGGAGAGATTGGACATCTCTAATCTCAAAAAATGATTATATTTCTTTCATAACGATTTCAAACTTAGTAGGTACGCCGTTGGTCTTTGACTTGACTTTACAACGAGTTTGGGCCATCAATTTTTGTTTAGTATCTTATCCAATAGCCTTTGGGACCAATGAACAACTGTGAAGAAATTTTTGCGACAGAAAAGTTATATGGTTTATAAAACAGCTGTTATGTAACCCTTACATTCATACGTAATAATGTAATTACATATTTCAGTGTGCTTGGCGTTTTACTTAGTTGAATGCTCTAAGCGTTTTACTCACCACCCTTTTAACATGAAAACTTCTTGCTTGATTTAAATATAAGTAAAACAGGTATATCGCTAGACATTTTAGTCATAATCTTCAGACCCATTTGGATTCTCCATTTACTCGACAGGTATAATGTATTTCAATACTTTGAGTGCGCCCAGTTTTGCTGGGGATGATATATTCGACATGTTCTTACTGCGCTCATGAAAATAAATATGGTTTCTCCCTTCAGACAGGTGAACAATTTCTTTCTTTTCAAAAAAGAAGAAACACGATTTCTTTCTTTAACACCCTTTCCGGTCGACTGTTAGAGAATGCCTTAAGGCATTAAGTCCGCCAATTGTATTTTCTTATGCAATAAAGTTTAAATAAATAAATAAACAATTCAACTCCTATAGACAGGTGAACTACTGCTAAGATAAAAAGTTGCACTAGTTCAACTGGGTGTACTAGTGGGATGTATAGGATTTCTCACGGTACTTTAGCTTTGTTACTTACTTTTAAGAAAAATCTAAAAGTCTGTCGTAGATACCTACGAAACTACGATAGGATTTTTTAAGAATAATTATTAGTGAAACAAAATATATATTTCGCATGTTTTTTATTTGCAACTATTATAATCGAATCACAATAATAGTTCAATTGCCATATTTTCATAAAACACCGAATTCAAAATACACTTCAACTAAATATGTAGTAGGTACAATACGTCACTATTGGATACATAAAACACAACTATTTTAACTAAATGGGGAGGCGAAGGCAAAGTGAATTACAGATGGCGCTTCATTCTTTGGAACAATTGTCAGTTTGAGCTTATATTGTCTTGACTGTGTATTACGTGATTTTACTTTCTTAGATTGTATTTTTTTCGGTTTTGCGGACAAACAATGTATTATATGCTAACTTTAGCTCATATAAAAGAAGAATTACGGAAAAGAAAAGCCAAAACAACAGGCAAGAAAGTTTATAGCAACTTACAAAAAATTGCTAACAAGCATTACATTTCTTTAAATTTCGTGTAAGATTTACAAGTAATCTTTTTATTTCAGATTAGAAGCATATGATTTAAATTTTAACAAAGCAACTGAGTGTGAATTTCCGTGTTTATAGTTGCCTGATGATGCCTTCTGTGCAATAGTAATTTCAGGTTTCTGTACTGGAATTTCTGTACCATCCAAAATTACACGAACCGTTTTATCATATTTATTTTATTATTCTAAGTTTCTTGAATGACTCTGGCATATAAAATTCTATTAATTCTCTGTTTGGCCCCAATATTGGGCTTATTACATATTTGATATACCTATCAAATTCATCCAAGTTATAAATATGTTAGAAACTGCTGAGGTTAAAATATTAAAGAACAAAGCTGTTATAATTAAAATGTTGTTTTATTTTGGTGAAGCTTCATCAAATTCATGAAACATTCCTTTTGATTTATAATGTTTCTCAGGCTCAGCAAAGGAGAAAATCGAGGGAAAAGCATCTTTTTTTTGATATTTTTTTGCCCAATATTTTTTTTGTTACTGGGAAATCGATGAACTCCAATAATTTACAAGTTACATGCATAACAATGCGGAATTTTCTCAGTATAAAATTAAAAAGTGCAATACTCCAAGAGATTCCCATATGTTTTGACACTTTCTTTGAGGCGGCCCGGTACCAAGACCAGACGCCACCTATCGGGATAAAATTGCGCTTTTCCTCCCCATTACGAAGTCTTTAGAAACTGGAAGATAAATATAAGTATGGTGTAACTAGCTAAAAATAAATAATCAATAAACATAGGCTATAATAGGCCCAAAAATATTAATAATCCTTCATACACTGTTATGATTGTCAATTCTAAAGTACAATATTATCATATCAGTATAATTATTGTGACAGGTGCAATTTGGTAGTAAGTATATAAAAAAAATATTATACATATTTCCTCTAACAAAATAGAAGGTGAAATAAAAATTACAAGCAAATTTTTTTTTTGTTTAATTCTATTTCACATTCTTTTTCTCTTTTAAAAATAATGTATGTTGGCGCTTGATGATAAAACCTTGCGATAAAATAAAAATAAAACATTCTTATTTTGAGCTAGTAACATCCATACATTTAAAATACTTATAAGACCACTTAAACCATGTTTATTAGAAAAATAAAGTTTAAAACATTATTAAAAAAAGCTCTTCATTTTGTGCTTCTTAATACATTTTTCAGAAATCAAATACATTGTATACACCTTTGATTACATTGGGTGATAAAAATCTTAGAAAACACATCAGTCAAGAAGAGAAACAGTAAAAAATAGCTTATTTTATTAACACCTATAACTAACGTTATTCTAGATAACCACTTATTTGTGACAAAAATAAACTACTACAATGAAATGACTAGAACATACTTAAACATGTACAGTCCCTTTATTCAAATGGCCAACTTTATTTATATTTGAACGCCAAATTAAGGTTTATATTAAGTAATTATAGTGCCTACCTAATTATACTTCGTAAGTCTGTGAATTCTGACAAAACATCAATATTATATTTCGGAAGTTTGTTTGTTCTAACAAAACGTCAATATTATATTTCATAAGTTTATTAACTCTAACAAAATATCAATATTTCATACCTTTGTGAATAAAAAAATACTTTACTTTGTGAAATCTATCAAAACATCAATATGTGACATAGTCGTCAATAGATTTTTTAAGCTGTGAAATTGGCATTTAAGCAACTAAGAAGTTGGCCATTTGAATAGTGGGACAGTTCTACAATTATTATAGTAAAAAAACTAGTTCAAGTACAGAAGTCAGCATATTAAAGAGACAACGTTTTAAATTCTGTCGTTAGTTCAAGAGAGTAAATACACCATTCTAAAATACTTTAAAGCTCGTTCTCCCCTTTTAGGGTTACTACCCAGTTAGGGTCTGTGTAATTTTATTCAGAAATATTTTTAAAAGCATTTCAAAGAATATATTCCATAGGTACACTTGTTGTATGGTCTGTGGGTACAGCACATATTTAAAACAATGCATGTTCTGTATTTTTAGTACAAGTTAATGAAGAAGTCTCTACATATAATGATTTGTTGAATTAAAAAAGTGTAAAAAAGTATCTTTACACAGACCCTAAAACCTTTGTTCCTATCTAAAACATATTAACTCTCTCTCAATAGTAAATACCCAGAGATACATCGGAAAATACACTCAGTCTAACCTACATTAATGATACTCGAAGAATTCGAAATTCTAAAGATAAATTATTAAGTATGCGCCATTGGAACTTGGAAAGAATCTTTAGAAATATTTATAGTTTCCTTTTAAATTGGAACGGAGATACAAGAATAATTATGACAATATTTTAGCATATAGTACAAATGCGATAGACTTCATAAAGGGAATACAGCGTGTCTCGATACACTTTTGAAAAAATAAAGACCCTATTTTTGTAAATATTTGAAATGGTAAGAAATTAAAACTAATTTACTGAATAAAAATTCTCGTGCATGGTATTCAGCGCGCAAAAAATAAGACGTTATAAAAGTTTCGTCAAAATTATTTAAGACCTTCTCAGACACTCTTTAGTCATAAAGTTACCTAATTAGTTTTAAATCATACAGCGTTATTTTTTGTAAAACCTTAAAAATAATTTTGTAGAGTTGTTAATTTGTTAATTAACTTTTTGTATCGAAACAATCCTGAAATCCCGAAAAAATACTGCAGATTAAAAAAAATGTGAACCCTCTTAAAATGTATGAAAATAACGTTGTATTTCTAATCATCGAAGGCAGATGAAACTGTACCCTATTTGGATTTGATTCTCACAGTTCAGTTAATAATTAACCGTAAGGGGTTTGCCTGTTAAAAAGAGGTTTCCATTTCCGAAGGGAATTTCCTTATAACCTTTACGTCAATAAACAATTAATTATTATTAAAGGTTACATTTCGACATTTGAATCTCACGCACGATCGCAGATATAATATTGTACATAATAATGTATGTCAAAACAAGACAGTCGGGTTCATAATAATTTTCTTCCAATATAATATCTTTTCGTAGAAAAATAATTACATCGGAAGACGACGCGCGACGTGTAAAAATTCAGAATATAATTCGGTGATGTATGAGTAAAATGAAGTAAATAAATAAAATGCTTTTTTTTCCAAATATCCACCTTTTCCTTGCATCGATATCGGCCATTTTTAGGGTTCCGTACCTCATAAGGAAAAAACGGAACCCTTATAGGATCACTTTGTTGTCCGTCTGTCTGTCTGTCTGTCCGTCTGTCAAGACCCTTTATCTCAGAAACGCGTGGAGGTATCGACTTGAAATTTAAACCATATACTAAGATCTACGGTCCCTTGAAGCTGTGAAAAAATCAAAGTTCTAAATTAACGTAAAAAAAAGATACTGCCGTTTATACCGCACAAAACGCATTTTCGATACTCTCGAATGAATCAAAATTTATAGGGTAGGTACTTCCCGTTGACCTAGAACTATGAAACACACAGGGAAAAATCTGAAAACTGTATATTTGTTATTAAATCATAAAAAAAAATTGTCATTAAAGTACGTAATCAATCATCGAGGTTAAACAATGGCATGCCGTGGCGCTAATCATAATCACAAATATTTATTTATCTTTGTGATAATCGCGCCACTAATTATTTTTAAAATATCAATATTCATTATTATGAATTAATCAGATCCTTTCGAATATTGTTGTAGTTAATTACTTTTAAAACTAATTAAAAAGGAATAAATTTGGCTCCAAATATTTCCGCAACATGGAGCAAAGAGGCAAAGAGTAAAATAACATGGCGGCGGTAGTGTCACACTGCGTCACAAGGGGTCAAAGAGTGAAACAAGCACGGAGTGCATTCCCTTAGCACGAACCGCTATCGAGAAATCTTACGGGCGTAAAAAAATACTATCCGAAAACGTATTCGATACGAAAGCAGGCAAAATCGGCAGCACGAACTTTACAGAGCTGGCTAACGTTAGCTCGATAGTAGTAGCCATAGATAAAACATAAATAGGCCACTTTAAAATTAAAAAGTATAAATGAAGAGAATTAGTTCAATCACCGAAATCTAGATGGCGATGACCTTTGGCTCGTTTTTATGCATCGCGTTTTAATACGTCAAATTAAAAATAAACTATTATGTTTTGAATTACGTACGCTAGCTAATAGTAGTTTATGAAACTGACACATAAAGAGGGGTATTAAAACACGAGTGTGTGTTTTAAAACCGAGCCGTAGGCGAGGTTTTTAATAGTATCACACGAGTGTTTTAATACCTAGTTATGTACAGTTTCATACACTACTTTATCTACACTCATACATTTGGGATTGAACCTACTAAATATAAGATCAACGTTAGAAAAGAGAGAGAGAGACTTTGTTTGTATTAGCTAGGTACCTACCTTGTAATAAGTTAATTCCTTAGCTGCATCTAAACTAAAATATCGGACAGAGTATTTTTTTTTCACATTTTAAAGCAAGAATAAAAAAACCTACAAAATTCAGTAAGTATAACAAAATGTAAAAATTGAAATCAAAACTTTATCTGAAATGCTTGGCGCGCATTCCATTAGAAAAATAATGAGATCAGTGCATTCCAACAAACTAATCGCACTAAGTAATCGATTACCATAGAGTGCATTTTAATCATGGAAAATATGTGGGAAAATATCGTTGTTTTTTTTTTATGTTACGGCACTGCCTTCTTTTTGGATTTGCCCTGTATCGTAATGAGAAAAAAAGTTATTTTATGATGCAGTTGACTGCATCGTAATGAGTTTATTTTTTAATTTTACCTATCCACGAAAATAAAGTACGTATTTATATTACCTTTTTTGAATTCATATTTGGAACATTACGTTGTGAGTGTAGATAAAGTAATATTGCCTGTGGACATTTCATAGTTCTCAAATTTAATTTATGTTACTACATAAATGCTTTTAAAATTTAATAATAAATAATACAAAGTCGCTCGAAAAGTCTCTTACTGACAAAATGTCAGTGAGTAAATTGTCGATAGCTAGCTTGTGAGTTATGTCAAAGTGGGTTCGTGCTACCGATTTCCATACAAGTTGTAACTTTACTATTCGATCTCGATTCGAAGGCTGCTCGATACCTTATGTCAATATAATCAAATGTGTCGTGCTTCCAAATCTTAGTTCCGTTTACGGACGTAGTGGCGCTGTACTAATTTCCATACAAAATTGTGAGATTCGAGTAATTTTACTCGTGTTATTTTTCTCGATAGCTGTTCGTGCTAAGGGTACAGCAGACCAATCGCTAATCGATTACCTCAGAGTAAATTTTAACCATCAGCGCGTTTCTCACACCGA
Organism: Agriphila tristella; assembly: GCA_928269145.1. Lineage (NCBI taxonomy): Eukaryota > Metazoa > Arthropoda > Insecta > Lepidoptera > Crambidae > Agriphila > Agriphila tristella. The sequence goes on from OV743429.1 coordinate 12,105,662, forward strand.
TGACGGGACTCGAACGGGATGGAAACAAACTTTCGGACCAAGGGAGGTGACGACTGGAAGAGATTTGTTTTCTTTTCGGGTGCTGTTGAAAGATCGAAATTGGCAAAAAAAGGAAGGAACCGAAGCGAAGCGAAAGCGGGTTGCTAGTAATAAATCAAATCTATACATATAAAACTCTAAATTGATTGATTGATTGGTGATTGATTGTTGGGATATGCTTAGAGCCCTAACGGCTGAAATGAAAGACACCATTTTTGGAGGGTAAATACCTTTCATGGTGTAGTTGAGCACTAAGAAAGGATTTTGGAAATTTCACCCCCCAAGGAGAGGAAATAGGAGATGAAAGTTTGTATGGAAGTCTCTTAGTTTCAAAGCTAGGATGTTCAAATTTTGTGTTTAGGCTGACGATGACAATTAAAAAATATTAGTGGAAAGGAGAGGGGAGGGGAGACGAAGACGGGGGATGGCGACAGATAGATAAAAAGTTTGACGGTTACGGTAACGGTAAGTGTAAGTGGAAGAGGAAGCGGAAGCGGTAGTCCATTACATCAATGAATATAAACAGTTTGCAATGTGGAGTGTCAGCCACTCGTTTTTCAGTCACCATTAGCAGCTGTGGTTAAGATTTGTAAATTAACTGTCCGCCTATTTCGCCCTTCCACCTGACCGCCGTCTGTCCTACTTTTGAAAGACTGTACTAAAGTAACATACTTATCCAAATATTTATATTTATAATGGTACGGAACCCTCGGTGCGCGAGTCTGACTCGCTCTTGACCGGTTTTTTTACTGTTCCCACTGCTGGGGCACAGACCTTAATTCCTTATGGGTGGATAAAGAAGATGGGCCCATAACCCACCACGCTGGCCCAATGCGGATTGGTGGGTGTTAACGACTGTAAATGCAGCCAGGATCAACTGCTTAAGTGTCTTCCGAAGCTCGGAGGAATACATTTTTGGTCACCCATCCCATTGACCGACCCTTGCGAAAGTTGATTAACCTTCGCAATAACAGGGCTAAAGGCTAAACCACTGCTCCACCGAGCTCCTCCTTGCATCACGGCTGCGAATGCACCGACAGGTACCTAGATATATCCAGGTTACTTGCTAGGATACGCGGTGATCGCACTGGAAGGTGAGTCGCTAGGATAGTCGCCTTGGTCACATAGTCTTTGGTTTGGCCTCGCGCCTAAGATACTTTCCAGGTAGTCGCCTGAATATATTCAGGCACCCAGCGCGTAGTGCGGCCAGTTGCGAACATTCGTGAATGTTCGTTTTACTTGGTTACATCTCTCTAGGCTCTAGGCACCTGTCGAGTTAGGCCGCTTACGAACGGCCTAATCGCGTAGCACCAGGGGGGCTACTCAAATGGCCACTTTTCTATTCGTTCGCTAACTTAAATCTTAAAAAAAAGCAATTAATGATCAAGTCAGACGTTCGCAAGTTTATGTAAATCACAGACATTGTTGTATTGTACAGAATTGACAAGCCTACGACACGTTATTTTGGTGTTTATGGCTTATTTTTAATTTTTAAGTTAGCGAACGAGTAGAAAAGTGGCCATTTGAGTAGCCCCACTGTAGTGGTAAGTGCGTAGACGAACTATGTAGCATGCCTGCCTGCCCGCACGGATGGACATGCTACGCCGTAACTTTCGTTCGTAGTGCGTGCCATGCTAGTACGCTACGACTGCGTTATGTCGATATCTGCCGGTGCATTTAAGGAGCTATTATTTTTGTCATAGAACCATATACGAGAACTTTTTTGAAGAGTGTTATTCCCAAAAAGAAAATTCTTCTTTCACTTATTTTATTTACACGTCGCTCGACACACGCTGTATACTCGTAGTACCAATTTAAAAATGTATCTACCTGTAATTAGTGGCTGACTTGTTTCTAAATATTCAGGTCTTATCTTCGATTAATATTCCATTCACGAATTTTTCCCGAAATAGAAAAGTTTACGTCTTATATCTCTTGCACTTAGTTTTAGCATAAAAAATGGTGAAGGTACTAAAAAATATTGTATTTTATTCAGTCGAAATAATGATCTTGTGAATTTTGATGTCTGTATTTTTTTTACTTCCGATAACGCACACGAAATATATAAGAAACAACATGTAAAAGTCGTAGAAAGATTTTTCGTTAGAAAAATATAATTAGTATATTTAATAGTAACACGAAATATACAACATTAGGTATACTTATCAGTTTACGGTCTAACCAAGCGTGTTTTTGTTCTTAATTTAATACTGACATTTATTCTTATTCTAAGTGATTAATTTCCTTAAAATAAACTTATTTTTATTATAAAATACACTGAATAACTATACTTGTAAATTGGTTAACGTTTGATAGCTTAGACACATAATTTTGTTTTCTTAAAAACTAATAAAAAAGTACAATACATTTTAAATGTTTAGAACAAGTTAATGACTATTTTATATATCAAACCAAACACTAAAAAATAATGCTAATAATAATGTAATGTAATATAATGGTAAATTGCAGGCCATCTATGAAAAAGTACCATAAATAATTTGAGAAACTTAGAAACGAAGTGTTGAAAATAATTTTAAAGTCTCGAAAAACCGCTTAGAGTTTTTTTGAGTGCCTTTAAGAGCATTTACTAATAAACTTGCTTGTTAAAAAAAATTAAAATAAACTATTTAGGGTACTATTTTTAATTAAGTGCCTTAAATAAATGAGAAGCAATTTTTCAACATGCAGCAAAGTTTTCATTTGAAATCAGCTTATGAAAAAAGAAGTAATCTCTATTTACATTTAGAATCATTTTATACTTTCAAGTAGGTCTGCGAAGTTAGGTGATGAAAAATACCGAAATGATTTTTTATTTATTTAGAAATCAGCAGAGCTATTTGTTATCATATGAAATTATGAAAAACAGGCGGTTTATTTGTATATTTTCAATGAAAAAATATATAAAATTAAAAAATAAAATGTCTGAAATGTTTTGTTAATTTATAGTTTTTAACAAAAAATATTGCTTAACAGTCCTTACGTTTGATGTCTCAAAGTGTTATATTCCTAAAAAACTATGTAAACCTCTTTCTTAGGAGATCAAAAACAACCTCCCGTGCACATTAATCATGATACTAATATAAATCCAGTTTTATAAAACCTGAAAAGAGAACATTAGAAACTCTTTTCAGGCGATTCAGTAATACAAAGTAGTAAAGTTCGAAAAGAAAATTACAAGCGCTAAATTGAGTAAAATTTTTAATATAAAAACTGGCCGGAATTATGGCCATTAAGAAGAAGATTGGGCCGGTGAATTGGGCCAAGTTTGCGCAATAACACCGTTTACTGAATAAAGAAACTCAATTTTGGAGTAAAGCTCTTGAGCCCACTAATAATGTAACTTGATTGATTACCGAAGTTTAATTCATACAATTTATTATCTTTGAACCACTCTGTATATAAGTAGATTAGGATGAGATTTTATTTTGTAAGATTATTTAGATCTTGCTTTTGAACTGTTTCTTTATGTATCATGCAACTGCAATGCAACTGTTATAACTTTGGTAGGCACTCTAATTTTGAATCAATCATCTTAGTCAAACCAAGACTACTTTCCTACAGTTTTTTGACATCGTATTCTTTAATGGATCGACTGCAAACTAGTTTGGGCCTTATTTTTTGAAATCATTCGTTTAAAATCGTTCGTGTGACTTAAGTCGCATGCGTAATAATGTCACAATCCCCGCGTTCCGAATGACGCTTACAGCACTGTTAGCGTATAATCCATTAAATTAAGTAGGTACGCAAATACCCTATTAAGTGTAATATTTTGTGACTTTTTAATTTGGTCGGATTCGCGCTAACAGCGCTGTAAGCGTGATTCGGAACGCGGGGAATATTGACGACTACGTCACTGCTGACCAAATACATGACTGATAACTGTCAAACCAACGAGCGATTAAAAATAAAAATATTGCTGTGTCGAATGAGGGGATTTCAAAGTGACATTTAAAAAATAAAAATAGTAAGTATTTGTTTCAATAGATGACGTTGATGGTAACAAAATAAACGGCCTGCAGGCCTATTTTGTAACTCAACTGACAGCTTAAAATGATCATCACTGATCTAAGTAGTGAGTACATTGCTGCTACAGTAAAAATCAATGTTGTGACTCTCTACAAAAACCCAGCATGTACTTAAAACTTAGCTCAGTGATGATAAGTTTAAGCTGTCAGTTGCGTTACAAAATAGGCCTGCTGTACCAAAAAGGGGAAAGTAAGCGCTCGCTGGCTGACATCTGCCCAAAGAGAAAAACATTTAAGGGCAATATCTGCCTGCTTACCCGAGTACTCTTCGAACCTTTTACTATGTCGAAAAAGAGAGCTTGGGAAAATTATTTAAGGTGCTTGTTTTATAGATACCCATATGCAGTTACCCTATCATAAACATAAGGAAACAATAGTTTTATATTAAAACAATATTTCCTCGAATATTTGAAACCATTAGTCAAATTAAAAGATTATCAAATCTACAACTCTTTAAGTATAATCACTTAGTAACAAAATACTAACTCTTTTAAGGAATTTATCTTATGAAGAAAGTCTTTTTTTACCTTTAATTCCAAGTCTTAGAAAATACTCCGAAATTACTACATAAATAACAATTTTATTCTTAACATAGTCGTTAATTAGTATATAATTACCTATCTTCATTAAATGTTTATAACACGATGCATAGTTACCAGGACTCCAGAAGTTTACAGGACGTGAAGATTTTCGCAGGATTTCGATTTTGAAATGTCATTTATACAAATCTTTTGGAGTAATTCTCTTGCAATGCTCAGTGATATATGCGTGCGGGAACTGGCTAATTTCGCAGGTTTTGATTCCTGTTGGAGAAGATATAAAGTTTAAATTACAATGGCAAACAAAGTTCCAAAAATAATTTCCCATGGAAATTAATGTTGGAGATAAGACCAAATTATGAAAAGACTTATTTTTAAGTTAAATTGGAAGGGAAAGTTTGTAAGCACAGTTTATTTCCAGTTGACAGATAACTAAATGTTTATTTAAAATTGTTCCGAAACCTTTATTTCGGAAATAATAATAATAGAGTTTCAAATTCTAAAGAACAACTCAATTTGTTTCAACACAAACTTTTTTTTTTATTTAGCATAAAGTATTGGGCTATGTTGTCGATCTTTTTTAATTTTTGTCGGAAAAACACTTCAATCATCGAAGGAAAACCATATTGGTACTTCTTATGTATAATCGGCATTTGTTAATATTTAAACACAACTTTCATACTTTTTTATTTGACATTCAGGAATTCGTTTCTCGTACATAAGATTTGGCTGTAACTTTACGGAGGAGTTCAAATCGTATTTTTTCCCACTTTATTATTCAGTTTTCCGACTACTTCATTTTGTGCCTCTTCGTGAGCTGTTTGTAATCAAACCACGTAGAGACTATTACACGATCTTTGAGGCAGAACCACAGAGTAAATTATTAATCTTGGCAGAACCTTAATTCGTATAGATATGATATATGACGAGCAAAGATTCGATTTCTTGTGCTGATAATAGGCGCGAGACAGGTGTAGAATGATTAATAAAATGAGTATTGTAGTTTTTTTATTATTACTTGAGAGTTTTACAAAAAAATATATGCCAATGTTAACTCTACCATACCAACACAATCTCAAAATATTATTGCACCATAATGTTTACAAAGATCTAAATACGCTACTTACAGATTTTACCAAAGACCGCCCCCGCTACAACAAAGCAAAAGGTCGTAGTACAAAAAGTTATAATACCATTTTATTCTTGCATAAGAAGAATAAAGTGCAATGTAGGTACGGTCAGCAACGAAAATTGCTTAACACTTTAGTACTTTCTCACAGTTTTGAAGCATAAGTCAAAAAAGTTACTTTGACAAGTACTAAAAAAGTGATAAGATAAGCAACTTTCATTACATCACTGTACAGACGTCGACTGATCATCTGACTATTCATGTTGATCTATAGGCCATCTTTATGCCCTACCTACCTACTACCCCAGTCACCGTAAATACAGAAATGGCGTTAGGTTGCAAAAAATTGCAAGGTTCTGAATTTTTGGGATGTTGTTAGGATAGATACCAATAGTGTAAAACCAAATTTGCAACCCTGAAAGACCTGTGCTAACTTGGTGGTGCTCGAAAAACCTCAAAATTTTCAGACTTTTTTCAGGTTTGGCTTACAACTTCTAAAAAATGCATTTTACGGCAAACTCATCTATAACACATTTAAAGAAGATAAAATTACCTACAATTTGAGCGTAATCCCAGATCTGTATGTCATATATATCTTGAGGTACAACACTTCAAAAATGGGCCATTTTTTCCAAAAAGTAAAAAGAATTGTAGTAAGCTAGTCTTTCGAAGAAAATACTGTCTAAAATACTCATTCTACGAGGAAATTCTTGGAAAATAAAGTTGAAGAGCAGTTATTTAGCTTTAATTTAAGATTTTTGAGCACCACCCAGTTAGCACAGGTCTTTCAGGGTTGCAAATTTGGTTTTACACTATTGGTATCTATCCTAACAACATCTCAAAAATTCAGAACCTTGCAATTTTTTGCAACCTAAGACGACTGGCGTTTACGTAATAAAGGATTATTCCACGTTGCCCCACCAAGTGTCCCCACTTGTGCTCTTGTTCACTACTTTAAGACAGATTAGCTTTACGACAGATTCGCTTTACGGCAGATTAGCTTTAAGGCCGGCCACACACAGACGGAATCCCGTTACGGAATTCCGTACATACGTGATTCCGAACGCAGCAACTGCACACAATCTATGGGCCTGCCACACACATGCGGGATTTTTCCGTACGGAATCTTCATACATTGTCAAAATTTCGTTCGTAATTCCGTAACGGGATTACGTCTGTGTGTTGCCGGCCCAAGACAGAAATTGTACAGTCTATGGATAATGTTATTTATATACTTATTTTTATTGATACTTGGTGGGGCAAAGTGGAATAATTCCGTAATAAAAGCTTTGCAGTTCAACTGTGTCGTGTGTAAAGATCAGAGATGAAACGGATATCCGGTAACTATCCGGTATCCGGCCTATCCGGCGACCTTAATACTATCCGGCCGAATACCGGATATATTCGGCCTACTTATCCGGCCGAATTAAATAAAAAATCTGGATAAAAAATATATTTTTAAGTAATTATTTGCTTTATTTAATTAGTCTTAGTATCACTTAAAAATTTAATTCCGAATGGAACCGAGTCCACCCGATCGTTCGCACGCCGCCTACGCAAGTGTGTGTGCGTGTGTGTGTGTGTGTGTGTGTGTGTGTGTGCGATGCACCAAACGGCTAAGTTCCGCTGGATATCCGGCGGCTGGATATCCGGCTATATGGCCACATGGTTAGCGGAATATCCGGTATCCAGCCAAACTGCTATCCGTTTACCGTTTAAAAGATACAGACCTGCTTCCCGACCTTCTTTGCTTGCTTCTTCTCCCGGTTCTCCTTGAGCCGTATCTGCTTGAGGATGCCTACTAGTAGCTCGTCCACGTTATGCTGGATGCCCGAAGAGGTCTCTATGAACTTGGAGTCTTTGGACGTCGCCAAGGCCTTCCCCTCTGAGGGAAAATAAATGTTCAAAATAGTTTCGAAAATGTTATACTGTACATGTACATATACATGTAATATGTATATACCTACTGTGTAACTTATACGCAAAACATAACACCTACATCATGTGGAAATGACAAAGAGAGAAATAGATCTTTTTTTCATTATTTTATGTCGCAGGCAAATTCTATAATACCTACGCCCGTTTACAAACAGCGTCGTCATTTAGACCTTTTATATCTGAAACCGCTTGGTTTCGTAGTTTGAGATTAATTTTCCTTGATTCCCTAACAAGTACCTACACCAGAGGTTAATGTGGTTAGGTAACAGGCTGAAGGAAAAGGACTTACAGGTAGCTGGCCACCGCTTCGCCAACGGCGGCAGTGACGACTCCAAATGAAGATGCTGGTGGTTGTTGACACTTGCACTACACTGGCACTCACGTCTGTTATGTTCCTTGATCGATCTTTGGAGCCGGCTCCGTCTTTCACACCGTTTTTCACAGTAATTTAAGGATTTTTCAGCGGGCGGTGACCCGGCGCGCACGCGGTGTTTTGATGAGAGCTTGAATGTCTTCTTTTTAGTGGCGCTAATGTCGCGCAGCCAGGTTTACGTATTGGCGCCAGAGATGGCGCTAGTTGTTTTGAAATGGAGGTGAAATAATAAGTAAAGGATAATAGGATGGGAAGCCTAAACATAATCCCCCCACTTGAAATCGTCTCGATTTCAAAAATACAAAAGGTAAGAAGCCAATGAAGAACCAATTGTTAAAGTTGCATTCATTCCTACCAATAATTTAAAATTTAATAATTAATTTGGTTTTACAATTAAGATTGAGAAATTATCAAATTAAGAACTTAAAACTAAGAAATTGTACCGATGAAAACCGATACAGTTAATGTTCTATAGGCAACGGACAAAGTTTAGTGACTGGTCTCCGAAGGAGGCCACGCGTAGTACGGAGTGTAACGACACGGACCACACCGTCAACGCCAGGGTGTAAGGCGGTCACTTGCCCTGAACGCCAATCTAATGGAGGCAAATTGTTATCAACGAGCAATACAATATCACCGCACTGTACGTTAGTTTGACCGCGAAACCACTTCGCACGCTGTTGTAACGTATGGAGGTAGTCACGCTGCCAGATACGCCAGAATGATTGGGTAAGTTTTTGCAGCATCTGCCAACGCTCTCGAGGCGGCACGTATTGATCTGTCAGTTCAGGTTCAGGTAACGCTACTAAAGGACTATTAACTAAGAAATGCCCCGGTGTTAGAATATCTACTTCGTCTGGATCCGAGGATATGTTGCACAACGGTCGCGAGTTCAGTACCGCTTCGACCTTAGCAAGTACAGTTATCAACTCTTCAAGAGTTAAAATCTGCGATCCAATTACCCGTTTTAAGTGGTATTTCATGGATTTAACTCCACTTTCGAAAATTCCACCGAAGTGACTACCGGTTGGAGGGTTAAATTGCCAGATGATTCCACGTTCTGCGAGATTAAATGATATGGGATCGCAATTTTCCCATATGAGTTTATATAATTCGTTAAGGTAACGTTTCGCGCCGATAAAATTGGTGCCGTTATCGGTAACTATAAAAGTACAAAGCCCACGACGGGAAACAAATCGGTCTAAAGCCGCAATAAACGCAGGAGTGGATAGCTCAGTGAGTACTTCGATGTGAATTGCCTTTACGGCAAGGCATACAAAAACGCATACGTAAGCCTTATAAGTTGGCGCCTTTCTTCTATGGCTTTCTTTCACTAAGAAAGGTCCAGCCAGGTCGATTCCAACTTTTTCGAAGCAACGCGTTTGTTGGACTCGGGAAGATGGAAGATCTCCCATTAGAGGTTGACACGGAATAGGTTTTGCTTTAAAGCATTTAACGCATTTTGAGAGTCTGGAACGAATCAAATTACGAATCCCAAGAATCCAAAATTGACGTTGAATAATCGATTGCAGGGTACGAGGACCACAATGCAAGTAAGTTATATGAAAATAATCTACTATCAGTAAGGATAGACGTGAACCTTTCGGTAATAAGACTGGATGTTTAGCAGATACAGGCAAGTTAGAATGTTTTAATCGTCCCCCCACTCGGAGGAGACCCGAGTCGTCTACAAATGGACGGAGTTTCTGGATAGCCTTAGAACTCTGCACGTCATCAGTAAAATACGACTGCTGTTCATGTTTAATCAAACACTGAAGCGAATAGTTCAATTCTTTAACGGTAAGCGTTTTACTGTGTTCGGAATGGCGTGAACACGCCGATATAAATCGCAAACACCAAGCAAGAATGCGCTGCACATGCGTTAAAGAAGAATAGCGTTCTAATAATGTGGATATGAGACTAGGCTCATCTGTTGTAGCCTGAGCTAGACACGCGTTGGGACGCATTTCCGGAATATCATCGAAGCAATCCAAATGAGGATTACCTGGCCAATAGGAAGTATCTTTCGCCACCCAGTCCGGACCTACCCACCAGGAGGAACATTCAGCGAGTTTTATTGAGCTTAAGCCTCGACTGCAGTGGTCCGCAGGGTTGTCATGAGTGGAGACGTGTTGCCAGTGCTCGAGGGGCATATCGTCTGTTATTTTAACAACTCGATGTGCAACGAACGTCTTCAGCTTATGGGGTTCGATGTGTAGCCAGGCAAGCACAGTGCTACTGTCAGTGAACGCAATGATTTGATTTATTGGGATTTTAGTTTTTAATAAATTATGCATATGTTTAAGGACGCGTGCAAGTAAAACAGCGCCACAGAGTTCAAGGCGGTTTACTGTTAATGGCTTTATAGGAGCCAGTTTAGACTTGGCAATCAATAGATGCACTTGACATTCATTAGGACCGACACTGCGCAAATAAACACAGCATCCATATGCTTTTGAGGACCCGTCACAGAATCCTATTAATTGATGTTGAACAGCATCATCAGCTGTAACTTTACGAGGTACAGTAATGTTTTTAACATATTCTAATTCAATGAGGAAGTTTCGCCACTTCTCAGCGATATCTGTGGGAACAGTGTCGTCCCAGCCTAAATTAAGACGCCAAAGATCTTGCAAGAGAAATTTTGCTATCAGAACAACGGGTGCAAGCCATCCAACGGGATCGTAAATTCGAGCGATGCATGACAGAATAGCACGCTTAGTGAAACTTGAATTCAATGCTGAAATTGAATAAGTAAAAAAGTCTTTAAGGGGGTCCCACTGGACGCCTAAGATTTTGATAATATGTTGGTGATTTTCATCACAAAATGATTTTGGAACCTGACAGTGTTCAACAGGAAGAGATGCATTAAATTCAGGTGAATTGCTACTCCACTTGCGGAGTTCAAACTGAGCACAAGCCAAAAGGTTTACAAGTTGGTCTTTTAACTGAAGTGCTTGGGCTACGGTAGGTGCCCCCGCCGTTATGTCGTCCATAAATGTGTCCTGGCGAACCACTTCAGCAGCTTTAGGATAGTCAGAGCCGTGATCGGCTGCGAGCTGATGCAATGTACGAATTGCTAGATATGGTGAACTAGTCACACCATAAGTAACCGTTCTTAGCTCGTACTCCGAGACAGGATCAGAAGGTGACGATCGCCAGAGTACGTGTTGCCACACCCTATCTTCAGGGCGCAAATCAATGTTGCGATACATTTTTGTTATATCGGCTGTGAACACTATAGGTTGCAAACGGAATTTGGTAAGTATGTCTACGATATCATTCTGGAGCTTAGGTCCAGTATAAACAATGTCGTTTAACGATTTTCCATTTGTTGTTTTTGAGCTGGCGTCAAAAACAACACGGAGCTTTGTGGTCGCACTATCAGGGCGGACTACACAATGATGTGGAATAACGAATTTACCTGAGCCCAAACTTGAAGGTTGCATATGACCTAAGTTCTGATACTCAGCCATAAAATCGCCATAATCTTTGTTTAACTCGGAATTCCGTTCGAGGCGTTTTTCGAGCTTACTTAAGCGCAACTTTGCGTTATTGAAAGAATCGCCTAAAGATTCGCATGAGTCTTTTAACAGTAACGGCACCACGTATCGCCCGTCAGGCTCGCGGGAAACTAGACTGGTAAACAGCTCCTCACACTTAACGTCCTCCGGATTCGCTAATTCCGTTTTTGGTGGTTCTTCGACCTCCCAGAAACGCTTGACCACGTCATCTAATGCACGAGTGGAAGCCACGAGGGAAGAGATTGTGGATGGGGGACGGCTAACGGGATCGACCCTGCCCGTGAGAACCCACCCGAACACGCTGTGTAAAGCAACCGGTAGACCGTTGCCCAAATCGAGGCGTTGGCCGTCATAAATCGCGTGGAACTGCTCCGCGCCTAATAATAAGTCGATATCTGTCGGTTTGTCAAATTGCGTATCAGCAAGTACTAAATGTTTAAAGTGGTTACGTACAACCGGCGGTATTGGAACTGTAGGCATTTTACTAGTAATTGTGTCCATAACTATGACATTAATATTAAATTTAGGATTATCTGAATCGCGAGGCTGTACCGTACAGGATGTCTCCCCTTTTATCTGATGCACTACGCTTTTACCTAGACCCGCGACGGTTAGTTTGCAACGGCGCATAGGCAAGCGCATACGTTGCGCGAGCGATGACGTCATGAAGCAGTCCTGCGCACCGCTATCGATGAGTGCCCTAGCCAAAACAGGCTGAGCGGAGCCCGCCGGATCGCAAACGCGCACCGTACAAGTACCGAGTAAAACCAAAGCGCGGCTATGTCCTAGGTGTGTACTAGTAGTTACCGACGTTTCGTTTACGATAGGCGGTTCGATCCCGCTAAACCCATCCGAACAGTCAGTCACTTCGGTTGAAATACCAGGTACCGCGACAGTGGTCCCGCCACCGTCATGCAACAAACTGTGATGACGCTTGTTACAAACCGAGCAAGAAGATTTAGAAAAACACTGATCAACATTATGATTTGGACGTAAACAATTTTTACATAACTTTTGTTTAAACACGACTTTATTCTTTTCAGGAATGTTAAGTGATTGAAACTTAGAACATTTGAAAATATTATGTTGTTCACCGCAGTACATACAGGTCACCGAATACTGATTAGGTATCGAAGCATTGACGGCGCCGGCACTGGACGGCAACGAATTAGATTTATAATAGTTTTTGTTTCGAACCTCTAAGGGGCGTTTAGTTATTTTATTTAATTGATTTAATTGAGTACCAGAACCGGATATCGTGCCGGATTGACTGACCTCCAATACTTTGACATAACTTTGTAAAAAGGTTAACAAATCAGAAAAAGTAGGTATTTGTTCCTTATTCTGAATTTCAAAACGTTTACGAGTATCGCTATCTAGAACGCGCGAAGCTAAATAAAAAAGTATAAACTCATCCAATTGTTTTATTTTCATAGCCCGAAGGGCGTTAACTGTTTCGTTTAGAATATTAGTTAAATTCCTAAGATCGGAAAAATTACTATTTTTTAAAGGTGAAAAGTTACTTATTTTTTCCAAATAATTATAAGCCAAAACGCGTTTATTTTCAAATCTATCAATAAGAGCATCGAAAACAATTGGATAATTTTCACTCGTAACCGGAATGCCCTTGGCAAGCGACAAAGCCTGACCAGAAAGACATGATAGCAAATAATGGAATTTTTCAATCGAACTTATGCTATTATTGTTATGCACAAGTGACGAGAATGTGTCAAAGAATGTTTGCCAAAGTTCAATGTTACCATCAAATTTTTGCAATTCAAGATTAGGTAAACGCACTTGCGAGAATGGTTTCGCGGTATGACAATTACTATCACACGCGGCACACGCGCCGACTTTTGTCGAGACGCGAGCGGCGTGAGCCGTGTCGACACTACCTTCGCTTTCGCTCGGAAAAATAATATCCGCGACGGCTATCACACTATAGTATAAGTCGTCAAATGCTTGGACAACTTTCAAATCAATTTTTTCACTTGGTTTTAAGATTAACTTTAATTCATTTATCTGAGTAGTGTACTCGAAGAATTCGCTACGTAATTTCTCAATCCGTTTGAACCTAGCTTTGAATTTAGTTAATGCTGATTGATCACAGTGAATATTTTTAGATAAATCCATCAAAATTTGCATATCACGAAACGCATATTCTCGCTGCGTTTGAACCAGTTTTAATTGTCTTTCATTCATTAATGCACTATTTGCACTATCACTAGCGGCGGCCTGTTGGTCGTCAGGCATTTTCTATAAGTATGTACCTACCTAATACAAAATATGAAAAGACAAAAAATCGATATATGAACCAATTTTAACGATAAAATTCGCTAACAAACACGTAATTTTATCTAAAAATACGTAATTACGAATGAGATTTAATGTGATTGACTTTTATCGTAAATGATCGGTAAACAAAAAAATGGCCGGCGCACGGCAAACACACAGCGCTCGAGTTGAATAGATAGGTACTTATAATTTGCGCTAGGAATGCAACGTTAACGATTGTTTTTATTAAAATTTAGCTTTATATGTTTTAAAATTGGACTGTAAATGGAATTTTAAGCTGGTTAAAAACCGGTAACCATAGGCATCTGTGCTCGTATGGACCAAAAAATGAAACCGCTTGGTTTCGTAGTTTGAGATTAATTTTCCTTGATTCCCTAACAAGTACCTACACCAGAGGTTAATGTGGTTAGGTAACAGGCTGAAGGAAAAGGACTTACAGGTAGCTGGCCACCGCTTCGCCAACGGCGGCAGTGACGACTCCAAATGAAGATGCTGGTGGTTGTTGACACTTGCACTACACTGGCACTCACGTCTGTTATGTTCCTTGATCGATCTTTGGAGCCGGCTCCGTCTTTCACACCGTTTTTCACAGTAATTTAAGGATTTTTCAGCGGGCGGTGACCCGGCGCGCACGCGGTGTTTTGATGAGAGCTTGAATGTCTTCTTTTTAGTGGCGCTAATGTCGCGCAGCCAGGTTTACGTATTGGCGCCAGAGATGGCGCTAGTTGTTTTGAAATGGAGGTGAAATAATAAGTAAAGGATAATAGGATGGGAAGCCTAAACAATATCTATGGTTTAGACACGTAATTCATTACATAAAATATATAAATTATCTAAATAAATTCAGGATGAATTGTTTAGTCATAAGTCCTGATTTTGTGCTTTGGAAACTAAATCACAAGGCCTTAATTTTGCATACAATTTGTTCCCCAATTTAGTACTAAAATGTTTAGATGGCAAAGATCTTAACAATTTATAACTTAGTCAAAGTATCATCTTTTTACTTTTGCCTTATTTTTACGGCGTTTTATGTTATTTAGGCGCTAGCTGTATTTAAACAAAAGCGTCCAAAATTCTACTAAGAATATTCGTTACAAATTTTCCGTAATGCTGTACTTACAAGTAACAAGACGAAGGTAAGCTGATTACGAAACTGATCCTTAATACGTAGGAGGAGGTTTAAAGCCGCTGGCTCTGGCTGCATTTAATTATTATGGAATGATCTGATCATTATGACAATAGGGAATATGCATCAATTTTTTTTTTAATCTTAATCAAAAGTATAATGCGTGAGAAAATTAACTGTAATATTAAAACTTTTCTCTTGCGTTCTTTTCTCGTGATATAGTTACTTGAAGTTAGCGCGCAGCAGCACCCGCCGAAAACGCTCCATACAAAATGGTGACGTCACACATCACGTTTCAGGTGTGTTTCGGCGCATTTAATATGGAGTTAGCCAATAATCTTTAATTATCTCCCTAAATTTTGCGTTTAAGTACATATGTGTCATACAAAATATTGTTTCTTATTCGATATTCTATCTGACTGTAAAGTGAATTTATATCCGAAAATGAAAAAAAAAATGTTATTTTTCCCTGATTTCATCGTGTGATAAAACTAAAATAATACATTTTTTTAAATTTTTTTCCTGTTCCATCATGTTTTTATAAGTGTCCGCAGCGATCAAGCTCAAATTCATCAAAATCGGTGAGTTATGCATATTCCCTATTCTTCACATTTAAAGATTACAAAATCTGTCTTTATCATAATGATTACAAAATTAGGTAGGTCATAGCGGTTTTTTTGCACTCAAACCTCACACACAAATACACACACACACACACACACACACACACACACACACGCCTCATGTTGGCATTTTTTGCAAACTAATCAACAAAAAGCCATAAAAATATACACTTAGTGTCAATATTTACATGAAGTTCATATCAATAGAAAATGCACAACATTTTAAGGGGTCAATGTACTCATGCATACAGACAACTTTTACTATGGAACCAACATTGAAATCGCGAAAAAAAAACAGCTGCTGTTCCATAGAAAATTTAAAATCGAATATATCAAAATGTATGGAACAGCTGATTTTTTTGCGATTTCATTGTTGGTACCATAGTAAAAGTTGTTTGTATGCATGAGTACATTGACCCCTTAAAATGTTGTGCACTATTTAAGAAGAACCTTATCATAGTAAAATCAAATAAGTAAGTCGTCTTACTCATTATACGCCCGAACGCGGTTTGTATGTGAGCGCGGCCGTACGTATGCGTCGTCGCACGCACACACTGACACAACTTAAAGGTGATAGCGGTGCGTCAGTCGTGGCTGCGGCTGCGTCGTACCACAGAATAGATAATAGTAGTCGTACTTAATACCGCCCGCGCTCAGCCGCTCACGCACGCTCCGCCGTACATGTACACTACCTACTTACCTCCTTTAAATACAAATTCGTGAAGATGACCTCTAGAAAATATTGCAGTGTTTATGGATGTCTAAATAGCAGTTTGTCTGATTCGGAATTGTCTTTCTTCGCATTACCTAGCGAACAAGAACAGTGAGTACCTATCTAATCTACTACCCTACTATATCATACGTAGGAACGTACATAATTAAATAATGTGTTAGCTATTACATATCTGAAAGTGTTTAGGAAATACCTAGTTCTGCTCCGAATTTCATTGACCAGATACCAATTTGTGGTTTGATTTAATAGTTCACTAAGTATGCCCCACCGCGAAAAGAAGGGACCAATTACTTAAGTAGAAATTTGTATAAATCAAACTAAATCTTAGGTAGGTATATAAGCAATCAACTTGAGTAGGTAGGTTGTAGTTGTGGTTGTTGTTAAACATTGTAGACAGCTCCTAGTCTATGTACAAAAATAATTAAAAAAATATATTATAGATCCCTGATGCTTACCCTACAGGGGAAAATTGTTTTACATAAAGATTGCCTACATATGCATTTTGACGATTAAATAAACTATAAGCGACAGCCCTACCAGTCAGCCAGTGTTTAGGCTATTATCGCTCGCTCACAGATCGAGTTGGCCTACTTATTTGATTTTTCTATGACCTTATATAGACGCGTAGAGCCCGGTTTGTTGATGAAATGAAAGTCAAGTAGCGCTACAATTTAATTGCGTTTGTTGAGTTGTTTAGTGGTGTATCAGAGCACGCAGGGGTGAGAAAAATGGTCTAAATAAGTAGACAATCGTTATTAATGTTCCTGGTGGTGAACTGGTGACGCAAGTTTAAACGGCACTTTGATTTTTTTATATTTTCAATGTTTTCCATATGCTGTTCACTTTTAAGTCTAATTTTTTTGTATCATAAATAATATAGTCAAGGCTTCAATAGTAAAAGTCACGAGGCTACTGGATGCGGCAGAGAACAAATTAATTGTCAACGCGTTGTGAAGGTCTTTGTAGGAGGCCTATGCCCAGCAGTGAACGTTAGCAATCATGCTAATAGAACAAAGATTACTCACCATTGGTAGCAACCTGCCTAGCCCTGGCCAAGTCAGCTTTGTTCCCGACCAGCACCACCGTCCGTTCAGTCGTGAACTGCTCGCGGGCCAGGTATGACAGCAGCTCCCCAGCCCTGATAAAGGACCCTTTAGCCACCACGGAGTATACTACCAGACAGGCGTGAGGCTCGTACGTGGATAGGCAGTTCTCCACCTGAGGAAAATTTTATAAATATAAGTAAAACTTTGAAAACTCTTGTATCACAATAAAAGTGAGTTTATTATACTCTGAGCTGCAAAGAAATCACCGCGTTATTTTCATAAAACGAGATAACTTTAAAGCCTTTGTTGGTGAAGGTTTGGTCGGTATATTGAAAAGCCTCATCAGGCCCTTATTTAAAATGTTTTTTTATTTAAAAAACGGGACATCACGTTATTTTCATACAAACGAGGTAAGTTTAAAGTCTTTGTTCTCCAGGGATTGATCGAGCTGTGATCTGATGATGACTATCAAAGGAGTGAATGGAGGAGATCCAGATCGCTCTACACACAACTGATCTGACCAGCATTCCGAGGATCAGAATTCTCAGTTTCAGGATTTCCATACATTTTAATTCTATTTTAGTGGGTTTTTAAACATATCCTTACATGTCTTAGAATGCTGATCAGAGGCCGTATTACAAGCTCTTAAATCCTGCCAGGTTTATAAATTGCTGTAGTGACATCTCTTTCTCGTCGTATAGCAAATAAAAGAGATAGATTGATAGCCAGTCAGAAAACTGCCTGGAAATAAGAGTTCATTATTATTATTATTTAGAAGGGGGGACACCAGCGAAGCCGGACGGGTGATCAGTCACCTTGATTGGAACCATTTCCCCAAATCCCCACAGGGGGGAGGCGGGTTATCATTTACCCCACCGGCGTCGGACCCTCGAACCTACCTGTAAGCTTACAATACCTGCTGAGTTGACTTATCGTTAACTGCTTTAAATCCTCTTCCTTAAGCTTGTCCGCTCCAAAGAGCTCCCAGCGCAGTGATGCGTACATCGGGCATTCTGCCATGAAGTGGTAGCTTGTTTCTTCTTTTTCTTTGCATTGCGGACAGATGATCCATGACAAGTGTCTGTTTAATGCACAGTGTCCTGTCAGTATTCCTACAATCGTTCTTATATTTCTCCTGCTTCGTTTCAGCAACTCTCTAGTTTTCTTCTTGTCAACAGATTTGATGAAGATCTTAGACTGTCTACAGTCCTTTTTTTTCATCCATCTCTGGTTGGTTTCTTTGATTGTTCGAATTTCAATAATGTTCTTAGTAATTCTATGTGCGATTGGCAATCTTGGTTCGGGCCCAATGAAAGGTTCATCAGCCCCTGTTCTGACCAATTCGTCGGCTTCCTCATTGCCTTTATTACCTTCGTGTCCAGGTACCCAGGCAATTTCCACCTCAGCCAAGTTTGCAAGTTCCTGAATGCTTTGTTTGCATTCCTTCACCAAGGCTGAGGTGCTCTCCGTTTTGTCAAGGGCTTTGATGGCTGCTCGACTGTCGCTATATATTATTATTTTTCCTACGTTATGATCGCTTATCTCACTTTTAATCATATGCGCGCACTCCAATATCGCAAATACTTCCGCCTGGAATACGCTGGCGTATCTGCCCAGATTGAAAGTAGCTCTTTTAGTGTTGGGTTTAGCTATGTATATCCCAGCTCCCGATAGCTTAGTTAATTCTTTTCTTGACCCATCAGTGTAGCATACTGCGGTGCTATCCAGATTGTATTGTTCTAGGTTCCAGTCGTCTCTGGATCTGATGCTTATTCTGTACTTTTTGTCGAACATCCTCTCCTTTTTTATTAGGTCATTATTAACCAGTATCATAGAATGGTTTTCTTCGTACTTTTTCCCTATTTCTGCGTGACCTTTATCAGTGTGTCTTCCTATCCATAGGTTAGTGCTTTTCAGCTTAAACCATTGTTCTGTAGCTCTCTTTTCGATTTCAAGATCTATAGGACTAAGGCCTAGTATCATTTCTAAGGCAGCCGTGGGAGTTGTTCTCATGGCTGATACCATGATGCTAGCTAGTCTTTGTACCTTTGTGAGTTCTTTTCTGTTGTATTCTAGTTGTGCATTATGCCACCATACTGGTGCTCCGTGGAAAATTCTCGGTAGGATGATTGCCCTATAGATCCATTGGACCACTTCGGGTTTCATACCCCAATTCCTGCCAACGGCTCTTCTGCACTGCATGAGAGCTGTCATTGCCTTTTTGCTAGTTTCTTTTATGTGTCTTCTATAACTTAGGGTGCTGTCTAGGATTGTTCCTAGGTATTTAAACTCCTTTACTATTTCAAGTTCTACATTCTCAATGTTTATTGGGATCATACTATCAATTTTTCTTTTATTTGTGAACAACATTAGTTTGGTTTTTGTAGGGTTAAGGTTCAGTCCCTTGTTTCTACACCATCTCAATGTTGTCATGATTCCGCTTCTCATTATATCTCTGACCACGCTTAGAACTTTGCCTCTTACAAGTAACAGGCCGTCATCCGAGTACGCTTGGATGTATATGTGCATAGCAGTGATCTTTGTTACTAGTTCATCTATAAGATACATAAATAAGAGGTCATAATATGGCCCCTGATCAGTTGTATGTGTCAGTCATGTCAATGTAGTTTCCACATTTTAAATAAGTGACGAGGCTTTCCAATATTGAACGGCATTTATTATGAAGTGGTGATGAAAGAAGATAAAGTAATTATCGTAGCAAGTGAAAAGAAGTGATATAGGTACTTAAGTATAGTCTTGTATTTTTCCTATTACCTATTTCGTTGTTTATTACATTTCATAAAAACCAATGAGGTATAGAATGCATTTCATCTGTTTGAGCTAAGAACAAGTTATAGGGACTATAAATTGTCTAAGTAATTCAAACAGATATCCCACTAGGTACAAGGCATTACACTTAGCCGACAATGTTGAGTTTGGCATTTTAACAATTACAGCGCAACACAACTGTGCACTCTGCCCCCAACTGGGTAACCTTCACGAGAAAAGAAATAGCATTTGTTTTGAAAAATGTTGCTCATTCATTTTATTTTATTGTAGTTAAATAATAGGGGTTAAAGTATGAAATTGTCGTTTCATTTGTTTTTTTTTTCACTTAATTCGTTGTAAATTAGCCGATACTATTTTTTTCCTCTTAAAAAACTGCATAAAATACTTTAGCGTACTCATGGTTGATAAATAAATTAAGACAATGTTTGTATGGAAACTGCAAATTCTTTGAAATTCTCCATACAAAACGGCAATTTCATACTTAAGCCCCTAATAATATAATATGGCAGACGTTCATACTTTAAACTCTTTTTTAACATTTTGTAACCATTAAATGAGCGAAGATCCAAAAGGTAGGACAAAACACGATGAAAATGAATTTAAATTCTTTGAAAATAATATTAAATGAGATGAAAATGATGTGTACAATCTGAGGTCTATATGTAAAAAGATGAAAATGGTTTTAATAATTCTAAACTTACAAGACTCTCACTCAAAACTGTGTGAATTGTGACCGGTCTCATTAAACTGTAAATCAACACACATCAATCTGTGTGCTCATTTCCAAATGAGACTAGTCCGTACGGATTATAAAAAAAGAATATTTTATATAGTCAGGTGGGGTAAGTGAAACACCGGGGTAAGTGAAACACCCAACCATATCTAAGAACTATCGTAGTTTATTCACATAGCAATGTGTCGATAAATCAGGAATGACGAATTACTTCCCTTAAGGCGCTAAGAAGGGTCAAATCCCAATATTCAATTCAAATTATTGAAAGTTTACGCGCGTGAAGCTATCATGGAAAAAATATATAATGTACTTGGAATAATACACAATAGATTTAATTGAAAGCATTTGTAAAATTGTTACTACCTTTGATGTAAAAAAATATTCCGTGGACCCTGTTTTTGGTCCTATTTGCAAAATTTCTCGGAAACAGAACATTCGTTAATGTTAAAACCAACACATAAAAATCGGGGATGTTAATACCTTCAATCTTAATTGAACAGATTTTTTTTAACTGACTTCAAAAGCGAAGAATTTTAGTAAAAACATGTAAAAATTGAGAATTCGGTGCTAGTTCTCAACGCAACCGCCGCGTTGGAACGCGCACTGATTTGAACCCAAAGTGAGTAGAGTTACGTTCGATTTCACACCATTACGGATCGACCCGCTCGGATTGAGGCATGTTAAAGCCTTAATACAACACAGATATCGCTGCGATCATTAACCTAGCTAGTAAACCAAAAAGAAATTGATTAGATGTCAAAACGCAAAACACGATGTTTTTTTGATAAATCTTTAAAACTGGACCCTATTTTATGAGAATTTGATATATTTTGGATATTAACGGTTAAACATGATCCTTTTGTCCTGTTTTTAATTAAATGGACACAATATTTAAAGCTATTTTGGCCACTGTTTCACTTCCCCCTTGTCCGGGATAAGTGAAACACTTCTTAGCTTTTATATTCTTTTCATGATTTTGTTGCTTAATGCAAGTCTTTAGATATTTATATTCATACCGTTAAAGGCTGATTTAATTAGGAGTACATTGCCTATACAGCTACTTTAATTGCGAGTTTTATAGCTTTACTACACCTTGTTAAATAAAATAAAAATACAGTATGTTTCACTTACCCCACCTGACTATACATGGTTATTTGTAAAACACCAACAACCTCGCAAGAGTAGATTATAACATCATAAACAACAACATTTGTTCTACGACTTTTCCGAAAACAGACAAAAAACAATGGGGAATGTCCGAAAAAAATCGATAGGAATATAGGTAGGAATAAGGTCCCTTAGTAATTGAATAAATTTTCAAAATTTTCGGTTTCGTGAAAAACATTTTTTTTTTTTTTTTTTCAAAAAATCAAAGTCTCTTCGACTTCACAACTTAGATTATACAAATCTAAGCTTCACAAATGTAGCCGCTAACTGCCACAAAGACAACACGTATTTAAAAAAAAAAGTTTTGACATTTTGTCTTGAGACTTTTTTTAAATACCATGTTGTGGTTGTGGCAGGTTTTGGCAAAGGTACAATCTCCATTCTGCTGTTACTTTCATACATTTGTGAAGTCGAAGAGACTTTGATTTTTAAAAACTTTTTTACCCAACCGAAAATTCTGAAACTTTTTTCTATTACTAAGGGACCTTATTCCTACCTATAGAAAAATATTCGGCCAATTTGATTTTTTTCGGACATTCCCCATTGACTTTGCAACTCGATCAGCTGTTCGAACATTTATATGGAAAGCCGAATATTTTTGCTTGTTTTCGGAAAAGTCGTAAAACAAATGTTGTTGTTTATCCACTCTTGCGAGGTTGGTGGTGTTTTACAAATACCCTGTATAAAATACCTATTGAGTGAAAACTGTCATAATATCGAAACTATTTTAAAAGGGTTGTTTAGATAAATGACGTGATCGGTTAGTGTTTAACTCACCGACATTTCAGTGCTGGGATGATCAATAAAT